>JALPQD010000178.1:0-595000 GCA_023101885.1 Typhlomys cinereus
AAAAACACTCTTGGATTTACAGAAGAGAAAGACACATCTTGCTTGATGAATCAGCAAAAGTCCTGTAGAGGAGATTTTATTAAATGAAACTTGAAAGATAAATAGAATTCTATACAGAGATAGAAAGGAAAACAAAGTAACATTTCTCCTCTTTACCTAGATAACAGCAATCCCAGTCTCACATGGGTACAAGGCTTTGCCAAATCAGCTAAAGTGATGGACAAATGAGTCAGGCCAGCTAATCATCAGTTGCGTCTTGCTTTGGTCCCTTAGATCCGGGTCTGTGAGGCTAAGAGATCCTTCATCCAATCAAGGCTGATCATATTGCCTCTCCTAAGCATTTGAAACTCAAGAGACCCGATATGCAAAGGACAGGGAAAGGATACTAGAGAGGGCTAGTAGCTTTTCTGTACACAGTTAATACACATTAACTCAAATGTAAATTGATGAATGATAAATGTTCATATACAGCCATAGCATAGAGTTGAATATAAAAACACTCTTGGATTTACAGAAGAGAAAGACACAGCTTCTAAGGCAGCTTCTTTTTTTTTTTAATTTTTTTATTATTATTATTATTATTTATTCAACTGTGCATATGTGCGCGCGTGCGTGTCTGTGTGTGTGTGTATGCGTGTGTCTGTGTATGTGTAGAACCACGGACGAATTCGTGAACCACCATGGACGCCTCCACCTCCTTCTGCCCCGGGATTCACAGGCTCCGCCCTACCAGGACCAGAAGCGCAGGCCGCCCCCGCTTCCGCCCGGCGTCTATATGTGGGATCTGGGATCCGAACTCGGGACCTTCCGCCTGCAAGGCGGAGGCTTAACCCCTGAGCCACCTCTCCAGCCCCTAAGGCAGCTTTTAAGAAGATCTCCTGATATCTTTTTCTTAGATCACTGAGCTGCCTTGATAGGTAGCCTTCACCGTTCTTCAGTTCCCAGTTCTTCCGTCTTTTTATTGTTCTTAAGTCAATTTCTGTTGCTTGGAACCACAGAATTTTTGACTGCATATCAACAGCGAGAAGTATGCAAGCAGAAAAGTAGGACGCAAATGGAGAAAGACTTGAGCAGTTTAGCAGAATTAGAGTACAAAGGCATGCATTGTATGGCCCAAAATCTTTTTTTTTTTTTTACTTAATTAATTTTTAAATTATTTTTTAGTTTTACAAGCATACTGAGTACCAATCTCTGATTCCCTCCATCTTCCCTCCCTCCTATTCCTCTCCTTTCTCCTCATCAATCCATTCCACACCTTCCCACTCTGCTATCTGGCCACTTCTATAGACCTTAGGGCTCCCTCTGGCTTGTCGACTCTTGTGGGAGGCCTCTGTGGCACACAATTGCCCCTCCTCAGGGCACCCACTGATAGGGGCATTTCCCTTCACTTATCCAGCTCTAGTCCCTAAAGTTTCTCCTGTGTGTTCTTTTTTATTATTATATTATTATTTCCACTCATACAAACTTAACAGGTACACCGATCCCTTCCCTCCCTCCACTTCCCCCAATCCCCCTGCTCCCCCCTTCCCTCTCCCCTCCCTCCCCATCCCCCAGTGGCTCCCTCCACCTCCAATCCCCAGAGCATCCTTTACTGTGCATGCCAAACTCTCCTCTGGGTTGGCCCAAAATCTTGATGCATACATTCCTAGCTGAGATGGAAGTCAACCAATTCTAGGCTTTGTCTTCTCTTTAATATTTAAATCGATTTTGCTTATCTTAAAATATTAAATTGACAGACATTTACATGATTTATTAATGATCATAATCAAAGCAAACCAGCTTATCTTGTTTTGGCTCTTGTTTTACAGACAAGCACCCCTTTTAGATCTATTTGGTGCCAAGAATTTTCCAGTTTTAAACTTACTTTTGAAGATTTCACTGTTTAAAATTATTTCTAAAACAGTGATTAGTGCTACTTAGAGTTTCTGAGTTCAAGTAGGTTTGTAGGCTGTAAATGAAAAAATACATATTAGCTACATTTCGTTAAACAGGAGTTACAATGTTGGCACTGAGTTCAATGTTAATGAATCAAAAATGTATTAATGTATCTTTAAATAGAATACATGCACTGGTAATTTAATGAAAAAGTGATGAGTGGCTTTCAGGAACTTAACCCTGTATCTCCCCAAGGGGCAATGGTTCATTAGTCACAATTCATCATTTGCAACGACTTGCCAGAAATGACTACTGTACTAACCCAGATTAACTAGGTATTTAACTATATAAGCAAAGGTGATATGGTGAAAGTTTTGAACACAGAACTTCCGTGTCCATGAAATGTTCAGTGGAAGTTTGGTTTACATAGAATATGAGCAAAGAGGTTCAGAATTGCAATTGTAAATACAGGGAGCACAATGTGGCAGCTCTTGGAAGTTACCTTAGGCACTAAAGAAAGTATGCCTTGCAAGGTATAGTGCCACAAAAAAGGCATGGGAGTGCCATGTGATGGATAAAGATACAGAAATTCGGCATTGTGAGACCAATCTGAGAAGCAAATCAGACGGAATAGTGAAATTTTGCATTTGGTTGAGTAGCAGAAAAGTTTCTTTAGGGGAAAACTGCATGTCTACTTAGTTGAATAGTTTAACCTCATTGATTTATCACAGGTAAGCCTAGGATTCGTTGATTTAGGAAGGGCTAGATACGTTGGTATCATTTAGTCAACTGATCAAAGTTCCATAGCTTTGTACTACACATCAACAATCTGTACACTGTTTTAAATGATGCTGCAGCTGTGTACCTGGGACCCTCCCCCTCTATTCCTTACAACTTTACAGGGGCTTATTACTTATGAAGCTCTAACCTGAGGACCCAGAGGTGACCTTGTCAGGTTAGATGGTCCATATCTTTAACTTTTCAGGGGAAAACAACATCTTTTCACTCCAGTGGCTGAGGAGAAATTGAGCAACTCCTTAGGGGGCATGGATGGCTCATGAAGAATGCTAAGCGAGGTCCCCAAGGCAACACTTCAACTTGCTAGCATCACAGTATCAAAAGAGAGAGAAACAGGCAGCTACCAAAGAGACTCTCAAAATGACCATTTTCCTTTCATTACTTGCTTTCCTGGCTCTTAAAGGCCCTCCGTGTCTTTCCAAAATAGAATAAAGTTAGAAGAGAAAAAATCATTCCCTCTCCTTCTGAGGCATTGTTGCAGGTTTTAAAGGCTCGCCTATGTCTCACTGAGGTGACTTTCTCAAGGTGGCATAAAAGGAGCCTTTCAGCAAAGGCACTCACAGATGTTATAGTGCAGACACTTCTGTAACAGCTTCCTCAAAACTCTCCAAGGACCATTTCAAGGCAGGTGGCAAAGGCAGCAGCATTGAATGAAGGGAGTTCATCTCAAGATAGAACCATATTGCATGATATAAAAAATACAGGCATAAGAGAGAAATAGGCAATGCAGGCGATAAACCATTTTCCCCCATTTTGTTCATGTCTTTTTTTAGTATCTGAGCATAACCAATACAATTTTTACCAAATCCATTCAAAGTCAGGTGGAGATAAAGTCACTCATTTTCTTCAGCACGTCAGTTCTAAATATGAAGGCAACAGATATTCCTTTTCGTAAGAACAATTCAAAGTAACCTCCTGTAAAGCAATGGCATTTGACAGCTAACCAAAGAGAATCTCTTCTTTGAATAAATGCATGCATAAACAATCTCCATTATATTAAACCATTGACAGCAAAAAAAGAAAAAAAAAAAAAAAAGAAAAGCACTGAAGACTTGCAACCCAACACAACAAAGGTAAACAGATATCTTCCTGCAGGACTTTCAGTGCTGGGGGAAGACAGACAGGGCTGTGGCATCCATCCATGCAATGCAGCGAGGCAGAACCAGGACAAGAGAGTCCAGCACGAGCGCCCTGAGAGGCCGCCTGCTCGGTGGAGCTGGAGAGTTGTCTGGAGTGATGTTGTCATGTGACAACTGAACCTCAAGGCCCATCTGCCACCCAACCCCACGTGAGAAATCTCAAGGGAGAAATCGAGACCACGAATTTGAAAGATCACACAATAGGGGAACATCCAGAGCTCGTTTGTTCCAGCTCACTAGTTACATGGTCCAGTTACTGAGGTCCCAAAAAGGTAATGATGAAAATCAATGGTTTTAGATTTTTTTTTACCAGTCTGCTTAGTAATACAAAGTTTAATACTACAAGATTCAATAACACAGTAACTCATTCCATCTCCACAATGGATCTAAATGTTGATCCTATACACTCACTGCCCCCATTTTACTGGTGAAGTTACTGACACAATGGAGCTAATTAACCAACACAACTGTCCTATCACTAGTAAGAAGCAGAGCTCTTGATTTTTTGGGGTTTATCACTCAACTCTTTATCAACCATTAGAGATAAAAGTTCCTTTCATACTCAGTGAACATGAAATTTAT
The DNA here is from genome assembly GCA_023101885.1 of Typhlomys cinereus. Lineage (NCBI taxonomy): Eukaryota > Metazoa > Chordata > Mammalia > Rodentia > Platacanthomyidae > Typhlomys > Typhlomys cinereus. The sequence goes on from JALPQD010000178.1 coordinate 4,395, forward strand.
AAGATAACTTTAGTAGCTCTTGGCAAATATCAGAAGTTTGGTTATGATGAAAAAAAGGCCAAAAGTGTTTCCTGAGACAAAGGAAGAAGTTTTTTCTCCATTCTTTGCTTAACATGGACTGACATACTGACGTTGAGGAATGTGCAGAAAGAAGCAAAGTTGAAGAAAGCCAAATCTGCCCAAAAGTGCAAGAGAGACAATTCTGTCAGGAGGTAAGATAGATGACAGACAGATGAAAGATAAATAATTGATAGATGAATAAATGATATGATAGAATTAACATGATTTTATAAATAGGTAGAGAGGTAAATGATACGATTATAGTTAGAGCTGATAGAGAAGTGATTGATAGATATAGATAGATAATAGATATAGTCAGAGATATACTGAACAGATAAATGGCAAATTATAGATAGAGATGATAGGCTTAATAGTTTATAGGCCATAAAGCAGATAAGTAGATTATGGACAAACTGATTCACTCATGCAGTTTTTGCAGACTGACAAATGCTAAATATTGAACCACTGGAGCCCCAGAAGTGCCAATGGCATCATTATCATCTAAGACTGGATGTTTTGAGATATAGAGAAGAAATGATGTACATTTGTTTTGTGTTGATAGTGTGAAGTTACTGAAGGTTCTGTGAAAGACAGTCAGGCAGGAAGAATTTCTTCTCATTTCAGGGATAGTTGTGGCTCTGTCCAAGTAGAATCTTCTGCTGATTGGGTGGAGTCTAACTCTCATAACACAGAGAATTCCGTTTTCTCAATTTACTGACTTGGATTCTTACCTCATCCAGAAAACAGCTATATTATTATTTGACTAAAAGCTAGGAAATCGCTAGCCCAGTTAAGTTGACATGTACAAATAAGCATGGCAAGTCGATCTCTTGTTGCTTTGGTGCCCATGTGCATTTCCTTAAGTCATTCCAAATTGGGGTAATAATCAGTAACAGAACTTTTGTCTGTCATCTTCCTCCCTTTCCCTTAGTAAGCATACCCACTAGTACTGCTCTTTATCTAGGGAGAAATGACTCAAAAATTTTTATAGTGAGCCAAAGCAGTCCTGCCTGGATTATGTAGCAATTTTCCATTGACTTAAATTGCAGATCAATGTTCATGCTCATGGATGCTCCTACTTGAATTCTAGACACACTCTTTCTTTCTCTTGATGAAGTAGCCAGCTCAAGTCTCCCCTTTGTATTCAAGATGAATTACTCTAGCTTTCACAGTGATTCTCTTTTAGAAGCATGAACATTTCACATGGAATGGGAGGAAGCCTTAATGTTCACTTTGATGTGCTCCCTACTGTATCCCCTGGGGAAAATGCTCTTCCCTTTAGAATTAGCACCTTGGCATCATCAATGAACAATGAGCTCAAGCAGCAGGCCAAGCATTGCTTTGGGGGGTCTCTAAACTGATGCTGAATGACACCTCTCCCATTTCCATATCTTTGTACCGGACCAATGAAAGCTGGAGATGAAAGAAGGCACACCATACATTGCTTGCTGATTCTGAACATATGCAGTATTCTGGGGTGAGAGCTGGGAGATCTTGCGTCAGTCACAGGACACAGTGGTACCCTGCTAGAACTGTAACTCATTTTAAATGCAGTTCCTTTAGAGTGTCAGCGTTAGGACGATGAAAAAGATGGTTAGAGTAGTAGATGACATGGATATAGGTCCATTGCTATACTTCATTTGAATGGAGACAATGCTATGGTGGAAGGCCACGGTGATAGATGAGGCATTCTCTAAGTCCAGATGGTCATTTTGGCAGAAGCACTGCATGAAGGGAAAACAAGTCCACAGATAGAATAAAATGTGTGGTCCAATGTGATCAAACACTGCCCCTTCCATTATGGAAGATGTCCAATGTAATCAGCTTGCCACCAGGCAGTTGGCTGATCACCATGGGGAATACTGCCATATTGGGGGCTCATTGCTGCTCTCCCCATCAGCAGAGTGGGTTCTCAGTGGTGTCTGTGGACTGGTTGCCTTGGTGAAATTTTGTGCTGTAGAGTCGATGTATAACCTATAATCCTGCCACCATGGTTACTTTGTTCATGAGCCTACTGGGCAATGTCAAGAGTGACTAGGGAAAAACACTGACTGGCATCTACCGGAAGGGCCATTCTACATATTGGATTACAGAAACCCTGCTGCGCTGAGGTCACCTTTTGGCAATTCAAATGAGGCATGTCTTCCCTATTTTTCTTGTTCAGAAAAATCTGTCTCCATTCCCTTTCCCCAAATTTAGCGTTACAAATTCCCCAACCACACTCTTTCCACATCCTTGACCATGCTAACCATTGGCCACAGCCCACGAAGCCATATAACATCCATATATCATCATTGTTCCTCCCGAGGAAAGTGAACAGGCAGATGAGCGGGGAGAAGTTCTACATGCTGGGGAATGTCTTTTTACCATTGCCCTTCAGGGATGTCCTAGAAAGATTTTTCGGAGCTGCGGCTGTTTACTTGCTGATGTTTTCATGTTCTGGAAGAGCATTTAGCAGCTAGGCCTGGTTCTTACTTCCTTTGTTAAGTGATTATTAGAACTTTTGCATGAGGCCAAGTTAAGTCAAGGTTAGGAGAGAGTAGACAGTATCAGAGGAAATGGAACCATAGACTTGGGCGGAGGGGTTTCTTGTTTATGTAACTTACTTGTGGCCACAGCCTGTGTAGGCCAACTACATATAAACTACTATTTGATGACCATATATTCGTGAGCATGTCCAGGTATATGGCTTGGTAGTTCAAGGAACACTTGATTAACACGGGGAAGCTCAAGTTTCATTACAATCTGATGGCCAAGTTAAGTGTTCAGTATGTAGTTATCTTAAGAGACTGGCAGGATTTGCCCAGGGAAAGATTTATTTTGGCTCATGATTTCAAAGAGTCAAGATGATTATGGCAAGAAGGGGCATGGAAGAGCCACTTGATCATGGTAGAGAAGAAACAGATATTTGAGAAACAGAGAACTGATATTTGGCCTTCTCACCATAATAGCCTTAATGTTGCAAGTTAGGGAACCAAGGTAGGGACCTGCCAGTTGCTGAGTTTGTTTATTCCAATTATGCAAGCTGAAACTTAACAAATGAACACAGGGTATATTTATGGGCCCACCTTGATCACTTGACCTCTTTAAGTCCATAGCTCAAATGGCAGACCACAATATAGGAAGGACATGGTGTAATTTCCAGGATACACTATTAGTGATTATATTCCTCCAAAGGTATGCAGCAGATCAATCTGTTGACTTTGTCACAGCCTGCATAATGTCATTATCTCTGCAAATTCCAGTACAGACCAGAGGTGTGTTTCACTAAATTTCAAGATATTCATTTATCTAATATAATAGTTATTCTTATCTGTTGCTGTGAGAGAACCCAAGGTCAAGCAGGAGAAAGGAGATTTATTCAGCTTACAGTACTAGAAGGAAGATACAGTCTTTCATTGTGGATGTGGCATGGCAGGCTGGCAGAAGTTAGAGGAGGCCTAGGGCACTGCAAACATCTTGGAGGCTGAGAGCTGCAAGACTGCTTGCTGTTAAAGCAGATGTCTCCTGGATGTAAGATGAAACTAATCCACCTCAAGCCCACTCCCTTGACTGCATTACTCCACCAAGTCTCCACCTATCAAGATGCCATGACCTTCCCAAACACATGAGACTGTGGGGGACATGTTTCAAATTATGATACCCTATATTTTTAATCAATGTAAGTTCATACCAATATCCCTCTCTGCATAGTCTGCATTTTGTCTTACTTGATTGTAGAAGAAACAGATGCAATAGCTTACTTTTCATAAGAAGAAATGTCTGGATTTGTCCTATACTACTGAAATACTAAAGATTTCAATAAGGCAAAAGTTCCTGAAATGTTATCCTACCTTCTGGCATGAAAGATGTCTAAGTGATAAATCCTAAGTAGTTTCTATTTCTTGTGTGCTAAGACCAATTTGCATGATGTCATTAATATAATGTGTCAGTGGCATATCTGACAGAAGCATGCTCTGCTCAAGATCCCCATGAACTATGTTACGATGTGGAGCTGTAAAGTTACTATATCCCTAAGTTAATAGAGGTGAAATGTATTTCTGGCTTCACTGTGTGCAGAAAATCTGGTCCTGGTGGGTTTTTTTGAAGGGTTGGGAGAAAGAAGTGTTTGTCAGATAAATAGCCATGTCCCAGGTACCAGAGGACATGCTAATTTGCTTCAGCAATGGAAGTACAGGAGGCAAAGCAGCTGAAATTGTAGTTTCCTTGCAGCTAGGCTTATAAAAAAAAAAAAACACTGTGATTCTCTAAGAAGTACTTGTGTTCCTCAGGCCAGGAAGGTGTGCTGAATGCCCTCTATCTTGCATTCTTAGTGTAGCTAGTCTTGACCTCAGTCCAGGAATGCACCATTGCTTTTGGTTTGACATTTTCTTAGGTAGAAGCAATTCTGAGAACTGATATTTGGCCTTCTCATCATAATAGCTTTAATGTTGCAAGTTAGGGAACCAAGGTAGGGATTCTGCCGGTTGTTGAGTTTGTCTATTCCAGTTATGCAAGCTGGAACTTAATAAATGGACACGGTATATTTATGGGCCCACTGGAATGTGAGATGGATGTGGCTTAAAATTACTTTGATCACCTGATCTCTTCAAGTCCATAACTCAGATGGCAGACCACAATAAAATGGTAGGTTTCTTAAAACTAATGGGAGTTCCAAACCTGTTTCTATTAGTTCCCCAAAGGTCTGATGGTTTCCTGTTTTCCAATTCACAGCTACTATAGTTAAGAAAAAACCACAGGTCCCCTGGGGAATATCTGGGAGAAGTAGTAACAGTATAATTTTTGTCATTCTGTCAGGGTTGTTCCTCAAGGTCTGAAAACTAGCCTATTTGGGGACCGCTGGGAAAGGCACCTTCTGTTTGTATGTTTGGAACCAAGTTTTTGTTTTCTTGATCTAGACACCTGTTTTTACAGATCAAATAGAATTTCATGGGCTTCCTCTCTGTTTCACTTCTTGGAACACCATGATCAGTTACTCAACAGATAGGTTTATGTTCTGATTACTGCTTTCACTCTGACCGTCAGCTCTACTAACAACTTCCCAGAATCCCATCATTCTATCTGTATTTAGATTTTTCAACTCCTTGACCAGTTACAACTGACAGTTCTGATCCACAAAGAAGAACAAGCACAGAACTCTTCAAGGACAGTGGATTCCATTGCAAATATGTTTTTCATAATGTTGGCAGAGGACAAGTCTTCTGGATCCTTTTTCCAGTATAATGAGTGGGTCTCTGTCTTGGTCTCTAGAGAGTTCTCTAGAGAAGCAGAACCAATGGAATGATGCATATTACACAGAAAATTGATTAGATTGACTTACACAATATGGGTTTTTGTTGTTCAGCTGTGGCTGTCTGCATGCTAGACAGGCTGAGACCCCGGTAGCTAGCAGTTCGGTGCATGTGACTGGATCTCTTGGCAGTCCTGATCTGGTGCTGCAGCCCTGGAGAATCCCTGGCAAGTGAACATGGGCTTTGGGTCCATGCTGGTAGGCTAAAGAAGTGGGGTTCTGGTATCAGCCAAGGATGACAACACAGCATAGTTGCCCTCACCGCCAGGGAGTGAAGGTGTGCAGCCAACAGCCGCCCCGCCTTTCTGTCAGATTTCTTCACATCTGGGCTGCAGCCCAGAAGATCCTGCCCACTCCTGGAGAGGGTCTTCTCCTTCTGGTGAATCCATCCAGGATTTTTTCCTCACAAAACTGTCCAGAGACATGTCCCTTAGTTGATACCAGGTTCAATCAAGTCCACCACCAAGATTAACTTTCATAGTCTTAGAAAATCCCTTCTAGCACCCCAATTTCTCTAAGTCTTTAATTCTGCCCTCTATTTTAACCCAAGTCAGGTCAAGCATTTCTAACGCCTTTACTGTGGAGCCCCTATTGGTCCACATGTACTTTAACCAGTCAAAGACTTAACAGCCCTTTAGAATTTTAAAACAGAAATGTTAAAAACAAAATCTTTTAGTGGGCTCATAGCATCACATTTGGCCTAGTTCATCTTCATGTTCCTCCTACCATTGTATGCTGTAACAGTTACTCTTTTTTTTATTATTATTTCCGCTCATACAAACTTAACAGGTACACTGGTCTCCTCCCTCCCTCCACCTTCCCTCAACCCCCCTACTCCTCCTTCCCCTCCCCCCTTCCTCATCATCCCCCAGTACCTCCCTCCCTATCCCGGGAGCATCCTTTAATGTGCATACCAAACTCTCCCCTGGGTCCTCCTCTCCAATGAGGTGCAAAGACTCAGGGGCATTTCCCAGAACCCTTTCCTGTGTTCCCCTTAAGCTTAGGAACACTACTGTGACTATCAGTCCCTAGCCTCCAAGGATCCTAGTGCCTTTAGTCCATGCTAGACTTTGTGGGGTCAATAATGTGTTGGACATTGCGCAGGTCATGCAAAGTCCGATTATGATTGCTTCGGCCTTAACTTGTGTGGAGAATCTTGCATATCATTGCTCCTCCCATCCTTGTGCTCTTACAATCTTACTGCCCCCCTCTTCCGCAAAATTCCTTGAGCTTCAGGATGGGGAGAGATTAGGCCGGCCTAGTTCCTGGTGGCTGATATAGAGTCTCTGATGTTCTGAATTATGGTTTGTTGATTTTTTTTTTTTTTTTTTTTTTTTTTTTTTTTTTTTTTTTAGTTTTGCTGCTCCTGCAATGCCCTTGGCTCCATCCTGATAGGTATTGGATGTCACCCCCTGGCCAGAGATAAAAACCTGTTAAATTAGAGTCTTGTTATAAGAGTATATTCAAAGGTAGATGGAATAAAAGTAGGAGACCGTGGTGAGAGAGGGGTCAATCACCCATTTGCAAAATGGTTACCTTCTCTCTGGCAGCCTATATGCCCTTCCCTTGTGGAACACCATCAAGGACTGCAAGCAAGTAATGAGACATCTGGTTAAGTTCACAGACTTTTCTTCCTGATCATTTGCAACTGATGAGGTATGTACAGTTACTCTTAATTATTGCTGTGAGAGAGCACCCAAAGTCAAACAACTTAAGGGAGGACGGGAGATTTATTCTACTTACCATTCCAAAGGGGAAATAATAGTCTTTCACGGTGGAGATGGCATGGCTGGCTGGCTGAAATGGAAGACAAACTACATAACACCCATCGGAGAGGATCAGAGCTGCAGGACTGGAGAATTTCTCTCCTTCTTCTGGTCTGTGATTCCTTTTACATGATCTACTACTGTGAGGTTCCAATGAGATCTGGGAAGGTTCCAATCAGATGATCAGATCTAGGGCTGATCTTTGTATTATCCAGATAATCTCTTCAGGTGGTCCTAGCTGATCTGGCCAGGTGTGGTCTCAGCTGATCTTAGTTAATACCAGGTGTGGGCGAGTTGACACCCAAGATTAACTATCACATACTCCATCTTTAAAACCCATTCACATACTTGATTCCTGAATTTTCATTTCTGTAAGTTAGAAAGCTCAAGATTCCTTTGAGGTGCAGCATAGCCTGACGGATCATACCATGTACTTTACCTTCAGGGGCCTGTCAATACTGGAGTCAGCTGTGAGTCCTAAACAAAGGGAGGTTGCCCAGGTGCATCATGAGGTGGACTCAAGATTGTCTTGCAGGGCACTGTCTGAGAGATGGGAGTCAAGCCCACAGGTCAGTGTAGGGTCAGTTTTTGATGGAAGCATGGAGACCACTTTCATTGGAGATGGAAACTTGTTTCAAACAGAGGGAGCGAGCCCTATTTCCTTGGCAAAGTAGAGTATTGGGACTTACTGTTCTCAGCCTCACCAAGGTCTTCCCAGGCATCAACATCCTACTTTTCAGTTTCCTGGTCCTTCCCAATAACAGTAGATACCCCAAGAGACTGAGGCTTTGACCTTCCTTATAATTCAGCCAGCTGAAGGATGAGATTCTGACATGATTTCTGTCGTATCAGCCCCATGGTTCCAGGAGATAAAGGGTCTCCTTGAAGGTATATATAAAAGTTTTACAGTCATAGATGAAATGCTTGACCTAGGAATTTGAATGTCCACTTTCTTTCCCCTCATTGTCCAGTGATATTAGAGACAAAGTCCATTTTGTTACAGTCAGTGGACAACTGTGAATGCATCTTATGAACTTCCACTCATCCAGTGGTGGACTGGCAAGATGGTAGGTGAGGCATCAGCTCTCAAGCCTGGCAACCTTAGTTCAACCCCAAGAAGTTAACTGTGGAAGAAGGTAACTGACTTCTTAAAGTTGTTCTCTCACTTCAATCTTGTACCATGCAAGGTGGGCACACACCAATCTATCTATATCTCTCTCCTTCCTTCCTCTCTCACAAACAAACAAACAAATAAATAAAATATTTGATAAAAATTTGCAATGGTGACATTTCATGTATCTGCTCTGTTTAATCCTGAAATAGATTATGGTGTTCTCTTTCATTACAACTGGAAATAGAGCCATTAGTGTCTCTAAACCTAATCAGATTACAGCATCAATTCCTGGAAGCTAAGAACCTATTCAGGAAAAAAAACCCTTTAAGTCCCACTCCTTAGAAGAACCATGCCTACTACCAAAATCTGAACTAGTCAGGAATCTGAAGAGAGTTTGAAAAATAGAGTTTGTGTAAGTGAAATGTATATCATTTGATTATGATAACTAACATGTCACTAGACACTCAGGAAAACTACAGGTACAATTCTAGTTCAAGTACAAAGGCCTGAGAACCAGGAAAACTGATGGTGCAGTTTCATCTAAAGATTGATGGTTTAAGACTCAAAAGCTTATATTTCAGTTCAAATCAAAAGCAAGGATTAGAAAACAACCCCAAACCAAAACAACTCCCACAACAAAAACACAAACATTGGAATTGCTAAAAAGAAGGTAAGGAGGAGAAATTCTGCCTACTGGAGGACAGCTTTTCTGTTGCTTTGATAACATATATCCGATTGGTTGATGCACACTGACATTAGGGAACATGATCTTTTTACTCACTCTACAGACGCAAATGTTAATTTCACTCAGGAACACCCTGTCAGATAGAATAATGTATGACCAAATGTGTGGACCTTCCATAACTCAGATAAATTTGTACATGAGTGCACCGGAGACATGGCTCAGGGGTTAAGACTGCGCCTTGCAAGCAGAAGGAGCTGAGTTTGGATCCCGGGTCCCACATAAATCACCAGGTAGAAATGGGGAGCAGCCTGAACTCTTGACCCTGGTAGGTGGAGCCCAAGAAACCCCAGAGAGAAGTAAAAAAGGATAAAAACAAACCAGGATGTCTCCTGAAGTCACCCTTGGTCTTCAGCAGGGACACACAATGTAATCTGATACACACACACACACACACACACACACACACACACACACACACACAATTGCATATGAAATCAACCACTCCAACGCTTTTACTTCAATATCCCATTTTTAACAGAAATGCATCTATTATGTGTTTTAATTGTGGGGAATATGTCAGTGAACAAAGTACTTAAAAATGCTTACACTGCTGGGGTGCATACCAAGGGAAAAAGAAAGAAAAATATACTAAATATGTTAAGTACAGAATGTGTCAGAAGACTTAACAACAAAAAGTGAAAAATAAGTGGGTGAGGGAGGTGGGACACACTGGAGGGGGGAGGACAGAGTCCCGTCATTCTCACAGGCCCTGGCTTGATGCCACAGTCAGTGTCCTAATCCCGGGATCACTGCTGCTCACCTAGAGTAACATGGATCAAAATGGCAAAAGGTGTCCGATTGCTCGGAGCCCTGGCAAAACACACATAAAAGATTGTGTGAAAAACTGAACTTATTAGAAATTCCCAATATGGAACTTTCTGATGTCACATTGATATTAAAAGCATGGAAACTCACATAGTTTAAGTGCTGGTTAAATATGATACAAGAAACCAGAATTAGTGGACAGTGCTACGCACTGAACCATGGATACCTAGAATGTGTGTGTGTGTGTGTGTGTGTGTGTGTGTGTGTGTGTGTGCGTGTGTGCGTGTGTGTGTGTGTGTGTGTGCTGATGAATGTGTATGGGGGCCAGAGGTCAACTTCTGGTGTCTTTCTCAATAGCTTTTCATTTTGATGTTTTTGAATTTTTTCATTTTTTATGTATATGTACACTTAGGTTACCTGACTATGTGTATGTGCTCACTTATACATGGCTGCATATATATGTGGGTGCATGTCCACATATGTGCTGGTGTGGGTTAGCCTGAGGTGATACGAGGAATCATTTCTGATCAATCTTGCACCATATATTTTTAGGACAAGGTCTTTAATCAAACCTAAAGATCAACTCTAGTTTGATTGCTAGCTTACTCTGGGAATTCCCAGTCTCTGCTTTGGGGACTGAAATTCTGGATGAGTCACCACACCTACCTAGCATCTTCTACAGGATCTTGGGGTATAGACTTTGGTCTTTTTGGCTTGAATAGCAAGTACTTTAAGCACCAAGCCATCCTCATAGACCTCCAACTTACTTTCTTGTGACGGAGCTGTGCAGCAAGCTCTAAGGATCCTATCATCTCAGTTTCCCTAGCTATGAAATCACAAGTACATCATTAGCCCAGTTTTTATATGTGAGCTCTGGGGATTGAACTTTCGTCCTCATGCTTGTGTTTCAGGTAATTTACTAACTGACCATCTCTCCATCGTCCCTAAAACTAATTTTTAAGTGGATGGATTATGCTTATTGGGATACAGAATCTTTAATTTATTGTAAAGATTATAAGAAGGAATACCAGAACTTTGTAATGTGCAAAAACAAGTGGAAGATGGTCATCTACAAGGCAGGAAGAACCATGGCAGCACTTTGATCTCAGACTTCCAGTCTCCAAGGCAGTGAATAACACATTTCTGCTGCATAAACCACCCATTCTGTGGCATTTCATTAGGCCAGCCTGGACTGACTGATACAAAAGAGAAGCAAGGGAAATGAGCAAGTCATGGAAACTAGACCCTCCTTATAGACACTATCATGAGTAAGATTACTCAGGAAGTATTTGAGTTGCCAAGACTAACATATAATATGAGCACAAGGGTACAGGATACTCCTAATAAAAAGGAGATAAGATATAAAGATAAAATAACAAGAAACAAGAAGCTAAGAGGAAGTGGATATGTACGTTCCTGTATATTCATCAAACTAATGGATATAATAGAATGGCCTTCTGTTCCTATGTTGGGGACAAGGTGAAGAAGTAAAAGCCTGGGTCTAGATCTATCACAATAATTTCTGGCTGCATAGTATTCCTAAGCATCTGGGATGATAAAAGAATGTTCCAGTATTTATCTAACACCCCCCCCATGAATTTGGTGATTGCTTGTGATTTGTCAGTGCTAGGACTTGGACTCAGGACCACAAACCCTTCGGCTGGAGAAGAAACTCCTTTGGAGCAAGCAGGAAGACTGATGGATGTGGGAAGAGAAGCCCATTGACGGAGCTTGTTACGTTGAGTCACGTGGACTCAGCATAAGAAGTTTAAGGAAGCACAGATGGGTAGAAAGTGATTAATTATATATCAGTATTGTGTAGGACACTCTGGAAACATGGAAGTCTGAAGGAGACAAGATGGAGGAAATTTCAAAAGCCCAGTTTCAACAGGAAAGCTTCTGGGCTAGGAAAGGGGTGAGCTTGAGAGAAAGGTGAACTCCCAGCTGTGATTGAAAGACAGCTCACACAGTATACGCATTATGCGAACCTTGGTGAAACTTCTTAGCTGATGCGTACAGAGTTGGTGGCTTTGCAAAGGCCGTGTCTAGCTAGTGACTAAATCTCTCACTGATGCCTGATGATTCATTCCTCAACTCTCTGTTGGAAACCATTCTCTCTTTAGCAGCCAGTGGTTGAACCACCAAATTCCTCTAGTTCTAATGAAATGATACAGATTTGAGAAGACAAATCATGACCACTTGTTCCCAGTGGTAGAGTCTGGTATGAGCCAAGGAGAGCCATGTGATGTGGTCCAGAAGAACAAAGGGAGAGACTTGCAGAAAGAGCATGAAACTCAGTCCCTCGTTGCTACGGACCCTTACAGTAACACTGGAGGTTTAGTGTAACTTTTCTGTTGCTGGTTTGCTGATAGTCTCACCTCTGTGACCTAAAGGGCTTGTAGCTGTGGCTTTCATGATATGTGCCAAGCATAAGAGGAGCCCAGATAATTTCATTGCCTTGGCTTTGCCCACTGTTTTTATGGACCATTTTCTTTTGGCTAAAAATTTCCAAGCAAATTTCAGATCTCATGCCACTTCATGTTTTTCTGCTTTGATATACATTTCTATAGGATATATACATTTCCTTATATGACCATGATGCTGTTATCAACCTCAACAAAATTAAATACAATTCTTGATTTCTTTATCTGCTGTATCCCATTATCTGATTGCATCAAAGATGTCATTTCATAGTTGATTTGATTGAAACTGTGCATATGAGATCTATACAGTGGATTTGGTTAGCTCTCTTTGAATATTTTTAGGTTGAGTGGTGATTCCTTTATCATTTTTCCTCATTCTGTTATCTAACTGAAGAAATGTTCACATTCTTGATTTCACATTTTGGAATGTTCACATTCTTGATTTTCTGTTTGCTCACTCATGATAGAATTTGATTTGCTTCTTGAAACTGCATATTTCTTATAAACAAAACTTAGTTTTAAGGATTGATTTATATCCGCGTTTGACCTTTATACTGGGAATACTTTGTAAGTAGTGTTCTATTTCTGTTTATTTTCTGGGGTGCAGAGGATTGAATTCAGGGCCTTAAGGCTAGGCAAGGTTTCTACCACCAAGTTATCCCCAGTACTGTATTAATTTATTTCATCTTGCTTGTTAGTAATGTCTGGCTTTTTACAGTGGAATCATATTTAAATTATCTATGGATATATAGGGAAGGGCTTATCCTAGGTGAGATGTTAGCAGGAGTTGGGAAGAAACTGGAGCAAATAAAATTATAGCATAGAATAGTAAATATGGTCCATGCTTCATATACAATGAATATATGGCCCTACAGAAAAAGTTTATATCTTTGGACATGGAAAGAAAGTTCTCCATTTATTTTAAAGATGTTTGTATCCAATAGTCTTCATTAAAGTGAATTGTTTCATTAGAAATCACAAAATGCAATCTCACTGAATTTGGTCATTCAGTTGATCTTTTCATCTTTAGGAACAGATGTTTGTTGATGTCCTCGTCATTGCTGTTGTTGACTAGGGCTACTTTGTCACCTTGGACCACTGCCATCCGGTCTCAAAGACTTTCTTTGAGTTTTTCTAAGGTACCTAATCCTACCGTGCCTCTGAGCCACGCTGTACACTGTCTTTTACTAGACAAGTTTCTTCTCATCTCCTTTTTCATTTCATTTCATTACTCACCTAATTCCAATTCAAATTTACTCTCCCTTTAAAAAAAAATCACCTTTTCTGGAAAGTCTCACCTTAGTGGTTCTATACTAGAGACTATCCATGTTTTTATATACTTTACTGTACCACACTCCTTTGGGAGTTGTACTTGGCAGAGTTACTTTAGCTTCTCCTTTTGCCTGACATTCAAGTGGCTAAGAAAAGCTGCATTAAAATAATTATGCTATTCATTGCCATATCATCTTTTCCCCTCTTTATTTTTTCAAGCCCTGATTCAGTTAATAGAAAGCCTTTGAACTGCGGAGAGAAGGTAAACTTGAAGAAAAAGATGTCCTTGTCTACACGAATTGTAAAACAAGTCCCAAGAGAACCAGGTAGAGTGTGATGACTTGGCCATAACATGGAGGGAGGAATCACAAGCCTTGGTTGATGAAGGCCCCACTCAAGACACAGCTTCCCTTCCCGTCATCCCAGTCTGTCAACTTCCTCATGCTATAAAAATCCTTTCTGTGTACCTGAGTTCTGAAAGAGGGTCCCTTGAAAATTACAGCCCCCTCCACTGAATCATGGAATATATCTGACAGTATCCCCACCAACTCTGCCAGACTAGTCTGACTCCAGCAACCGTCTTCCCCCAGACTTCTGGCTCTCTCTTCCCAGTGCTATTTGTTATTTTGCTACCACAATATTGGTTATGCGAGTACTGTGCCATTACCTCAGAGAACAATCACTCACTGCTGTGAGGCCAGCGCCTCATGCTGAGTTCTAGGGTGGGTGCCCACTCAGAAATGGCTGATTCACAGCACACTAGGTTCTCATCAATAGCCAGAGAACTTATGAGAGGCTCTTTCTGCCCTTGTCTCCTTTTAAGCTTCTACAATGATGTGAATTATTCAGAAGAGATTTAGAAAATGTGGGTTGAATGGGTAGTTATTGCCCCTAATCAGGGCTTTCGGTTGCCCTAACTGTGCAGCAAAAGGCATTTCCCTGCACGGCCTATAGCGCCAATCCAGATTCTGAGTCTGAAGCTGCTTTCGGCTCGCGCTTTACAATACATCTGCATGTTCACATCCATTCTCTCCCACCACCCGTCGGCTCTACGAAATTCTGTGCCAACCAGCTAGGAAGGGGGTCTTTGAAGACTGCTACAACTTGGATCTAGTTGCAGATCCCGCTGTGAAGCTAAAGACAGTATTTGATCCATGTGACCCTGCTCCAGGACTCGGAAAGGTTGAGTACAATTTGCTCAAGAATTGTACCTCATCCAAAATGATTTAACTCTTAGGAAGTCATGCAACAACGTTCTATGAATCCCTTTCATCAGCTGCTTAGTAACAGAACAGCTCCCCAGCCAATTACAGCCCTAGCCAGGAGTACAAAGTCTAGTGCCGCCTATTGGATGCAAGACAAACCGCCTTGTTTATATAAGAGCACATGAACTCTGTGAAGGAGGACAGGTGAATGTGTGTGTGTGTGTGTGTGTGTGTGTGTGTGTGTGTGTGTGTGTGTGTGTATGCATGCAGACATCCTGAAAGAGCAAGAAGCAAACTGCTATAGCAGACTACTAGTGGAAGCAAGGTGGGGCAATCCATCCTCAAGGCCCCCTGTAACGTGCCTTCTTTCAGCAAAGCTCCACCTCTTGAAGGTGCCATGACCTTCCCAAGCATCGGCAGCAGCTAAGGATGAAAACACATGTCCCTGTGGGGGACAAATCACATTCAAACCATGATAGTCATGCATTTATTGCTTCAAATGAATATGAAATTAAGACAAACTTAGTATCAGAAAAATGGGATGTTGCTGTGAGACTAAGACAAGGAGGGAAGAATAGAATCTGTCTTAGTGGAAGAAGAACAGTAATTATGAAGAACAAAGAAAATTACAACCAAGAGGAACAAGAGAGAAGGTAGAGTAAGAACAGATGTGTAACTAAATGACATGTTCAGGGAATAGGAAGTTGCCCCCAAATGAAGTTGCATCAAATGTCCTAAGAGAAGGCACAGTGACTTGAATCTAGCTGGCAAAGAAGAACAGGGACAATTGTCCTGTATGGGGCAAACATTGCTGCTCATCCAATCATTCAATTCCTAAAAATGGATGCCTGGTTTTTCTTTGGGGAGTAGGAAGTGGTGAAGTTTCTGTCTATAAAATTTTGGTGGTGCTAATTCACCAACCCCATTCTCATTTAATTTGTAAGAGTAGCCAGGCCAGGAAAATGAGCATATTCCATCTTCTTGGCCACACTAATTGGGTGAAAGGTTAGGGATTGATTACCTAAGTTGGTCCAATCAGAATTGAATCTTAGGAATACTCAGAAAGTTGCATTTGGTAGTTACAGGGACATGTAAACTCAAGCTCCTAAAGATCCCACACATCAATAACAAGAAAACAGAGAGCAAGGGAAAGAATATAGATGACAGAGATATCAAGCATGGAACATGTAGCTTGGACTCCTAAATTTAGACATACCTGACAGACTTCTCAATTTCTAGACTTCCTAACTAAGATATCTTTGGGTTTTAGTTACAGTAGTTATTTTATTACTGCCCTTAGACAGCATTTTTGACCAATAAGACCTTGCTTGCTTGGAGCCATTGAAAACTCTTGCAGTGTCTGGAGATGTAACGGTTACTCTTAACTATTACGGTGAGAGAACACCCAAAGTCAAGCAACTTAAGGGAGAAAGGGAGATTTATTCAGCTTACAGTTCCAGAGGAGAGAAACCGTCTTTCAAAGTGGAGGTGGCATGGCTGGTTGGCCAAAGCTAGAGGAGGCTAAGTCACCACAGACATCTTGGAGGCTGAGAGCTGCAAAACCTCTTGCTGCAAAGGCAGACTTCCCCTGGAGGCAGGCTGGGACTGATCCACCTCAAGGCCCACCCCTTGTGACTGCCTTCCTCCAGCAAGGCTCCACCTCTCAAGGTGACATGACCTTGCCGAACACATGAGACTGTGGGGGACACATTTCAAACCATGACAGGGGAGAGAGCTCAGGTAGTAAAGTGCTTGTCATGCAGACGTAAGGGCCCAAGTTCCGGCAGGTACGGCGGTGCTCCCTTGCCATCCTCTGCTGGGAAGGCAGACACAGGAGGATCCCTGGAGCTTACTGGCCAGCCAGACCAGTCTAGTTGACATGTGTCACATCTCTCTTTTTGAGAGACTCTGTCCCAAATAAACAAGATGGATGGCTCCTGAGGAATAGCATTTTGGTTGGTCCCCATGTGCACACACATGAGCATGCATGCACAGAGGCATGTGCAGACATGCAAACACACACACACACACACACACACACACACATACACACACACACACAGTCTTTGTATTTTATAAGTTAGATGCTAGCTCACTATTGCAGTTGAAAAGAACTATTAGAAATTATTCATCCTTTCCTTGAAAAATCAGGGATTGCTCTATTGCCTCAGACCAAACCTTCAGATATAAATTTTATAATCTTGAAGAGGGAGAAGACAATAGACTACACAAAGAGAAAGTCATTGTAGCTAATTTGCAGCTACTTTGAAACTAATTTGATAGACAAATCAACAGTGCTTAACATTTTTCCATAATCAAGATCTGAAAATGATCTGTATATATTCTCTGTATGAGTGAGTGTTGCAAATGCATGCACGTGTGTGTGTTGGGGGTGTGCATGCCTATGTTTGCACACAGAAGCAAGAGAAAGACATTGGGTGTCCTGCTTTATTGACATTAACTTTATTTTTTTCTAAACTGGCAGTCAGCATGTCCCACAGTAAATCTCCTGCTTCTAGTTCCATCAGTGCTGGAGTTATTGGTGTGCATAATCATATGTGGATTTTCATGGAGCGCTGGGAACTTGAACTCGAGTCCTCGTGTTCATGATGCAAATAATCGTATGCTGAACCATCTCCCCAGCCTCCATCTGAATATGTTTTTAAATTGTTACAGGGCCTCTGCCTTTTGTTGGGCATGTATTCCCTGCCGACTCCTCACTGAATGCATAAGAAGAGAGAATAAAAGATGAAAGAGCTCTTTCCTACTGACAGCTTTGATTCTGGCCCAGGAGCAGCATTTTATATAGAAATCAGTTTGCTCTTGCATTGAGTCTGACAGTCAGCCAACTGCCAAAAGAGAGAGCCATCGCACTGGACAAGGGCAGAGTGACAGGTGCTGGCACGTCCTTCCTTAACAGCCTAGCTGGAACTACGCAGCTTTGCAAGGGACTCACCTACAGGTGATGCAGAGTCCTGGGAAAAATAAAAATGCTTATGAAAGGAAGTGTTTGGGCATGCAACATTAGATGCCATCATCATCGTCGTCATCATCCAATTGTAAGGGTTTCAGCATTGCCATATCATACCACTCAAACGATAAACTCCTGCTCCTCTTTCTTTCTTGATTTCCATGGGACGGGGGGAGGAAAAGAAGAGGACAAATGGACTGCAAAGAGACCTCCCCAGGAATCACAAAGCCTGAAGACTGCTCTGTTCAAATGGAATAAAAGCAAAACCTTCTTATAGTGTGACCCAGATGTGTAGCAACACGTGTCCTTCACCTGCCTCTTGTGTCTACTCTTCTGCAGAACAGGTGGACACTACACTACATAAAAAAGATCTTTTCTAAGCTGAGGAAAACACACATATGCTGCCTAGTATAAGCCACTCTCGGTGATATTCCTTACTATACACCATATTGTCCTGACAGAGAAGCAGCTGTTATGGTTTGAATGTGAGTTGTCTCCCACGGGCTTAGTGACTGGATGAAGGCAGTCACGTGGGGTACTGGTCTTGAGATGGATTAGCCCCACTCTACTTCCTGAAGAGGTCTGCTCTTGCATTTGGCGGCTCTGCAGCTCTCAGCCTCCTTCATGGACACGATTCAGATCACCTCCAGCTTCCGCCAGCCAGCCACGCCTCTTCCACCATAGTGGACTCTATCTCCCCTCTGGAACCATAAGCTGAAAAAAATCTCCCTTTTCTCCTAAGTTGTTTGGACCTCAGTGGTGTCTCACAGTAGCACCTACTAATACAGCGGCTTTGTTTGATACTATTCCCTTTAAATTCCCTTCCAGTAATAGATAAGAAAAACAGGCAGGCCACTAGATAGTTCCACAGGTGAATCAACTACTCACAAACTTGGAGGTCTGAGTTTGAACCCCAGAAGTAGTCCACATGGTAGAGGAGATAACCGACTTCCAAAAATTGTCCTCTGACCTCCATCCATGCGTCATGGCATGCTTCCCCCCTTCAATAAAAGTCAGAAAAGAAAAAAATCAACATTTAGAACATCTCCCTAAGGACCAACGATACGCAAGATACTCCACACAAGTTAGGGCCACAGTAGCCAAAATCAGACCTTGCATGACCTGCACAATGACTGTCATGTCACTGACCCTCCAAAGTCTAGCATGGATCACAGGCACTAGGATCCTTAGAGGCAAGGGATTAACAGTCATAATAATGTTTCCATACTAAAGGGGAGCCCAAGAAAGGGCTCTGGGCAATTCCACTGAGTCCTTATACCTCACTAGAGTGGAGGACTCAGAAGGAAGTTTGGCATTCACACAAAAGGATGGTTCAGGGGATGGGAGGTGGGAAAAAGGAGGCACTGGGAGAAAAGGAGGGAGGGGAGTGAAAGTAAGGGGAAAAGAGGGGGAGGGTGCAAGGGGGACTGGGTAAGGGTGGAGGGAAGGAGAGGATGGGGTACCTATTGAGCTTATATGATTGGGGAAAAAATAAATTTAAAAAAAGAAAGCTGGTTCTGTGTTTTGGGCATACTTTGGCACACAGGCAGAGAGACAGATTAGCCAGTGAGAATGTGTATCCCTCTCTCAGCTTGTGTGTGTACACAGTATAGCCAATTCCTTCAGCTCTCGATGGTGGTGTGAACTCCTCTATCAGGCTGATGAAGTGTAACTAAGATTCATATGCTAAAACAAGCCTTTTGTTCCCCTAAGTTGTTTGGTTCCTATGGACATATCAGCAACAGGAAGAGTACCTGCAGCAATTACATCTTTCATCAAATCATGCATTTTATGAAAAAAGACAAGTGAAGAAGAGGCTGTGACTACAGTAGCAAGCACTACGCGTAACACCCTGTGAGCCTAGCAGAGCTTGGCCTGTGAGGATTCCAGCACTTCCAGGAAATCTAGTTACAGCGTACGTGGAAGAAGAACGGGTTGGAAGAAACTAAGCTTCAAAGTCATGTTCTCTCCGGGGATCCCAGAGCGTCAGGAGCGGGTGTTTCCCTGGGGACAGCAAGACAAGCCTGGGGTCCTGCAACTCTCAAAAACTGTGATCTTTGGACCTCCCACACCAGAATCACTGAGGAGGTCTATTAAAATTCAGAATTCTGAGCACTAGCCTGAAAATCTATTGAATACCAGTCTCTAGGGCTGGATAGTAGAAGGATCAAGAATTAGGATTAAGACCTAGGAAGACACGCTTTCCTAGTTGAATTCTTTTCATCCTTTAAACTTTGAAATTCATCATCAGTAAGGAAACGTCATAATCATATCACCTGAAAAGAACAACCCTTAAAATGTTACGTTTTAACAACATGTGATCAGAATGATTGCAAAATGTATGATTAGCTGTGGTCACACACACACAATACTTCTTCAACCCCTTAGATGTACTTCAGTTGAGTTCTGGCCTATTTGAGGATTGTCATGTTTTATCAAATAGTTCCATCTCTGCGAGGACAACTAGACTGGAATTGATAACAGGATAACAGGCAGATAACATCTGCCAGGTGGGTGGGGAATCCACCATGCAGAACTATTCAGGGTAAATATTGCCATGCTAACTATAGTCGTTCCTTGATGGTTTGAGAACAGGGGACAAGAAAGAGTTCACCTGGCCATAGTTCAGATCAAAGGCTCATGGAACAATGAGACTCCATTCTGAAATTTAGTTCAGCCATTAGCAGGAGAGAGAACAGATGCAGGAAAAGGGCGGGGGATGATAACAACAGACTAACTGGTGAGTTCTGAAGGGCTGCATGTGAGTGCTGGCAGCTGTAGACTCATGCGGCAATGATCAGTAGAGACACTCATGCTGGGAGAGACAGAGATTTAAGAGGTTCAATGCACAGACGTAGTGACAGATAGGATAAAGCAGAGGGAGGAGCAGTGAGAATGACTTCCGGGCTTCTGACTGGAGTAACTGATTGATGGTGATATTTCCTTAGAACGCCTGGCGGGGGATAAGCAGGTGAGTGTGGTTTAGAAAAGGAGAAAAGCCACTAATTTAATTTTGGATTTCAGAAGTCTCTGCCTTGCAAGCAGAAGGTCCTGAGTTCAGATCCCAGATCCGATGTAAAAAATGCCAGGTGGAAACGGCACTGACCTGAACTTCTGACCCTGGTGGGCAGAGCCTAGGAATTCCCAGAACGAAGCAAAAAAAGAAGTAGAAACAATCCAAGATGATTCTCGAAGTCACCCTTGGTCCTCCACAGGGACAAATAGTGCCCTCTGATATATACACAATAAATAAATAAATAAATAAATAAATAAATAAATAAATAAATAAATAAATAGAATAATCAAATTAATTGAATAATTAAATTAATTAAATTAATTAATTAATTTTAAAAAAGAAGTTTGAAGTGGTTATAGATTGTCCTTTAGCTAAGGCTGAAAGATCATGAGTTGGAGCTCAGCAAGATGAGAGAGTGAGAAAGGGAGAGAGAGAGAGAGGAGAGAGAGAGTGAGTGAGTGAGAGAGAGAGAGAGAGAGAGAGAGAGAAAGAGATGAGATGAGATGCATGTAGAAGTCAGGAAGACTAACTATCCAAATTCAAAAATTAAGCTGTCAGAGTCTCTGCGCATGAATGAGAATTAAACCAGAAGAGTGGGCACAAGGATGGTGAACTGTTGGGTTGAGAAATGCAGATACCAGAGAAAGACCTGCTCAGAAGAATCAGCAGCACCAAGGAGAATGAAAATTAAAGACTGAAGGACCAAAGGAGATCCAGGCAGTGGAGGGAGAATGTGCTTCAGAAAGAAAGAGTTGCACAGATGTGCAATTGTGGATGGCTGCATTCACATACTACAAAACACACTAAAGCAAGCAACACCTGGAGAAATGCTTCCCATTGTAAAAATTCAACTCCACAGCAGAGATGAAAGATAAAGTACAGAGAACAATGAGGAGTTTCAAAGAACACTTCTCCTCCTAGAGGAGGAGAAGCTTGAGTTGATTTATGAAAGAAGATATGATAGCTGAAGGAAGTATGCTGAACAGGGCGATGGTTACTACCGATTCTCTATCTGACACCCAAGAGATAGGATTCCAGGCACAACTGTGAGAGATGCTCGTGATGAAGAAAGGCCTTCCTAAAACCCTGTAGAAAATTGTCTTGATTGACATGGTTGAAACAGGAATATCCTCCCACTGTGGACAGCAATACACCTTATATGAGAGAGAGAGTTGAGCCCTGGCAGACTGGCAAGCAGGCAAGCAAGCAACCATGCACACATTGGTCTTTGCCCTCTGTTCTTGTTGAAGAGGTATTGTGACAAGCTCCCTCAGCTTCCGACGCTGTGACTCTCCTGCCATGAGGGACTGTCACCTGGGACTGTGGGCTGAATGAAAACTCCTTCTCCCCTAATTGGTTTGTGTCAGGTTTTATTGCAGGAATGAGATACGATACTAAAACAACCAAGTCCTAACGCTTCGGAGTTCTGATCCCTTTATAACAACTCTACGGTTCAATTCAGCATAAATTGTAATATTTAACTTGTAATCACTAGTACATGCTGGCTTATGTACTTCTCATGAACTTTTCTAATTTCTAAGTTACCCAGGAGTCTCTTATTAAAGAAGAGATGAAGCAGCGAGAGACTATGAAGATGCTCCTATCCGGGGCTCTAACTGGCTTTCCCTAAATAGTTGTATTTCTTCCCCATATGGTACCATTGACCTTCCAGGAGGGAAACACTGGCCATAGTTCAGATCAAAGGCTCATGGAACAGTGAGACTCCATTCTGAAATTTGTTCAGCCATTAGGAAAATAGTCTCTTGTCACAATGACATTTGAACTGAAGGGTCAGCCAAGCAGAGAAGAATCTAAGACCAGAGCTCACACAGCAGAAAGCTAAGGAAAGGGGCTGGAAGACCTCTGCTTTTAGGGTCATGGTACCTGCCACATGCTGCTGTTGAAGGTGTCGCCTAAATGAACTTTACTTTCTCCAGGTCCCTTAACTTAGCTTCCCCATCACTTTCAGTGTCAAGGGTTCTGGTGAATAATATATCATTAATCCATCTATAGTGTCTTAACTATAAAAGCTGGGTGACCTTTATGAGAGTTAAACGGGATTGGGGAGATGGCTCACGGTGGAAGGTCTTTGCTTCAGCAAGCCACAGGACCTGAATTCAGATCCCTAGATCTCATGTAAATATGCCAGGCAGATATGGCAGCGGCCTGTAATTCTGGTCCTGCAAGGCAGAACCGAGGAAACCCAGAGCAAAGCAAGAAGGAAATTCAATAATCCAAGATGATTCCTGATATCAATGGGCCTCCACAGGCACACAGTGCCTTCTTGTACACATATCCACACATACATGTACACTCTCCCCCATGCAACATAGATGCATACACATAAATAAATAAGAAAAAAGTGAAATGTTTGATTATGAGACATCTGAAGACTTAAGGAAGTCACCAGCAATCATGCATGGTTCATTGTAAGTCAAGTTTCTCAGGCTTGGTCCATGCACCCAGAAACCTCAGGCTTGGACAACTTTCCCCCTCGAGCCTACCCCTCTCCTTTCTTCATTAGGGAACTAGGTGAAGAGGCTTCAGTCTTCTATGGTCCTGAGCAAAGAAATCACCAGATTCAAGCCGGCAACAAGCTGGCTCTCTCCCCCGCAACTCTTCCAAGGAGTCCTCGAGATCAATCTTCCGTCTTCCCTCTGATGAACCCAAAGAACATTTTCAGAAAGAATTGATTGCTCCATAAGAAAAAGCCTTGAAAGTGGTAGCATTGTTTCCTCCGTGCCAATCACAGGTTTAAAACGAGACTCAACACAGAGAACGTCAGGCAAACAGTGAAGATAGAGAAGGCATTTGGGAGTTGGAAGGCACAGCCCTAGAGGGTCAGAAAACAGGTAAAATGACCCCTACTCTGAATTTCACCAGCCTGGCGTCTTTGTCCTCTAGGCCCTCTCACTTCATTAGACCCTCCCACCTCATTGTCAATAGAATAGAGGAGCTGGATTATTTGTTGCTTTGCTGGCTACTTGTGTAATAATAGATGAAGAACCAATGAGAACATTTGCTCAGGGGTCAGGATTTCATTTATATGCTGAGATCCACCGACTGTATCATACAGTTCTCTATGAGGATCTGTCTCATGATCCAGAAATTGGAGTAAATGAAAGCATTTCCATTTTAGTCACGTGGCATCCTTAAGTAAGAAAGGTCACACACATAGAGTGTGTCTTCGTATCAGGAGTAAAAGAAATTTCAGTAATGGTGGCCATCGATACAAAACTTTATGGTTTCTGAACAGCCAGGCTTACAGGTGCATACCTGCAATCCTATCACTAAGGAAGCAAGGAGACCAGGCTGAGATAGAAGGGTCATGAATTCATGAATTAGAGGCCAGCAAGATAGGGAGGAGGAGAGAGAGAGAGAGAGAGAGAGAGAGAGAGAGAGAGAGAGAGAGAGAGAGAGAGAGAGAGAGAGAGATTCTACAAATGTAACAGAGAAAGAGGGAACTCTCACAGGTCAGGACCCTTATTGTTTGAATGCTGTAGGTACTACTTAAAATACAGAACCTAGAGCAAGTTTTGCCCTGGACATGAGGGAGTGATCATCTTTAATCATCTGTTTTCCTGCTTGGGCTTGAGCTTGTTTGTTCCACATGCACACAAGAGGATGAAAGAGATCTTTAATGAGTAAGACTCTTTCACATATCATGCATTATGGGAAAAGACATGACTGTGTCCTGATTGTCTCTACACTTCTCAGAACCTGACTCTCTGGCCACCATCACCCCTGCATGGGCCCTTTTCATCACTGAGTGGGCAGCCTATGTTTATGGAAAGGCCAGTTATTTTCATGTCAGGCTTTGAAAAACCTCTCTGCTTAACATTGCATATCAAGAAGACAGTAAGTTTGCACTGCCTTTACTAAAAAATTTGTGTGTATATGGTATACATGTATATGTGTTTATCTATTTATGTGAGCTTTAATGTTCATGTCTGTGAAAATATACGTGTGTATGTGGAAGTCAGAGGAAAACTTTGGATGTTAGTCCTCACCTTAAACTTCATTTGAGGTAACTTCTTCTCTCTCTCTCTCTCTCTCTCTCTCCCTCTCTCTCCCTCTCTTCCTCTCCCTCTCTTCCTCTCTCCCTCTCCCTCCCCCTCTCCCTTTCTCTCTCATCCCTTCTCCCTTCCCCTCTCTCCATCTCTCTGTCTCTTCTCCCCTCTCCCCCTCCCTCCCCCCTCCCCCTCCCTTCCCCTCCCTCTCCCTCTTCTCTTCCTCCCCTTCTCCATCCTCCCCCTCCCCTCCCTCTCCCTTCCTCCTCTCCCTCCCCCCCTCCTAGAGGGTTCCTATGAACTCTTGAGGAGGGGCTGAAGGAAGCAAAACATTGGATCAAAATGGCTTTTAAAATTCTTAGCAATAGGTTTAATTCCTTAAAAGTTGGGAGAGTATCTGATAAGAGACTAGAGTGAATAAGGAAAGGAAAGGGGAATGTGTCTTTGGAGCTAATGAGGAAGAGAGTCTCATGGGCAGCACCCTTGAAGAATGTAGATTTGGTACCCGAAGGGCTTCTCCCTAGTTGCCCAAAGCCTACATAGCTACCTCTGAAAACTATTCCTTTTGGACAATACAGAGTTTCTATCTTTATTCATTATTTTTCATTTTTGTGACTGACTAGGAAGGTTAATAAGCTTGTAATAATCAACTTATTCTTCACCATGAATTGAGTCAGGTTCCCGAATGGAAAAGCTACTAGATAATAAGTCGACAGATTTGAACAAGAACGATTTCAGAGATGTGGGCAACATTAAGAGGAACTAACAAGGTTTGGTCAATACGTTGGTTACTTTTTTTCTTGGTACAATAAAATACTAGAGAGAAGCAACTTCAGGAAAGATACATTTTAACTCGCCATTGGAGGGAACACAATCTGATGTGGTGGGAAGACCTGGGGATTGCATATATCCAGGTGGATCAGGAAGCAGAGAAAAGGCAGAAAGCAAATCCAGGCTGTAAACCTCAAGGCCCACCTCTCTGTCCAGTGACATGCTTGCTCTGTTAATGGCCCTATCACCTAAGGTTCCACAACCTTCTAAACCAGTATCACCAGCTGAAGACCAGTTGATCAAACATGAGCCTGTAAGGGGATATTTTGCAATCTAACTCTAGCAGTGAAGTATCCCCCGAGTACAACAGAGTGGTCTCCATGCACCTTTGCCCCATTTCTGGATCCTTCAGAGACCCCTCTTACAGCACAGAACAGGATGGGGAAAGACACTGGAAGGACCTGGAGAAGCAAATGGAAAATGGTCAGCACAAGGACTCCTGGTGTTGAGGCAGGTCAGCAGTAAATTGCCATTGGTAGCAGTTAAAGTAATGAAGCCTGCAAATTATTTTGTTTTGTGCTTGCAAATGAAAGCAGGTTCAACATTATCCCTGCAATTGCTTTCTATTATACACCTGCATTTTGATGTCCGTGTATTCATGTGAGAGAAAGGGATGTTGTTTGTAGCTGATGAACTCTCAGTAGCATTTAATTTAAAGGTCATATATCATTTGTGTTGTAGGAAAAGAAAGTAGAGTGTTACTACTTTGAGTCAACTAACCACCTGAAGATAGGAATTAGTAACTTATGGGAATGTTCCCCAGGGGTGCAAATTAGTTTTCAGGGATGGTAGAAGAGAGAAAGGAGGAACAACAGACTAGAGCGTGTGATCACATACTGGCTTCCTGTGTCATGTTTCTCCATTTGAGGGCAAAGGGTAAATACACACACGCATGCACGCGCACACACACACACACGCATGCACACACACACACACACACACACACACAAAACCCAAAGCAGACTTTAAAAGCAGGATTCTAATGAATCTGAGATGTGTTTATCAGGGACTGCTAGGGGACAGTGTCTTTCTCATCTCAGAGTCAGCCTGTTACAGGAGAAGGAATGGTTACAAAAATTCCCCCTCTGGCTCTGAAAATGTAGTTATTTTCCAAGGGATTTGAGAAAAGGAAGCTCAAAAGCATTGCATTTATGCTCATAATCATCTGTTTCCCTATTAAGAAATTAGATCTCATATGGTATTACTGGCTGGATATTAAATATCTTCTAAAGGCAATTTTAAAACTGCCTCTCTGCCTAGACGCACACACAACACACACACAACACAGAAAGACACACACAGAGAGAGAACATTTTGCATATTTTAGTACACATAATGAAACTTGAAAACTTAACTGTAACACACTGCAGTAAATTAAATAAGGCAAACATATCCTTGGCAAGACTTGAAAAATAATGCCAGATATTTCCCAGAAATAAACAGTTCCACAATAATGTCCATGAAAAAAAAAATAAACTAAAATGTGCAAGCGTATCCTTGCTGCATGAGATGTCCACTCCAGTTTTTCTTAGGAAGTTAGTACCAAAGCCTCAAAACCCATTCTGAATTCCAGTGTTCTACTTTCCATTCCAAGTTGTTACTTACTCATACAGCACTTCCATTATCATGTTGAGCAATGGCTTAAAGATGAGCAAAGAATTTCGAATCCAGCATTTGCATTCATCAGGCCATTTCCAGTAAGTAATTTAAAACCCTGAGAAATGCCAAACACAAAAGTACTAATCCAAAGAGCCTTTTGGATTTGCAGGAATAAAAATGGAGATCAATTTCTAGTTAATAGAGATCATTTCCTATTATGCTCATATTTTGAAAGCTGTGACATGGACACCACGGTTGCTTTCGACCATGATCGCCCAGAAGAGAAGAATAGATGATGGGTGGGGAGAAGACCAGCAAGGTGGACACAGCCATCTCTGTAAGTAATTGACTTAAACTTGGGAAGCACAAGGAAGACTGTTGAAAAAAGTACTCCCTGAATTTTCCTGGAGGTTTTTATTCAAGTATCTACAATTCCAGGAGGATCTCTCCATAGGAAAGAGTATAGAGTTCACGAGGACTCCACAGGCAAACAGACAAAAACATAGATGTTTGTTATCTGTCTTATTTAAGCTTATCCTGTGATCACAGTCAATTATGGGCAATATCCTCTCTAAATCCTCCAGGGTAAAGGTTATTTTGTACCCTAAAGGCAAGTTGTAGTGCTCTTGAAACACTCTGGAAGACCCCATTACAAATCCCAAGAATCAGCCCAGAGGTCAGTGGATCAGCAAGGTCAGGTTCACGATGTGTGAACCAAGCATCACATCTTTCCCACCAGGTCATCTGTTCTAGGAACCCAAGTTCAAAACTAGGGTCTGTTTTCACACTTCTTCTCCTCTTCCTCCTTCTCCTCCTCCCCCTCCTTCTTTGTTCTGTTTCTGCTTCTGCTTCTTCTGTTTCTGTTTTCAAAGAACTTCTGTTCTTAAGCGCACATCACTATGTTCAGCAGTGAGCCCTGGCACAGCCGGAATGCACTGCTCATGGTCATTCTACTTCCTTTCTTCTCTGTTGGCAGAAGTCATCTCCTGTTCTACAGCCTGCTTTCTTCATTCTCTTTACCCGTTGCATATTTTCATTTACATGAAATTATATAGGAGGTGGCTGATTCTTGGGCATGATACCTAATCTTGGTGAACACAGTGAGTCGGCTAGAGCCCTGAGAAAAACCTTCCTTCCTCCAGGCCAGAGACATACGATGGGCAAAGATGACACTTTCCATATCATTCTGGATGAGTCTGGACCAAGTCCAATGACCCTGGAGCACAACTTTCTGTCTTATTTAAAGTTAAACACTGCTTGACCAGCAACTTCACTCACAGGTTTTCACCTAAGAGGAAATAAAAGTGTATGTTTATTTAAGTATTGTGCATGAATAGTCAAATCATTCAGGATATCCACAATCTGGAAACCCAAATGTTACTCTTATGGTGACTATACACAACTATGAAACTGAATACTAGCGGTTAATGAAGAAGGAATGGAATACTGCTAGTAGCATGCTTATAAGAATAAATAATGCATGGTACATTTATATAATTACATAATAATACAAAGGGCAGATATGGCAGCAGGAGGCAAATTAGTGGTTGACTGTAGCTGAGGGAGAAAACATTGCTTCTAAGTGGGCACAAGGGATGAAGAGGACTATAATTTGTCCTGTTTGTAATGGTGGTTATCTATATCATTTAACTATTCCCTTAATATTGTTATATATAAATATATGTATATATATAGCCATATATGTATATGGATTCTGTTAAGTTTATCTAAAAAAGGTGATTTTTCAAAAGATTCTTCTCCTCTTCAAATGCTTCAAACCTGGGCAAGCTTCTGGGGCTCATAAGGAGACCAGCCTATATCATAAGCAAGCTATACGGAGTACTTGGAAGGCATGGTTTTTCAGGGCTCCACACGATCCTGGATAGACCATCATTGGCCACAACACCTCAGCTTTCTAGCGCCTCCTACTTCTTCTCTATGTAGAAGATTATACTGAATTCAGCAAACTCTTTACTGACACTGGGTTTTCAGAGTGGTTGAGAACAATTACTTGTTTTCTACTATCATTGAAGTGGATTTAGTGGTTTCAGTTTCATTCCAACATACTATGTGCGCACTACCGCACTCTCATCGTCTACTCAATCTTTGGACAACATTGTCCTCTTCTTATTAACTGAACTTTTTCCTTCGTTTCCGTTTCTCCTTCTCTCTTTTTCCTTTAATTCTTACAGTGTAAAGCAGGTACAGTGATTAGAATATCAGTTCCTAAATAAGAACCACGCATTGACTTTTAAGCATGAGGAGTTGGTGAAATGGATGTCTATGAGTCACTCACGAGCTAAGAAACACAAAGGGCGTCACCCTCCGCCCAGGCTGATGACGTGAAGATCAGAGATGCCGGTTGGCGCAGACATATCAACGTTCTCCCAGTCCTCGGCCGAGTCGAGCTGTGTCCTGGGACACAAGGCTCCAGGGTGATCCTCTGGAAGCTCCTAAGACACAGGCTGATTGTCAGACAATACAGAACCTGAGGTGGGCAGAAAAACCTTGTCCCCTTCTGGCTGCGCCGAAGTCCCACGTAAACACCTGGCACCCTCTATGCTTCCCCAGTCCCAGCCTGGATCTACGGACTGTACTCCAGATCCAGATCGCTCGCCAAGCACAGAAGGGAGGACCCGCCCGCTATTGGGCGAGAACTGGTCCCTTGACCCTCCATCGGTTTCCTTTGTAATCCAAATGTTTACTACTACTACGTATTCTGAGAACTCTTTCTGTTTAGACGCGGTTATTTTTTCTTAAACAAAGAAGTACGCATGTGGAGCTTCTTATCCCCCAAAGAAGGTGGACAGACCACGCTTGCTCTAGGCTTAGCTTTTCCTCCATTTAATCTCTGGAAGGATATTCAAGGGTCATAGAAATAACCAGCACCATGCGTAGTCTGTGACTGAATTTATCTTGCAATGGAACTACCACCCAATTCACATAGCAGCTCAGCTGCCAAAGCAAAAAAGATAGAATAGAATAGACATTAGTCTCAGGTATTTTTGAAAGGAAATATTGACCAATTATTTTAAGGAAAAAGACATCAATAATGGTGTATTACAGGGCTAAAACCCTGTATAACAAACAAGTCCTGATCATATTTAAGAGGGGGCTTTCAAGGGAAGTATAAGCTTAAATAGATTGGTGATGCAGAAGTCTAATTCCATATAAACTGGGTGTTATTAGAGACAGGAAGAGGAAACCAGGGTAGTAAGCATATATCTTCACAAAAGAGAAGCCAACTAAGAAAAGCAAAGGGTCATCCACGCCAGGAAAAAGCTTCAAGAGAGGCCCAAAGTGCTCCCCATCAGCCTTCATTTCCATGAAGAAATAAATAAATTCAGTCTATGGTGATTTATTTTGGTACTCAGAGAAGATTAATACAAGACACTTTCAGCATATACATCCAACAAAAGTCCATGCTTACGTCTGCTTTCAAAGGTCACTTCAAAACAAGCTATTTGCTATGAACTACCTATTGGCTGAAATTACTTGACCAGGGAACGAGACTCTCATAGTCAGATGCAAAGTTTACACGCGTGGGAGGAGGAAAACGTGGCACGACCTCAAGTTCCTATACAGATAAAAGTGATCTTGAGGGCATGATGTAAACAGTCCAGAAAAAGGATTGATGTGACCACTGAGTACCCAGAAATGAAGGGAGTCCAGGGAAGTGAGGCGTGGCAGGGTGGGGGGACAACTAAAAGCGATGTTTCCCAAGTTTACTACCTTTCCATGACAGCCTGACCAGAGTCAGAGCTGAGATTCTTTTTTGAATGGCACCTCTTTCAAGGGTTATTTTCAAAACAGATTTGAATATCACACGTGGAGGCTGGTTGACATGCTGTTTTTGCAAATGTTCCTTATTACAGAGAACATTGAGCAAAAAATGTATTAAGACAGACTAGTTTGGATGCTTTTTCCTAATGAAAATGCCCTTCAATGATCTGCATGTGAGTTTCATGTGGGTATGAGTCCATGACTTCAATGAAAACTCCAAAAATTACTCCCAAATAAACCCATAGTGCTCTGGCAAGCCAAGACAGTTGGGGGTCTCTGAGAGCTGCTATGAGATTTGCTTTGGGGAAAAACAATTTTTAAGAAGGGAATTGGTATTTTGCAATTGATTCTAAAAAGCATTTCCAAATCTGTTTGGGATTCACTGTTTTGCATATCTTACCCCCAGAGTCCTGCACGTCAACTTGACCACACCTGGCATTAACTAAAATCAGCTGTCAGACTACCTGAAGGGATTATCCAGATCAATACATTTACAATACAAAGACCAGTCCTAGATTTGGACTGGAACTGCCCAGCTGTAGGACCAAATAAAGAGAAACATAAACAGAAGACTGAGAGGAGACTCTGGATTTCTGGACTCTGGGATGTTTACATCAGTGACACAGAGCTGCCTCCAACCTCATCCACCCACCAGCCATGTCGCCTCTGCCATGAAAGAGCTGTTTCTCCCTTCTGGAATCATAAGCTGAATGAATCCTTCTTTCTCCTTTAAGTTGCTTGACTTTGGGTGCTCTCTTACAGCAACAGTTAAGAGTAACTATTGCACCAAGTCCCACAGATTGCAAGGAAATTTCAGAAGTGCTTTTTCCCCTGGATGGTTAGGAAGGGAGGGGTAGGGCAGAACAGGGATGAAAAGTTTACCTGAGGAAGAGCAGGCATTACCAGTAAGGGTCCTGTCAAGAGGAAGCCACAAAGGAAATTATAGCAACACTTGTAGCTCCATTCAAGGAAATCCTGGTTATTTCCACCTCTAGAATCTCACCAGAGAGAGCTTACAAGATGATCTTTTTGCATCTTTCAAAGTCTTCCCACTCAAAAGTTGGTCTCAAAGCAAGGGAGAAACCTAGGGCCTGATAAGTGATGCAGATCCTCTGAACAATGCCAAAACAAGAGTGTGAAGTTACACAAGATCGTAACAAAATATTGAGATGTATTTCTTTAAAGTGCCATGCAGTCAGATGGGTGCCTTGCCTGGGCTTGGGTGTGCACACAGTCCCATCATGAACCATGAAATTGAGGGAAAATATATTAAAAGACAAATGGGCTTGGCATGGGGAAACTGGCCTGTTAGTTCAGGAGAATACCAAGTTTGAGTTCAGCTTAGAGTTTGAGGTGAGAAAAACCCTATTCAAAACACCAGAAAGGAGACTGGAGTGATGGCTCAGGTTGTGTCTTTACCATGCAGAGACCTGATTTTGGATCCCAGATCACACATAGAAATGCGGGATGGAAATGGTGGTGGCCTACGTCTCCCACAATCACCCAAGAAGGCAGAACTAGGGAAACCTCAGAGCAAAGCTACAAGGAGGTACAGCAATCCAGGATAATTCCAAATGTCACCATTGGGCCTACAAAGGCACACATTGTGTCTCTTCTACACACACACACACACACACACACACACACACACACACACACCCTTCACATCAACATTCATCCATATCATTCATGATACGTTCGTCTCCTTCCTCCCTCTTCTCCCTTGCCCCTTCTCCCTGCCGAGCCTTCTTCCTTTTCCGCTTCCTTCCTTCTTTCTCTGCTCCCTTCTTCCTCCATCTCTCCCCTGCCCCCTTTTCCCTTTTTCTTCCTCGGCATAGATAATCATCCACTGCAGGTATGAATGTCTATTTATACTCCAAGGAGAGGATTGTTGATGCTGATACTATACCACAGATTGGGATACTCTGGGCAACTAGCAATAGAGTTCTCTTTACTCCCTGTCTGTGCCTCTGGTGTCTCCTATCTGCAAGCACTGGCTACCCCTTAGTTGTTATTGACTATCTATGCTGAAACCACATCAATTGTTCAATCAAGACAATATCCAACGAGCTTCTTCAGAGACCTGCCTTACCAGATAATTCCTCAGAGGTGTGCTCAGATACCTACCTCCCAAATGTCAAGTTGATAGCTAAGATTGAGCATGACTGAAGTCATAAGAAAACGACATAGACAATTATTACCAAATATCTTCTTAGAAGTGACATTGTTTGAAATGAGATAGAAGAGCAAAACAGAAGAAAAAAGAGGGCATAGGCAACAGAAAGCACGTGGAGCCAGTCAAGGGAAAGAGTTTATAAAGTTAAAGGAACAGAAAGACTTCCATGCAAATGGAGCAGAATAAATATGAAGATACTGGGAGGGGATGGAGCAGTAGAAGGAAATAGGAGATGTACTGTGTAGGTGAAGTGGCCATTGCAGGGATCTCTGGCTTTATTCCAGGCACCAAAAGGGTTAAAGCACAGAGTTAAAAGAACTGATTAACTTTACTCACTAAATTATTACCACTGAATCATTGCAGATGACACAAATAATCACATGCACCAATAAAGTAATAAAATAGTAAGCACATAATGTTCCTCTTCCATAAGTTTGTTTCTTCATAAACTAAGAGGAGCCTCTGAAGGTTTGATTCAAGTTCAGGGCAACCTGCTTCAATAACTCTACCTCATCACTTTGAAGCTTAGTCTCCATGACTTTCCTGGCAAGTGACAAAATGAATCTGGGACTCGAATTATCCAAACTCCCCATTGGGAGCAGGATGTTACTTGGAACATATCCTTATAATTAAGACCTAATTGTTATTGATGTTCAGACAAATGTTCTTGTTGGCTTCCTCTCTGAGAAAGTAAATCACAACTTTCCCACACCAGCTCAGTTCTAGTATCAACTGCGACTTGAATAGGAGCTCCAGGAGCTATATCACCCCTGCTTTTAGAGCTCGACAGGAGTTTAACGGACAAAGGATCACAGGTTTGATCTCTGCCGGTTGAAGGTTCATCCTCTGCTTATTACAAAAACATTTGAGACAAGTGCATGGTTTAAACTCTGAAAAGCATGGAACAATTAAAGGAGGAAAGAAAGAATTGCCCATCTCCCTTTGCCTCAGGAGGGACTCACAGAACACAGTGAATTCTGCCTGTGAATTTTGTAGAAATCAGAACATGAAAGGAAATGGTTTGTATGATGTTTACTATCTGATTTAAACAAAACAAAACAATGCGCGTGAGACTCACCGTGAAGAAATCAACTTTTTCTGTGAAATCCGTAGAGAGAGGAATATGTTCTGCAGATGTTTGCAGGAAGGGACATTGGCTATCTAATGGACAATACATTGAAGCTAAATTTTCAAGGAAAGAAGACACAAATGCAGTTAAGGATAAGTGTTTCTTGGGCCTGTGTCTGTAAAAGTGAAGAATGGTATAAACTCACAAAGGCATTTTTATGGGAAGCCAAGTTATTGTGGTCTAGGACACTTTGCTTTATGACAGGGACTGCACTTAGAGAACCTCCACGAAAAAAAGGACGTTTCTTAACATGTTCATTAGACCCTTTCTCACAAATTACAGCTGTTTTAAGCAAGTCGTTGGTGGGTATTGAGTTGATTTGGGAGGGAACAAATCTCAGGGACAATCAGTCAGGACTATCAGTCCAAATGTATCCTAAATGGCCAATGATAAAGGATATGGTGTTGTCCTGCTGGGCTGTCACATTAAAGGGCAAACTTGTCTTGTCCAAAGCACATTACTTCATCATGGGTATGACAAAGAGATGATACCTTGTTTCTTAGAAAAGAGCTTTGGATATTCTTGAGAACTGGTGTAAGTTTTGTTATGAGCCCAGAGTTTGTTCTTCTGGGTCATGAAGAAATCCAGTGAGACAGTAGCTATGGGAGGAAACATCTGATTGGGGGGCATACTTTCCCCAGGAGGCTTGTACAAATTCATAACTTCTAACACAGATATTTGAGTCAAACCTGTATAGCATCCATAGTTCTGTAATTTCTATATATTTGTGTTCTATGTGCAACTGGGTAGGTACATATGTGTATCTATATGTATATCTATATATGTGACTGGACAACATGCTCAGTCTCATGTGTCATTAACAGAAACCCAAATGGGATTCAGTAAGCCATATATGCACGGAAAGGCATGAGAACAGATAGGAATAAGTTAGTGTAATAGTTAGAGATAGGTATCAATTTGAAGATTGAGGTTCCCTCTGGGCACATTTGTAGAGAATTAGTAGTTGGGTTAATCCCAGAGAGAACCTGCAGGAGATTGTCTAACTGATGAGGAAACCCAGCCCATGATAGGTGGGACTAATCTCTGGGCAGGTGAATAAGATGGAGGGAACTTGTTGAGGAAGTTGGCATTCCTTTGTATGCTTACAGACATGTTGGTCTGGCAAGTGAGGAGTGTTCTTCTCTCAGTCTTTATGTAGATATGGTGTGGCCAGTTCTTCAGCCCTTGGTGTTGGTGTGAGTTCTCCTGCCAAGCTGGACAAGGAATTATAACCAAACTATTGTATGAGAAAATAAAATCCTTTGTTTCCCTATAAGATGTTTCGGCATGCATTTATCAGCAACGATACAGAGTAACTGCCACAGTGAGGAAGAAGAAAGCTTGAAATGGGACAAAATGAGAATAGTCATTTGCTAATAAGGGTGAAAATGAAATGAAATTCACATGTAAAGCCCTGAAAGAATATGAATTTTCAAAAAGAGCACATGAAAATAGTAAATATTCTTGTGTGTGTGTGCGTGTGCGTGCGTGTGCGTGTGCGTGTGCGTGTGTGTGTGTAGATGCTGGCATTTATCTGTATTTGTATATGTGTGGAAGAGGGCACTGCATGTGCTTCTGGAGGCCCAAGGAGTGACTTTGGGAATCATTCTGGATTGCTCTATCTCTATATTGCTTCACTCTGGGATTTACCAGACTCCATCTTTCAGGGCCAGAAGTGGAAGCTACTGCCATTTCTGCTCGGAGTTTTTATGTGGGATCAGGACCCAAACAGGCGCTTCTACTTGCAAGGGAAAGGCTTAACCCCTAGGCCATCTCTCCAGTCCCCAAATCTTCCTTTATTAAGAAAGAAGAAAGAAAGAAAGAAAGAAAAGAAAAGAAAGAAAGAAAGAAGAAAAAAGAAAGAAAGAAAGAAAGAAAGAAAGAAGAAAAGAAAGAAAGAAGGAAAGAAGAAGGAGAAGAAGGAAGGAGGAAGGAAGGAGGAAGGAAGGAAGGAAGGAAGGAAAGAAAGAAAGAAAGAAAAAGAGAACGACAATGAAAGAAAGAGACAGAAAGAATCGAAAGAAAAAAAAGAACAAAAAGGAAAAAAAAAAAATAAAAAAAAAGAAGAAAGAAAGGAAGGAAGAAAGAAACAAGATCTCTCACTGGCTTGCAACCCACCCATAAAGTTAGGCTGTGCTGACTTACTCCAAGGACCTGCCCAGCTTTCCCTTTCCAGTATTGGTATCACACACATTTGCTACAATCAAACCTGACTTTTTTTTTTTTTTGAGTTTTGAGTTTTAGGCTCAAACTCAGATCCTCATGCTTGTGCAGAAAGCACTTTACCAACGGAGCCATCTCCTCCATCCTTCTTTACCAACGGAGCCATCTCCTCCATCCTTCTTTACCAATGGAGCCATCTCCTCCATCCTTCTTTACCAACGGAGCCATCTCCTCCATCCTTCTTTACCAACGGAGCCATCTCCTCCATCCTTCTTTACCAACAGAGCCATCTCCTCCATCCTTCTTTACCAATGGAGCCATCTCCTCCACCCTTCTTTGTCTTTTATTTAATGTGTTGGTTTTCTGGCTTCCCAACACTCAACAGCTGGGTTCTACCTATTTCTTTTTACTTTACAAATTTTGTGTGTGCCCATGTAAGTAAATTTGTATTCCTCTGACTCATTCTTAGGTAAACAAACATAACATAAATTCATTTATCTGGGTGTTGATTATAATACCAACCAGGAAGTCAACTACTCCAAATACATGATCCATATGACAGGATCTACTCCTGGATGAACTAAACATACCAGAGGTAAACAAGACCAGGGGCTCAATCTGTGCTTTAAGAATGGGTAAGCCAGTGAAACATCCTAGAGGAAGAGAAACATAGCACATTTTCTGTACACAGTTAATACACATTAACTCAAATGTAAATTGATGAATGATAAGAAATGTTCATATACAGCCATAGCATAGAGTTGAATATAAAAACACTCTTGGATTTACAGAAGAGAAAGACACATCTTGCTTGATGAATCAGCAAAAGTCCTGCAGAGGAGATTTTATTAAATGAAACTTGAAAGATAAATAGAATTCTATACAGAGATAGAAAGGAAAACAAAGTAACATTTCTCCTCTTTACCTAGATAACAGCAATCCCAGTTTCACATGGGTACAAGGCTTTGCCAAATCAGCTAAAGTGATGGACAAATGAGACAGGCCAGCTAATCATCAGTTGCGTCTTGCTTTGGTCCCTTAGATCGGGGTCTGTGAGGCTAAGAGATCCTTCATCCAATCAAGGCTGATCATATTGCCTCTCCTAAGCATTTGAAACTCAAGAGACCCGATATGCAAAGGACAGGGAAAGGATACTAGAGAGGGCTAGTAGCTTTTCTGTACACAGTTAATACACATTAACTCAAATGTAAATTGATGAATGATAAATGTTCATATACAGCCATAGCATAGAGTTGAATATAAAAACACTCTTGGATTTACAGAAGAGAAAGACACAGCTTCTAAGGCAGCTTCTAAGAAGATCTCCTGATATCTTTTTCTTAGATCACTGAACTGCCTTGATAGGTAGCCTTCACCGTTCTTCAGTTCCCAGTTCTTCCGTCTTTTTATTGTTCTTAAGTCAATTTCTGTTGCTTGGAACCACAGAATTTTTGACTGCATATCAACAGCGAGAAGTATGCAAGCAGAAAAGTAGGACGCAAATGGAGAAAGACTTGAGCAGTTTAGCAGAATTAGAGTACAAAGGCATGCATTGTATGGCCCAAAATCTTTTTTTTTTACTTAATTAATTTTAAAATTATTTTTTAGTTTTACAAGCATACTGAGTACCAATCTCTGATTCCCTCCATCCTCCCTCCCTCCTATTCCTCTCCTTTCTCCTCATCAATCCATTCCACACCTTCCCACTCTGCTATCTGGCCACTTCTATAGACCTTAGGGCTCCCTCTGGCTTGTCTACTCTTGTGGGAGGCCTCTGTGGCACACAAGTTGCCCCTCCTCAGGGCACCCCACTGATAGGGGCATTTCCCTTCACTTATCCAGCTCTAGTCCCTAAAGTTTCTCCTGTGTGTTCTTTATTATTATTATTATTATTATTTCCACTCATACAAACTTAACAGGTACACCGATCCCTTCCCTCCCTCCACCTCCCCCAATCCCCCTGCTCCCCCTTCCCTCTCCCCTCCCTCCCCATCCCCCAGTGGCTCCCTCCACCCCCAATCCCCAGAGCATCCTTTACTGTGCATGCCAAACTCTCCTCTGGGTTGGCCCAAAATCTTGATGCATACATTCCTAGCTGAGATTGAAAGTCAACCAATTCTAGGCTTTGTCTTCTCTTTAATATTTAAATCGATTTTGCTTATCTTAAAATATTAAATTGACAGATATTTACATGATTTATTAATGATCATAATCAAAGCAAACCAGCTTATCTTGTTTTGGCTCTTGTTTTACAGACAAGCACCCCTTTTAGATCTATTTGGTGCCAAGAATTTTCCAGTTTTAAACTTACTTTTGAAGATTTCACTGTTTAAAATTATTTCTAAAAGACAGTGATTAGTGCTACTTAGAGTTTCTGAGTTCAAGTAGGTTTGTAGGCTGTAAATGAAAAAATACATATTAGCTACATTTTGTTAAACAGGAGTTACAATGTTGGCACTGAGTTCAATGTTAATGAATCAAAAATGTATTAAGTAAGATATCTTTAAATAGAATACATGCACTGGTAAGTTAATGAAAAAGTGATGAGTGGCTTTCAGGAACTTAACCCTGTATCTCCCCAAGGGGCAATGGTTCATTAGTCACAATTCATCATTTGCAACGACTTGCCAGAAATGACTACTGTACTAACCCAGATCAACTAGGTATTTAACTATATAAGCAAAGGTGATATGGTGAAAGTTTTGAACACAGAACTTCCGTGTCCATGAAATGTTCAGTGGAAGTTTGGTTTACATAGAATATGAGCAAAGAGGTTCAGAATTGCAATTGTAAATACAGGGAGCACAATGTGGCAGCTCTTGGAAGTTACCTTAGGCATTAAAGAAAGTATGCCTTGCAAGGTATGGTGCCACAAAAAAGGCATGGGAGTGGCATGTGATGGACAAAGATACAGAAATTCGGCATTGTGAGACCAATCTGAGAAGCAAATCAGACAGAATAGTGAAATTTTGCATCTGGTTGAGTAGCAGAAAAGTTTCTTTAGGGGAAAACTGCATGTCTACTTAGTTGAATAGTTTAACTTCATTGATTTATCACAGGTAAGCCTAGGATTCATTGATTTAGGAAGGGCTAGATACGTTGGTATCATTTAGTCAACTGATCAAAGTTCCATAGCTTTGTACTACACATCAACGATCTGTACACTGTTTTAAATGATGCTGCGGCTGTGTACCTGGGACCCTCCCCCTCTATTCCTTACAACTTTACAGGGGCTTATTACTTATGAAGCTCTAACCTGAGGACCCAGAGGTGACCTTGTCAGGTTAGATGGTCCATATCTTTAACTTTTCAGGGGAAAACAACATCTTTTCACTCCAGTGGCTGAGGAGAAATTGAGCAACTCCTTAGGGGGCATGGATGGCTCATGAAGAATGCTAAGCGAGGTCCCCAAGGCAACACTTCAACTTGCTAGCATCACAGTATCAAAAGAGAGAGAAACAGGCAGCTACCAAAGAGACTCTCAAAATGACCATTTTCCTTTCATTACTTGCTTTCCTGGCTCTTAAAGGCCCTCCGTGTCTTTCCAAAATAGAATAAAGTTAGAAGAGAAAAAATCATTCCCTCTCCTTCTGAGGCATTGTTGCAGGTTTTAAAGGCTCGCCTATGTCTCACTGAGGTGACTTTCTCAAGGTGGCATAAAAGGAGCCTTTCAGCAAAGGCACTCACAGATGTTATAGTGCAGACACTTCTGTAACAGCTTCCTCAAAACTCTCCAAGGACCATTTCAAGGCAGGTGGCAAAGGCAGCAGCATTGAATGAAGGGAGTTCATCTCAAGATAGAACCATATTGCATGATATAAAAAATACAGGCATAAGAGAGAAATAGGCAATGCAGGTGATAAACCATTTTCCCCCATTTTGTTCATGTCTTTTTTTAGTATCTGAGCATAACCAATACAATTTTTACCAAATCCATTCAAAGTCAGGTGGAGATAAAGTCACTCATTTTCTTCAGCACGTCAGTTCTAAATATGAAAGCAACAGATATTCCTTTTCGTAAGAACAATTCAAAGTAACCTCCTGTAAAGCAATGGCATTTGACAGCTAACCAAAGAGAATCTCTTCTTTGAATAAATGCATGCATAAACAATCTCCATTATATTAAACCATTGACAGCAAAAAAAGAAAAAAAAAAAAAAAAAGAAAAGCACTGAAGACTTGCAACCCAACACAACAAAGGTAAACAGATATCTTCCTGCAGGACTTTCAGTGCTGGGGGAAGACAGACAGGGCTGTGGCATCCATCCATGCAATGCAGCGAGGCAGAACCAGGACAAGAGAGTCCAGCACGAGCGCCCTGAGAGGCCGCCTGCTCGGTGGAGCTGGAGAGTTGTCTGGAGTGATGTTGTCATGTGACAACTGAACCTCAAGGCCCATCTGCCACCCAACCCCACGTGAGAAATCTCAAGGGAGAAATCGAGACCACGAATTTGAAAGATCACACAATAGGGGAACATCCAGAGCTCGTTTGTTCCAGCTCACTAGTTACATGGTCCAGTTACTGAGGTCCCAAAAAGGTAATGATGAAAATCAATGGTTTTAGGATTTTTTTTTACCAGTCTGCTTAGTAATACAAAGTTTAATACTACAAGATTCAATAACACAGTAACTCATTCCATCTCCACAATGGATCTAAATGTTGATCCTATACACTCACTGCCCCCATTTTACTGGTGAAGTTACTGACACAATGGGAGCTAATTAACCAACACAACTGTCCTATCACTAGTAAGAAGCAGAGCTCTTGATTTTTTGGGGTTTATCACTCAACTCTTTATCAACCCATTAGAGATAAAAGTTCCTTTCATACTCAGTGAACATGAAATTTATAAGATAACTTTAGTAGCTCTTGGCAAATATCAGAAGTTTGGTTATGATGAAAAAAGGCCAAAAGTTTTCCTGAGACAAAGGAAGAAGTTTTCTCCATTCTTTGCTTAACATGGACTGACATACTGACGTGAGGAATGTGCAGAAAAGAAAGCAAAGTTGAAGAAAGCCAAATCTGCCCAAAAGTGCAAGAGAGACATTCTGTCAGGAGGTAAGATAGATGACAGACAGATGAAAGATAAATAATTGATAGATGAATAAATGATATGATAGATTAACATGATTTTATAAATAGGTAGAGAGGTAAATGATAGATTATAGTTAGAGCTGATAGAGAAGTGATTGATAGATTATAGATAGATAATAGATATAGTCAGAGATATATGACAGATAAAGGGCAACTTATAGATAGAGATGATAGCTTAATAGTTTATAGGCCATAAAAGCAGATAAGTAGATTATGGACAAACTGATTCACTCATGCAGTTTTGCAGACTGACAAATGCTAAATATTGAACCACTGGAGCCCCAGAAGTGCCAATGGCATCATTATCATCTAAGACTGGATGTTTTGAGATATAGGAAGAAATGATGTACAGTTTGTGTTTGATAGTTGTGAAGTTACTGAGGTTCTGGTGAAAGACAGTCAGGCAGGAAGAATTTCTTCTCATTTCAGGGAAGTTGTGGCTCTGTCCCAAGTAGATCTTCTGCTGATTGGGTGGAGTCTACTCTCATTAAACAGAGAATTCCGTTTTCTCAATTTACTGACTTGGATTCTTACCTCATCCAGAAACAGCTATATTATTATTTGACTAAAAGCTAGGAAATCGCTAGCCCAGTTAAGTTGACATGTACAAATAAGCATGGCAAGTCTATCTCTTGTTGCTTTGGTGCCCATGTGCATTTCCTTAAGTCATTCCAAATTGGGGTAATAATCAGTAACAGAATTTTGTCTGTCATCTTCCTCCCTTTCCCCTTAGTAAGCATACCCACTAGTACTGCTCTTTATCTAGGGAAGAAATGACTCAAAAATTTTTATAGTGAGCCAAAGCAGTCCTGCCTGGATTATGTAGCAATTTTCCATTGACTTAAATTGCAGATCAATGTTCATGCTCATGGATGCTCCTACTTGAATTCTAGACACACTCTTCTTTTCTCTTTGATGAAGTAGCAGCTCAGTCTCCCCTTTGTATTCAAGATGAATTACTCTAGCTTTCACAGTGATTCTCTTTAGAAGCATGAACATTTCACATGGAATGGGAGGAAGCCTTAATGTTCACTTTGATGTGCTCCCTACTGTATCCCCTGGGGAAAATGCTCTTCCCTTTAGAATTAGCACCTTGGCATCATCAATGAACAATGAGCTCAAGCAGCAGGCCAAGCATTGCTTTGGTGGGTCTCTAAACTGATGCTGAATGACACCTCTCCCATTTCCATATCTTTGTACCTGGACCAATGAAAGCTGGAGATGAAAGAAGGCACACCATACATTGCTTGCTGATTCTGAACATATGCAGTATTCTGGGGTGAGAGCTGGGAGATCTTGCGTCAGTCACAGGACACAGTGGTACCCTGCTAGAACTGTAACTCATTTTAAATGCAGTTCCTTTAGAGTGTCAGCGTTAGGACGATGAAAAAGATGGTTAGAGTAGTAGATGACATGGATATAGGTCCATTGCTATACTTCATTTGAATGGACACAATGCTATGGTGGAAGGCCATGGTGATAGATGAGGCATTCTCTAAGTCCAGATGGTCATTTTGGCAGAAGCACTGCATGAAGGGAAAACAAGTCCACAGATAGAATAAATGTGTGGTCCAATGTGATCAAAACACTGCCCCTTCCATTATGGAAGATGTCCAATGTAATCAGCTTGCCACCAGGCAGTTGGCTGATCACCATGGGGAATACTGCCATATTGGGGGCTCATTGCTGCTCTCTCCATCAGCAGAGTGGGTTCTCAGTGGTGTCTGTGGACTGGTTGCCTTGGTGAAATTTTGTGCTGTAGAGTCGATGTATAACCTATAATCCTGCCACCATGGTTACTTTGTTCATGAGCCTACTGGGCAATGTCAAGAGTGACTAGGGAAAAACACTGACTGGCATCTACCGGAAGGGCCATTCTACATATTGGATTACAGAAACCCTGCTGCGCTGAGGTCACCTTTTGGCAATTCAAATGAGGCATGTCTTCCCTATTTTTCTTGTTCAGAAAAATCTGTCTCCATTCCCTTTCCCCAAATTTAGCGTTACAAATTCCCCAACCACACTCTTTCCACATCCTTGACCATGCTAACCATTGGCCACAGCCCACGAAGCCATATAACATCCATATATCATCATTGTTCCTCCCGAGGAAAGTGAACAGGCAGATGAGCGGGGAGAAGTTCTACATGCTGGGGAATGTCTTTTTACCATTGCCCTTCAGGGATGTCCTAGAAAGATTTTTCGGAGCTGCGGCTGTTTACTTGCTGATGTTTTCATGTTCTGGAAGAGCATTTAGCAGCTAGGCCTGGTTCTTACTTCCTTTGTTAAGTGATTATTAGAACTTTTGCATGAGGCCAAGTTAAGTCAAGGTTAGGAGAGAGTAGACAGTATCAGAGGAAATGGAACCATAGACTTGGGCGGAGGGGTTTCTTGTTTATGTAACTTACTTGTGGCATCACAGCCTGTGTAG
Source organism: Typhlomys cinereus (assembly GCA_023101885.1). Taxonomy (NCBI): domain Eukaryota; kingdom Metazoa; phylum Chordata; class Mammalia; order Rodentia; family Platacanthomyidae; genus Typhlomys; species Typhlomys cinereus. The sequence continues at coordinate 48,239 of JALPQD010000178.1, forward strand.
GCCAACTACATATAAACTACTATTTGATGACCATATATTCGTGAGCATGTCCAGGTATATGGCTTGGTAGTTCAAGGAACACTTGATTAACACGGGGAAGCTCAAGTTTCATTACAATCTGATGGCCAAGTTAAGTGTTCAGTATGTAGTTATCTTAAGAGACTGGCAGGATTTGCCCAGGGAAAGATTTATTTTGGCTCATGATTTCAAAGAGTCAAGATGATTATGGCAAGAAGGGGCATGGAAGAGCCACTTGATCATGGTAGAGAAGAAACAGATATTTGAGAAACAGAGAACTGATATTTGGCCTTCTCACCATAATAGCCTTAATGTTGCAAGTTAGGGAACCAAGGTAGGGACCTGCCAGTTGCTGAGTTTGTTTATTCCAATTATGCAAGCTGAAACTTAACAAATGAACACAGGGTATATTTATGGGCCCACCTTGATCACTTGACCTCTTTAAGTCCATAGCTCAAATGGCAGACCACAATATAGGAAGGACATGGTGTAATTTCCAGGATACACTATTAGTGATTATATTCCTCCAAAGGTATGCAGCAGATCAATCTGTTGACTTTGTCACAGCCTGCATAATGTCATTATCTCTGCAAATTCCAGTACAGACCAGAGGTGTGTTTCACTAAATTTCAAGATATTCATTTATCTAATATAATAGTTATTCTTATCTGTTGCTGTGAGAGAACCCAAGGTCAAGCAGGAGAAAGGAGATTTATTCAGCTTACAGTACTAGAGGGAAGATACAGTCTTTCATTGTGGATGTGGCATGGCAGGCTGGCAGAAGTTAGAGGAGGCCTAGGGCACTGCAAACATCTTGGAGGCTGAGAGCTGCAAGACTGCTTGCTGTTAAAGCAGATGTCTCCTGGACGTAAGATGAAACTAATCCACCTCAAGCCCACTCCCTTGACTGCATTACTCCACCAAGTCTCCACCTATCAAAGATGCCATGACCTTCCCAAACACATGAGACTGTGGGGGACATGTTTCAAATTATGATACCCTATATTTTTAATCAATGTAAGTTCATACCAATATCCCTCTCTGCATAGTCTGCATTTTGTCTTACTTGATTGTAGAAGAAACAGATGCAATAGCTTACTTTTCATAAGAAGAAATGTCTGGATTTGTCCTATACTACTGAAATACTAAAGATTTCAATAAGGCAAAAGTTCCTGAAATGTTATCCTACCTTCTGGCATGAAAGATGTCTAAGTGATAAATCCTAAGTAGTTTCTATTTCTTGTGTGCTAAGACCAATTTGCATGATGTCATTAATATAATGTGTCAGTGGCATATCTGACAGAAGCATGCTCTGCTCAAGATCCCCATGAACTATGTTACGATGTGGAGCTGTAAAGTTACTATATCCCTAAGTTAATAGAGGTGAAATGTATTTCTGGCTTCACTGTGTGCAGAAAATCTGGTCCTGGTGGGTTTTTTTGAAGGGTTGGGAGAAAGAAGTGTTTGTCAGATAAATAGCCATGTCCCAGGTACCAGAGGACATGCTAATTTGCTTCAGCAATGGAAGTACAGGAGGCAAAGCAGCTGAAATTGTAGTTTCCTTGCAGCTAGGCTTATAAAAAAAAAAACACTGTGATTCTCTAAGAAGTACTTGTGTTCCTCAGGCCAGGAAGGTGTGCTGAATGCCCTCCACCTTGCATTCTTAGTGTAGCTAGTCTTGACCTCAGTCCAGGAATGCACCATTGCTTTTGGTTTGACATTTTCTTAGGTAGAAGCAATTCTGAGAACTGATATTTGGCCTTCTCATCATAATAGCTTTAATGTTGCAAGTTAGGGAACCAAGGTAGGGATTCTGCCGGTTGTTGAGTTTGTCTATTCCAGTTATGCAAGCTGGAACTTAATAAATGGACACGGTATATTTATGGGCCCACTGGAATGTGAGATGGATGTGGCTTAAAATTACTTTGATCACCTGATCTCTTCAAGTCCATAACTCAGATGGCAGACCACAATAAAATGGTAGGTTTCTTAAAACTAATGGGAGTTCCAAACCTGTTTCTATTAGTTCCCCAAAGGTCTGATGGTTTCCTGTTTTCCAATTCACAGCTACTATAGTTAAGAAAAAGCCACAGGTCCCCTGGGGAATATCTGGGAAAAGTAGTAACAGTATAATTTTTGTCATTCTGTCAGGGTTGTTCCTCAAGGTCTGAAAACTAGCCTATTTGGGGACCGCTGGGAAAGGCACCTCTCTGTTTGTATGTTTTGAACCAAGTTTTTGTTTTCTTGATCTAGACACCTGTTTTTACAGATCAAATAGAATTTCATGGGCTTCCTCTCTGTTTCACTTCTTGGAACACCAGGATCAGTTACTCAACAGATAGGTTTATGTTCTGATTACTGCTTTCACTCTGACCGTCAGCTCTACTAACAACTTCCCAGAATCCCATCATTCTATCTGTATTTAGATTTTTCAACTCCTTGACCAGTTACAACTGACAGTTCTGATCCACAAAGAAGAACAAGCACAGAACTCTTCAAGGACAGTGGATTCCATTGCAAATATATTTTTCATAATGTTGGCAGAGGACAAGTCTTCTGGATCCTTTTCCAGTATAATGAGTGGGTCTCTGTCTTGGACTCTAGAGAGTTCTCTAGAGAAGCAGAACCAATGGAATGATACATATTACACAGAAAATTGATTAGATTGACTTACACAATATGGGTTTTTGTTGTTCAGCTGTGGCTGTCTGCATGCTAGACAGGCTGAGACCCCGGTAGCTAGCAGTTCGGTGCATGTGACTGGATCTCTTGGCAGTCCTGATCTGGTGCTGCAGCCCTGGAGAATCCCTGGCAAGCGAACATGGGCTTTGGGTCCATGCTGGTAGGCTAAAGAAGTGGGGTTCTGGTATCAGCCAAGGATGACAACACAGCATAGTTGCCCTCACCGCCAGGGAGTGAAGGTGTGCAGCCAACAGCCGCCCCGCCTTTCTGTCAGATTTCTTCACATCTGGGCTGCAGCCCAGAAGATACTGCCCACTCCTGGAGAGGGTCTTCTCCTTCTGGTGAATCCATCCAGGATTATTTCCTCACAAAACTGTCCAGAGACATGTCCCTTAGTTGATACCAGGTTCAATCAAGTCCACCACCAAGATTAACTTTCATAGTCTTAGAAAATCCCTTCTAGCACCCCAATTTCTCTAAGTCTTTAATTCTGCCCTCTATTTTAACCCAAGTCAGGTCAAGCATTTCTAACGCCTTTACTGTGGAGCCCCTATTGGTCCACATGTACTTTAACCAGTCAAAGATTTAATAGCCCTTTAGAATTTTAAAACAGAAATGTTAAAAACAAAATCTTTTAGTGGGCTCATAGCATCACATTTGGCCTAGTTCATCTTCATGTTCCTCCTACCATTGTATGCTGTAACAGTTACTCTTTTTTTTATTATTATTTCCGCTCATACAAACTTAACAGGTACACTGGTCTCCTCCCTCCCTCCACCTCCCCCCAACCCCCCTACTCCTCCTTCCCCTCCCCCTTCCTCCTCATCCCCCAGTACCTCCCTCCCTATCCCAGGAGCATCCTTTAATGTGCATACCAAACTCTCCCCTGGGTCCTCCTCTCCAATGAGGTGCAAAGACTCAGGGGCATTTCCCAGAACCCTTTCCTGTGTTCCCCTTAAGCTTAGGAACACTACTGTGACTATCAGTCCCTAGCCTCCAAGGATCCTAGTGCCTTTAGTCCATGCTAGACTTTGTGGGGTCAATAATGTGTTGGACATTGCGCAGGTCATGCAAAGTCCGATTATGATTGCTTCAGCCTTAACTTGTGTGGAGAATCTTGCATATCATTGCTCCTCCCATCCTTGTGCTCTTACAATCTTACTGCCCCCTCTTCCGCAAAATTCCTTGAGCTTCAGGATGGGGAGAGATTAGGCCGGCCTAGTTCCTGGTGGCTGATATAGAGTCTCTGATGTTCTGAATTATGGTTTGTTGATTTTTTTTTTTTTTTTAGTTTTGCTGCTCCTGCAATGCCCTTGGCTCCATCCTGATGGGTATTGGATGTCACCCCCTGGCCAGAGATAAAAACCTGTTAAATTAGAGTCTTGTTATAAGAGTATATTCAAAGGTAGATGGAATAAAAGTAGGAGACCGTGGTGAGAGAGGGGTCAATCACCCATTTGCAAAATGGTTACCTTCTCTCTGGCAGCCTATATGCCCTTCCCTTGTGGAACACCATCAAGGACTGCAAGCAGGTAATGAGACATCTGGTTAAGTTCACAGACTTTTCTTCCTGATCATTTGCAACTGATGAGGTATGTACAGTTACTCTTAATTATTGCTGTGAGAGAGCACCCAAAGTCAAACAACTTAAGGGAGGAAGGGAGATTTATTCTACTTACCATTCCAAAGGGGAAATAATAGTCTTTCACGGTGGAGATGGCATGGCTGGCTGGCTGAAACGGAAGACAAACTACATAACACCCATCGGAGAGGATCAGAGCTGCAGGACTGGAGAATTTCTCTCCTTCTTCTGGTCTGTGATTCCTTTTACATGATCCACTACTGTGAGGTTCCAATGAGATCTGGGAATCCAATCAGATGATCAGATCTAGGGCTGATCTTTGTATTATCCAGATAATCTCTTCAGGTGGTCCTAGCTGATCTGGCCAGGTGTGGTCTCAGCTGATCTCAGTTAATACCAGGTGTGGGCGAGTTGACACCCAAGATTAACTATCACATACTCCATCTTTAAAACCCATTCACATACTTGATTCCTGAATTTTCATTTCTGTAAGTTAGAAAGCTCAAGATTCCTTTGAGGTGCAGCATAGCCTGACGGATCATACCATGTACTTTACCTTCAGGGGCCTGTCAATACTGGAGTCAGCTGTGAGTCCTAAACAAAGGGAGGTTGCTCAGGTGCATCATGAGGTGGACTCAAGATTGTCTTGCAGGGCACTGTCAAGCCCACAGGTCAGTGTAGGGTCAGTTTTTGATGGAAGCATGGAGACCACTTTCATTGGAGATGGAAACTTGTTTCAAACAGAGGGAGCAAGCCCTATTTCCTTGGCAAAGTAGAGTATTGGGACTTACTGTTCTCAGCCTCACCAAGGTCTTCCTAGGCATCAACATCCTACTTTTCAGTTTCCTGGTCCTTCCCAATAACAGTAGATACCCCAAGAGACTGAGGCTTTGACCTTCCTTATAATTCAGCCAGCTGAAGGATGAGATTCTGACGTGATTTCTGTCGTATCAGCCCCATGGTTCCAGGAGATAAAGGGTCTCCTTGAAGGTATATATAAAAGTTTTACAGTCATAGATGAAATGCTTGACCTAGGAATTTGAATGTCCACTTTCTTTCCCCTCATTGTCCAGTGATATTAGAGACAAAGTCCATTTTGTTACAGTCAGCGGACAACTGTGAATGCATCTTATGAACTTCCACTCATCCAGTGGTGGACTGGCAAGATGGTAGGTGAGGCATCAGCTCTCAAGCCTGGCAACCTTAGTTCAACCCCAAGAAGTTAACTGTGGAAGAAGGTAACTGACTTCTTAAAGTTGTTCTCTCACTTCAATCTTGTCCCATGCAAGGTGGGCACACACGAATCTATCTATATCTCTCTCCTTCCTTCCTCTCTCACAAACAAACAAACAAATAAATAAAATATTTGATAAAAATTTGCAATGGTGACATTTCATGTATCTGCTCTGTTTAATCCTGAAATAGATTATGGTGTTCTCTTTCATTACAACTGGAAATAGAGCCATTAGTGTCTCTAAACCTAATCAGATTACAGCATCAATTCCTGGAAGCTAAGAACCTATTCAGGAAAAAAAAACCCTTTAAGTCCCACTCCTTAGAAGAACCATGCCTACTACCAAAATCTGAACTAGTCAGGAATCTGAAGAGAGTTTGAAAAATAGAGTTTGTGTAAGTGAAATGTATATCATTTGATTATGATAACTAACATGTCACTAGACACTCAGGAAAACTACAGGTACAATTCTAGTTCAAGTACAAAGGCCTGAGAACCAGGAAAACTGATGGTGCAGTTTCATCTAAAGATTGATGGTTTAAGACTCAAAAGCTTATATTTCAGTTCAAATCAAAAGCAAGGATTAGAAAACAACCCCAAACCAAAACAACTCCCACAACAAAAACACAAACATTGGAATTGCTAAAAAGAAGGTAAGGAGGAGAAATTCTGCCTACTGGAGGACAGCTTTTCTGTTGCTTTGATAACATATATCCGATTGGTTGATGCACACTGACATTAGGGAACATGATCTTTTTACTCACTCTACAGACGCAAATGTTAATTTCACTCAGGAACACCCTGTCAGATAGAATAATGTATGACCAAATGTGTGGACCTTCCATAACTCAGATAAATTTGTACATGAGTGCACCGGAGACATGGCTCAGGGGTTAAGACTGCGCCTTGCAAGCAGAAGGAGCTGAGTTTGGATCCCGGGTCCCACATAAATCACCAGGTAGAAATGGGGAGCAGCCTGAACTCTTGACCCTGGTAGGTGGAGCCCAAGAAACCCCAGAGAGAAGTAAAAAAGGATAAAAACAAACCAGGATGTCTCCTGAAGTCACCCTTGGTCTTCAGCAGGGACACACAATGTAATCTGATACACACACACACACACACACACACACACACACACACACACAATTGCATATGAAATCAACCACTCCAACGCTTTTACTTCAATATCCCATTTTTAACAGAAATGCATCTATTATGTGTTTTAATTGTGGGGAATATGTCAGTGAACAAAGTACTTAAAAATGCTTACACTGCTGGGGTGCATACCAAGGGAAAAAGAAAGAAAAATATACTAAATATGTTAAGTACAGAATGTGTCAGAAGACTTAACAACAAAAAGTGAAAAATAAGTGGGTGAGGGAGGTGGGACACACTGGAGGGGGGAGGACAGAGTCCTGTCATTCTCACAGGCCCTGGCTTGATGCCACAGTCAGTGTCCTAATCCCGGGATCACTGCTGCTCACCTAGAGTAACATGGATCAAAATGGCAAAAGGTGTCCGATTGCTCGGAGCCCTGGCAAAACACACATAAAAGATTGTGTGAAAAACTGAACTTATTAGAAATTCCCAGTATGGAACTTTCTGATGTCACATTGATATTAAAAGCATGGAAACTCACATAGTTTAAGTGCTGGTTAAATATGATACAAGAAACCAGAATTAGTGGACAGTGCTACGCACTGAACCATGGATACCTAGAATGTGTGTGTGTGTGTGTGTGTGTGTGTGTGTGTGTGTGTGTGTGCGTGTGTGTGTGTGTGTGCTGATGAATGTGTATGGGGGCCAGAGGTCAACTTCTGGTGTCTTTCTCAATAGCTTTCCATTTTGATGTTTTTGAATTTTTTTCATTTTTTATGTATATGTACACTTAGGTTACCTGACTATGTGTATGTGCTCACTTATACATGGCTGCATATATATGTGGGTGCATGTCCACATATGTGCTGGTGTGGGTTAGCCTGAGGTGATACGAGGAATCATTTCTGATCAATCTTGCACCATATATTTTTAGGACAAGGTCTTTAATCAAACCTAAAGATCAACTCTAGTTTGATTGCTAGCTTACTCTGGGAATTCCCAGTCTCTGCTTTGGGGACTGAAATTCTGGATGAGTCACCACACCTACCTAGCATCTTCTACAGGATCTTGGGGTATAGACTTTGGTCTTTTTGGCTTGAATAGCAAGTACTTTAAGCACCAAGCCATCCTCATAGACCTCCAACTTACTTTCTTGTGACAGAGCTGTGCAGCAAGCTCTAAGGATCCTATCATCTCAGTTTCCCTAGCTATGAAATCACAAGTACATCATTAGCCCAGTTTTTATATGTGAGCTCTGGGGATTGAACTTTCGTCCTCATGCTTGTGTTTCAGGTAATTTACTAACTGACCATCTCTCCATCGTCCCTAAAACTAATTTTTAAGTGGATGGATTATGCTTATTGGGATACAGAATCTTTAATTTATTGTAAAGATTATAAGAAGGAATACCAGAACTTTGTAATGTGCAAAAACAAGTGGAAGATGGTCATCTACAAAGCAGGAAGAACCATGGCAGCACTTTGATCTCAGACTTCCAGTCTCCAAGGCAGTGAATAACACATTTCTGCTGCATAAACCACCCATTCTGTGGCATTTCATTAGGCCAGCCTGGACTGACTGATACAAAAGAGAAGCAAGGGAAATGAGCAAGTCATGGAAACTAGACCCTCCTTATAGACACTACCATGAGTAAGATTACTCAGGAAGTATTTGAGTTGCCAAGACTAACATATAATATGAGCACAAGGGTATAGGATACTCCTAATAAAAAGGAGATAAGATATAAAGATAAAATAACAAGAATCAAGAAGCTAAGAGGAAGTGGATATGTACGTTCCTGTATATTCATCAAACTAATGGATATAATAGAATGGCCTTCTGTTCCTATGTTGGGGACAAGGTGAAGAAGTAAAAGCCTGGGTCTAGATCTATCACAATAGTTTCTGGCTGCATAGTATTCCTAAGCATCTGGGATGATAAAAGAATGTTCCAGTATTTATCTAACAACCCCCCCCATGAATTTGGTGACTGCTTGTGATTTGTCAGTGCTAGGACTTGGACTCAGGACCACAAACCCTTCGGCTGGAGAAGAAACTCCTTTGGAGCAAGCAGGAAGACTGATGGATGTGGGAAGAGAAGCCCATTGACGGAGCTTGTTACGTTGAGTCACGTGGACTCAGCATAAGAAGTTTAAGGAAGCACAGATGGGTAGAAAGTGATTAATTATATATCAGTATTGTGTAGGGCACTCTGGAAACATGGAAGTCTGAAGGAGACAAGATGGAGGAAATTTCAAAAGCCCGGTTTCAACAGGAAAGCTTCTGGGCTAGGAAAGGGGTGAGCTTGAGAGAAAGGTGAACTCCCAGCTGTGATTGAAAGACAGCTCACACAGTATACGCATTATGCGAACCTTGGTGAAACTTCTTGGCTAATGCGTACAGAGTTGGTGGCTTTGCAAAGGCCGTGTCTAGCATTTAGCCAGTGACTAAATCTCTCACTGATGCCTGATGATTCATTCCTCAACTCTCTGTTGGAAACCATTCTCTCTTTAGCAGCCAGTGGTTGAACCACCAAATTCCTCTAGTTCTAATGAAATGATACAGATTTGAGAAGACAAATCATGACCACTTGTTCCCAGTGGTAGAGTCTGGTATGAGCCAAGGAGAGCCATGTGATGTGGTCCAGAAGAACAAAGGGAGAGACTTTGCAGAAAGAGCATGAAACTCAGTCCCTCGTTGCTACGGACCCTTACAGTAACACTGGAGGTTTAGTGTAACTTTTCTGTTGCTGGTTTGCTGATAGTCTCACCTCTGTGACCTAAAGGGCTTGTAGCTGTGGCTTTCATGATATGTGCCAAGCATAAGAGGAGCCCAGATAATTTCATTGCCTTGGCTTTGCCCACTGTTTTTATGGACCATTTTCTTTTGGCTAAAAATTTCCAAGCAAATTTCAGATCTCATGCCACTTCATGTTTTTCTGCTTTGATATACATTTCTATAGGATATATACATTTCCTTATATGACCATGATGCTGTTATCAACCTCAACAAAATTAAATACAATTCTTGATTTCTTTATCTGCTGTATCCATCTGATTGCATCAAAGATGTCATTTCATAGTTGATTTGATTGAAACTGTGCAAATGAGATCTATACAGTGGATTTGGTTAGCTCTCTTTGAATATTTTTAGGTTGAGTGGTGATTCCTTTATCATTTTTCCTAATTCTGTTATCTAACTGAAGAAATGTTCACATTCTTGATTTCACATTTTGAAATGTTCACATTCTTGATTTTCTGTTTGCTCACTCATGATAGAATTTGATTTGCTTCTTGAAACTGCATATTTCTTATAAACAAAACTTTGTTTTAAGGATTGATTTATATCCGCGTTTGACCTTTATACTGGGAATACTTTGTAAGTAGTGTTCTATTTCTGTTTATTTTCTGGGGTGCAGAGGATTGAATTCAGGACCTTAAGGCTAGGCAAGTTTTCTACCACCAAGTTATCCCTAGTACTGTATTAATTTATTTCATCTTGCTTGTTAGTAATGTCTGGCTTTTTACAGTGGAATCATATTTAAATTATGGATATATAGGGAAGGGCTTATCCTAGGTGAGATGTTAGCAGGAGTTGGGAAGAAACTGGAGCAAATAAAATTATAGCATAGAATAGTAAATATGGTCCATGCTTCATATACAATGAATATATGGCCCTACAGAAAAAGTTTATATCTTTGGACATGGAAAGAAAGTTCTCCATTTATTTTAAAGATGTTTGTATCCAATAGTCTTCATTAAAGTGAATTGTTTCATTAGAAATCACAAAATGCAATCTCACTGAATTTGGTCATTCAGTTGATCTTTTCATCTTTAGGAACAGATGTTTGTTGATGTCCTCGTCATTGCTGTTGTTGACCAGGGCTACTTTGTCACCTTGGACCACTGCCATCCGGTCTCAAAGACTTTCTTTGAGTTTTTCTAAGGTACCTAATCCTACCGTGCCTCTGAGCCACGCTGTACACTGTCTTTTACTAGACAAGTTTCTTCTCATCTCCTTTTCATTTCATTTCATTACTCACCTAATTCCAATTCAAATTTACTCTCCTTTAAAAAAAAATCACCTTTTCTGGAAAGTCTCACCTTAGTGGTTCTATACTAGAGACTATCCATGTTTTTATATACTTTACTGTACCACACTCCTTTGGGAGTTGTACTTGGCAGAGTTACTTTAGCTTCTCCTTTTGCCTGACATTCAAGTGGCTAAGAAAAGCTGCATTAAAATAATTATGCTATTCATTGCCATATCATCTTTTCCCCTCTTTATTTCTTCAAGACCTGATTCAGTTAATAGAAAGCCTTTGAACTGCGGAGAGAAGGTAAACTTGAAGAAAAAGATGTCCTTGTCTACACGAATTGTAAAACAAGTCCCAAGAGAACCAGGTAGAGTGTGATGACTTGGCCATAACATGGAGGGAAGAATCACAAGCCTTGGTTGATGAAGGCCCCACTCAAGACACAGCTTCCCTTCCCGTCATCCCAGTCTGTCAACTTCCTCATGCTATAAAAGACACAGCTTCCCTTCCCGTCATCCCAGTCTGTCAACTTCCTCATGCTATAAAAATCCTTTCTGTGTACCTGAGTTCTGAAAGAGGGTCCCTTGAAAATTACAGCCCCCTCCATTGAATCATGGAATATATCTGACAGTATCCCCACCAACTCTGCCAGACTAGTCTGACTCCAGCAACCGTCTTCCCCCAGACTTCTGGCTCTCTCTTCCCAGTGCTATTTGTTATTTTGCTACCACAATATTGGTTATGCAAGTACTGTGCCATTACCTCAGAGAACAATCACTCACTGCTGTGAGGCCAGCGCCTCATGCTGAGTTCTAGGGTGGGTGCCCACTCAGAAATGGCTGATTCACAGCACACTAGGTTCTCATCAATAGCCAGAGAACTTATGAGAGGCTCTTTCTGCCCTTGTCTCCTTTTAAGCTTCTACAATGATGTGAATTATTCAGAAGAGATTTAGAAAATGTGGGTTGAATGGGTAGTTATTGCCCCTAATCAGGGCTTTCGGTTGCCCTAACTGTGCAGCAAAAGGCATTTCCCTGCACGGCCTATAGCGCCAATCCAGATTCTGAGTCTGAAGCTGCTTTCGGCTCGCGCCTTACAATACATCTGCATGTTCACATCCATTCTCTCCCACCACCCGTCGGCTCTACGAAATTCTGTGCCAACCAGCTAGGAAGGGGGTCTTTGAAGACTGCTACAACTTGGATCTAGTTGCAGATCCCGCTGTGCAGCTAAAGACAGTATTTGATCCATGTGACCCTGCTCCAGGACTCGGAAAGGTTGAGTACAATTTGCTCAAGAATTGTACCTCATCCAAAATGATTTAACTCTTAGGAAGTCATGCAACAACGTTCTATGAATCCCTTTCATCAGCTGCTTAGTAACAGAACAGCTCCCCAGCCAATTACAGCCCTAGCCAGGAGTACAAAGTCTAGTGCCGCCTATTGGATGCAAGACAAACCGCCTTGTTTATATAAGAGCACATGAACTCTGTGAAGGAGGACAGGTGAATGTGTGTGTGTGTGTGTGTGTGTGTGTGTGTGTGTGTGTGTGTGTGTGTATGCATGCAGACATCCTGAAAGAGCAAGAAGCAAACTGCTATAGCAGACTACTAGTGGAAGCAAGTTGGGGCAATCCATCCTCAAGGCCCCCTGTAACATGCCTTCTTTCAGCAAAGCTCCACCTCTTGAAGGTGCCATGACCTTCCCAAGCATCAGCAGCAGCTAAGGATGAAAACACATGTCCCTGTGGGGGACAAATCACATTCAAACCATGATAGTCATGCATTTATTGCTTCAAATGAATATGAAATTAAGACAAACTTAGTATCAGAAAAATGGGATGTTGCTGTGAGACTAAGACAAGGAGGGAAGAATAGAATCTGTCTTAGTGGAAGAAGAACAGTAATTATGAAGAACAAAGAAAATTACAACCAAGAGGAACAAGAGAGAAGGTAGAGTAAGAACAGATGTGTAACTAAATGACATGTTCAGGGAATAGGAAGTTGCCCCCAAATGAAGTTGCATCAAATGTCCTAAGAGAAGGCACAGTGACTTGAATCTAGCTGGCAAAGAAGAACGGGGACAATTGTCCTGTATGGGGCAAACATTGCTGCTCATCCAATCATTCAATTCCTAAAAATGGATGCCTGGTTTTTCTTTGGGGAGTAGGAAGTGGTGAAGTTTCTGTCTATAAAATTTTGGTGGTGCTAATTCACCAACCCCATTCTCATTTAATTTGTAAGAGTAGCCAGGCCAGGAAAATGAGCATATTCCATCTTGGCCACACTAATTGGGTGAAAGGTTAGGGATTGATTACCTAAGTTGGTCCAATCAGAGTTGAATCTTAGGAATACTCAGAAAGTTGCATTTGGTAGTTACAGGGACATGTAAACTCAAGCTCCCAAAGATCCCACACACCAATAACAAGATAACAGAGAGCAAGGGAAAGAATATAGATGACAGAGAGATACCAAGCATGGAACATGTAGCTTGGACTCCTAAATTTAGACATACCTGACAGACTTCTCAATTTCTAGACTTCCTAAGATATCTTTGGGTTTTAGTTACAGTAGTTATTTTATTACTGCCCTTAGACAGCATTTTTGACCAATAAGACCTTGCTTGCTTGGAGCCATTGAAAACTCTTGCAGTGTCCGGAGATGTAACGGTTACTCTTAACTATTACGGTGAGAGAACACCCAAAGTCAAGCAACTTAAGGGAGAAAGGGAGATTTATTCAGCTTACAGTTCCAGAGGAGAGAAACAGTCTTTCAAAGTAGAGGTGGTATGGCTGGTTGGCCAAAGCTAGAGGAGGCTAAGTCACCACAGACATCTTGGAGGCTGAGAGCTGCAGAACCTCTTGTTGCAAAGGCAGACTTCCCCTGGAGGCAGGCTGGGACTCATCCACCTCAAGGCCCACCCCTTGTGACTGCCTTCCTCCCGCAAGGCTCCACCTCTCAAGGTGACATGACCTTGCCGAACACATGAGACTGTGGGGGACACATTTCAAACCATGACAGGGGAGAGAGCTCAGGTAGTAAAGTGCTTGTCATGCAGACGTAAGGGCCCAAGTTCCGGCAGGTACGGCGGTGCTCCCTTGCCATCCTCTGCTGGGAAGGCAGACACAGGAGGATCCCTGGAGCTTACTGGCCAGCCAGACCAGTCTAGTTGACATGTGTCACATCTCTCTTTTTGAGAGACTCTGTCCCAAATAAACAAGATGGCTGGCTCCTGAGGAATAGCATTCTGGTCCCCATGTGCACACACATGAGCATGCATGCACAGAGGCATGTGCAGACATGCACACACACACACACACACACACACACACACACACACACACACACACAGTCTTTGTATTTTATAACTTAGATGCTAGCTCACTATTGCAGTTGAAAAGAACTATTAGAAATTATTCAGCCTTTCCTCGAAAAATCAGGGATTGCTCTAGTGCCTCAGACCAAACCTTCAGATATAAATTTTATAATCTTGAAGAGGGAGAAGACAATTGACACACAAAGAGAAATCCATTGTAGCTAATTTGCAACTATTTTGAAAGTAATTTGATAGACAAATCAACAGTGCTTAACATTCTTCCGTAATCAAGATCTGAAAATGATCTGTATATATTCTCTGTATGAGTGAGTGTTGCAAATACATGCACGTGTGTGTGTTGGGGGTGTGCATGCCTATGTATGCACACAGAAGCAAGAGAAAGACATTGGGTGTCCTGCTTTATTGCCATTAACTTTATTTTTTTCTAAACTGGCAGTCAGCATGTCCCAGTAAATCTCCTGCTTCTAGTTCCATCAGTGCTGGAGTTATTGGTGTGCATAATCATAGGTGGATTTTCATGGAGCGCTGGGAACTTGAACTCGAGTCCTCGTGTTCATGATGCAAATAATCGTATGCTGAACCATCTCCCCAGCCTCCATCTGAATATGTTTTTAAATTGTTACAGGGCCTCTGCCTTTTGTTGGGCATGTACTCCCTGCCGACTCCTCACTGAATGCATAAGAAGAGAGAATAAAAGATGAAAGAGCTCTTTCCTACTGACAGCTTTGATTCTGGCCCAGGAGCAGCATTTTATATAGAAATCAGTTTGCTCTTGCATTGAGTCTGACAGTCAGCCAACTGCCAAAAGACAGAGCCATCGCACTGGACAAGGGCAGAGTGACAGGTGCTGGCACGTCCTTCCTTAACAGCCTAGCTGGAACTACGCAGCTTTGCAAGGGACTCGCCTACAGGTGATGCAGAGTCCTGGGAAAAATAAAAATGCTTATGAAAGGAAGTGCTTGGGCATGCAACATTAGATGCCATCATCATCGTCGTCATCATCCAATTGTAAGGGTTTCAGCATTGCCATATCATACCACCCAAACGATAAACTCCTGCTCCTCTTTCTTTCTTGATTTCCATGGGACGGGGGGAGGAAAAGAAGAGGACAAATGGACTGCAAGGAGACCTCCCCAGGAATCACAAAGCCTGAAGACTGCTCTGTTCAAATGGAATAAAAGCAAAACCTTCTTATAGTGTGACCCAGATGTGTAGCAACACGTGTCCTTCACCTGCCTCTTGTGTCTACTCTTCTGCAGAACAGGTGGACACTACACTACATAAAAAAGCTCTTTTCTAAGCTGAGGAAAACACACATATGCTGCCTCGTATAAGCCACTCTCGGTGATATTCCTTACTGTACACCATATTGTCCTGACAGAGAAGCAGCTGTTATGGTTTGAATGTGAGTTGTCTCCCACGGGCTTAGTGACTGGATGAAGGCAGTCACGTGGGGTACCGGTCTTGAGGTGGATTAGCCCCACTCTACTTCCTGAAGAGGTCTGCTCTTGCATTTGGCGGCTCTGCAGCTCTCAGCCTCCTTCATGGACACGATTCAGATCACCTCCAGCTTCCGCCAGCCAGCCACGCCTCTTCCACCATAGTGGACTCTATCTCCTCTCTGGAACCATAAGCTGAATAAATCTCCCTTTTCTCCTCTTAAGTTGTTTGGACCTCAATGGTGTCTCACAGTAGCACCTACTAATACAGCGGCTTTGTTTGATATTATTCCCTTTAAATTCCCTTCCAGTAATAGATAAGAAAAACAGGCAGGCCACTAGATAGTTCCACAGGTGAATCAACTACTCACAAACTTGGAGGTCTGAGTTTGAACCCCAGAAGTAGTCCACATGGTAGAGGAGATAACCGACTTCCAAAAATTGTCCTCTGACCTCCATCCATGCGTCATGGCATGCTTCCCCCCCTTCAATAAAAGTCACAAAAGAAAAAAATCAACATTTAGAACATCTCCCTAAGGACCAACGATACGCAAGATAGTCCACACAAGTTAGGGCCACAGTAGCCAAAATCAGACCTTGCATGACCTGCACAATGACTGTCATGTCACTGACCCTCCAAAGTCTAGCATGGATCACAGGCACTAGGATCCTTAGAGGCAAGGGATTAACAGTCATAATAATGTTTCCATACTAAAGGGGAGCCCAAGAAAGGGCTCTGGGCAATTCCACTGAGTCCTTATACCTCACTAGAGTGGAGGACTCAGAAGGAAGTTTGGCATTCACACAAAAGGATGGTTCAGGGGATGGGAGGTGGGAAAAAGGAGGCACTGGGAGAAAAGGAGGGAGGGGGGTGAAAGGAAGGGGAAAAGAGGGGGAGGGTGCAAGGGGGACTGGGTAAGGGTGGAGGGAAGGAGAGGATGGGGTACCTATTGAGCTTGTACGATTGGGGAAAAAATGAATTTAAAAAAAGAAAGCTGGTTCTGTGTTTTGGGCATACTTTGGCACACAGGCAGAGAGACAGATTAGCCAGTGAGAATGTGTATTCCTCTCTCAGCTTGTGTGTGTGCACAGTATGGCCAATTCCTTCAGCTCTCGATGGTGGTGTGAACTCCTCTATCAGGCTGATGAAGTGTAACTAAGATTCATACGCTAAAACAAGCCTTTTGTTCCCCTAAGTTGTTTGGTTCCTATGGACATATCAGCAACAGGAAGAGTACCTGCAGCAATTACATGTTTCATCAAATCATGCATTTTATGAAAAAAGACAAGTGAAGAAGAGGCCGTGACTACAGTAGCAAGCACTACGCGTAACACCCTGTGAGCCTAGCAGAGCTTGGCCTGTGAGGATTTCAGCACTCCCAAGAAATCTAGTTACAGCGTACATGGAAGAAGAACGGGTTGGATGAAACTAAGCTTCAAAGTCATGTTCTCACCGGGGATGCCAGAGCGTCAGGAGAGGGTGTTTCCCTGGGGATAGCAAGACAAGGCTGGGGTCCTGCAACTCTCAAAAACTGTGATCTTTGGACCTCCCACACCAGAATCACTGAGGAGGTCTATTAAAATTCAAAATTCTGAGCACTAGCCTGAAAATCTATTGAATACTAGTCTCTAGGGCTGGATAGTAGAAGGATCAAGAATTAGGATTAAGACCTAGGAAGACACGCTTTCCTAGTTGAATTCTTTTCATCCTTTAAACTTTGAAATTCATCATCAGGAAGGAAACGTCATAATCATATCACCTGAAAAGAACAACCCTTAAAATGTTACGTTTTAACAACATGTGATCAGAATGATTGCAAAATGTATGATTAGCTGTGGTCACACACACACAATATTTCTTCAACCCCTTAGATGTACTTCAGTTGAGTTCTGGCCTATTTGAGGATTGTCATGTTTTATCAAATAGTTCCATCTCTGCGAGGACAACTAGACTGGAATTGATAACAGGATAACAGGCAGATAACATCTGCCAGGTGGGTGGGGAATCCACCATGCAGAACTATTCAGGGTAAATATTGCCATGCTAACTATAGTCGTTCCTTGATGGTTTGAGAACAGGGGACAAGAAAGAGTTCACCTGGCCATAGTTCAGATCAAAGGCTCATGGAACAATGAGACTCCATTCTGAAATTTAGTTCAGCCATTAGCAGGAGAGAGAACAGATGCAGGAAAAGGGCGGGGGAATGATAACAACAGACTAACTGGTGAGTTCTGAAGGGCTGCAGGTGAGTGCTGGCAGCTGTAGACTCATGCGGCAATGATCAGTAGAGACACTCATGCTAGGAGAGACAGAGGTTTAAGAGGTTCAATGCACAGACGTAGTGACAGATAGGATAAAGCAGAGGGAGGAGCAGTGAGAATGACTTCCGGGCTTCTGACTGGAGTAACTGATTGATGGTGATATTTCCTTAGAACGCCTGGCGGGGGATAAGCAGGTTGAGTGTGGTTTAGAAAAGGAGAAAAGCCACTAATTTAATTTTGGATTTCAAAAGTCTCTGCCTTGCAAGCAGAAGGTCCTGAGTTCAGATCCCAGATCCGATGTAAAAAATGCCAGGTGGAAACGGCACTGACCTGAACTTCTGATCCTGGTGGGCAGAGGCTAGGAATTCCCAGAACGAAGCAAAAAAAGAAGTAGAAACAATCCAGGATGATTCTCGAAGTCACCCTTGGTCCTCCACAGGGACAAATAGTGCCCTCTGATATATACACAACAAATAAATAAATAAATAAATAGATAAATAAATAAATAGATAAATAAATAATTAAATAAGTTAAATAATTAAATTAATTTTAAAAAAGAAGTTTGAAGTGGTGATAGATTGTCCTTTAGCTAAGGCTGAAAGATCATGAGTTGGAGCTCAGCAAGATGAGAGAGTGAGAGAGGGAGAGAGAGAGAGGAGAGAGTGAGTGAGTGAGAGAGAGAGAGAGAAAGAGAGAGAGAGAGAGAGATGAGATGAGATGCATGTAGAAGTCAGGAAGACTAACTATCCAGATTCAAAAATTAAGCTGTCAGAGTCTCTGCGCATGAATGAGAATTAAACCAGAAGAGTGGGCACAAGGATTGTGAACTGTTGGGTTGAGAAATGCAGATACCAGAGAAAGACCTGCTCAGAAGAATCAGCAGCACCAAGGAGAATGAAAATTAAAGACTGAAGGACCAAAGGAGATCCAGGCAGTGGAGGGAGAGTGTGCTTCAGAAAGAAAGAGTTGCACAGATGTTGTGCAATTGTGGATGGCTGCATTCACATACTACAAAACACACTAAAGCAAGCAACACCTGGAGAAATGCTTCCCATTGTAAAAATTCAACTCCACAGCAGAGATGAAAGATAAAGTACAGAGAACAATGAGGAGTTTCAGAAGAACACTTCTCCTCCTAGAGGAGCAGAAGCTTGAGTTGATTTATGAAAGAAGATATGATAGCTGAAGGAAGTATGCTGAACAGGGCGATGGTTACTACCGATTCTCTATCTGACACCCAAGAGATAGGATTCCAGGCACAACTGTGAGAGATGCTCGTGATGAAGAAAGGCCTTCCTAAAACCCTGTAGGAAATTGTCTTGATTGACATGGTTGAAACAGGAAGATCCTCCCACTGTGGACAGCAATACACCTTATATGAGAGAGAGAGCTGAGCCCTGGCAGACTGGCAAGCAGGCAAGCAAGCAACCATGCACGCACTGGTCTTTGCCCTCTGTTCTTGTTGAAGAGGTATTGTGACAAGCTCCCTCAGCTTCCGACGCTGTGACTTTCCTGCCATGATGGACTGTCACCTGGGACTGTGGGCTGAATGAAAACTCCTTCTCCCCTAATTGGTTTGTGTCAGGTTTTATTGCAGGAATGAGATACGATACTAAAACAACCAAGTCCTAACGCTTTGGAGTTCTGATCCCTTTATAACAACTCTACGGTTCAATTCAGCATCAATTGTAATATTTAACTTGTAATCACTAGTACATGCTGGCTTCTGATACTTCTCATGAACTTTTCTAATTTCTAAGTTACCCAGGAGTCTCTTATTAAACTACGGATGCTGAGAAGAGATGAAGCGGCGAGAGGCCATCAAGAAGCTCCTATCCGGGGCTCTAACTGGCTTTCCCTAAATGGTTGTATTTCTTCCCCATATGGTACCATTGACCTTCCAGGAGGGAAACCCTGGCCATAGTTCAGATCAAAGGCTCATGGAACAGTGAGACTCCATTCTGAAATTTAGTTCAGCCATTAGGAAAATAGTCTCTTGTCACAATGACATTTGAACTGAAGGGTCAGCCAAGCAGAGAAGAATCTAAGACCAGAGCTCACACAGCAGAAAGCTAAGGAAAGGGGCTGGAAGACCTCTGCTTTTAGGGTCATGGTACCTGCCACATGCTGCTGTTGAAGGTGTCGCCTAAATGAACTTTACTTTCTCCAGGTCCCTTAACTTAGCTTCCCCATCACTTTCAGTGTCAAGGGTTCTGGTGAATAATATATCATTAATCCATCTATAGTGTCTTAACTATGAAAGCTGGGTGACCTTTATGAGAGTTAAACGGGGATTGGGGAGATGGCTCACGGTGAAGGTCTTTGCTTCAGCAAGCCACAGGACCTGAATTCAGATCCCTAGATCTCATGTAAATATGCCAGGCAGATATGGCAGCGGCCTGTAATTCTGGTCTTGCAAGGCAGAACCGAGGAAACCCAGAGCAAAGCAAGAAGGAAATTCAATAATCCAAGATGATTCCTGATATCAATGGGCCTCCACAGGCACGCACACACAGTGCCTTCTTGTACACATATCCACACATACATGTACACTCTCCCCCATGCAACATAGATGCATACACATAAATAAATAAGAAAAAAGTGAAATGTTTGATTATGAGACATCTGAAGACTTAAGGAAGTTACCAGCAATCGTGCATGGTTCATTGTAAGTCAAGTTTCTCAGGCTTGGTCCATGCACCCAGAAACCTCAGGCTTGGACAACTTTCCCCCTCGAGCCTACCACTCTCCTTTCTTCATTAGGGAACTAGGTGAAGAGGCTTCAGTCTTCTATGGTCCTGAGCAAAGAAATCACCAGATTCAAGCCGGCAACAAGCTGGCTCTCTCCCCCGCAACTCTTCCAAGGAGTCCTCGAGATCAATCTTCTGTCTTCCCTCTGATTGAACCCAAAGAACATTTTCAGAAAGAATTGATTGCTCCATAAGAAAAAGCCTTGAAAGTGGTAGCATGGTTTCCTCCGTGCCAATCACAGGTTTAAAACGAGACTCAACACAGAGAACGTCAGGCAAACAGTGAAGATAGAGAAGGCATTTGGGAGTTGGAAGGCACAGCCCTAGAGGGTCAGAAAACAGGTAAAAATGACCCCTACTCTGAATTTCACCAGCCTGGCGTCTTTGTCCTCTGGGCCCTCTCACTTCATTAGACCCTCCCACCTCATTGTCAATAGAATAGAGGAGCTGGATTATTTGTTGCTTTGCTGGCTACTTGTGTAGTAATAGATGAAGAACCAATGAGAACATTTGCTCAGGGGTCAGGATTTCATTTATATGCTGAGATCCACCGACTGTATCATACAGTTCTCTATGAGGATCTATCTCATGATCCAGAAATTGGAGTAAATGAAAGCATTTCCATTTTAGTCATGTGGCATCCTTAAGTAAGAAAGGTCACACACATAGAGTGTGTCTTCGTATCAGGAGTAAAAGAAATTTCAGCAATGGTGGCCATCGATACAAAACTTTATGGTTTCTGAACAGCCAGGCTTACTGGTGCATACCTGCAATCCTATCACTAAGGAAGCAAGGAGACCAGGCTGAGATGGAAGGGTCATGAATTCATGAATTAGAGGCCAGCAAGATAGGGAGGGAGGAGAGAGAGAGAGAGAGAGAGAGAGAGAGAGAGAGAGAGAGAGAGAGAGAGAGAGAGAGAGAGAGAGAGAGAGATTCTACAAATGTAACAAGAGAAAGAGGGAAACTCTCACAGGTCAGGACCCTTATTGTTTGAATGCTGTAGGTACTACTTAAAATACAGAATCTAGAGCAAGTTTTCCCTGGACATGAGGGAGTGATCATCTTTAATCATCTGTTCTTCCTGCTTGGGCACGAGCTTGTTTGTTCCACATGCACACACAAGAGGATGAAAGAGATCTTTAATGAGTAAGACTCTTTCACATATCATGCATTATGGGAAAAGACATGACTGTGTCCTGATTGTCTCTACACTTCTCAGAACCTGACTCTCTGGCCACCATCACCCCTGCATGGGCCCTTTTCATCACTGAGTGGGCAGCCTATGGAAAGGCCAGTTATTTTCATGTCAGGCTTTGAAAAACCTCTCTGCTTAACATTGCATATCAAGAAGACAGTAAGTTTGCACTGCCTTTACTAAAAAATTTGTGCGTATATGGTATCCATGTATATGTGTATCTATTTATGTGAGCTTAATGTTCCATGTCCTGTGAAAATATACCGTGTGTATGTGGAAGTCAGATGGAAAACTTTGGATGTTATCCTCCACCTTAAACTTAATTTGAGGCAACTTCTCCTCTCTCTCTCTCTCTCTCCTCTCTCTCTCCTCTCTCCCCTCTCCCTCTCTTCCTCTCTCCCCCCCCCTCTCCCTCCCCCTCTCCTATTCCTCTCCTCACTCTCTCTCCCGTTCCCTCTCCCCTCCCCTCCCTCCCCTCCCTCCTCCTCCCTCTCCCTCCCCTCTCCTCTCCCTCTTCCTCTTCCTCCCCCTCTCCATCCTCTCCCCCTCCCCTCCCTCTCCCTTCCTCCCTCTCCCTCCCCCCCCCCCCTTCCCTCTCTCCTCCCTGTCCCTTCCCTTCCTTCTCCCTCCCCTTTCCTCTCTCTTCCTCTCCACTCTCCCTCTCCCTCTCCCTCTCTGTCCACCCCCTCTCTCTCTTGCCACTGAGCTGCATATGCCAGGCTCTTTCTCTGTGCCATTGTTTGCCACTGAGCTATGCATGCCAGGCCAACTGGACCACAGGCCTCAGGAGAGTCTCCTGTATCTGCCTCCCAGCTCCCTGCAGATGCTCTGAGTTCACAAATGGGCTGTACTGCTTCCAACTTTTACTTGAACTTTGGTGATCTAGTCTCACTTCTCTGCAACGAGCACTTAATCCAGTGACCCCTCTCCTCAGTCTCTCTTTTGAACTCTGTAGGTCCCTGATCTCAGCACTACCACATCTGAATACTCACATAAAAGTTAATAAATAACTAGAACATTTGCCCCATCTTTACATCACATTGTCTTTAAAAAATGCAGATTTCTACCTTGGGTGGCTTAATGGTAGTAGAAGACAATAAAATAGCTCCTTTAAATATGTTGTATAGGACGCCAGACAGGAGATCATGAAATTGAAACACCCAAAAGGCTCAGTTGCTTCATTTTTTTCAACATGTCTCTTGAAGATACATGACAAAAAGAATTGCTTTAGAGAAGAGTAAAATTACACTTACTACTGTAGACCAGTGAGCACACAGCCTGTTCTGTGAATTTCATTTCTAATCAGTCTCAAGCACTAGTAAGGAGACAAGAGATTTTCATCAGGAGCAGAATTTGTCCTTCACATGAAAGAAAAAAAATTATCACATTCATATCTCTCACCTAAATACAAAACAGGAGAGAAACCAATTTTCTTTTCATTGGGGATGATGACTTATAAGAGAAGGGATAATAATTAATTTATCATCTTCTAAGGTGTGAAAACAGCCAAGAACAACCACTATGACTTAGGAAGAGATCATGCAGAGTTGGAAAAGCAAGTGTGAGGCATGCTCCTTTCTTTTTTTGTCTTTTTTTTTATTAACTTAATGTATTTTTCTTTTTCTTTTTGTCCATCTTTTTTTTAATTTTATTTCCACTCATACAAACTTAACAGGTACACTGGTCCCCTCCCTCCCTCCAACCACTACTCTGGCCCATACCAAACCAAACCAGCACAGGTTCTAGAAGGGGGTGTAGCCTCAATTCATGCCACAGGTTTCTATCTTGCTGGAGATGTTCACATCAGACCTTCTTCTAACAGTATACTTTCAACATTTCATTTTCCTTTACACACAAAAGAAAGCATGTTTCTAACAAAAGGTTAAAAAACAAAAGGTTCTCTGAAAAAAAAAGATGGTAACTTCACTCCCCCAAAGTCCACATAAAATGGGGATTTCATATTCTAGTTCATGTGCTTTGGAATAGTCCTAAGTTAACTTAAGTTAGGAATGCCTATTTTTGATTTTCTCTGATAATATTTTTTAAAAGATCCTTGTGATCTATAGAGACTGTTGTGTTATGGAATTTACTTATCAACTCTTTGTGTTTCAGTTTATCTTTACTGATAGGAATGATAATTCAGCAGTGATGGCTGCTCCAAATATATTTCAGCTACACGATCCTTTATGTGTTTCTGTCAGTTTTGGAAAGAAATGCTTTCTGAGATCGTTTTAAGAATAAGCCTGGTAGGGATATAAAATGGTATTGCTGCTTTGGAAAAACTGTCATCTTAGATGATGAAGAAACATGAAATTGAAGTTGCAGCTCACTCATTTTCTCAAATGATTACACCAAGCAATAGGAACTCTGGAAATAGACTCCAGACACATGAAATTGCACAAATGAGTGTAACGTGTTTACAGCAGCATGATGCATCATAGCCAGAGGTAGAACTAACTCAAAAGTCTATGTGGGGAAAAATGGATAAACAAAATGAGTTATACCCATAAAACAGTCTACCATTTCACAATGAAAATGAATGAATTGTTAATACATGCAACAGTTTGGACCAATCTTGAAAATCTGCCAATGAAGTCCAGAATCCACACATTGGTTAATTCCATTCTCTTGAAGACAAGAATGGAGAAATTCATGAAGACATAAACATAATTGGTTGGTGGGGACAGAGAAAGTGGGAGCTGTGGGCGATGGCTAAGGCACGCAGTTTTCTGTTAAAAGAATGTAAGGTTCTAAAAGTGCAGAGATGTTGACAGGTCTGTGGGTTTGCTAGAAGCAATACCTTTGAATTTTTAAGTTCTATTTTTATTTGTGTGTGGGTGTATATATGATGTATATGCGTATGCATGTGTTTTGTGTGAGTGTGCATGCCATAGTGTGTGTGTGAGGGTCAAGATACAGTCTCAGGTGTCCTTGCTTTCATACAGAATCTCTTGCTTGCTATTCTGTCTGCCAGGCTAGCAGACCTAGGATGTTCCAGGGATTCTTCTGTCTCTACCTCCCATGCTGTGGAGGAGTGATAGCACTGCAGACATATGTGTTGTGCATCTGGCTTTTTTACATGGGTTCTGGGGACTCAAAAATCCAGCCTTTAGGCTTATGTAGCAAGAACTTTTGCATACTGACCTGATGCTCCAGCTTTGAGTGCTACATTTAAAGAGTGCTACATTTCTCAGAATTTTAATTTTTAAACAGTACATCTTCATATACTCTCTACCATATCACAGGGTAGAAATAACAATGGCTAATTTGGAACCCCGCCTCTTACTTACATTTCTAAAGTGGAAGCTTAGTCATGGCTGCATTAACTCGCTACTGTATCTAAAACTTTTGATATTTGGTCAAAGTAGGCAACATGGTAACAAATCTTGGGATCACTGAATACATATGGTCTCCTGATCTCTGCATTGCCCATGTGCATATATAATGTTGGCATTAAGACTGAGAGAAATATATGAAATCCCTTTTTAAAAACTTGCCATGGAGTGAATGATGTGATTGATTCTTTGCTGTTGTCTCACCCAGAAAATGCACAGAAAACATAAATTGGGTCTTTTCTAAATGGAGCTGACAAAGACACTGACATCATTACCAGTGATTTTCAAGTTAATTACAGACCCACACATATGGAAACACACACAGATAGTATAGACTTAATACCACCCTACCTTGTGCCTATTTCAGGACTGAGCTTACGATGCATTTAGAATTGCTAGCAGTTACAAAACAACTTAACTCCAGATCTGTTTTAATTATTAATCCTGTCTAGTTATACTGTCTAGACAAGAAAAGATTGAGGGAGGAAAGCTTTTGATTCTAGGAAAAATTAAGTCATGAGAGAAGTCACCTGGGCTCCGTTCTTAATGGGAATTCTACCAGTTAAACAGGAAATTAAAAGCCAGGGACTCCTAGTCCTGTATTTACAGAAAATGGGACCAAATGGAGACAAGAAATGATATTTCAGGAGATGAGAGAAAGCCAGTAATATCACAATGGAACCTTGCTCCCTCCTTTGAAGGAAACAAGAAACAAAGAGCAAATGAGAAGGCCGTGGTTCTCTTAGTTTTCCTGCTCATCCGCCAAACTCATCTGCTCCTAAAATATGCAAAACTTTCTAGCTCTGGGAGGGAGCAAGTTTCTTAGTGTTCACTATAAATACTTGACATTAAGTTGCTATCTAAGCACCTATCATTTTATCCAAAGATTAGAATAGCACTCAGCACTCAACAAAGATGTATCCTTATGTAAAAGACCATCCACAACACAGAGAAGTTCAACTAGCTAAAGTACAAATTAAGAGTGTCTGAAGACAGATCAGCCCCGATTTGGACATCTAAACCATTTCCCATCCTAAGACACAGTGAACCTTGCTGGAAAGGGGGTATAGCCTATAAGAGCTGGAGGAGGGGGAGAGGTAAAGCCAGATGTAGCCTGTTTATACCAAGGACTCAATGCAGCTCAGTCTACTTCCACTAGACCTCTACAGTAGCTGACTTAGCAACACTTTGCCATGGGACAGAGAGGATCCCATGAGAGACTGATGGGATTGATGCTAGGCAAAAGAGAGGGGAATCTCTATATTCTACAGTTTATCCACTGGGGTGGCTTGCATGTGTAGGGAGATGTGGGGAAGGAAGGGAAAGAGGTTGGATAGAAGAATGGGCTGGATGGGGCAGAGAGTGGGGTGGGGGTAGGCAGTGGGTGATGAAAACACAAAAAATCACTGTCAATATAAATTTTAAAAAGCTAATTAAAATATGCAAATTTTCCCCAATGTAAGAGTATTTTGCTTTGTTGGAGGAAGACACATTATAAGGGGTGGACCTTGAGGTTTGGTAGCCTGGCCTCAGTTTCTCTAGCTGTGCTTGATCTCTCTGTCTTCCTGAAGGCTGTAGTGACCGTTTTCTTGCTTCTGCTTCCGGCCATGCCTTCTGCTATGCTATTCCCATTATATTGGACTGTATCCCCCCTGAAACTGTAAGCAAATAAGATGAGCCTTGATAGACAGATAGTTCATTTACATTGCATCTTCATCTAAGGTCTTCCACCTGCTAACTGTATAGGTTAACAGGCAAATGTATTAGTTATTTGTAATGAAACGAATGTCCATGCAACATTCCTTCTAGAGAAACATAACTTGGTTAGTTTCAATTCATTTACACAACTTCTATGAGATTAGTAATTTTTTTTTCCTCCCTCATGGGCAGAACAAAAATTGACAAATCAGTGGACTTGTTTTCTCTCTTAGCAAGACAGCTTTTTATACTTTCTCTTTCTTATTTTCTTATTTCAATTCTTTGAAAAGTATTAATCTTGCTTTCACTGGCTTTCTCAGGCTATCTCAGAGTTTTCCCCATGAGGGAAAACAGGTATGGACTATTCATAATAACCAGATAGAAAGTACTCAGCTGTTATCTTAGAGATTACCTGACTTTCCTTTCTTCCATGCATCTTCCATGCATCAGGAAGGAAGGACTCAGGAGTAAAAAACAATTTATTGAAGAGCAGTAGAGACAATGAGGGGCAGAACTCAGATTTAAACTAATTCTTAAGATAGTTCTTTGTGCTTTCCACTGCACTGGGCTTCTCCATGCCTTCTTAACAGTCATTATTTATAGTGTATTTTTTTCCACTCACACAAACTTGATAGGTACCCCATTCCCCTCTCTCCCTCCTCCCCTCCCTGGATCCCCTTGCTTCCTCTCCCTTTTCCCCTTCCTTACCCCTCCCTTTCTCTCAATGCCCACTCCCTCTTCCCATTCCTGGAGCATCCCTTAGTGTGCATGTCAAACTTCCCTCTAGGGTCCTCCTCTCTGATGAGATATTCTCTTTTAGTATAGGAACACTATTGTGGCTGTTAATCCCTTGCCTCTAAGGATCCTAGTGCCTGTGATCCATGCTAGACTTTGGGGGGTCAATGATATGTTGGTCATTGCGTAGGTCATGCAAAGTCCTATTATGATTACTTTGGCCCTAACGTGTGTGGAGTATCTTGCCTATTGTTGCTCCTCCCCATCTTTAGGCTCTTACAATCTTACCATCCCCTCTTCCGCAAATTTTCCTGAGCTTTGGGATGGGGAGAGATTAGGCTGGCCTGGTTCTTGGTGATTAATGTAGGGTGTCTGATGTTCTGAATTATGGTTTGTTGGGTTTTTTCTTTTTCTTTTTTCCAGTTTTGCTGTTCCTGCACCACCCTTGGCTCCATCCTGATGGGTGTTAGATGTCACCTCCTAGCCAGAGATAAACGGCTATTAAAATAGAGTCTTATTATAAGAGTAGATTCAAATGTATATGGAATAAGAGTAGGAGACCACGGTGGGGGGGTCAGTCTCCCATTTGCAGGATGGTTACCTTCTGTCTGTCAGACTCTATGCCCTCCCTGTCTAGTGAAATCAAACCCCATCAGTTGCACGTGACCAGGAAAGAAAGTCTGTGAGCTTAACCAGATGTCTCATTACTTACTTGCAGTACTTAATAGTGGCCTATTTTCTCTGCTGTAGCACGATCCTCTCTCTCATTGTTTCTGGCGGGGCCCTCCTTCATCTTTGCAATTACTGTAGGTATTATAGAGATTCATCTTTGAGTGTGTCACTAAGTGGATTTGGTACTAGGATCTATCTATTAGGGAGTACATACAGCACCTAATTTTCTATATCTGGGATATTTCACTCAATATATTTTTTTTCTAATTCCATTCATTTCCCAGCAAATTTCATTAATTCATCATTTTTGATGGCCATTGTATAAATGTACCACATTTTCCTTATTTACTTGTCAACTGTTGGGCGTTTGGGTTGATTCCATGACTTTGCTATTGTAAACAGTGTACACTGGTCATTTTAAAGCATGTTTTCATACAACAACAAATGTTGAAGGGAAAAGTGAGCCCTTGCATATTGCTGGTGGGAATGTGAACTTGTACAAATGCTCTGGAAATCAGTATGGCAAGTCCTAAAAAAGTTAAAAATTGAAATGACATATGACCCAGCTACACCACTCCTGGGAGGATTCCCAAAGGATGCTGCATCACACTATAGAAATATGTGTACATCCATGTCCATTGCAGCTCTATTCACAATAGCAAAGTCATGAAATCAGTCTAAATACCCAACTGTAGATAAATGGATATGAAAATGTGGTAAATATACACAATGGAATACTATAGAGCTATCAGGAAAAATGAGTTAATGAAATTTGTGGATAAATGTATGGAGTTTGAATAAGTTATACTGAGTAAAGTATTGCAGACATGGAAAGGCAGTTGTTGTATGTTCTCCATTATATGCAAAACCTAGTACTAAGCCATTAAAATGATATATTCGGGGGAAATTTCTATAATGCCCACTATAACTGCAAACAAACACAACTTGGGGAGTAGAGGAAAGAAGACCCCAAGAGAACTGAGACAAAGGAACACAGATAAGAAAATCTCTCAGAGCTCAATCAAGTTGCAACCTTATTACAATGGAAGACTAGTGAGGCAGAAAACTACACCAACCCAGAATACAGAATATCAGGGAACCTAGAATACTCAGAATCATTCCATCAAAATCTTATCCTACACTAAGGCTCAGGGGAACTTGTAGAAAAGGGGAAATAGATTGTAAGAGCCTAAAGGTGGGATGAAATATTTCTGATCAACACAGTCCTGCCAAGACAGGGCTGCTGTACCCAGAAGGGCACTGTGATGAGAACTTATACCATCAGATCTATACAATGGCTGTTTATCAACATCTCCAAGGACTAACTAGAATTTTAGAAGATACAGTGGCTCTCAGAGTGTCTCAGGGACAAGTTCTGGACAAAGGAAGAAGAACCTCTCTACCTAAGACTTTACCCACTGAAGAACCACAGAAAGTTCAACAGAAATCTAATGCTCTTACCAATACAGTCACACCAAAGGAAGTCCTGGAAGACAAGCAAAAGGACAGGAGAGGGATGGTGAGACAGAACAGGATGGATGAAAGGAGGGAAAGGTGGGATTTGGAGAGTGGGAGAGTAGGAAAGTGGGGTGGGGTAGGGGAAGGACATTGAAGACACAAACCCAGTTTGTAAATAAAGAAGTAAAAAAAAAGAAAAGAAAAGAAAAACAAAAAATAGTGTGTTGTGCAGCTGTGTCCCCTGAATTGAAACAGACAGAAAATCTTAAGACCCAGGAAGCTCTCTCCAAGGCTGGGATGGAGGAGACTCCCTGGTGGAGCTATCTGCAGGGTGGAAGTATGCCTCCGGGATGCAGCCCAACTGGGTCTGGGTTATTTCAGTGATGCAGCTGCTTGAGTTCTCCATACTTCTATAAGGAACCCCCATAAACTCATTGGTTTACTAAGCTAGACTTGAGTGGGATTGTTTCTTTGGTATGTCACCGTGTCCTGCCTGTGGTAAAGAGATGTGTGCTCATATCGTCCCTGGAAGAGTCTTCAACAAAATGTGACCTTGGACCCTGCAAAACTGTGCTTATCATTGAGTAAAGTTCACACTTGAACTCACCCAGCACATCACACACAGTTGCCTGTCCCATGGTCACCTAGTAGCTGATTCAGTGAAAAACCATCAAAGGCTTCCCCGTTACCTTGCTCTCAGACCATTCAAGGAAGAAACAATGATAGCATGCAATACCATAAGATGGCACGTCTTGAGGAAAATCAGTGCCAGCTCAAGCAGTCACAGGCAAGTTAACACCAAATGCAGTCTACATGCCACGTAGGAAGGTTGAAGACCTCAATGAAGGGCACGTATGCTGGCTCCTACCTCAGAACATCATTTATGTGGAGCTGAAAAATCAAGGGAGACAAATAGTATTTCCATTTCATTCAAACTCACGTTTTTTTTCCCCCATCGAATCATGTATTTCCCCTTAAATGGTTGTATTTTGCTTTTTTGGCTCATTACTTATTATTATTTCATTGACTTGGAAGTGGAAATTTCAAGCACTTTGATTGAGAGATTAAATCGCTGAACTTTCAAGAACTAAAAATAAATGAACAAATCTAGGTATAAGATGCATTAGTTTTCAAAATATTTGGTGTTATGATCAAATCTCTAAGTGCATTATTGCCAGATACTCTCCCTTTCTTTTCACATTTTAAGCAAGTGTATACTTAAAGAGTAACTCGATACACAGTTTTCAAAGTCACCGCTAAAGATACATGAGCTTTCTAAAGAGGTTTTCTTTAAGAAGTAAAATGAATGTATCATAAAATAAAATCAAAGGTGAAAAGACTCTGAGACTCAAAATACAATCTAATAGTGTTCTAGCCAAACTTCAAAAGCTACAGACAAAAAGCAAAAGTTTTATCTTTTCCCAAACGCAACTTCATGAGAAACCAACATAAGTAAGCTTGTATATTTTATGTCTGATGGCTACCTTCAAGAACAGCTCTTAGATGAAGAAATTATTACTTTCTGAGAGGTAGAGTCACTTGGTCAATTTCAAAGGAAGAAAATATCTGAGATGGGATTTTATTACCAAGTCTGTTTCATTCTAAGGATTTCAAGTGAGTTTTCAAAAGAATTGTCATTGAGTGACTGAGTGTTTTTGAGGTAGCTTTAGATAGAGATTATAGAGCATGAAAATGTAAACTTTCAGTTCTTTAGAGTAAGCTTCAGAAGAAAAACTAATAAAAGAGAAAGAAAAAAAAACTAAGCACCACTGATTAGAGTCCTAAATGTGTATTGAAATTCTAATATATATATATAATGTAATGTATTATTTATGTAATATAATATATACATATATTGTGTAATATATATTATATGTTTGTAATTGGTGACTATATAGTCACAAAAATTCCTAGTTTTTGCATAACCTACTCAAGATACTTAATAGTATCTTGTCGACAAAGTTAATTAACTAAATGAACAGAAATTGCTACCACCATAAAAACGCATTATTTTTTTCCATCATGGCATGAAACTCTCTTCCAGTTTCTGATTGACAAAACACCCCAAAGAGAGGAAGAAATGCACATTGGCTAAAAATAACTTTCAAGAAATGACTGAAGAAGATCAAAGACAACATATTAGAGTATGCTGCACTCTATGCACTCCTCTGTAAGGAGTCATAGAACTTCATTCCAGCTCAACCTAACAGACATCTACTGACAATCCTAGAGACATTTTGAAACCCAGCCACAAAATGTCATGGAAAGTCCATTTAAATCTGAAACCCTAAGGGGAAATACTCCAATCACATAGTTTCTAAGAAGAGCAAAGCATTTATGAATATTTCTGTGGTTCTGAATAGAACTAGAAGTTATCACCACTTTCTCCATTTCTGAGATAACACCAACTGAATCTTCATGAAAGCACTCTAAGTCATGTGACCCACTCAGAAAATAGTCCATTCACTAGTTTCCTCTGCTCCCAAACTTTCTCAGCAGGTTATAGAATTGCTGTCAGATACATTACTAAAACAAAATTGATAAGAAACTCTGAGTTCATTGAGAAAAACAGCAAATGCAAGACAACCTTAAGAAACACAAGGTTTAGTCTTGTAGCTACTAGGCTACAGATAAAGATTGACTATGATTTAGGTTGTCTTGATCCTGGGCAGTTGGGGGGTGGGGAAAAACTAACCTATTTACAGTTTCAAGCGGGAGACAGGGAACTACTACACACATGGAAAGAGACTGCAGGGGGCATAGCCTGATTTCTTGGAAGTCAGTTAAAAAGTCTGTGATCTAGCAATTGGCCCAATAGGTGACGTATTATGCTGGCTAATATTCATTGCTATTATTTGGTAGTATGGTGATAGATACTTCTAGCTTTATTCCTCCTGGTAGACTACCATGGAGAGAAAGAGTGCTGCTACCCTGAGAGAGGTTGATTCCGACAGAAAGGACTCCAGAGGAATCTAGGGCTCCAAGGTCCTCTGGCATGCATGATTGGACGCCAAGTTCTTTAATTTCTCAAGAAATTTCCAGGAAGCAAGAAAGCAAGAACAGCTCCAGGCAAACCAGCAGAACTGATTTCATTTCTATGCCTGCCTTTGGAGAAGATTGGGAAGAAAGCTTTTTATTGGGATTATAAATTCTAGATGGTGGGAGGTCTTTGAGATAACCATAGAAATTTCTCTGTGGAAGAGCAGATGTCACCTAAGGCCATTGATTTTTGTGGGTTTTTTTGCCTTTTAATCATATTTCCAGTCATTCATAACTTTAAATAAGATGTTATCAAGTATATAAACAATTAAAAGTTACTGAATAGCTATAAGGTGCTGGTTATTTTAACTAAAATATGGTAATGGTGACAAGATTATACAGATGGTTATAAAAGTAGTTTATTCAACATTAATTACAGCACATCAATATTTACTCAACAATAATTATAAGTTTTCAAGTATTTTTATTTTTATTAGCATAATAATTTCATTATGTTTCATAGTATGTAGCAATCTATTGCTCTTTCTAACACACACACACACACACACACACAAAACACCTGATGTATAGAGTTGTACTACAGTATACACTTCAGCAAATATCAAACCATTCTACTGCGCAACACTGAGTCTTATTTCTTCTACCTGATTTTGGTGCATGGACATTTTTTAATTCTTATGAAATATGGCATTTGTTTTTCCTTGTCTGCCACTGTTCCATTAGTAAAATGTCCTTGTCCTCTATTTCCATTAATTTTGCAAGAGGTAAGATTTTGCTTTTCTTTGGTATTTCTTAAATTCTGCTGATTTCATTTCCTTTGGAGATTAAACCCAGATGTGGGATAGCTAAATCACATGGTAGAGCTATTTTTATTCTTCTAAGCAGCCCCCCACACTGCCATGAATCCTGGCTATCTTATTTTGCAGATTCATAAACCTATGTGTCAGATTCCTCTCCATCCACAATTGTTTCTTATTGTTGCTTATTGTTTCTATATCTTCTTTGAGAAGCGTGTATTCAGGCCATTTGTCTGAGTGACTTATTCTTGCTTTTATGTTTATTGCTATTGTTCAGTTTTTGAGTTTTGCTTATATTCAGGATATTAATATTTAGTTCACTAGTGTGATAGTTTTATTTGCTTCTTATCCCCTGTCTCTTGTTTCTTTGGGGTGTGTGTGTGTGTGCTTGTGTATGCACACATACGAAAGCCAAGGTAAACATTGAGTATTGTTGCTTAGGCACCATTCACCTTACTTTTTGAGACAGTGTCTCTCACTGGGATCTGAGGCTTTCCAGCTAGGTTGCCTGGACTTTGAGCTCCAGGATCCTCCAGCCTCTGTCTCTTCATCTCTGGGATTACAAGTGCACATGCCCACCACGCCTGGCTTCTTATGTGACTTCTGGGAATTTAACCCAGGTCCTCATTTTGTGTGGCAAGTAATTTTCTGACTAAATGAAGGTCCCCAGTGCCTCTCCCAGCATCTCATTTCCTTCTGTTGACTAATAACTCTGGCTAGAATTTCCAGTAATGTATTGAATAAAAGTAACGAAAGTAGTCATTCCTGTCTTATTACGGATATTACAGGAAATGTTTTCACTTTTATCCAATAGTATAATGTTAGATATGGGTTTGTCAAAAATAGTCTGTGTTGAGATATTGTGTTGCTTCTGTAAGAAACTTGTTCAGGAATTTTTACTAAATCATAAATAATATTGAATTTTATTGAATGATTTTTTTGCTCTTGAAATGATCTTTTGATTTTTGCTCTACATTTTTGATGTGTGTATTACATTTATTAATTTGAATATATTGATTCATATTTTATCCCTAATATAAATTCTTCATCATAGATAGCTGTCTTTTATGTTCTATTAGAGTCTATGTCTTCATATTTGTTAAGAATTTTCTCCATATAGAGT
Source organism: Typhlomys cinereus (assembly GCA_023101885.1). Taxonomy (NCBI): domain Eukaryota; kingdom Metazoa; phylum Chordata; class Mammalia; order Rodentia; family Platacanthomyidae; genus Typhlomys; species Typhlomys cinereus. Next base: position 82,687 of record JALPQD010000178.1, read on the forward strand.
AGGGGAGATGGTTCGACAGTAAAGTTCTTACCACACAAGCATGAGGTCTGAATTCTGTCTCCATCATCAGCATAAAATGAGGGCCGTAGTGGTGGGGATCTGTAATCTCAGCACGGGGGAGGAAGAGAAAGGAGATTCCATGGGACTTTCTAGTAAGTCAGGCTAGTTGAACTGGTTAACCCTATGTGCAGCAACAGATTGTGTCTCAAACAAACAAACAAACAAAAATAGACAGATAGATAGATAGATAGATAGATAGATAGATAGATAGATAGATAGATAGATAGATAGATAGATAAATAAATGCATAAACAGGATGGAGACAGGTTGGAGATGATATCCAATTATGATTCTGATAAGTAAGGATGTATACACATCCATCTGCACACACATGTCCACACACATGGATGCATATGCATACACAAAACACAAACACACTAAGGAATGCCTCTGTGTTCACCAAGGATACTGGTCCAGTTTGTTGATGCTGTTGTAAACTTTTCAAGTGTCTGATAGGATAAGATAAAGCTTGAAGAAATTCTTTCTCTTTCAATTTACTATAATAATCTGAAAAAGAATTAAGGTTCTTTAAAAGCTGGTAGAATTCATCCATGCGATCATTTATCCTTGAGGTTTTTTTTTTTTTTTTTTTTTTTTTTGTCCAGATTTCTTTATTACTGATTCAGTCTTGCTACTCATTAATTGGTCTGCTCAGATTTTTGGTGTCTTCACGGTTCAATTTTGGCAGATTATATGTGTCTAGAAATGTATCCATTTGGTTTAGGTTTTTATAGTTTGTTGGCACACAGTTGGAACCTTTGTATGTCCAAAGTTATCAGTTGCTCTCTGTCCCTTTTCACCTCTGGCTTTTCCTACTTACTTTCTCCCTAAAACTGCTTATCCTTCATTGAGGAAACCAAGATCTTCCCATCACTGAGATTACCCTCCTCTCTCCTATGACATCCCATTCCCTGGTCTTTCAAAGCTCCTGTCTCTTCTCTTTGGTTTCAGTTCTGTCTTTTATCAACTCCCTCTGAGATGCACTTTATTTTTTTGCTTGTTTGCTTGTTTTCTGACACAGGGTCTCATGTATTCTAATGATTTGGTTCCTTACATCTTGCTACAATAAAATACCTGACCTAGGCAACTTAAGAGACAGAGGGGTTCATTGGTTCCCAAACCCAGGTTAGAATTCATCATTATGATAGGGTCACAGAGCTGAAATGATTAGTCATATCACATCCACAGCAAGAGAAGAGGGCAAGATCAGTGCACACATACATATTTATTTGCTTGCTAATGTACTTATGGTTGGCTAGCTCTCTTCATCTTTATATAATCCCAGACCACCCACATAGGCAGGGTCTTTTCATGACAATGATGCAATCAAGTTGTCCCTTGCAAGTATGTGCAGAGGCCCACCTTGATCTATATATAGCACACCTCTTAGATGTCCCAGAGACTTACCTCAAAAAAATCAGGTTGCCAATATTAACCACCACTCTCCAGCTGCTCTTAAATTCACTCTAGCAGAGACTATCTCCGAACTCATGTTCCTCCTGCCTCCTCCTGCCAAGAGCTGCTATTACAAGCGTATACTACAATGTCTGGCTATTATCTGCTGTTATAACTTTGTGGAGGAAGTGTAAATGACTGAGACTTCTCTTCAGTCATCTTCCCAACCCTCCAATCAGGTGTCCAGTGCCAATGAATCTGGCCCAGACTCCTGAGAACATAGAAAAATACAGTCCTTGGTTTCATAGAATTCAGTGAGTGCCATTTTTTTTTTCTGACCTGTGTTTATAAGAATATTATATTGCCGGACACATTGCCACCTGTGACTCTGGGTAAAGATTATTTTTAATCTTTCCTCTTATAAACTTAGTCCTTCCTTTATCTTGACTTTGGTTCTGCAGAAGATGGAAAGAATTATGAAGTAGAGATTAGTTATGATTTAACAGTGTACTTGGCAAGGATCCTAAAAGAAAAAGAGAGTGGCTGCAAAATTCTGTGTGTGTGTGTGTGTGTGTGAGAGAGAGAGAGAGAGAGAGAGAGAAGAGAGAGAGAGAGAGAGAGAGAGAGAGAGAGAGAGCTGGGGGGATTATGTGTGCTTGTAGAGGGCGGGAACTTTGGGAACCTTCCTGGTTTTCTTCTAGTCTTTTTTTTTTTTTAATTTTTGCTTTGCTCTAGGGCTTCTCAGGCTCCCTCTTCCAGGGCTCTGAATGCAGGCTGCTTCCATTTCCATTGGGAGTTTTTACATGGGATCTGGGATCCAAACTCAGGTCCTTTTGCTTGTGAGGCAGAGGCTTAACCCCTGAGTCATCTCTTGCCCCCAAACCATTTGTTCTAAATGTCCAAAAACAATTTTTTTGGTCAAAGACATAGCTCTACACCAATTAACCATGTCCCCTTTCCTTTTCTTTCTAAACACCACACAATCCTGACTTGGTCTGATTGCCTTACAAGGTTGCAGAATGTCATGATAGCACAATTGCCTCTTGACCAAAGCAGGCTACAGTTTTCCTGCCAGTCCTCCTGAAAGAGAGAAGAAGGTGGCACGTAATTTTATTTCTGATCTGCCTCAAAACAGCTCAGTCAAATAAATTACCAAGAAAAGTCAGGCCAAAGCTGGAATGTCGAGGGCGCCATGGCTTTGCAGGACTTTCATTACCTTCATTTTTCCTCCCTCTTGTTCAATAGCAACAAGCTTGCCAGAACAAGAGTAGTTTTAGCCACTGGGAGTAGACAGGGTCAAAATGACTGAGCTCGTCACAGAGGCATGCAAAAGGTACAGACAGCAACATCAAACCACAGCGTAATGGCCTCTCCACATAACTGGCATTTTCTCTTCGTTAGGTTCCTTCTACAGCTCTGTGGTGACTAGAGAAGATGGCTTCTCCTGAGGATGCTGGTAATCTTTCTGGAAAAGTCACTAAAATATAGTTAGAATGAACAATTCATCATGGAGGGAATGGAGATCTCTAAACAAGTTCTCCCCCCCCCCATGTAAAGCAGACAAACCCCACATTACTTGAGGCGCTTGCCTAAGATTCAGTCACTGAAGAGGAAAAGCAAAGCAGTGTTCTGGAAATGAAGAATAGCCAATAAATGGTTCCATCTCTTTTGCTCTATAATCTAAAACATTTGCTGGTCTTCTCCTTGGGAGAAGGTTTTGTGTGTTTCCATGTCATAACAATTGCATGACTTTCCACCTTTCCTAGAGCCAATGGGGCAGGGTTGCTTTTTCTCTTCAGTTACCTTTAAAGGGAGAGAGTGATCTGACTCACTATCTTCTTTGTGTATTGGGAAGCAATGGTTAGCTGTCCTGAAACTCACTGCATCGGCTGATCAGAGGTGGCTTCTATGGGCAAATTTCCTCTGGTCTTTTGTAAATAACATTGAAAAGGAAAGAGGGGCCGTTTTAGATCCAAGTTTCTCTAGGAATGAGGGAGCTATTTTATGTCCAATCTTTCACTACCAGTAAACTGTTTGTTTCTACAAAAGAGCCACACGTATTTCAAGAAAACCTTGCTTTGTCAACTAGTTTACAAATCATCCACTGCTCAACAAAGGTTAGGATGCTCCAAGTTTATGACAAGGAATTTGCCTCATGGTTTTCGTTTCCATAAACTTACATTTGCCCTGAAGAAGGCAACTTTGGAATGCTGGGTTCTAATCTTAGCTCATCCTTTTAGGAATTGGACAGTTCTTGGACTCTACAAAACTGAAGTCTCTACAACTATGACAGGAAATTGTCTGACTGTAGCCATTTATACTGGGGATGTGCTCCTGAAGGTTTCTTACACCTTGAAACTTGCATAATTCGGGTCTTATTTTCCCACAGGGATGCATATGAAGTGAGAATTACATTATTTCAAATTTTATGCACAGAGTAATTCCTTATACTTTCCTATTTCAAATTTGCATGAGACAAAACTTCATTGTAATGATAATCTTGCTACAGCCTTCTGGCAGTTTTCTGAGTAATCAGTGAGCTAAGCCTCGCGTATAAACACTTAGCACCTGGCACAATCCTCAGTGAATGAGCATGTCAGGCATAAGTGTATTATTGCCATCACAGCACTGCTGTTTATTATTATTATTGCCATTACTCTAAACCAGACAAATCTTGGGCTTCATCATCTCAAGAATAATTGACAAATTTCTCTTTATTCTAGCACAATTACTCTTTAAAAAATCTAATTCTTTGAAAAATTGGTCTCTGCAGAACTGCTTTGACTGAAAGATGCTTAAAAATGAGTTTAACTACTCTGAAGGTAGGCTATGCAAAGGGAGTCCTGAGAAATATGTCACTGTTCTTTGCTTCCTGCTCTGGAGGAGCCTGGTCATGACATCTCACAAGAGAAATCACTGGCTCTTCTAGTTTCTGGGGATGGTTCTGATCAGGGTAGTCATTTCAAAAGTATGGCCTCTGTAAATTGGATAGTTGAAAAAATCTTACCTTCAGGGTTCCAAAAACCCAAAATGAAAATTGCAACCACTCTAAGGTATGCTTGTATCATTACACCATTCTTTGCTGGTCTTAGCTTTTTTTTAAACACCATTTTTAATGTATGTAGGCATTGTACGCCTATCTGAACTATCTGTGGTCTTTGCTGGAGAAAAGCTAGCGTATAAAAGAAATGGATGGGTGAATAAATGCCGTTTAGGGAAGAGATTGAAGGAAGTCCTTAGGTAAACTTTCAAGCACTTCTTTCTCATTGTGATCTTACTGCTACGTGGAATAATGAAGATCTTTACCATCTTCTATAGTGGGTATATACCTTGTTGGCAGGTTTGACATCAATCCATCCTCGTTACTCAGGGGAACACCATTTTTATTATAGGCCTGATTTATTTAGAAGACCTCCCACTAATCCTGGCTACTGGATACTCAAGCCAACTTAGAGTGCCTTGCTCCTCTCTGATTGGCTTCTGAATGGGTTTTCAGCCTCAACTGGGCCACATGGATCACTCAAGATGTTCAGCATTACTGGCTTTGAAGAGAGGTCTTTCTGCTAACACTGGCACACTGGGCTGACCCAAATTTGAGAATCTAAGAGACTCTATGACAAGACTCTCTGAAAAGAACCCCAGACTTCAGATAAAATTATTTGTGCTTTTGAATTCTCAGGCAGAGAAAGTCTGTATGCTGTGGACTTTCTCATTATCACAAATTTCCCTTTCATTTAACTTCTATAGGAATTATTTGCAACTGATAGAGTGTATTGTTTTTCTGATAGCATTCTATTATTCCACCTCAACTACGACTATTTTAGCAGGATTTCCTCATATTGAATATCAAGTGAAAGATTGTGATAAGGAAATCTGGAGAGTTAAACTGTCGGCCACATGAAAATTCCTAGCCGAGGGTCTCCTTGCAACCTCTTTACACAACTCATCATTCAATCAACCTGACCATGGATTTGTGGTCAGCAAATCAAAACTAAGAAAGTTTAAGATGTCTCTTCTCATCATATGGAACTCAAATGGAAAGTAAAAGACAGGAACAATCTTGTTTTTAGATTGTATGCCATGCAGCAACGGGGGGGGGGGTGCTTCAGCTGAGGCTTCTAAGCTTGAGATATTCAGTCATATGTATGTGGCACATTATCCGTGAAGAAATCAAGCTGCATCGGCTTCTCGGGAACACCCATGGCATGTGACTGTAGTGCCTTGGAAAGACTTGTGATCTCAGCAACCTGTGCTTAGTCTTTCTGAGACATTACACTAGAAAGCATTGCAGTGATTTCTGTGTCTACCAAACTTTACAAAATGGGTCTATGATTGCAAATGAAGGAGCATAGTATCCTAAGCAGACTTTTGCTTTCCACATTTTGGTTATTATGAACTCTCAAAATATTCAAAATCCACTTTTTTTTTTTTTTTACCGGCCTTCACCAGAGTAAAGAAGAACTTCTCAGTAGGATTGGGGAGGCAATGTGCAATTGAGTTTCTTCCTCTCTCACCTAAGTACAATTCTACCTTCATGGCTTTGGCTCCAGAGACACTACTTTCTTTGCAAGGTGCTGAATGTATCATGTAGGCCATCTCAAATGTGTATTATGCTCCTTGCATTCCAAATCTAGATCATATTCTTCTTTTGTGTATGTGATGCATGCAGATGTACATGTTTATGGATATATATGTGTGTATGTGTGTGTGAGAGAGAGAGAGCAGATACACATGAACTTGTGTGTATATGCATGTGGAGGACAGATGTTGGACATCTTAATCATTCTCCATCTTATTTTTTGAGGCAGAGTGCTTCATTGGATATATGAGGCTTATTAACTATCTAGGTTGGTAAGCCAGTGCCTACTAGGGATCCAACTTTGTATTCCTCCCAGCACTGGAATTATAAGTACTTTCCATCACACCCAACTTTGCAGAGAGATGCTGAGGTGCTGAAACCAGGTCCTCAAGTTTGTGCAGCAAATGCTTTACCAGCTAAGCAATCTCCCTGAAAAGTTCTTTCTCTAGATGAACTATATTCCTTTCCATCAGAACAATTGTCTCTGACTGTAATTAAGCACTCACTGGATGGCTATGTTCATCTATCAGAGGATCAGTTCCACAGGAGGAGAAGTTATGTCTATCCATGGTCACTACTGCTTACCCTGGCACCTTCTGTGAGTTTTAACAGTCCCTGTAGTCAATTTTCTGCCTTCTTTTCACTCATTACAGCAGCATCTAGTACAAGCAATCACTTCTTTTTTTTATTTCCACTCATACAAACTTAACAGGTACACCGGTCCCCTCCCTCCCTCCAACCTCCCACCGCCCTATGCCCCCCTCCCCTTCCCCCTCCCTCCCCTTCCCCCTCCGTCCCCATCCCCCAGTGCCTCCCCCTCCCATCCCCAGAGCATCCTTTAATGTGCATGCCAAACTCTCCTCTGGGTCCTCCTCTCCAATGAGGTGCAAGGACCCAGTGGCATTTCCCAGAACCCTTTCCTGTGTTCCCCTTAAGCCTAGGAACACTACTGTGGCTGTCAATCCCTTGCCTCCAAGGATTTTGGTGCCTTTAGCAAATGCTAGACTTTGTGGGGTCAATAGTGTGTTGTTGGACATTGCTCAGGGCATCAAGCAATCACTTCCACCTGGAAACATTTGTGATGGACTTCCGCACTCTCAGACATCTTTCTCGTGGTTGTTTATTAGTTTTTTCCCCCTTGTTCCCTTCTTCATATCCTTGGAAGCCTCTGACCAGCCAGAGATTCTGCTCTTATAATCCAGCTCAACAGTTGTAAAACTTTACATAGAAGTAAAAAAAATATAAAAACATTTATTGCTGTGATTGTTACAATAAGCAATGTGGCAGAAATGGAAATGGCTAATATAAGTGGAACAGGGCAGAAAGTAGTAGATGATATCCACGGTACAGATAATTATGCCCTCAGCATAAGTTAGAAGTAGACATTCTGTCTGGGAATATAGAAAAAATGTTATGAGAATCTCTTATATTATGATCTTTGACATGTAGGGTGAAATACACATGCTTAAAGTGTGATTACAACTTTGTAAAAATGCATAGGAGTCTGGTAAACATGGAAAGCCACATAATGTGTAAAACAATGGGATTATAAACCGTTTTCTTCTTACTCTCCATGAATTTGTATTTGATGAAAAGAATATGTGTCTAAAGAGAAAATTATAATATTTTATACATGACAAAATGAATATATTTGTAGAGCTGTCATAAACAGGAAACTCAGGAAAGGCATCCAAAAATACTTTGTAGGAGAAGTTCCCCAAAGGTGCAATTCTGGAAGAGAGCATGGTTCAGTGACACAGGCGCCTACATGCAGGGGCTTCTTGAGGTACAGGTGGTCTTGCTATGAAGATTTCCTGCATCATCTCGTGATTTGCCCCATCTCAGCCTCAAGAAACAGGTGGCCATGGTGGCCTTGTAGGTGACCAGTAGGAATCCTAGCTCTTCCTTGAGCTCTTTCCATCATATGTGCTTTGAGAGAGCTCCCCAACTCCAGTAAGTCCTAGGGCACAGTGGCACAAATGCTAACCTCTTTCTTCTGCCCAAAACACAACTATTTTAACCACAGGTGCTCCTATAATCCCACAGTGGGGACCAAATTTAATTGAGTCCCAAGAGGAGTTTGCACTGCAGGCTTCCTTATTCCACATACCCCCCATCCAACAATGTCTTGCAGCAAACAGATTACTACGCAGTAAATCCAACAGCTACAGCAAATGGAATGACTGAGAAACAAGTTCCAACGGTTGGGCTCTAGCACCTTGGAGCTTAGTTAAAAATGTGCAGGATTCCATGTAAACAAACAGATGTGATTATGCAAATTACAGAGCAATCTTAAAGATGACATTGGGCTACTTTAAGTAACTCAGCTCAAATAGCAATAATAGAAAAACCCTGAGGCTGGATAACCTATTGCAAGATGTTTGTCTCATGGATCCAAAGGCCAGAAGAAGAGCAGAGCATCAGTATGTGCTGGCTTCTGGTGATCTTGTTTGTGCATGGTGATATGTCAGAGGACACCCCACAGTATGACAGAGCAAGAATGAGAGCTGGAGTCTGTTTTCCTGTTCTCACAGAGGCACTGATATTATATAGAACTCAGCCTTATGACTTCATCTGACTTAATTATCTCCAAAAGGATCAACTCCAAGGGCCATTTGCATATAAGTTTGGGAGGACACATTCCAGCCATGGCATATATACACATATGTACATAGCATAGCATCCATATTTACTCTTTATAACAGACTTAGGACTCCTAGTACTTTCACATTTAAACTGAGACTTTGGGAGGTTGAAAAACCAGGTGGCCCCCTCCCTTCTCTGTTACTGTTTCTGGGACTCTCTCCACCCTCTAACCGTTCATACTTTGTTTGCCACCACATGCTGCATAAATCCTTTAAGTTTTCCAAAGCACATTGCATACAGAATGACTTAGGACACATGTTATCATTTAGCCTACCCTCATTTGCTTGCCAAGATTTTGATAATCTTCCTGAAGGTCTGAGAAATGGGGTTTGCCAAGATTGGCCCAGTCCTAGAATCACTGAGCAATGGAGTAATAATATTCTCTAGGTCAATCTTTAGACAGATTTATCAATCTGACTCCATAGCAACTTTACTTATAAACATAATCTGATAATATCAAAGGCAGTTCCATAAGAGAATCCTGCAACGCTTGCCACAACCTATAAGGGAGCTGCTGTACCTCAACTCACATGTAACAACACAATACTCCTCAGCCACATACCTAAGGCAGGTTTTCACCACTGAATTCAGCACCGAGAAACATACGAAGCATCCCTTACGAAAATGGTCATTTTCCTATTTTGTGCAAACTGCTCATGTAGTAAATGTCTTGTATCCTGAATAACAACTCTATTTCCTTAGCTATTTCCTCTATGTTAAACTTTCAGTTGCAAGATTCCGTCTGACTAGGCATCACTAATCACACATGACATTTGTCTTAGACCATGAGATAAAGATTTAAGTATAAGTCATTGGTTTGGCTACCAGGAAACCATGGTAAGAGAATGAAGAGTCAAGACAAGGAGTTGAAGCCAGTTGGTCCATGAATATTATTGAAGAGGTATGTTTCATAGCTAGGCAACATGTCTCAAGTGGTCTTCACAAGAACATAAGACTGAAGGTGTTTCTTTCCCAACTCCAGGCATTGAATCCAAGTACATTGCAGCTGCCCTATCTGTACTCATCCTCACATTCCAGCAGGGATACCATACCCTGAGCAATGTGCTTTCAGCTAGAAATTCCAGAGTTTCTGAGAAAAGCATCACTGAATGTTAAGCAGATATGGATGGGAATGAAAGCCAGAATTTGTTTCCTGGGACACCCAAGAGCCATTCTCCACTGACCCTCCAACTCTTAGCTGGACTGGGCCAGCAAATTGAAACCCTGTGGCCATTTGGATTCTGACTTGACCAAATCTGACAAGGTCGGTTATTGCTATGACTATTTCAAAGGTAGACTGTGATGACCACAGTCAGAAAAAGGACACAATAGTATGACATTCAGAGCCTAGACTGACAGGGTTATGCTCTCAGTTATGTGACATCTCAGAAATTTGTAAGCTGTTCTATTTCTTGGCTTTTGCTGTTGGAAACTTTGGAGTAAAATAATTGTCCATGCTTTTTTTGGTGAAAAGTAAATGAGTATTGGTTTATATAACAACCTATGTTTGTTTCTCTCAATCTATCTACCTACCTACCTTTTAGTGTACATTATAAGTACAATCTGTGCACATAACTCACAAAACTCACAAGATAAATCGCCTGGAGTTTTAAGAAGCAAGTGCACTGAGTCCGCAGTAATTTCGTTTTCCATTCTGCATGACATCTCTTAAGTCATTGGGTGACCCAGAGGCTGAGCTCATGTAGCTATCCTTGCTAATTCAGGCAAAAAAAGAAGGATAAGTAATTTGTCATCTTTCTAAAGGAAAGTAGATCCAATTTTTAGAGGCTAAAGAAAAAGGACTTTTTTCAATTTACATAAAAAGAAAACCTCCTGAAAACTGACCAGAAGGATTGGATCCCCTAATTCCTTTGTACTTGCACACCGAAAGAGCCTCTCTTCTTGTTGCTTTCATCTAGTAAATGGTCCTTAGACCTCTTAAGACTAAGTTGAAACACGGGTCATCAGAGCCTGCACTCTGTAGCAATTCTCTTGGGATCTAAAATTGCTAGTGATACAGGCACATATGTAAGAGAAGACAATACACACCTATTCTTTTTGAGAGATATAGCACACTAATCTGATTTTACAAAGGGTATGTGCTTTCTTCAGCCTACTGATATAGCTCACTTGAAGACTTGACCAAGAAATTGGTTGGGTAACCCTAGAGAATGGAACAGATTTCTGTCTTCCAAAGCATGAGCCCTAACAGCGATCCTCAATCCCCAAAACCTCACTGATGATCCCATTCCTTGCCTTCGCATGAAGAAATGCTCAGAAGCCTCTGAACCTATTGAACATAAATACTCACACCCTAACATTAAAATCACTAGAGATATAGTTCTTTGCTTGGTCTCTTTCCCTTTCCTTTCTCCCGTGATAGGCCTCAAATAACCTTGAAACCCAGAGCAAGGCAGATGATAGGATCTGTAACTTACACAGATATTTTACAGTCCTGCTTCCAAAGTAGATTGTTCTCCACTAACATACGTTTTAAATTAACTTCTCTTTGCAAGGGAGGCGATTGTGACAAAAGGCTAGCTATAAAATTATAGGTTAAGCCAAATCTGCTAATAAAATACAGTAAAACTGGAAAGGCCTTGCTGCATATCTAGGACTCTGATAACAGAGATTAGTTTAGAATGACTTAGATGCTAACTACAAAGAGAATGCCAATTGGAAAAAAAAATAGAGAATACTTTAAAAGACGTGTAAGATGAAGAGGCATTATTAAGTCTTCTTGTCTTTACAGAGAAAGATTCTGGGGAGTTAGCAGACTCTTAAGAAATTAAGTAGCAATGCCACAAATCAATGAAATACATGTTGGCTCTTCCAAATGTCAGCTGCAGCTTTGCAAGACAATTTCTACAAAGACTTTTGATATTATGGACTAGATGTCAATCTTGGAGGGTTTTTTTTCTGCTGGGCAAAAGACACTGATGATAGGATTTATAGTTCTCATAATTCACAACCAACCTATGGAATATTGTGGGATCCTTATGATTCAGACAATCTTACAATCGAAACACAAGCTTAGAGGAAAACGTGAGAGTTATAGAATGTGCACCATTCAGGATAGAGCATAGTTACTACATTAGCACTTGGCACAGCACTGTCTTTAGTGAGGAGATCAGTATAGGAGCCACAGGGTGGAGGCAGTGATGTCTTCATCTGGTATCTCTAAAAGGCTTTTTGTCCTTTCCCACATAGACAACTCTGGAATGGAAGTCTTGGTCCTATAGGAGACATATTCTACAAAACAAACAAAAAAATAAAGAATAAAACATAGAAAAGGTCCCATTGGTTTATAAAATATGGTTGCTTCTGGGTCACTTTCAACTCTCTTTCCCATGGTGCCAGCCAGTAAAAAGAAGCATCAATATGCTAATGGACATGTTTCTCTAACTGCTTTTACACAATAGAGTTAGGGAGGCTATATGTGGATCTAAGTCATCTTTGGAAATGCCTGTTAACGGAAAGCATATGTGCATTGCATCTACACTGAGGAATACATGCACATCACATTTCCAAATAATTCAGAAATAAAGGTCTAGTGGCATCACCCAATAAGCCACTATGACATCGTGTTGCAACACATTAGGATATCATAGGTAACAGATGGAGAAAAATTACTAGTTGGGGCTTCAAGGTCGATAGCTACCATAGGTCTGTCACCCTAACCTCTTTCAACTGAGTATTCTCAGAAGGAAAGTTCTGTGGAAGACATCAATTATGGAGGTCCTACGAATAATGTCTAAGGATCTCCCATAACTGGGGATACAGTCACAAGCCATATATGTTTTGAAACCCCTGTGCTTCTGAGTTGAGTCCATGCCAAAGACCAAAGGCAATGGGGATATGAGGCACAGCCAGTCCTGCAGGAAACAGAACATTGGTGACTAACACTAGCTCAAGGGCTCCTTAATAACTTAGGACATGATGCAGTTGGACAGTCCTCCATTCAACAGCCTGTCTTTCCTCTCCTTCATTTGGGTTCACACTTGAATGGCAGACCAGCAGCTCTCCAACCTTCAGCAGCTTCTTACTCACTTTCTCCCATATGAACATTTTCCCTAAGAAAGTCCCTCATCCATAAAATTCTATCTTTTAGATACAAGAATTACATTTGAAATCGTTGAGAGAAAAGCAAAAGACTTTCTTGGTGGCACGGTATTGATCTCTCACAAGCAGTCCTTGATTTTATTGAGAAATTAGAGTGCTTTTGGGGAAAGGACCAAGCAATCACTTTGCTTCAGAAAAACTGTTCCTTTGAGCTACCAACCCTGTTGGCTGTTGGTATTCAGGAGAATAAAGTTATTTTTCCACCTGACTAGAACTTCCTACAGTAATATTGAGATATTATCAAGTTGCATCTTCTAGGATTTCTTTTCAATACTGGAAAATGAAGTAATGTAAAAGTAGACCTTACCATCCTTTCTTCCTAATGTCATAGAACTTCACAAGATGTTGTGTTAACAAAATGCAAAATAGAAGTTGCTTCTGTTGCATTGTGCACATGTGTTTAACAATGGGAAACTGTTTTATGTATTCTCTTGCCTCAAGGAGAAAAAGAATCCTTACTGAAGGAGAAGGATTCATCTTGGAAATTATGATGTTCTAACCCAACTCTTGAAGAACCAAATTCATCTGTCTTTTAAAATAGAGGAATCTTTACTTTGAATATGAGAGAGAATATAAAAGTAAAATGTGGGGTGGAAAGAAGAAGTGAAGCCATCTGTAAAATAAAGGGAGGATTTGACTTGTGTGGATGATTTTGTAAACATAGCAGAGAAGTGGGTGAAGAAAACAGGACGGCACATCAGTGGGGAGATGCCCAATAAATAAGATGAACAGACTTTAGGTATCAAAGAAGCAGGAATATCAGGATTTGGAGCAGTTAACAGTGGATAGAAAGCTATTTTAATAGGCTCACATTTGCATTGGATAACATTATGAAAAATCAAATTGTATGAACTGTCACATTGTTGCTTTATTTTCTATAACCTGTGGCTATGAAAAAAATATCTTTGTAGTACTTAGAGATGAGAAAGAGACTTTATCTGGCCTGAGTGTGGATGGTGCCTGTGCGCGCACGTGCGTGCGTGTGTGCATGTGCGATAATATGGTCCCCTTGTGGAGGATAGAGGATAACGTGCAGGAGTCAGTTCCATCGGCTGAGGGAATCATATTTAAGTCATTGGATTTTTTTAACATTTTTTAATTATTTATTCAATTGTGTGTGTGTGTGTGTGTGTGTGTGTGTGTGTGTGTAGAACCATGGACGAATTCGGGAACCACCATGTACAGCCTCCACCTCCTTGTTTACTCTGCCCCCGGGTTCACAGGCTCTGCCCGGCGTCTATACGTGGGGTCTAGGATCCGAACTCAGGACCCTCCGCCTGCAAGGCAGAGGCTTAACCCCTGAGCCACCTCTCCAGCCCCAAGCCATTGGATTTTTGTCAAGTGCCCTTACCTGGTGAGCCATCTTACTCACCTTTAAGGAGTTTGAAATCTAGTGGGGATGGAAATCCATAAAGCAATATTTTCAAAATAAGGAAAATAACATTCGTTTACTTTGCTTTGTAGATGTTAGATAGCTTGTAGTTGTCTCCCAAGTCCCTCAAATTACAATGCTGGGACTTGTCTTTATTCTTTGTAGATGCCCCTTCATATTTACAGTAATCAGTCTAGATGATGGAGTCAGAGAAGGCCTTCTCTCTTGGGGGAAAATCAGGTTTCCCTTATGTGTAGGGCTTAGCCTGTTTTCAGAGATGCTAACTGGAATTTACTTACCTGAGTCCCATTAGTGAGTATTTCAAGTAGTCATTCCATGTTTTTTGTGCACCTACTATGTGCTGAACAGGGTAGCAGGCACTGGAGAAGCAGTGATGGATTTAATGCAATCCATCTGAAGACAGTGACAATCAGGCATTTGAATAGTATTCAGTCAAAATAGATGAGGTGGCCTCTTAGGCCTTCCAGGATTTGTAATCCACTTGGTGAGGTAATAGAAGCACATCCTAATAAAATGGACAGAAAGCCATAAAATCCACATCGATTGTAAAGCGGGGAGAGACCATTTACTCAGTGCTCTCTGCAAAAGGTCATGTCAATCACGTTTAAATGACATTACTGTTCCAGTGTGAAGATGCATAACAACCCTCAGTGAAACTAACAGAAAAGCTTCTCAGTCAAAAAACTGATTAAATGCATTTTCTTTCAATAAGCTTCAAATCAAGGCTTTGGTCTGGTATGTTCTGCCAAGAAACGTCAAGTGGTGGTTAAACCTGAGCCCACATTTGCCAGTCATTCGCCAGGACTTTCAGCACATGCCCTGGGGACTTTCAGCATCAGTTTGGCACCCACAAGGCAGGGGTGACGCTACCTGCTTTCTGGACAGAGTGTGTGGAATAAGTGAACCGAAGTACATAAAAGCATGAGTCATAGTAAACGTTCAGCAACTAGATCTGACGATCATGGTAGTCATTGCTATCATAAATGTTATCCTTGCTGAGACTGCGTTTCCTTTCCATGGGGGTTATTCTAGGTAACACACTACATTTCATATCATCATGTACATAATCCATTCTGACCTTGGATTTTCCATTCCTTACAAGAGTCTAATAAATATGTTCCCCAAATAAAGAAACTGAACAAGGTGTATTAAACAGTTTCCCATCAGCTTTTGACTCATCCTCCATATATGTTTTATTGGGTTTACTCATATTTTCTATTCTTTTCTTGACTCGATCATCAAGTTATTCTCAGAAATGATTCACTTTGGTTTTAGTTCTTCAGCATAGTGACTTAAAATTTTCATTTTTAGCATCCTAAAATTGCACAATTCTTCTGCCATCCCCTCCACTCTACCCGGGACAGGCCTCACCCCGCCGCAATCTAGGTAAGCTTGGTCCCCACCCAACCCCAGAGCCCCAGGCCAAATAATTCAGTTTAGTGAAAAACGCACAGAAATTAAAAGAAAATCTTAAGAGTTAAAACGACAATGCCAAAGTCAAAGTGCAAATCCATGAGAAACAACACTCAAGTAAGCAAATCTCCCACTGAAGGAATTAATCCCATAATGTTAGACTCCAACCAGAACAAACCCATGGAAAATGGCCAAGAAAGCCTGACCCAGGATAACGACCTTCAAAATATGATCATTACCATGTTCAATACTATGAAAGAGGGAATCCAGGAGGAATTACATAATCGAATCAATCGCTTTGAGGAGGAACACAACAGACACATGAAGGAGTTGAGAAAAACAGTGCAAGAATCAAAAACTGGCATAGAGCAGTTAAAGCAGACTCAAGCAGAGTTTAAAACTGAGCTAAAAGACAAGTTATATTCAACCTAGAACTCCACAGAGAGTCTTATCAGCAGAACTAACGAAGCAGAAAACAGAATTTCAGATCTTGAAGATAAAGTGGGAGTATTAACCAGCTCAATGAAAGAGATTGTTAAAGCCAAAAAGATGCTTGAGAGAAATATCCAGGAGATATGGGACACCCTGAAGAAGCCCAACATGCGTATTCATGGAATACCAGAGCAAGAATCTCAAAATACCACCTCTGAGGAAATTTTCCAAACGATCATCAAGGAAAACTTTCCTCATCTAAAAAAAGAGAGGCCCATCCATATACAAGAGGCATTCCACACCCCAAACAGATATGACCAAAACAAGCTCACCACGGCAAATAATAGTCAAAACACTCCACATTCAAGATAAAGAACTGGTGCTGAGAGCTTCAAGGGAGAAAAAAAAAGTCACTTTTAAAGGTAAACCTATTAAAATAACAAATGACTTCTCAATGGAAACACTAAAAGCAAGAAGAGCTTGGAGAGACATACTTCAAGTATTGAATGAGCAAAAATGTCAACCTAGGCTGATTTACCCTGCAAAACTATCAGTCATGATCGAGGGAGAAAGAAAAATCTTCCAGCACAAAGACAACTTGAAGGGATACATGTCCACCGAACCAGGCCTTCAAAAAATGCTAGAAATGATACTCAAGCATGAAGAAAAAAACAGGCATATCCAGGAGAACAGAAGGCAAGTATAACACCATTAAAAGCGAAGCAATATACTTATAAAAACTACTAAACATAATAAATGTCTGGAATCAAAAATAGTTTCACCATTATAACACTAAATGTTAATGGAATTAACTCACTGATCAAGAGACACAGATTACAAACTTGGATTAAAAATCACAATCCATCAATCTACTGCCTGCAGGAAACCCATCAGACCACAAAAGATAAGCACGCTCTAAAAATAAAAGGCTGGTCAACAATTCTACAAGCTAATGGAAGCAGAAAACAGGCAGGGGTAGCCATTATGATAACAGACAAAGTGGACTTCAAACCAAAGAAAATTATAAGAGACACGGATGGATACTACATTTTAGTCACAGGTACAATTCACCAGGAAGACTTCACAATATCGAACATATATGCACCCAATATGGGCCCCTCCACATTCATTAAGAAAACCCTACAGGTCTAAAGCAAGAAATCTTGGGGATTTCAACACCACCCTCTCAACATGGGATAGATCAACAGGTCAAAAGCTTAACAGAGACACTTTGGACCTTAATCAAACCCTGAAAGAAATGGACCTTACAGATCTCTATCGAACTTTTCACCCATGCACCAAAGAATACACATTTTTCTCAGCAGCACATGGAACTTTCTCCAAAATAGATCACATATTGGGCCACAAAACGAATCTACACATATACAAAAAAGTTGAAATTCTAGCCTGTGCCCTGTCAGACCACCATGGCCTAAAGCTGGACATCCACAACACAACAAACAAGAGAAAATACACTAACTCCTGGAAACTTAACACTATGATGCTGAATGAGAACTGGATTCAGGAAGAAATTAAAAAGGAAATTCAAGAAATTTTAAAGGAAATTTCAGTTTCCAGAAAGTGAACGAAAATGAAAATACAACTTACCAAAATCTCTGGGACACAATGAAAGCTGTTCTAAGAGGTAAGTTCATAGCTCTTAATGCCTACATCAAAAAAATGGAAACATCAGAAATAAACAACTTAACAATGCAGCTTAAAGCTTTAGACAAACTAGAGCAATCTGATCCCAAAAGTAGTAGAAGAGAGGAGATTAGCAAAATAAGGGGAGAAATATCTGAAATCGAGATTAAGAAAACGGTAGAAAAAATCAACCAGTCAAAAAGCTGGTTCTTTGAAAAAATCAATAAGATTGATACACCCCTAGCTAAATTAACCAAAAGCAAGAGAGAGAAAACCCAAATTAACAAAATTAGAAAGGAAAATGGAGTTATCACTACTGATACCCAAGAAATCCAGAGAATTATAACATCATATTTCAAAAAATTATACTCTGTGAAGTCTGACAACACAAAAGAGATGGATGAATTTCTAAGTAAACACAACTTACCTAAATTGAATCAGGAAGTTGTGAATTATTTAAATAGTCCTATAACATATAAGGAAATTGAAGAAGTAATCTCAAATCTTCCCACCAAAAAATGTCCTGGACCAGATGGATTCAGCACAGAATTCTACCAGACATTTAAGGAGTTAATAACATCAATACTCCTTAAACTGTTCCATCAAATAGCAAAGGAAGGAACACTACCAAATTCCTTCTATGAAGCTAATATCGTTTTAATCCCAAAACCTAATAAAGACTCACTTAAAAAAGAAAACTATAGGCCGATCTCTCTGATGAACACAGACGCAAAGATTCTCAACAAAGTCTTAGCAAATTGGATTCAAAAACATATCAAAAAGATCATTCACGGGGACCAAGTAGGCTTCATCCCTGGCACACAAGGTTGGTTCAACATATGCAAATCAATAAATGTAATTCATCATGTAAACCAGTCCAAAGTCCAAGACCACATGATACTCTCGATAGATGCAGAAAAAGCTTTTGACAAGATCCAACAGCCTTTTATGATCAAAACGCTAGAGACAGTAGAAATGGAAGGAACCTTTATCAATATAGTAAAAGCGATATACAACAAGCCCACAGCAAGGATTATGCTCAATGGGGAAAAACTGGAAGCATTCCCACTTCGATCAGGAACTAGACAAGGCTGTCCACTATCACCACTTCTATTCAATATTGTACTTGAAGTCTTAGCTGAAGCCATAAGACAAGAAAGGGACATAAGAGGGATTCAAATTGGCAAGGAAGAAGTCAAGTTATCCCTATTTGCAGATGACAAGATCTTATACCTGAGTGATCCCAAAAACTCCACGAGGAAGCTTCTGGAACTAATTGAGAAGTTCAGCAGGGTGGCAGGATACAAAATAAATGTGCAAAGATCAGAGGCCTTCCTATATGCCCAGAATGAAAGAAGTGAAAAAGCCTTGAGAGAAACAATCCCATTTACTATAGCCCCTAAAAAAATGAAATACCTTGGTATAAACCTAACTAAGGAGGTAAAAGACCTTTACAATGAAAACTTTAAAACCCTAAAGAAAGAAATAGCAGAAGACACCAGAAGGTGTAAAGACCTCCCTTGTTCCTGGATTGGCAGAATCAACATCGTAAAAATGACCATCCTACCAAAGGCAATATACAGATTGAATGCTATACAAATCGAAATCCCAAAGCAATTCTTCAAAGAAGTTGACCAAACAATCTCAAAGTTCATATGGATGCACAAAAGACCTAGGATAGCAAAGACAATCCTGAGTAACAAAAACACTGCTGGAGGTATTACCATACCAAACCTAAGTCTATACTACAAATCCATAGTTATAAAAACAGCCTGGTACTGGCTCCAAAATAGACACACAGATCAATGGATAAGGATTGAAGACCCAGATATAAGCCCACAAAATTATAGCCATTTGGTCTTTGACAAAGAGGCCCAAAGAATCCAATGGAAAAAGAACTGCATCTTCAACAAATGGTGCTGGCAAAACTGGATCTCCACATGCAGATTAAAGCTGGACCCGTACTTGTCAACATGTACAAGACTTAATTCCAAATGGATCAAGGACATTGATATAAGGCCAGAGACTATAAAAACCATAGTTGAAAGGATAGGGAACTCCCTCGAGCTGATTGGGCTAGGCCAACATTTCCTAAACAGACATCCAATGGCACAGTCACTGCTACCAACTCTCAACAGTTGGGATCTTGGGCTGGAGAGGTGGCTCAGGGGTTAAGCCTCCGCCTTCCATACGGAAGGTCCTGAGTTCGGATCCCAGATCCCACTTATAGACGCCAGGTGGAAGCGGGGGCGGCCTGCGCTTCTGGTCCTGGTAGGGCGGAGCCTGTGAATCCCGGGGCAGAAGGAGGTGGAGGCGTCCATGGTGGTTCGTGAATTCGTCCGTGGTTCTACACATACACAGACACACACAGACACACACACATACACACACACTCACGCACGCACATACACACGCACATGCGCACAGTTGAATAAATAATAAAAAAAAACAGTTGGGATCTTGTGAAATTAAAAAGCTTCTGTTCAGATAAAGAGATTGTAACACGAGCTCAAAGGCAACCCACAGAATGGGAGAAAATCTTCACTAAACACACATGTGATAGAACTCTGGTGTCCAGAGTGCACAAAGAACTTAGAAAACTAAACACCAAGGAAACCAATGGCCCATTAAAAAATGGGCCCTGGAACTTAAAAGAAACTTTACCAGGGATGAAATTAAAATGTCTAACAAATATCTGAAAAAATGCTCCACTTCCTTAGCCATCAGGGAAATGCAATCAAAACTTCCCTGAGATATCATCTCAACCCGGTCAGGATGGCAAAAATCCACAATACAAACAACAACAAATGCTGGAGAGGATGTGGAGAGAGGGGAACTCTCCCACATTGCTGGTGGGAATGCAGGCTCATACAGCCACTCTGGTGAGCCGTCTGGAGATTCTTAAAGAAATTAAAGATTGAAATGCCATATGACCCTGCTATTCCACTTTTGGGAATAACCCCCCATGCAGCAGAGGTTCACCTCGATAGCACACACTCATAGCAGCACTGTTTACAATAGCAAAGTCATGGAATCAACCCAAATGTCCAACAGTTGACGAGTGGATAAGGAAAAGTGGTACATCTATACAATGGAGTACTACTCAGCCATGGATGTCATTAGAAACAATTATATTAAGTGAAGTATCCCAGACCCAGAAAATTAAGCGCCGTATGTACTCCCTAATAGGTGGCTCCTAGTACCAAACCCACCCAGCCCACCTAGAGATAGTAATTGCAAGTATTATGAACAGGAGGGATGGGGTAGGAGGGCCACACCAGAAACAAGGAGAGAAGGGACCATGTTACAGCAGGGAAAATAGGCCTCCATCAAGGACTCAAATAAGTAATGAGACATCTGATTAAGTTCACAGACTTTTGTTCCTGATCATTTACTACTGAGGGGGTGTGATCTCACCAGAAGAGGAGGGCATATAGTCTGGCAGATAAAAAGTAACCATTGTGCAAATTGGTGATAGACCCCTCCCTCACTGTGGTTTCCCACTTTTATTACATCTATCTTTGTATGTGCTTTTATCACAAGACTCTAGTTTAACAGCTTTTTGTCTCTGGCCAGGGAGTAACATACAATGCCCACCAGGATGGAGTGAAGGGCATTTCAGGAGCAGCAAAACTGCAAAAGAAAACCAACAAACCACAATCCAGAACTTCAGAGACTCTATATTAACCACCTAGAACTAGGCCAGCTTAATCTCGCCCCATCCTGTAGCTCAGGGAAATTTGCGGAAGAGGGGGTGGTAAGAGTGTAAGAGCAAAAGGATGGGAGGAGCAATGATATGTAAGATACTCCATACAAGTTAGGGCTGAAGCAATCATGATTGGACTTTACATGCCCTGCACATTGTCCAACACACTATTGACCTCACAAAGTCTAGCATCTGCTAAAGGCAACAAGATCCTTGGAGACAAGGGATTGGCAGCCACAGCAGTGTTCCTATACCTAAGGGGAACACGGGAAAGGGTTCGGGGAAAGGCCACTGGGTCCTTGTACGTCATCGGAGAGGAGGGCCCAGAGGAAAATCAGGCATGCACAAGAAAGGACTCTCTGGGAATTGGGGCGGGAGGCACTGGGGGATGTGAAGGGAGGGGGGTGGGAAGTGGGAGCAGGGGGTACTGGGGGAGGAAGAGGGAGGGAGGGAACTGGTGTACCTATTAAGTTTGTATGAGCTGAAATAATAATAAAAATGTATTAATAAAAAAACTGCACAATTCTTTTTCACAATACATTTTGGATCTCTGTCACATTTATCTTTGCCCTCCTAAGCTATATAGTGGCCACATCAGGGTGGTCCACAGAGTGTGGGAGGAGCAGCATTGGCATGGTAAGGAAGTGATTCTAGTAGTGAGTTCTGAGGCAACTATCTCTTCTCCTATATATATAGTCCATGTTTAGTCTAGTTAGTCTTCTCTGTCTAGTTACCAGTTAGAGGGACCTGCATACAGAAGCATACAGGCTCAAAGTTCAAGAGACATGGCGGCATGGCACCAAGTACTGATGAAAGTATTGCAAGAAATGTGATGGAAGAAGGGACTGAGTTAAGCAGGGACTTATGCAGTCAGCTCGTACTTTATGGATCCTGCTGGAGAAGTGGATATGGATGGGCAGAAGTAGTGTTCTTCCAAGTGGTCATGGTCCAAGCATCATGTACCAAGCTTATGATATTATCTTATTTTTTAATAGATGAAAGAAGCTCAAAGTGACCAAAACCCTGACGATCTTCTAAGTCTTACTCTTTCTTACAAACCGTACAAGGAGAAATTCACCCACTGGCATGAATGGAGTTCTGAAAGATTCCTGTTTCTACAAATGGAAAGACCAAGAAAGAACCTGTCCCCAATACAAAAGACAACATCCACAATAAAGTTTTTACTCCAGAGAAAGGATTTTGGTTCACAGTATCATAAAGGAGGACCCTGTGTGGAAGGAAACCTGATATATTTTCTTTGATAATTTACCTCCTATGTTTGACCAAAAAGACCATAGATTCCACCAGGTACACATCACGCAAATTATGTGTAAACTGCCTATTCCTACCATATTTGCAGCGTAGAAAGCCCTTGCAAAGGGAAGTTCACTTAAAGTATATGCGATTGTGGTAGAGCATGAGCGATGTGGATCAGAGGGCTGGTAGTGATGGTGACAGACCCACGGTGTGACTATTGAAGTGCTTTTCACAATCTGAGTGCAGTTTCTCTTTAGATAAATCATGGATGTTCATACGCATCTGACCTAGTTATGACAAGAAACTGAGGTCACATACCTAAGGGTCTACCTTTATCCCACAGAATGAGGGTGGAGGGTATGCAAGAATAAACAGTCTCACTGTTAGTCAAGTCTACAGGGGCTCCATCCTGCTTTGGATCTGCTACTCATGCGGCCCCCCACGAGTTGCCTCACAATAAGAACATGAATGAATGAAGGATGTGACAGTATTGGGCTCAGGATATGGCTCGGTGGGTAAAGTGCTTATTCCACAAGCATAAGGACCTGATTTCAGATCCAAGCACCCATATAAAACCCAGAGGTGTAGCACCAACTCTAACCGCAGAGCTGGAAAATATGGAAATAGGTGAATCCTCAAGGACTCCATGGTGAGCCAGACTAGCTGGAAGGAAACCTCCAAGCTCAGTTAGAGACCCTATCTCAAATAATACGATCCAGAGTTACAGAGGAAGACACCTGGCATGGACCATTGGCTTCCATGTGCATGTATGAGTGAGTGAACCTTTGCATACACATGCACATCACACACACACACACACTTCGAAAGGTGATGCCAGTGTTGATTAATTAAATGTATCTAGCCAAGAAATCTTCAGAACAGCCAGACCTGAAAGGAAATTTTGAGATCTAGCTGTGATGCTTTTTGAAAACAAAGAACAAATCCGTATGTTTTCCTCCCAAATGTACTGGATTCTGACACAATTACTCAGGTGATAGGAAACATATGGGAGGCTATTTTCAGGGGCCCTAGCAATTTTCTTGTTCACAATTATTACGGCAGGTATGTATGAAAGTCAAGGTCAGGTCAAAGCTGTCTCATCCCAGGATTTTCAGCCCAATCTCTTGCTACATATCATCGGGCTTCTGTCAGTGTTCCATGAATATCCTCATTGCAAGCAGGAAGGGTTGAACTGCAGTAGCTGGTGAAGATAAATTTTATCTCCATGTCCTGGGCTAGAGGAAGAATAGAAAGACAGGAATTCCCAAACATTAATACAGCAGTTTCAAATCAGGTGGTGGTCTAGTGTTTTTCTAACAAGATGAACAATAAATATGCAAAAAAGCAAATAAGAATCTGAATAGTTATTCATGTTCTCTCTGAGGATATGCTTGTAATATATAGTATATTCTAAGTGCTTCACTTACAATGAAGAGCTAATAAAATTCTACATTACATATATGGCCGGTTCATAATAGGAGTCCATTTATTAGTAGAAAGCAGAACTGTAAGCAAGAAAATGTTGATGCCTAGCGAGAGGCATACAACATTCCTCCATGCCCTTTCTCATTCTCAGAGAGTTTATGGAACTTGAGGAGTACTTTATTAATTCAGCTGGCATTAATTGGGATGGGTGCAACCAGAGGGCTATAGGAAAAGAGAAGCAATCAACACAACGTGCAAGGGGTAACAATGTTATTCAGCTCTGCATTTACCAGCAGCTAAGCTATATGATTTGCTCACTTACAGGAGTTAGTGAAGTGACCTAGTGGCCATCAGTGACAAGACATTATTTCTGAGAATATATCAAACCACAGGGAGTTTAAGCAAAACAAAAGCACAGTTTCCTGCCTGCCGATTCATTGCATAAACACCCATTCAAGTGGGATGAAGGAGGCTGAGGACCTGGAGATAGGCTTAATTAGAAACAGACAAAGGATTCTTGCTAATATTTTTGCCTAGACAACTAAGGTTTCTGTTTGGACCATTGCATTTCATAATTGAAACTGGAAGCTTTTGGTCTGAAGCATTGATTTTACCTGCTGAACTGAGAAGGTTGGGTTCCATCCTGCAGACACACAATGAGATTACAAACTCCACTAAGGATCATGGTGCAGAAAATTACAAGAATGGGTTCTTGTTTCATAAAGAAAAATAATTTATGGATCAGATGTGCCAGGGGATAGATGGATGCACTTGTCGATGTGCTTTTCCCCCTATAATATCACAATGGAATATTTAAAAAGTGTAACTCAAATAAATAAGGCAAACAAAGTAATATTATTTAGTCAATTATCTCTCAAGATGGTTTGTTCTACATGAGTTACCAAGAGCAATCCTTAGTATCTGGGTAGCTCTATGTTGTCCAAGCTTCCAATTTCTCTGCTTTGATGAGATGATTATTAAACAAATCTTTGGAGTGTTCTTGTCGAGGATGGATTTTAGTGATATTTCACACCAAACAAAGTAATTCAAGTCCTAGAGCCACTTCTTGGACAGAAAAATAACTACTGCCACCTACTTGAGGGGAGAGAACATTAAAAAGTACTAGTATCATTATAATAGTATGAATTTGTATCTTCCCTTTCATAAGAATGAAACCTTTCGACTAAGCTAATGTGTATATATTATACTTTGCATCATATTGCCTAAATGATGGTACAAGATTTTTTTTTTAATCATACAGGGCAGATGGCAATTAGTTTTAACTAGAATTTGGAAATTTTATAAATGGACCATGTTGCAGTTCATCTCCATGGTTGCTGATAAATGACCATCAAACAGCTTAAGTGAACAAGGATTTATTCTCTCTTACAATTACTGGCTACAGTTCTCAGTCCAGCTTGAAGGGAGAGCACATACCAACACGAGGGCTGAGGGAACTGGTCACACCATCATCACATAACAGCTGAGAGAGCCTTCCCCATCAGCTAGATGATCTCCTTCAGGTTCACTCTGAGCTTAACCCAACCACTAATTCTCCACAAATGTGCCCAGAGCTCAAACCCTCATCCATCAAGTTGATACCTGTGCCTAACTATGACTGACCATTAAGAAAGGTGGTGTCAAAAATATATGGCTATGTTGTAGTTTGCTACACGTTGCTGACAAATTTGGGACTAAAGAGCTTAGGGAACAAGGAGGTTACATTAATTCTAACTCTGTTACAGTTTATAGTCCAGCTTGCTTGAGAGGAAAATGGCCACACCATATCTGTTGGGATTGCTCGGAGAGGAATAAATTTCTCTTGCCAGACTGCAAGTCTGTCACAGTGTGCTGAAGAAGCCATCTATACGGAACTAACTCTCTCCATCTTATACTCCTGCCCAGGGAATAGTTCCACCCGCCTTGGGCTAGATCTTCCCATATGTGGCCAGAGCGACACCTACATATGTAATTAGCGCAGGCTTGCGGATCATGATACATTTTTGTGCACATATCACTACATTACTTAGAGTTGTCTAAGGATGGGCAAGAAAGAATGCACTAGCCTTTATTGAATCTTCATGGATATTGTCGTGTGTGTGTGTGTGTGTGTGTGTGTGTGTGTGTGTGTGTATGTGTGTGTGTGAGAGAGAGAGAGAGTGCGTGTCTGTGTGTGAGAGTGTGTGTGCATGTGTGTGTGAGAGAGTGTGTGTGCATGTGTGTGAGTGTGTGTGTGTGTGTGTGTGTGTGTGTGTGTGTGTGTGAAACTAGACAGAATATGGAAGTCTCCACCTAAGCGAGAAGCTGCATCTTACTGAATTTGACTCTAAGTAAGTGACCATGAGAAAAACTAGAACACCAAGTAAACTCGAGGAATTGAGCTGACTGGTTGCCTAGCCTTGGGGCTGGAAGTACCTGTTATAGGACAGGTGTGCTAGGCTAAAAGGAAAAAGAGGTTTGCAAAAGTCAGAGAGAAGCAAGTAAATGAGAAAACAGGATGGAGAACAGCCTCAGGAGAAACGGCTTCCCACTTCCTTCTGTCTAGCACCCACTAAAACCTGCCTAGTTTTGGCTTTCTGAACACTTCCATATTCCCTGATGACAGTTCCTTTTTGTCTGAGCTACTTCATGTGGATTATGGTCTTTGCAATCACTAATGTCTGATTTAGGAGAATCTTTTTTAAGACAGCTTCTTGTTGATGTACCTAAATAGCATCTAAGATCTTCACCTCAGTCTGTTAGTACCCCATGACAAACTTTCATTATGATTTTATCCAATGCCACTATCTAGTTTTTCCTCTACGACAAGCCCAATCTTTCCTCATCCCCTCCCCCCAAATAGGCTGTTTCACTTACTATGGAATTTAGCTTTTATAAAATGCAGAGATGATGTTGCCTTAGGCATGTTTGTATTTCCAGAGCTTAGCAGAGATTCCATTATAGAATACATGTCTAAGAAGTATATGTCAATCCATTAATCACTAGTGACAATAAAGAGATCAAAGCTGTACATTTTCATGTTGTACCATTTGTGAGCAAGCAAAACCAAGTGATTTAAGATGTTGGATTTTGAATTATCAAAACAGACATTATCACAGACATCTGTCAGCTCGCATGTGTTTAGGACAGAGAGGAGACAGAAGAAACACAATCGATGTGCTGGTTCTGCCAAATCATGCTGCTGGGATGCACAGAAAACATTCCAGAATCAGAAAGAAGGGAGAATGAAAGGCAGTATTAATTTATTTAGGAAAGAGACCATGGGAAGTTTCTCCTTTGCAAAAACGTCTGAAGATGGTCAACCACAAAATGAATAAATTAGCAACTTTTTGAAGTAGGAGATACTAAGCATGTTAATAAATAGTTTTCTTTGAACTAAAGTCCTAGAAGAACATTTGGGAACTGTTCTCCTACACACGAACAATGGTTTAGAAACAAAAAAAATCATAGCATATGCTTTCAAACCTGGAGTTCTTTTCCTCACCTTTTAAGTATAAGGAACATATCCTTTGTACAAGAAAAAACTGATCATAGACCAAGAGGGAAACCAACAGAGACTCTTAGGTTTAACTTTCTTTCCACAAATCCAGGAGCAGAAACTACCCAAGACCATATATCCTAATTTGAATGCCTACAAATTCTAGTTTCTACTAAAGAACTTTTTCCAGCAGCAGGACATGCTCCTTTCTGGAATTGAGTCATAGGTCTTACCATGCAATCCATCCATTAATTCAGCTGCAAGCCTGACACATTAAAAAGTTGGTTAAAAAATATTCAGCCCAAATTCCCTACCCAGTTAGTTGCAAGTTCTCTAAGTCCAAGATCTGAGACTTGAATGTTTTAGAATTTCTATTGTCTAGTGTCAGTACTTGGCGTAGTGTCAGTACTTGGCAAACAGTTGCTAAAATCCAGACTCCAAATTGCAACTTAGTTAAAAGAAGAAGTTGGAACCTTTGCTTCACACTATTGTGCTTGTGACCCTGGCAATGTTGTTTTAGTGCATAGTGCCTCAGTTTTCTTCTTTGTAGGAGGAGCTATTCCCAGCATCTCCTCATAAAGTCACAAAGAGAAGGGAATGGTGCATTATTCAGTAAGCATCCTGCAGTTTGCAGCTATTGTTAAGTTATTATGATTTCCTTTCTTTTAAAAAATATTTATTTACTTGAGAGGGAGAAAGAAAGAAAAGAAAGAAAGAAAGAAAGAAAGGAAGGAAGGAAGGAAGGAAGGAAGGAAAGAAGGAAGGAAAAAGAAAAAGAAAGAAAGAAAGAGAAAGAGAAAGAAAGAGAGAAAGAAAGAAAGAAAGAAAGAGAAAGAAAGAAATGTGCACATGCAAAACATTCATGTGGAGGTCAGAAGACAACTTTTAGAAGTTGGTTCTCTACTTCCATCATATGGGCTCTTAGGTATCAAACTTAGGTGGCTATGTTTGAGTCCTGTGCCTTTACAGGTTGAGCCATCTTGCTGTCCCTCACCCCCCACTTTTTTTTTTTTTTTTGCAACACTGGGGGTAGAACATATGGTCCCATGAATGCTAGGCAGTCACTCTGCCACTGAGCTACAGTCCTGAACCTACCTTCCTATGTTGATCTCAACAGTTATTTCCTACTTCAGCTTCCAGTACTTGTAGAGCTCAGGAGAGAAGATCCTCAACATCCCAAGTGGAAAACCAGGAGGCCAGTGATAAGCCCATGGGAGCAGTAGAATTGTAAAGCACTGAGAGCAACCAAGTGGGAAGTTTCATCTGCTGCAGGAACTGTTCTTTAGTCCTTTCTGTAAGATACAGACATCATTCTAAGCCTGAAAGCACCAAGGAATGAGTGGACACCGGATAGGGAAGAAGACAGAGGAATCTCAAATTCTCCTTTTCCCACCAGCAAGCCAGCTCTTTGGAGCACCATCTATGTGTTGGTCTTCCTCCCAGGTGAATGAGCCATCAGAGTCCATCTCTGGTCTCATGAGCTCACAGCCTGGCAGGGAAGGCAGATACTGAACAAGAATCTTATCTTGACCCAGAAAGTGCCCAAGGCTAGATTTAGCAGGGGGCCTGACCCACTAGCGGAGCACCAAGAAGGGTCCTGGAAGGAAGGGTTTTAATGGGTATCTGAAGGACAGAAACTTTAGTTCAAAGAACTGTGGTGGTGAGAGTGGCCCAGCAAAATGAAAAGCCAGTGTAAAGGACCAAGGCACATAAGGTCCTTGTGTCAGAAGAACTGAAGGAAAGCCAGCAAAGCTGCTGGGCAGATTTGGGAAAGTTGTCCGGGGGGGGGGGCACAACCATGGCTGTCCCATTGCTCTGGCCCCTACACTGCAGACTCTCTCCTGCAGTCAGGCAGAGTCGCCCCGGAAATCCCTCACCTCACGCCACCCACAATCTGACTTTCTTTCCTCTTTGTTTCTGTCTTTCTTTCTTTCTTTTTTTTTTTTTTTTTGGTTTTGAATACTTTGTTTTGACACATCTCATCAAATCCATAGTGCTTCCTAAGTCAGTAATTAATTACCTCATTTTAATTGAAATCTTTTCTTAAATTGCCAGTCACAGAGTCTGATCATAATGGTAGAAACATTCTTACCACCAAAGCTGATAGAATTTCCAGCAAACAAATGTGACAGTCTTTTTAAGAATAGCACCAATCTCCAATGTTGGTTGAAATCTTGTTCTTCACCTGGGCACTATGGTTATATAGATGTGTGTGTGTGTGTGTGTGTGTGTGTGTGTGTGTGTGTTGCACAGCTGTGTGCATGTATATGTGTTCATATGGAGGCTAGAGTTCAACACTGGTATCTTTTTCTATTACTCTCAACCTTTTCTTCTTTTCCTCCCTCCCTCCTTTTCTCCCTCCATTCTTTCCTTCCCTCCTTCTGGACGGAATCTCTCACTAAGCCTGGAGCCCACTGCTGCAGCTAGTTTGGCTGACTCATGAGTCCTGATTACTCGCCGATCCTCCCTCCCCAGCACTGGGGTTGCAGAAGTTCACTGCCATGTCCAGGATCTGAACTGAGCTCTGTACACTTGAGCGACAGCAGCGAGCATTTTACTGCTGAGTTCCACTTTCTGTACACTTCACTTCAGGCAATCATCCAGCAACCTCAGGAAGTTTCCACAGAATTCCTATAGAAATTCAAATTTTCTATAGAAGGCAATTGAGGTCTGGAGAGGTAGAACAATTTGCTCAAAATGCCAATTAACAAGTGATGGGCCTAGAAGACAAACCCAAACAAAGCCTTCATTCCTAACCAACACACTTCCGCATTCTGGTCAATGAAAATGTGTGAGCTCATTTGACAATCAAAAATTGTTGAGAGTAGTACTAGCATTGTATCTAATACTGGGCACAATTGAGAAGTGATCTGATTACTGTGCAAATCATGAGGAAGAAAATAGAATGCAAATGTTCTCTGCACAGCATTGACATTACAATAATGAATCAAACTTAAAAACTTTCTAATATCTCTAAAAATAACGACAGATGGAGTATGTGGTATTAAATCTGAGATATTTGAAGTTGGTGAAAGATTTCTAGCCCTTCGATTTGACAAGTGTTCCATTGTAAGATGGAAAACAACACGTCAAAGAAATTATTTCCATCATACCAAGACAATTCCATTAATTTATTTATTTGTTCCTATAGTAACAAGAGATCAAACAAACTGAACCTCTGTGGTTAAGTATAGAATAAACTTACTGAAAGCAATTGTTTTAAATTACAAGTGAATTAACCTAATAGTTTACCCCAAAACAATGTTGAGGTACAATAATGGCTTATGTATGCCACAGTATTTCCTGTTTCCATAACAGTAGGATGCCTGTAGTGTTTTGGACTCAGATATCTGTCCAAAGCTGGATACGGATGCTGGCAAGGAGTATTTTTGTCTGTGAAAACTCCAAATCATTAATTTGATTGGGATCTGACTATTCAATTACTTATTGGTGCGTGTGTATATATGTCTGAGTGTGTGTATGTCTGTATCCATGTATGTCTGAGTCTGTGTGTGTATGCGTGTGTGTGTGTGTGTGTGTGTGTGTGTACAGAGGTCAACTTTAGGAGTCACACTTTAGGAAACACCCACCTTGTTTATTGAGTCAGAGATTATTACTGGCCTGGGATTTACTAAGGAAGCTACTTTGATTGGTCAGTGGGCTCCAGGGACTACCTGAGTCCATCTCCCCAGTGCTGGGGTAGCAGTCATGTATCACCATGCCTAGTTGGTTTTTTTTCCTATGGATTGAATTCAAGTCCTCATGTTGGCATGGCAAACATTTCACCAACTAAACTATCTCTCCAGCCCATTAATTACTTATGGAGACAGAAGTAGCATACAAAGAACATAGATTAAGACAAAAAATTGGCTACTTTATGGCAAACTAAGAGGATGACAAAAAATAAAAGTGGTGGGCAGGTATTGGGTATTTGTAGGAAGGATGGAAAGGAGGACTTGTAGTGATAGGAAACTATTTTATATGATGCTATAATGGTGCATATATGCCATTGTACTTTATCTAATCTAAAGAATGCTATTTCCAAGAATCTTAATATTAATTATGGACTTTCAGAAATGAGAAAACATCAATATGTGTTGTAAGTCTGTGAGAAAATGTGCCATTCTGACACAAGATAGATGCTAATGGTGGATGAAGGAAATTCACGGGATTGCTCTATTCCTTCTCCTCAATATGTCTGAAATGAAAAATGCTCTAAATATTAGAAAATATACACTTTGAAAGATATTCCAGTACAAAGGTTGCTCCTCTGACACTAGAACCTAAGCAAACAGCTTACAATTTAAAAATAATGATTTTTAGGGCTGAATTTTCTTCAGAAGAAGCAATTCTGAAAGAAAAAGTATAAAAATGAAAATCATAAAAATAGTTCATAGAGAAAAATAGGGGGCTAGGGTAGTGGTTTAGATGATAAAGAACTCACCTCAGAGTCCTGAGTACTGGGGTCAGACTCCATGTGAAATTGGGCAGTGTTGGCAGTGGTCTGTAATCTCAGAACTTAAAAAGCAAAGACAAATTTCCCAGGACAAGCTAGCTAGCTTGTCAGCAGACTGATGAGCCCTGGTTTCAACTGAAAGACCCCACCTTTATGAAAACAATGGAGAGTGATCATAGAAGATATAAGATATAACTTGGGACCTGTACACACACATATGCATATATGTGCATGAGTATCTGCACAAACACATTCAACCACATACACACGAACACATGTACATACAAGTGCACACATACATTCAAAAAAAAAGAAAAACCCATTTTAGAATTATAGAGGGAAAATTTCATCTCGGAATCCTACTCAAGTTTGTGTTAGACTAGACTTGTCTCATGGAAAAGTAAACTTACAAATTCATCATATGACAGATTGGCTCAAGGTAGTAGGGATCAGAACAGTTGTGAAAAAGGCAGGAACAAAAGGAAGAGCCAAAAAGAACCATGCCAATTCTGTCCATGAACTGAGGAAATGAGTTACTTTAGATTACCCACTGTTCTTCATTTAGCTGACCAGTGAAAATTTTTGAGGACCAGATGCTGGAGCTGTAGAAAAAACAAAGCCAATTCTTGTCCCCAAAGAATCTGCATACCCTTGATAAAC
This sequence comes from Typhlomys cinereus, assembly GCA_023101885.1. Taxonomy (NCBI): domain Eukaryota; kingdom Metazoa; phylum Chordata; class Mammalia; order Rodentia; family Platacanthomyidae; genus Typhlomys; species Typhlomys cinereus. Next base: position 115,353 of record JALPQD010000178.1, read on the forward strand.
ATGACAGATAGTTTCTCTTAGTGTATTAGGAGGTAGTCCACCTGCCTTGCTTTGATCCATCCTTATATGGCTCTCTGAACTCCATGCTTACCTGAGCATGTTGCTCCCCACCATTTAGCAGCCATCATCCAAAATTTTTCTACTCTGAAAGTCTGATTTGTCATACTTCTTTTAGCTTGCTCCTGTTTCCCTTGTAGCTATCACAATCTCAGCTTCTGAATGTCAGCTTGTCTTTCTCCTGCTCTTTCTTGACTTCTCCAGTCTATACTTACTTGGTACTTAACTCCGTAGGCTCATTCTGCATTGTATGTCAGACCCCAGGTCCCAGATTTCCATTACACATATGCATGTTTTCACTTCAAATCCAGCCTCTGGGCAGTGGAATGTACCTTAATATGTATTTCTCATAGATTATAAGAATACAGGTCATTCAAGTTTACTATCTTAAATTATCATGCTTTTCCAAATGAAACTCATGCAGCTCTTAATCTCTTAAACTCCTAAGTGACTTTCATATCAAGTTGAAATTCCTTCCTTGATGAAATTCCAAACAGTAGAAAACAAGTCAATCTCACAATGTTGAAATTAAAAACTAAAGTCATTTGTATTGATGGCTGCCAGGTAAGCCACTTTACACCTAATTAGAGTCCAAGGACTTATTTAATTATTTTCTCACAATGTGAACAGAAACTTGTTACTATTTCTGGTTGCTTTAGTGGAATTAAACATCTCCAAATGAAGAAACAGACTTACCAACACATTAGCTAACCAAGTATATCTTTCCTGCAAAATTGTGCTATTGTGATTAATGCATTATCATGTCTAAGGAAGAAAAAGTTGTGCTAGTTTCTTACATTATTTCTAGTGAAGCAGATCTATTGACTAGTAAATACCAACTCTTCTTTAGTCTTGAGAACTTCTTCCTGCTCACTCTACAAATTCATTCATTATCTATGTTTTTCCACATTTTTCCTTTTCAATAGTTAATGACTGGATACTCACATATTCTCTACATTGTATGGTGTGTGTATACATGTTTGTGTGTATGCATGAACATGGAAACCAGAGGTGAATGCTGGCTGTTTACTTCAGTCACTTTCTATTTTTTGAGACAGAATCTCTCACTAACCATGGCAACAGATATCATTAAACCCATTCAAGGGTGAAATTTTTTTCAAGCAACTCCATTATGGGGTAGATCATATCTTAAGAAATATCTCTTCTCAATCTCATACTTAAAAATGTGTCATGGGGGTTAATAAGTAGGTGAAGATGCTGCCATCAAGACTGACAACCACAGCTTGATCCCTGGATCCCACATAATGGATGAGAAAGTCAACCCCAACAAGTTGTCCTCTGATCTACGTACACACACACACACACACACACACACACACACACACACGCCCATACTTGATACATGTGTACCCATAAACATATATACACACATGATAAATAAATAATTTTAGAAAGGGTCATGGAAGGCAAAATTCTGAATATTATGTATATATATTGCACTTTTTGCATTAAAAATAATATATCTAAAGAAATATATATGCACACATATATATTTTTTGTATGGTGTGTGTATACATGTTTGTGTGCATGCATGAACATGGAAACCAGAGGTGAATGCCGGCTGTTTACTTCAGTCACTTTCTATTTTTTGAGACAGAGTCTCTCACTAACCATGGTGCGTTCCCATTTGGCTAGTTGACCACTGAGCTCTGTGCATCTGCTCCCCCCTCTCCACACAAGGCTGGGGTTACTGATATGCATTTCTGTGGCCTACCCCTTTGCCTTTTAACATCAACACTATGCATCCAAGCTGCGTGACAAGCACTTCTCTCTCCAGCCCTGAAAATCATATCTTTAAGAGGAGTTCATTCATAACTCCTGGTGTTAGCAACATGTCTCTTTCTGCCTTTCCTCCTTGAAAGGATAATTACAAACATGGAGGTAATGAAACAAACAATAGGAAAATTACAAAGGGCTAGTAGAATGCTGGACACTGGAGGTTTCAGAACTGAAAAACATCATTACAAGGATCATGGATACTTATTTCATGTCATAACATAATCCACATCTACACTCTTTCAACTTGCAACCAAGCAGCATCTGATACTACAGGCCTGTTGCTACCCTAAAGCAAAGAGCAGTGTTGGAGACAAATTGCTAGACTCAGGGAAATATTTTTCTCAGGAAGACTGAGACTGTTTCCCCTCGGATAAGTCACCTAGCAGGTAGGCTAGCTGCCACACATTTTTGCAAAAGGATCCGTAAGGAATTAATAGGAGCCCTGTAGAACCAGAACAAAGCAAGTCAAGAATACATTGCAAAACCTTTGATGATTAAACTGTAATTAAGCCCATAAATGTCCAAACCTATCTGCTCAATCCGAACGAGATGTCATTCTGCAAAAGAAATTTTATATATATAAATTTCAAGTGCATATCACATTTATAAATACATATTAAATAATTATATTTATATCTAAATATATAAATTTATATATGTATAATTTCATATAGTTTTATCTAAATATATATACATTTCACATAGGAGGCATAATCTTCTAACATAATGTTCTGAATACAGTAGAATGTAACATGTGCTTTAACAGCCTGTATCACTTCATTAATGAGGAAAAATTAACAACTATCAATACCAAGATGGACCAGATGTTATAATTACCTGACAAATATTTTAAAGATGATAGTACAGTATAATTTAATAAGCAAATATGAATTACTTTGGAAGAAAAAATGAATAAAATCTCATCAAAGAAAGAAAAAATAGAATCAGAAATAAATGGAAATTATTATTGAAAAATACAAGAAGTAAAAATTTTAAAACTCATTAGAATTCATAGCTAAGGAGAATATATCTGAACTTAAATTATATGGGCTGGATTGTGTTTCCTTAAAATGCTGACATTCTAATATTCATTTTTTTAGAATGTGTTGTTGCAGGTTACGATCAGTTTATTAGTTATGGACTTTAATTCAACAGGACTGGTTGTTCATAATCCAGGAAAATTTGGACACAGAAGCACACATAAGGATGTCATCTGAGCACATGGGTAGAAGTCTACAAACTAAAAGCAAGGAATGGGAGCAGAGCCTTTCTGCAAATCTCTCAGGAGAAATTAACCCTACCCATACCTCGACTTCAGACTTGCAGGCTATAGAACTGTGAGGTGCCCAATTTCTGTTGTCTGCTCCATCTGTTGCATGATATTTTGCTTGGCAACCCTTGTAAACCAATATAACAAAGCAAGGGAAAACATCTAACATGAATAACAAAAGGAAAAAAGACTTAAAAAAAGTGCTTCGGGGATGCATTAGACAAATCCAACTGTCTTTTCACTGAGTCCCAAAGGGACAGTAAATGAGACTGAGGTGAAATTTCTATGCTTGTTTAGAGACATAAGTTTATAGATTCAAAAAGTGAACACTCAAGAGTAGGAACCCCAATAGATCCAAGTCAACAAAATTATAATTAGACTCCTGAAAGGCAGACAAGAAAAACATATTGGAAGCATGCAGAGTGAAATGACACATTATGAGTGGGGAAAAATTCAAGGGAGAGCGCGTTTCTCACATGATACCACACAATCCAGAAAGAAGTGGCATGATGCTTTCCAAGGTCTGAGAAGTAACTTACAACATTACACTTTAAATCTAATGAAAGCACAATCCTAGATTGTAAAGCGAATGAAAATTTTATCCTGCCCTCATAGACTAGTTAAAGGAAATTCCCCAAGAAGAATAAAAAGTTGAAATTATAGAAAGGAAGAATAATGAACAGGTGAAAATTAGAATAAATAGACATTGCATCTCACACTGTGATTTCTAAATGATAGTAAAAAGTTGAAGCAAAAAATTATGATTATTACCTAGGGCAATGGATGATGATCCCTCTGGTAGAAGCTTATTGATAGCAGTCATTCTTACTTACAATTCAGTCTGCTATAGTGGGTTCTATATTGGTGTGTATATACTAGGCAAGGTGTTGTTGAGAGAACCAGTGAGGTGAGATCAAAAATATGACCAGTGGATTTGTCAATACATAGAAAGTAGCTGACCATAACCTTGACATGTTTGGCTACAGGAATACCAAGCACTTGAAATGAGTGAGGAGGTAATGGGAAGAATAATAAATGAGTGATTGAATGGTTAAAGGAATGAACAGATATTTATTCCTCCAAAGTCTCAATTTTACAGGACTCTTCCAAAGTCACCTGTCAACTCAGTTACACATGAAATTGGGCAGAGGCATAGTTCGCTCATAAATGTTTTGCATAGCATTCTCAGTCTTGGTTTTGGTCTCCAGCACTGCAAATAATTTTTAAGTAAAACTATGAATAAAATACATCTTTAATGCTAAATCTCTTCGCTCCAGTAGAAAGAACTTCCAGTATCTAGTTCACTGTGTTCTTGAATATATTAAAGGTTAACAAAAGCACAGTTGGCTGAATAAATAATGATTGCTTTTTCATATGGGACATTTTTTTTCTGAATCATGAGTATGAAGCTATGTAAACACAGATCAGATACAAAAATAACCTACTGTCTTTTATTTTTGTAAGTATAATTAATTATATTAAAAGTATATCTCACTAACATTATATGTTTAGACAATTATTCAATGGAGCTCTGCAAAACAAAGAACATCATTGTCTCTAACAGAACAAGCCTGAAACGTTAAAGAATGCTCCAATACGATATTGCTTTTGTGACTCATGTCTCGTTCACAGCTACAGAATGACATAAGATTGCAAATGGTCTGAAAGGCAAAGACAAGACAGGACCAGGAGCAATGAAATCTTGTTGGGATTTAAGAAGCTAAAACAATGTCCAAGCAGTGCATCGACATCAGAGAAGCCACAGCCCCCTGACGAGATACTTTCTTCTCCAGCAACAGTGAAGCATTTCTCAGGCAAAAGGAAGACAAGTGACAGAGATACTCACAGTCAAGCTGTAGAATCCATTTACTATAAAAATCTCAATGCATATCTTGTGTCCTATACTTTTGCTTTGAAGAAAAGGACTGGCAATCCCTTTTGTGAAGGTTAATATTGTTTGTCGACCTGCCAGGATATCGAATTACCAATGGCAAGCCTCTGCAGAAGTCACTCAGGGATTTCTTAGATTATATTAACTGAGGTAGGAAGACCCGTTCTTGGTGTGCGGCACCATTCCATGAGTCGGGGGTTCCCAATGAAGCAAAAAGGAGCAGTCTAACTGAGCAGCAGCGTTCACTGGCCTCTGTTTCCAATGACAGAGGCAATGTGACTAGCTACCTAACCACCTGAAGCACCAGTCACTATGCCTTCCCACCATCATCGACTGTACTATCAAGCTGTGAGCCAAACAAGTTCTTCTTCCCTTAAATTGCTGCTGCTGGATATTTTGTCACAGCTACAAGAAACCAATAAAACTCCCTTGCTTGACTTCAAAGAATCTATATCTTAAACATTCCACTCACATTGACTAAATGTTGTCATGTATGGTCACCCAAATCGCTCTTTCCGGACATTGTGATATTTATTCTTCATAGCAACCATATGAAGGAAATACTCTTGGTACCTTCCCCCCATTTTCTACTACAAAAACTGAAATGCAGAATGTTTCTGAGATATCTGTTGCTAAGGAGTCTATATTCTTCTGTCAACTCCTAATGTCACATTGATAAAACTTAGTCCTTCACGTTACTCCATGAAGTTACCTTAGCATAGCAGTCTAGAAATTGAAGCAAATGCTCACTAAAGCCTTTGATCACCTAACCAAGTGACAATGAACTCAGTCATTTAATCCTAGTTGGTCTCAATTTCCTTATGGTCAGTAGATGAATAAGGTAAGGCATTTTTTATGATTATAATGATGGCATATTAAATAAGATAACAATCCACTAGATTTTCACTGCTATCATTTTTCCTGTCCTTATATATCCTTAAAATTACATTAGAATCTCAGGGGTGGAGAGATGGCTCAGGGGTCAAGACTTTGCCTCACAAGTAGAAAGTCTTGAGTTCAGATCCCAGGTCCCAAGGCCAGGCAAAAACAGGGGCATCCTGCACTTCTGACTCTAGGGACGAAGCCTGTAATGGAGCTAAACAAAAAGCAAAGCAAAAGGAGTTAAAAAGAATCCAGGATGAATCTTGAAGTCACTTTTGGACCTCCACAGGGACATACGGCGCCCTTTGATACACACACACACATCCGCGCGTGTGCACGTGCACACACACACACACACACACACACACACACACACACACAGAGTCACTAAATAAATAAATAAAATTTCATTAGAACCTAGCTAAAAATGTGTAGCACTAGAATAACTGAGAATGATGATTTTGTCAATTTTGTTGTAGAATTCTGAGTAAATCCATTCTATGTCAGGCAAATACACCAGAAAACAGATTTTCTATTATTCTTAAACACAGAAATCTGGAAATGCCAGATTAAAATAGTTCCAAGGTTTAATCCAGTCTTAAAGTCTTCCTTAAAGAAATCACTCAAAAGAGAAAAAGAGCAACTTACAGAGAAGTTTTGTTCTTATTACTTGGAAAAGGAAAAATAAAACTTGGATACAGCACAAAGTTCTGATAGGTAAACTGTATGAGTATGGAAGACTATTATGTAACTGAAAAATTGAAAAAATCAGTATTAAAATGTTGAATTAGTTTTCAATGATATTAAAATGAAATCTTATGAAATTAAATGGAAATTTATGAAATTATGAAACAATGGGAAAAGTAGATTGTAAAATAATATAATCACTATGGATATTATTGTACATTTGAAAAAATTGGAAAAAAAATCAAAAATTCATTAAGATTTAAGGGAATTTGTCCCTCATAACATTTATGTAAGAATGCTCTAAATTTGAAAAACATGAGCAACCTAACCAACATCCTTTTTGCCCTTTATACCAGAGGGGAAAATGATAAACCTTACTTCCATCTTTTCTTTTACTTACAGTTCCTATTTTGACCATCTGGTCCCTTCTCTATGTTATAGCTGTGGCTACACCAAGACAAGTAGTTCATTCCTTCTGCAATCGTTCTGTAGAGAATGCTTAAGAATTCATTGCATTTACATTGTCTGGGTCCAAGGTGGTCCTGAAGCCCAGTGAGATCTCCCTGATCCCATGTTATTACTGTAAGAATGTACGAATCACTCTTTCCAGAACACCTCAGAAGTTTTCCATATTTTCACTGACTTAATCAACTCTGGCTCAATTTTTACTTTGTGGCAGACACTAGAGAATCAATAAGGAGTAAAAAGTTATTCCCTATGCTTGTAGAAGTTATGGACATCATCAGGAACTTCTTAAAATTTTAAATGAGAATATATTTAACATTTTTGGAAAAATAAAACTGAGCAATATCCTAACACAATGTTCTCTTTAGTATATTGGTCTCCTGTCTTTGTCTTAGTGCATGCATATTTTATAAACTTATAATTACAGTGGAAGTTTAAAATGTACAGTGAAGTGGTGAAGTATGATTATGTGTTTGGAATTTTTCACCCAAATAAAGGTTTTCCAATGTTCTACAAAATTATCAAAGTAATGGCTTTTATACTTCCTTCTGCCAATCATATTTCACATCTTTAACTTTTTTCTACCAATTTCTGGGTATTTTAGATAATTTTCAACTTTTGGTATTGACTTACAGTATTGATAATAAAAATGCTCCCAGAATCAATCAAACAAAAAGGCCAGAGAAAAAGTAGCTTGCGCAGTGTTGCTCATCTCTCCAGCCTTTCCTCTTTCTCCTAACTCGACATTGTTTGCTTAATTCAGCTAATACTTACAGTAACCCAAACCCTCAGTGTGTTATTTGGTCGCTAGCTTTCTTCAGAAACTCTTTTTTTTTAACAATAAAATAAACTTTTCTTTATTTCCCACAAATGTGGGAAAACAAAAAAATGTAAGAGTATTGTATATTAATATATTGGATTATGGCAAGCTTCAATAATGGACTCATGAGTATATCTGTAGAGATAAAATGATTTGACATTTAGGACATGTAGATGAGGTATTCCATGATTTGACTTTACATTTTTTTCCTTACTAAGTACACCACATTCATTGGGCAGTTAGACATGGAACTTTGCAGATGAGAGAATAGGAAAGCTATGCATTCCAAATAGCAAAATAAACAGACAAAACTTACAAATCCCTGTAGGTGACCTGTATGAAGAAAAATGGAAGTTAGAGTAGAGGGCAGTTAATCCCTAGTACGGAGATGAAAAGGGAATGGTCAAAGGCATTATTTCTTTTTTTTAATTTTTTAATTTATAGTGTATTTTTTTCCACTCACACAAACTTGATAGGTGCTCCATTCACCTCCCTCCCTCCACCCCTCCTTGGATCCCCCTGCTCCCTCCCCCCTTTTCCCCTTCCTTTCCTCCCTCTCCCTCCTTTTCTCCCAGTGCCCCCTGGCACACCTCTCCCCCGGTTCCTGGAGCATCCTTTACTGTGCATGTCAAACTTCCCTCTGAATCCTCCTCTCTGATGAGGTGTAAGGACTCAGTAGTATTGCCTAGAGCTCTTTCTTGTGTTCCCTTTTGGTATAGGAACACTATTGTGGCTGTTAATCCCTTGCAAAGGCATTATTTCTGACTGTGCCAGTTAAGCTGCCAACTACAGAATTAGTCTAGCTCAGCCATGCAAGAATCTAGAAGATGGCATTCTGGGCAGAGATAGCAGTGTATCACATTCATTGATCATTTTATTCTTTTTTTTCTTTTTTATGTTTATTTATTTTTTCCCAACTATACAAACTTAATAGCTACCCCATCCTCTCCCTCTCTCCATCCCTCCCTGGCCCCCTTGAACCCTACCCCTCTTTCCTCTTCCTTTCACCCCCTCCCTCCTTTTCTCCCAGTACCCCCCTCTTCCACCCCTCCCATTCCCTGGAGCATCCTTTAGTGTGAAAGTCAAACTTCGCTCTGTGTTCTCTGCTCTAATAAGGTGTAAAGACTCAGTGGCATTACCCTTTCTTGGGCTCCCCTTTAGTATGGGAACACTATTGTGACTGTTAATCCCTTGCCTCTAAGGATCCTAGTGCCTGTGATCCATGCTAGACCTTGGGGGGTCATTGACATGTGAGTCATCTTCAGAAACTCTTGTGCCTCCCCAGACTTGGCAGGCACACCCCATCTTACCAGCTGTGTTTTAAATGCCTCCGTGCCCTCCCATACACAAAGCTTTATCCTCAACACAACAGTAGAGATGGTGCAGTCAGTCCATACAGTCCTTCCTGGACTGTACCAGTGTCTCATGAAAGAGCCAGAGGAAACTATCAAAGAACTTTCTGTCAGAGTTCTCTTCCTATGAGGACATTGGGCTGAACCCTTCCTGTACTTCTTGTATTCTCTCTTCCACCATTGGGTTGATATAGCAACAAGGTCCACCATTCTGTAAACATGTAGTAAATGTGGATATTTTGGTTGTTGAGGCTCCAGAGCTGTAAGAAAATGAAATCGTATTGCTCATAAATTACTCATTGTATTAATTTCATAGGTTGGCTGTCACCAACACATCTGACAGAATTAAAGGTAGTTAAGTTCATGTTGGCTGACAGTTTCAGGGGATTGTAGTCCACCTTAGTGGACAAGGCAAGGTAGTATTTGTAACAACAGGAGCACAAATTTTCACTATACACACAATGCTTTCTGCTCTTGCAGAAACATAATGGCTTATTAAGAACAAAATTTCATAATATTTCCCTACCATAATTCCTCAGCATGTATTCAATTAGAATATCATTCAGATTGCATTTTGCTAGAATGTTTGATTTTAAAAATTACTGCTTGAGTGGCTGATTTGAGTTTTGATTTCTAAAAGGTTCCTAAACATATTCCTGTCATTTTGTAAATATTATTCAAAGAAGTACCTCAGCATACAAAATCACAACATTGATCAACCCTGAAAGACAATGAAGGTTGGTCAGTGCCCCATAGTGTGGACATTAGAGGTTCTAGGAGGAACCTTCACATTATTGCTGTTCTCAATTGACATGGCATTAAACTGTACTGAGAGAACTTTTTTCCATTTGCTATGCATTTCTTTCTGTTCTCCCTTTTTCTTTCTATGACACTGACATTTATTTTCATTATTAGATATTCTTTACTTTTCAAATACTTTATGCAACATAGATGTCAATGAAAGGCTATAATCACAAAATGAATGCATAGGCATCCAGCACCCAGTGCAGCCTTGCCTTTTTGTATCAGTTAGGGCTGATGATGATATTTTAAATAGAATTTGCGAAAGCAAAATTAAAAAAAAAACACTAGAGAAGACATTTAAACTTATGCCTGTATGATTTTGAAAGATAATATTTAATATAATAAAAATGTAATCTTAGTTTTCCCATGGAAATTTTTATCAAAAATAGATATCTGTGTTTTTTGTATATGGGTCATGCATCTGTACCGTATTGCATGTGTGCAAGTCAGAGATCGTTCTTTCAGTGTTTATCCTTCCTTGTTACATATCAGTATTCTCTTGATTCCACCTCCTATTTGCTGTATGTGTGCTGGAATCATAAATTCTTACACTCTTGCACTGCTGTGAGAAACTTGGACACAGGTTCTGAGGCTGTGAACTCAGTTGCTCAGACTTTCCCAGGCAAGCATTCTACCCACTGAGTCCTACCAACCCTGTTAACGGATGCTGCATTTATCACATGTTTCTGGTGTATTTATTTAAATAAATATATGAATACTCACCTTTTATCTTTTAATCAATAATTTACATTTTAATAGATTTTCTAGTTCATAATAACATCCATTTCTAGGATTTAGTTGGTATGATTCAGAGGTATTATCCTTTTTAATATAGTGCTGGATTCAGGATACTGATATTTCATGCATATTGATGAGTGAAAAGAGCCTGTAATTTTCCTCTTTTTCGCTATTCATGGCAGGTGTTGGTATCGAGGTCATATTAACCTGATTCCTTAACTCAGTCTATTCATTGGAGAATTTATGTAATATTGAGTATAACTATACTTCAAATATTTTTGTAGATTTCATCTGCAGAAAAATAGGGGCTTAATATTGTCTTTGAAACCAGACTGCTCCTTACTAATTCAATGTTATCTTTCCAAGTATTTCATCCAACTTATTGACATAACTGTTCACAGTGCCTAAGCATTGCTTCAAGTGTAATTATCTGTTATTTTTCATTCTTGGTATGTCTTCTTTTTTACTATGATAGTCTTATTAGACATGTGTTAATTTCATTAAACTTCTATTAGTAAAATTATTGTTGATCTTAATATTTCTATTTCTTTTCTATAGTACAAATATAACTTTTCTTGTTCATTTTACTTTTGTGAGGCTTGTTGTTGTTTTTCTAAAATCTTCCCTGGGGGTTTATATTCATCTTCAGCCTATTTGTTTTCTAACATAAATACTGCCTCTAGTATGTAGTATGTCTCCCATGAATCCCCAAATTGGGGCTTCTATTTCCACAACGGATGTCATTTTGACCTATAGATCTTTCTACAGCTATTTTAAATTAGCCTAGAAATCCAACAGTGGATGAAAGGATAATGAAAATGCAGTACATATACCCAATGGAATATTATTCATCTGCTCCCAATTTTTATGACTGGATTTACAGAGGATTACTATCCATTTTACCATCTATTTCACTATTATGTAACAAAACACCTAAGAGAGCTTTGATTTCAAATATCTATCTCGTAAACTCTATTTTCATGTTATCTATCTATCTCATAAACTCTGTAATCATGCTAATTTTTCTCATGAAAAAAGCTGTTTTTGTTCTCTTCATTTCAATATTTGACAGTAATATTATTGAATCAAACACTACATTTTAAAAAATTTAGCCCACCGTTGGCTCTAGGTAAACTGCAGCCAGAATTTCTTTCATCACAGATTATTTTTGCAGACTATTTGCTTCTTTCTGAAGTGCATGCACCAAAAGTTCCTTAAGGCAAAGTTCTGTTGTTACTAAACTCTGATGTTTCTAACAAGTATTAATTTTCATCGTTTTTGGAACCTTAGAGTTATAAATCATTAGTTCTTTTTCTCTTTATGACTCTAAAGCTAGTTGTCAGCACACTGCTCACTTTTTTAACACTTCCTTTTCTTCAGTTACACAAAATTCATTTGTCACAATGAATTGATAAAAACTTCAAGGCAGGTGGGTGTGGCAGCACATACCTGCAATGCAGCACTTGGGAGGGAAGGAAAAAGGACCAGGAGTTCAAAATCAGCTTGTACTGCATAGTAACTTCAAGGCTAGATTGACTTACATGAGACCCTGTTTGACAAAATGCAAAAACAAAAATGGAAAACTAATTAACCTACCAAGCAAGCAAAAACCCTAAAAAACAATGAAGATTTACACTGTGAATATTTCTAGTAAATTCTGAGCCAGTATCTCTTCAAATATTGCACATTTATTCTTGTAGCTTCTAGTAACTTTAATGTATGTACAATGAGACTATTCCTTCCACCTTGTTGTTTTTGTTCTGATTTACGTTGCACCTCTCATTCTCTTCATTCTAGAGTTACTCATATCTCTTTGGAGTTTTTAGCTTTTTATCATCTATTGCTTAACCATTTCACTTCAGTTGACAAACTTTTATTTGTGGAAGATTAATTTAATTTTTTCCATGTGTTGAAAGAACTTTAGTTATTTAAAAATTATTTTTAGAAACTCGTTTAATTTCATGAAATCCCACTTGCTGAATGTTGGTCTTATATCCTATGTGTTTGGGGTCTTATTCAGAAAATGCTGACCTAAGTCTATCAACTCCAATAAACTTTCTTATTCTTTCTTCTAAGCACTTCTAAGTCTCCAGCTTAACAGTGGGGTCTTTGATCCATTTGGAGTTAATTTTCATGCAGGGTGACAGATAAGAGTCTAATTTATTCTTTTGCATGTAGATATCCAATTTTCTCAGTATATTTTTTGAAGATGCCATGGTTTTCTTTCCAACTTTTTTGCCACCTATGAAAAAAACCAGTTAACTGTAGATGTATGAACTTATATCAGGGTCTTTAATTTGTATCCATTGATCTGTATCTTTGTTTTGGAGCTAACCATGATGTTTTTAATGTTTTTTATTACTACAACTTTGTAAGACAATTTAAGGTCTGGTATGGCAGTATTTTTGTTACAGAAGATTGTTTATGCTGTTCTGAGCCTTTTGTGATTCCATATGAGTTTTGAGACTGATGATGAGCTTATTATTTTTTGTGAAGAATTGCATTAGAATTTTGATTGGTATGGTATTGAATCTGTATATTGCTTTTGGTAAGATGGTCCTTTTTACAACATTAATTTTACCAATGCAGGAATATGATTTTTCCACTTTCTGATATCTTCTGCAATTTCTATTTTTTTTTAGTGTTTCAAAGTTTTCATGTTCATATCCTTGGTTAGGTTTATTCCAAGATATTTAGATTTTTTTGGAGCTAGAGTAAATGTAATTGTTTCTCTCAGCACTTTTCATGTTGTTCACAGAATGGAAGAAAATCTTCACTAATGATATATCTGATAGAAAACTAATACCCAGAGTATACAAAGAACTAAAAAAATTAAATCTCAAGGAAGCAAATAATCCACCTAAATATGGGCTTTAGAGTTAAACTAAATTTTAGAAGTAAAAAGAAACCTTTCACAGGATGAAACTCAAATGTCTAATCTCAAGAAATGTTCTACTTCCCTAGTCACTAGGGAAATACAAATGAAAACAACCTTTGGGAGATCATCTCACTCCAGTCAGAGTGGTTAAAATCTAAAACATAAAACAGTAACAAATGCTGGTAAAGATGTGGGGAGAAGGGATCCCTCATTCATTGTTGTTAGGAATGCATACTTATAAGACCCCTCTGAAGATTAGTATGAATGTTCCTAAAAACTTTAAAAATTGATATTCCATACAGCTCAGCTATACCACCCCTGGGAATATTCCCAAAGAATGCCACATCTTACTGCAGAAATACATGTACATCCATGTTCATTGCAGTTCTGTTCACAATAACAAAGAAGTGGTAGTCAAATGGATAATGAAAATGTGGTATACTTACACAGTGGAATACCATTCAGCTGTCAAAAATGAATTAATGAAATTTGCTGGTAAATGGATGGAGCTGAAAGAAATTATAGTGAGCAAAGTATCCCAGATACAAAGACAAACATTGCATATCCTCCCTTATAAGTGGATCCTAGCATTGAACATTCAGAATAATATACCCAAAGGGATATTTCTATAATACTCACAAAATACAAAGAAACAGTTTGGGTGGTGGGGAGAGATTCCAAAAAATTAGAGAAGAAAGAACACAGACAAATAGATAAATAAGGCAATTATGGGAGAAAAGTCTTAAAGGGGAGGGAAGAAACAGGAACAGATTTAGGAAAGGGTAAGGTAGCAAAGAAAAAAATTCAAGATGTGGGGAAGTGATCAGTGGGCTCATACATCTACAAACGCTGCAAGCTACAATAACTCTGGTAAGAAGAACCCAGTGGAAGATCAGTGGTATGTGAGACCCACATGTAACCAACTGCTCTCTGAATGTGTTCTAACTTGCTCCTTATTATTAAGGAACACATGTCTGATAGTGCAAACCTATCAAAACAATAATGTAAAGGGAGAAAATAGATGCCAGAGAGGAACAGATGTCTTAGTGTTAACAATAAAAAACTTTGTAGTAATCTACCATTGAGGTCAGGTACAGGTGTCAACTTGATGGTTGAGGGTTTAAACCCTGGGCACATTTGTAGAGAATTAGTAGTTGAGTTAGGTCCAGAGTGAATCTATAGGAGATTGTCTAGGTGATGGGCAAGACCCAACCCATGGTGGGTGGAACTAGTCTCCAAACAAGTGAATAACATGGAGGGAACCGTTTGAGAAAGAGGCATCCTCGTATACACTTGGCCAGACATGCTGGTCTGGCAAGTGAGGATCATCCCTCCTCTCAGCTGTTATGTGGATTTAGTGTGCCCAGTTTCCTCAGCTCTGGTGTGGGTGTGAACTTTCCTTTGAGGCTGGATAAATAACTGTGACTCGGAATCCTAAGAGAAAATAAGTCCCTTGTTCCCTTAAGCTGTTTGATGGTATTTTATCAGCAACACTGCAGGTGAACTGCAACATCTACCACCAAATCCTTCTTACTATACCCTCGAGTAAGAAAGACTCTCAGCAGTCAATGAAAATTCACCTGCTGCAATGGAAGATGAGTGAGGCAGAAAGCTGCTACTGGCCAGAGTGCAGAGTATGGGCGACCCTGGAACACTCAGGCTGTCAAAATCTCTTCCCATCCCAAGGGTTAGGGAACCATGTAGAAGAGGGGACAGTAAGAGTGTAAGAGCCTAGACTGCTAGCCGAGACACTCCAGTCATGAAAGGACTGCTGCATTCAGGAGCTCACTTCAATGACATCTACTACCACCAGGTCTACACAATGACTGACATATCATCACTTCCCCGCCCAACAGCAAGGATTTCATAGAAACAACTATACCTAGCAAGAGTCTCTAGAGCAGGTGCTAGGCTATCTGCTTGTGATTTTGCCCACTGAATGGCCGCATAGACTATCATGGAGAACTGGTTCCTTACTAGTATGGGGACCTGTTGCAGTTTGCCTGCATGGTTGCTGATAAATGACCATCCAACGGCTTTAAGGGAGCAAGGGGTCTATTTTCTTACTAATAGTCTGTTTACAGTCCGTAGTCTAGCTTGACAGGAGAGCATGCACCAACACCAGGACCGAGGGAACTGGCCACACCATCTCTACGTAATGGCTGAGAAAAGGACGATCCTTACTTACCAGACCAGCATGTCTGGCTAAGTATACACAAGGATGCTGACTCTCTCAACCAGCTCTCTGTGTTTTATTCCAGGGCCTAATTCCACCCACCTGGGCCTTCCCTGCAGGTTTGCTCTGGGCTTAACATAGCCATTAATTTTCTACAAATGTGCCCAGAGGTCAAAACCCTCAACTGTTAAATTGACACTTGTGCCTAACTATGACAGGACGCCCAAAAGAGCCCTGTGATCCACACATATAGAGAGACAGGAGGGCAGGAGGGACATGGTTGGAGTGGTGAAAAGTGGGAAAGAGGGTGATAGAAGAGGGGAATGAGATGGGGTAAGGAAATAAACCAATTTTGTTTGTATATGAATATTAAATAATAATAATAAATAAAAATAATGAAAATATTTTTAGGGTCTGGGAAATAGTTCAGTGGGTAAAATGCTTTCTGCACAAATATGAGGACCTGAGTCTGAATCCAAAAAACCCTTGTTAAAGCTGGATGCAGTAGTATACATCTCTAACCTCAGTCCTCTAATGGGGAGATGGGAGGTAGAGTCAGGAGAATCCCCTAAGCTCATGTTCCAGCTTGGGGTACCGAGCAGTGAACAACGAAGAAACCCTGCTTCAAAAAAAGTGGAAAGTGGGAACCAATAGACATCACTGTCTTCCGACCTCAACAGGCGTGCCATGTCATATATGTACCTGTATTCACATACACACATATGCACACAACCATTTATATACATGCACACACACAAGCATGCACACAAACACATCACATCTGCATTTACACACACAAACATGAACATATACACTTTTACCACGTTTACATCTACACACACAAACATGAACACACATATGTACAAATGCACTTTTGCATTCACACATCAAATATGCACAAACACATTCAGAAACTCACATGCACATCACACATGACTTAAAAATCTTTCTTGTTCTTGATCATGATTTTTCACTTGCTCCTTCGTCTTTTATGTAAATTAAGTATACTTATTCTATGGTCTATACCAGATAAATACATTTGCATGGATCTAATTATCTTTTTCTCTTCATTTCTGTTGGTTGCTTTTCATTCCTGATATCTTGATTCCTTTTGGGCCAGGCTTATTATTTATAATTATCAGTGTATATCCTTATAAAAGTTCTTTTGTTCACTTCAAAGTTTGGGGGATTATTCCTAAAGACATATGTATGTCTGACAAGCGTTCTAGCAGTGAGCTAAACACCCAGCTGTTTTAGGAATCCCAGGGATTCTGGGTTTTGCATTTATTTCTATTTACACAAAGTGCCAGATGGGGACAATCTACTTTGCACATTTCTTTAAAAAAAAAAAAAAAACTTTACTTATTGTGTGTGTGTATATATGTGTGTGCGCGCGCGTGTGTGTGTATCAGAGGGTACTGTGTGTCCCTTGGGGGTCCCAAGGATGACTTTAGGAATCATCTTGGATTGCTTCCACCTCCTTTTTTGCTTTGCTTTGGGATTTCCCAGGCTCCGCCCACCAGGACCGGAAGTGTAGGTCACCGCCATTTCCACCTGGTATTTTTACCTTGGACCTGGGATCCAGAACTCAGACCTTCTGCTTATGAGGTAGAGTCTTAACCTTTGAGTCATCTCTCCAGCCCCCTACCTTGCACAGTTGGTCAGTCTCTAAATGTGAACACTGTTTCTAATGCCACATGAGGTTTCTCCTTGGGTCACAGATTCTAACAAAACCTTCTGTACATTTGGCCAAAGCCAGAGATGGCACCGGCAAGTGTCACTCCCTTGTATTTCTATGGCACTTGTCTTTTAAAACTAGATTTTCTTTTTACTCCACACATCTTTTGTGGTTTCATAGGAGAAGCAATCTATCCTGATTTGATGCCCTGATTCTCTAAGCTACTGGGCTAATTAATTGTCATAGTCTCCGCCAATGACATTGCTCAAAACCCAAAATAGTCCAAAGCCATGGGGAGGCCTAAAGCACTATAACTTTGCTCAGCTTCACTGCTTGGAGTTCCATTATTTCCCTGGCTTGCGTTCAAAGTTACATGTTTAAATGGTCCTTTCAAAATTTCATGGGACTTGGCGTGTATGGTTTCTTACAGAACTGATATGAAACCTTGGAACTTGTGCATGCCAGGTGAGTGTTCAGCCACTAGCTGCAACCCTGGTCCTTCATGTGGCATTTTTATGCTTTATAAGAATTTCTGACTCTCTCAGTCACTGCTGAATTTCTAGAATGAGATCTGCTAGTATGTTTTTATTTTGCCTACTATAAAATCTTAGAGTCTAATATGGAGTAGGCACTATGTAAACAGTTTTTAAAGTAAGAATGAATTGAAATTTATGACATTTGGGTACACCGTGTCTTTGCTTCTGGATCATTCTGCAGCATAAATTATAAGGGATTCATGGTTCATTATTTCTTCATATGCACATAGTTACATTACTTCCCAGAGACGATAAACAGTGAACATATCATATTAATAATGTACATAGGGGCTGGAGAGGTGGCTCAGGGGTTAAGCCTCTGCCTTGCAGGCGGAAGGTCCTGAGTTCGGATCCTAGACCCCACGTATAGACGCTGGGCGCAAGCGGGAGTGGCCTGTGTTTCCGGTCCTGGTAGGGCGGAGCCTGTGAATCCCCTGACGGAGTAAACAAGGAGGAGGTGGAGGCGTCCATGGTGGTTCCCGAATTCATCCGTGGTTCTACACGCACACGCACACACATACACGCGCGGTTGAATAAATAATAAATAAATTTAAAAAAAATTTAAAAAGATCCTCTTGGGGGGGCCATTTCAAAAACAAAATAATGTACATAGTAGTCTTGCTAAAAATTTTGCTAGTGTGTTAATATTTTTTTTCTTTTTTCAAAGGAACATGCACCCTGCCATTCAACCTTGACTATATATGTTCTGCTTCCTGGTGACCTATAAATACTCAATACAATGCTCTTGAGGCCAAAAAGTTTATTCTGCTGCCAACCCTAAATATTGTGGGATAGGAAACATTCACTTAGTTCTTGCTTTTCAATTCAAGAATTTCAAAATCAGGTTAATAGTAGAAAGAAAGAATATTTTTCTCCCATGAGACATGACTTCATTACTTAGTTGTGATTGCACTGTATTCTCAATTTCTTTTCCACTTAAATCTGCATTTATAGAATTAAATAGAGACAACACAATTTTCCTAATGTTTCTCATGACAGTGTTGACCATGAAAGGTTAAATACTTCCACAGGCACTTTGAATTTATGTGCCTAGCATTTACACACAATAAACTGAGATCACTATTCTTACCCATATTAATGGGCTGATATTTTTGTGAAGAAAAGCTCTCCTGGGTATTAATTAGCTTTAGCACTTGCTGATATAGATAGGAATGTCTCCAGGGATTGATGTGTCCTTTATTACACAACTAGAGTCTGGAAAATCAATTTCAGAGTAACTATCCACTGGAAATATCTTCCCTCAGGGTTTCAGAAAAATTTAACTGGGTCTCTAGAGAGAGAGAGACAGAGAGAGAGAGAGAGAAAGAGAGAATGTGTGTGTGTGTGTGTGTGTGTGAGAGAGAGAGAGAGAGAGAGAGAGAGAGAGAGAGAGAACAAGACATGAAAGATCTACTCGATATGGTTAAAATGTGATTTGTTCCAGTGAAAATTCATGTTGCAGTTTAATTCTTCAACAACATGGGATGAGGTACTGGGGCTCATAAGGAAGATAATTATGTCACCCCACTCAAAGGGACTAATGGCCTGTGATAAGAGGTAGATAGATCTTGCCAGATGGTTACTAGGAAAGTGGGCCACACAGCAAATTGACTTTCTTGGGTTTTTTCCTCTTTATCTTGTAGCTGTTTCTACAGTTTGATGGCATCCATCAGGTCTTAATGTTGTATTTATGTTGGACATTCAGCCTCCAACTCAGAGCTAAATAAACCTCTTAGGTTTCAATTACCCTGCCTCGGGAATTTACAACCTTCTATTCTTTTTATACCAACAGGAAAAACAAATAGAGTGAGACACTGAATAAATGTAAATAAGTTGACATGTAAGCAAAGCACACTATTTCCATTTGCAGCGGAAGGATCTTAGAGAGCAGAAACCGTGCCATTGTTCTCAAGATCCCAAGGTTCTTAGAAAAAAAACGAGCACGGTGAGGACCATTCTCCTTTCTTCGGTGTCAGTGTTCTGACACTACCCCAGCCAGCCATCCCCCCAAACCCTCCCATTCTTAGCATGGTTTTATAGCCAGCTCTCACTCAACTCTCAGAGCTAACGTTTAGCACACTACCTCAAATGATTGGGACATCCATCATGGGCAGAGCTGAAATCAGAATCCTCTCAAGTAGTCGTTGGTAAATTGTTGTGTGTCAAAGATTGGTATGTTTGTAGAGTGCCACCAGTCACTGAAACCACTTAATACCTGGTCAAAGGAAAATTGTTACAGTCTAAAGAGGGTCAGGCAATTCTCCTAAACAATAAATCCCTTTAAGACTGCCTCAAAGTCTGAGTGAATATTAGTATTCACATAGAATACGGACAATTGAGTGAGGAGAATCTTGCAGCTGTTCTATAAACAGGCTAACAATAGCTACTTTCATCTTCATTTGATTGGTCAGGATGAAAATATTGTTCCAACCAAGGAGCATGGAAGGCATAGGAGGCATGCTAGGAGGGAGAAATGATATCCGTGACCTTCAAATGATTTCCTGCCATAGCTGACTTTTGTTTCAAGTATACTCCTTAAAAGAGATATTGGGGTTGAGAGCTGGTAAATGGCTGAGTCAGGGAATTGCTACTGCAGAAGTATGGAGACCTGTGTTCCACTCCCAACATGGATGTGAAAGCTGGGTGTACCTGTAACCCAATGTTGAGGAGTCAGAAATGGGCTATCCTTGAGGCTGGCTGGCTTCCTTACCTAGTCAAATTGACAACCTCTAGTTTCAGTGAGAGATCCCTTCTCAAAAATGAAATGAGAGCAATGAACGAAGGAAGACACCAGAAATATCAACCTCTGGCATGCATGCCACACACAAACACACACAGACACACACACACAGACACACACACACAAGTCCCACCCACGTACACACAATAGATATGAACCCAATATGAAAAAAATCAAGATCTTAGAGAAAGCAATTCAGAGAGCCATTATTAATTTACATTATTTGGGAAGCTTAGCCTAACATTCAAAACAGGAGAACAGAAGCTACCAATATTACATTGTACTCAGAGTAACAAAATCCAATAATATATGTTAGAATAAAGGCATTTCTAAAAATCTATGGGAAAAATCTAACAAAAATTAGAAACTTCATAGAGAAATTTATTGAGCTTTATGCAAAGACAGGAATGCTATTGAATAAACTGGGAGATAAATTGTCACTTAAGATATAGACACAATGCTATTTAGTCCATAGTTAAGTGTGCAGTCAGTACAATGCAAATTAGGATATGAATTCAGTAATGAATCAACTGTGACAATATTATGAAGAATGACAAGGAGGAGACTTTTGTTCTACCAGATTCCAAATCATACTGTAAAGCTAAAATAATTGGAACTATGTGAGCCTGATGTAAAAATAGATAATATCTGACTGTAACAGAGGAGCTCAGGGATGTTCTCATATATGCCTGGAAACTAGAATATCAAAGAGTCATTGCCATTTTCAGTGACTATAATGAGAACTGGGCAAAGAATTGCATGGCTTTTTGTTAGGATAAAATAAGAGACCACTGTTAAGTCAAACACAAACAAAAATTAACATATTTTAAAAATAACACAAAAAGAATTTAAAAACTCTTATAGCAGAAAACATAGACTATATATATATGTACATATATATATAATTTCTAGTACAAAAATTTCTGAAAACACACTATGTACTTGCCATAAAAGATGATTAAAAATGATAAATTGACTAGTTTAAGGTTTAAATTCTCACCATGAAAAAGCATATCTCTAAACTATGTTATGTAACAAGCAGCAAAGTAGTAGGAAAAAAATCGATATAAATAAGACTAGAAGAAGAGTGAAAAAGTGGAAAGTAAATCTCAGAAATTAGCAAGAATAGAAACAAGTAACTCATAATAATTATAGACAAGGGATATGATTAGGCAATTTGCAGGAACAGAGAACAAGTGGGCAAATAATCTTATGAAAAGGTAATACTTTACCAATCATTAGGGATATGCCGATTTAATAGATATGAGATATTATTTTTCACTCATCAGAATGACAATTTGTAATTCTAGTAATACTTAATGTTGGTAAGGATGCATGCAATGGTCCTCTGATAGCCTGTTACTATCTGAGATCAAGTTGGTAAATTACATTGGAGATCAACATGGTAATATCTATAGAACATAAAATATAGTGCACATTGTCATAGTCAAGCCCAAGTGTCAACTTGACTGTTGAGGGTTTGAGTTCTGGGCACATTTATAAAGAACTAATGGTTGAGTTAAGCCCAGAGCAAACCTACAAGAGATTGTCTAGCTGATGGAGAAGACCCATGGTTGGTGGGACTAGGCCCTGGAATAAATACAGACAGCTGGTTGAAAGAATTGGCATCCTTTTGTATACTTAGCCAGACGTGTTGGTCTGGCAAGTAAGGATCGTCCCTCTGTTAGATGTTGTGTGGTGCCGGTGTGGCCAGTTCCCTCGACCCTGGTGTTGGTGCATGCTCTCTGTCAAGCTATGACCTGTAACCAGTAATCCTAAGAGACAATAAACCCCTTGTTCCCTTAAGCCATTTTATGGTCATTTATCAGAGACTATGCAGCCAAACTGCACCAAATATGGTCTGCGATGTGCTTCTCCATATACTCTAAACATTTGTAGCACAGGGACATGAGAACAAGCATTCACTGCCATGTTTGTAAATGTAAAGCATGAAAACACCTAAGTGCATACAGACAATGGAAAGATTAATGAAATTATTTTGTAAATCAGAAAAATATACCACGTCAAGACAATATATGCCTATATGTATGTGAACAGTAGATTCTAAAAATACTAAGAGAATGAATGAACCAAATATGAAAATGAAATGCTGATACTATTCAGAGAAATTTTAAAAGTACTAAAGCTATCACATATAGGACTTACAATGATGCATTCTAAATAGGTATATATTAAACTTGCAATAGTTGCAGTCTCTGGAATAAAGGAGAATAGAACAAAAATCTTCCAACACTTCAATTTGAAACTTTAGTATTTTAGAAAACAAAATATTGCAATAATAACTTACAATAAAATACTTAATGAGTAAAGGATGGTATAGGTACATTCATATATATATATATATATATATATATATATATATATATTCACATACATAAACTTGAATGAGAAAGAATGCCAAATTTTTCTTGAACAAGGGAAAAGTGAAAGCAGATGAACCACAGCGTACTTTAAAAGTTATTTCAATCATAATTTATAACAGTTAAACCATGCTGCATTTGTACAGAAGAATATAGAAACAAATCAATGGAACAAAATAGATTGGCTCAGAAAAAGCTTTCTAATCTGTCTGAGTTTAGTCAGGTATGGAGGCAGCTTCAGAGATCAAGACAGAAAAGAGATTATTCAATAAATTGTGGCAGAGTGAGGTAACAAATTTTCCAAGATTAGATCTTTCTGCTACACAAGAAAATATTGCCTGTATGAGCTAGGGAAACTATATTATAGATTGAAGGAAATTCACAAAATCAAACTTAATTTTGAGACATGGTAAAATTTTCTAAGTATATACCGAGCACAGTAAAAATCATAAAAAAAGAAATGTTATGGATCACTGAAGGCATTAAATGGTCCATACTTTAAAAAAAGTCAAAAAAAGCACATTAAAATATTTATATTTGTATGATAAATGGCTAAAAATATACTTACAAATTAACACAAATAGAAATGAGCAAATATAAAAATGAAGTAGACATAGATAATTACAAAAAGAAATAATAATGGGTAAAATGCATATAAAATATATTCAGGCTCATTAGCAATTGAAATGAAAATTTAACAATCATAAACATTATGACTTCTTCAGAAAGGCATTTTATAAATTGATTTATATTTGTAGGGTTTCATATATGAATAAGAATTCATGTTATTTTTACCCTTTATTACCTATTCCCAATCCTCTTTCTCCCCACTACAAACTTCATAACTTTCACTCCTGATAGGAGTGCAGACATGTGCATGTACCCTCTTCAGAAGAGATGCATGGTAACTTCAAGGATTTCAAAACAAATCTTTGATTGCCTCATATATTTTCACCCAATGACACCAAATCTAGAATTTTATCCTAAGAAAATAATTACAAATATGCAGAAAATAATTTCTTCAAATAGATATGGTAATAACTAGACCACATCTTGGGCATAAAATAAGCCATGGTGAACTTTGAAAGAGTGAAAATTGTGCAAGTATATTTAACCACTGTGCCATCTTGTGTTCCCTTAGAGGCAAGAGGTTAAACAGATATAACAGAGTTCCCATATTAGTGGGTGGGCCAAGAAGGGGTTCCAAGGTGTGCCACTGAGTTCTGAACCCTCACTAGTGTAGATGACACAGGGGGAAATTCAGTGTCCATATAAACAGATGTTCTGTAGGGTGGGAGGGAAACTGGGAGTGGGATGGGGAGATAACAGAGGGAAAGGGAAAGGGAGGGGGTACCTATTGAGCTTGTATAACCAAGTAAAAAATTTTTTAAAAATTTAAAAATAAAAAAAATATATAATGGCTCTTAAAAACATACTGAGAATAGTTTCGTATTTCACAAACAATGCATGCAGCTCACACGAAAAGGCTGAAATCGAGCATATCCTCCAATTTCTCTTTTTCAGCAAACCTAAAAACACACCATGAATCAATCTAGAGCATTTAAGCCCCAAGGGAAGGAGTGTTGTCTTTTAAAAGGGCCATTTTTAAGCTATCCAGGCAACATCCAAGATAGCGAGTCAGGTGGTTTCCACTACCCTATGTTTCCTCTTAAGTGAATACTTCCAAAGTGAAGAAAGAGAGAACAAGGGCTGAATCTCATCTAAGCCAAACTCCATTACCCAGCATCTTTCCTAAGACTGATTTCCAGATAAGCCAACACAGAGAGAAATGGGTCCATACAAAGACATGGACATTCAAGAAAGGTGCATTTTTCCTTCCTAAGAAAATCCAACATGACTGTTGTGATCGCAGAAACAAAGGAAGATTGAAAACTGGATTCAAACAATGTCAAACCTCAACAACTCAAGATGAAAACCACGTCCATCCTGGCTTCACCACTGGTTCTGCCATCACCACATGATGAGAATTTGGTAAGGCCCATCTGAGTCATCCAGCCATGATATTTTTGTATAATTGCCATCACAATTCTTCACTCTGCTGTGTATACACATCCCAAGAGGTCTCATGTAGGCAACATCTTCCAACATAGGGAGTGTGTTTTCTCTTGATGTTAATAATGTAGCTACAGAAACAAGGCGACTTAGGGGAACAACTGTTTTCATGCAATTCTCAGTCACAATCGTCAGCATGGCAGGAGAGTTCATAGCAACATAAGAAGCTGAGGCCAAACCATATTCACAGGAATGTTTGTCCTTTAGAGAGGAACATACTTTCTCTTTGGCTAGTATGTCTGTATATACAAAGTATGTCAAAGTACCGAACCACCGTATCCATCTGTCATAATTAGGCACAGTTGTTAACATGACGGTCGAGGGTTTGAGCTCTGGGCACATTTGTGGAAAATTAGTGGTTGAGTTGGGCCCAGAGCAAGTCTGCAGGAGATTGTCTAGCTGATGGGGAAGGCCCAGCCTATGGTGAGTGTGATTAGGCCCTGAAATAAAATACAGAGGCATCCTTGTGTACACTTGACCAGACATGCTGGTCTGGTAAGTAAGGATCGTCCCTCTCTCAGCTGTTATGTGGTGATGGTGTAGCCAGTTCCCTCAGCCCTGGTGTTAGTGCGTGCTCTCCCGTCAAGCTGGACTAAGAACTGTAATCATAATCATAAGAGACAATAAACCCCTTGTTCACTTAAGCTGTTTGATGGTGATTTATCAGCAACCAAGCAGGTGAACTGCAACTCCATCTTATTCACCTGCCCAGCGTCTAGTTCCATCCACCATAGGCTGGCGATGTTTGGCTCCATCTCCTAAAGGTACCACCACCTTCCCAAGCAGCTAAGGATGCAAACACATGAGCCTGTAGGGGACAACGTGCATTCAAATCACAGCTGGCCATTGGCCTCTTTCCCCTGTGGCAGCTGCAGCCAGGAACACACAAGGTGGCTTCTCCCATGCCCAGTCTTTATCTCTCCACTTTTGGGGTTACGGACATCAACAGGGAGGGGAAAGTGGGGATAGAACAGCCACCCCGACTGAGGGCTGTCTCTTATACTGGGCTTTTGCTTTCTTCTCCCAGGCTGACAAGCTCTCTCTTTGATCCATCCTTGTTCATCTCATTTACATACAAGCATCCAGTAATCAGAACCCCCCTGAGGCTATCCAGGGCCTCTAAACATAACTTCCTTGTCAGTCTGTCTTGAAGCTAGATTCAGGCTCTCGGCTGGCTTGTGTCTCTAGCTTGAGGCCTAGCTCCGAGACAGTCCTGATTTTTGGAGAGAGACTAAAGACTTCACAGTGAGATGTTGAAGTTCCAGTAATACTGCTTCTCCTCTGAAACAATGCTCTTGACTGCGGCATGAAACTCACTTACCCCTCAGGTTAGACCCTTCCCCCTCCCAGTCTCTCTCTGGAGAACTGCTGCTTCTGCCTCTCTCTCTGTTCTCTGCAGACTTGCCTGAAGGATTGCATCCCAAGACCCACCAAGAGCTCTCTGGTCTGTAATACCTGCTGGTAAACTCTTGGGAGGCATCCTGGGACCTGCCAAGGAGTCCAGTGTTATTATACTTCCGACTTCTCCGGTTGGCTTGCCACTGCTACCAGGAGTTCAAAGTCCCTGCTACTCCATGAAGCTTTCATCCCTTTCACCACCTATTTTTCCTGCCTGACCTGTTTCTAAAACGATGTGAAAAAAGTTCCCCTAATTTGCTTGCCCCATACTGTCTGGCTACCCCATTCTAGAGGGAAGGCAAGACGAGTTACTGAAAGGAGAATCAATGATCACACAAGGATAGAGACAGCACATATTTTTAAGCAACAACAATATATTCAGACAGAGTGAAAGATACACAAATAACCATGATGAAGTCGTTACTCCTGACTCAGATCTAGAATAAGTGCCTGAAACCAGGATTCAGGCTTACAGCTTATTGATGGAAGATTCCTGAAGAAACATCTGTGATGAAAAAGGATCAGGAATGAGAAAGAACAAAGACAGTCTATATATCAAGTCAGGGCTGGTCTTGGCATGATCTTGGGGATAAAAGGGTGGCTATAGGGTCTCTGGAGCTTAAGATTAATAAACTATGTTTCCCCTTGGGAAGAGTTCTCTTGCCAAAACTGGTGTTTGCCTATTTTGATAACCATCTTCCTTTAGGGATATTTTCTCTCTGCCTCCTGGGTACTGGGATTATAGGCACTTGCCACACCTGCCTGGCTTTTATGTGGGTTCTGGAACTCTGAACTCAAGTACTCATCCTGTGTGGCAAGTGCTTCAACACAGAGCCCTCTTCTAGGCGCTAACATCGTTTTCTTCTTCTCCTTCTCCTTCTCCTTCTCCTCCTTCTCCTCCTTCTCCTCCTTCTCCTTCTTCTCCTTCTTCTCCTTCTTCTCCTTCTTCTCCTTCTTCTCCTTCTTCTCCTTCTTCTTCCTTCTTCTTCCTTCTTCTCCTTCTTCTCCTTCTTCTCCTTCTCCTTCTTCTCCTTCTTCTTCCTCTTCTTCCTCCTCCTCCTCCTCCTCCTTCTTCTTCTTCCTCCTCTTCCTCTTCCTCTTCCTCTTCCACTTCCTCTTCTTCTTCCTCTTCTTTTTCTTCCGCTTCCGCTCCCTCTTCCTCTTCCTCCTCTTCCTCCTCCTCCTCCTCCTTCTTTCTTCTTCATCATGAAAATGAGCATGAATAAGTTTGTCAACTCTGATTTAAAAGAAGTAAAGCATTGGAAGAAGACAATGAATTTCCAAAGCAGACAAGCCAAAGTATCTCATTGGAACTCATGGGAAATATTTCAATTTCAGACAAAGTTTCCTTAGGGGAACAGAAGGAGGATACATGACCCCTATTGAGATAGACATGGAAGAAAAGAACAATGGAAATAAGGCCAAAGCCCTGCACTGAACCTGCCCCAGGGTCAGGTACTAATCCAGTTATTTATGTACCCTTGAGAACTGCTGTCTAAATCAGTTGTCTTCAACTGGAAAGGACACAGTTTTCGTTCTGGTGTGGGGTCACTCGGGGCATTTCTTGGCTTTCAGATGAAAACTAGTTTAATATTTCCTAGAAAGTTTCTCTGCCACAAATGTGTGCTGCCAACCTCCAGGGACATTCATTTGAAATGATGATAAGGAGACAGTCACTCAGAGAGAAAGAGTTCAGTGCAACAGTGCTTTGCTCAGATAACCACTGTTTCCTTGTGGGATAAGAAGCCAGAACAATCTTAGAGGTGATCCAGTTGAACTGAGGTCTAAAGGTGTGAGACATTTTTACATATCTGACAGTACAGTCTTTGTCTAGGTGTTCAAAGGCTATTCCCATAATTCTGTCAGGGACTCTAATATTCTCCCATTTGTTGAAAAAAAAACTAGAAGTCAAATTCACAAAGCACATAAAAAGATTCATCATACCTGCAACCTCATGTTACAAAGTTCCCAATTCTTAGCTTTACCCAGATTACTTCACTTCCACCAGATTATTACTGATACAGCTCAGTCTTCAAAAGGTAAGAAGCTATTGACATGGTTAGTCACAGTCTGTTCTTTATTCAGTAAAATTTGTCGATAGAAATAATTCCCTTTGTCAAAGGAAATTAAGTTCCAGCACAGGAATTCAAAGAAAAACTTATCTGCACACGCACATTCAAAGCACTTTGCTTGCGTGAATGGAATACCTTCTTAAATTTAGTACAATTCATATGGCCCATGGCAATAACCAAGACATGGTAGAAACCTAATACCTCCTCACATATTCAAAATGCTTTATATAGATTAGTTCATCTAATTATGCCAGTAACCCCACTGCTTAGATATGTTTACAGACAAAAATGGAGAAAATAAATTATCTCACTGAAAACCTCTACCTGTTTCTGGGATACTAATCAAGGTACCTTTGATTCCATGATACAAGTGCTTAATAATTCTGCTAAGAGACACTGTAACTGCAAAGATGTATCATTGTCTACTCATGTCAATCAGCCCATTTTTTTCTCAAAAATGTAGGTAGAATACTTCAACAGAGCATTTGAAAAGAAGTGAGGAAAAAAATGTATTAGTATCAATGCTGCTACCGTAGGTGAGAAATTCCTGGATGCGCAGGATCTGCGACCAACTGTTTTATTACAACTTGCTATAAATTGAAACATTCCCTCCTAGAGTTAGAAAGGAAATTCACAAAAGATAGGAAGCTATAGTGGCTTACCAGTTTGTAGAAAGTCATGAAGCTCATAGGATTCAGAAAGTTCATAAAGTTACCAGATTCATGAGGTACCTACCCAAGGTATGCAAGCAGTTGCTTCAAAAGTGGACACTCTTCAGTGCAGCTGAATGAAAGCTGGGCAGGAAACCAAAGTTGCAGCTTTCATAAGTTATTACCCATTCTGGACTGGGCTTCTCAGTGGTACAAATGCTCATGTAAGTAACTCCTCTTGTAAGTAACTCTGATAGCATCATTAGTTCATTTAGCAAGCTAGACTTGGATAGAATCATATCTTTGATCTGTCATCAGTGCCTTATCTTGGGTAAGGACCATTGTTTTTGGTTCCTGTCTCCCCAGGAAAAGTACAATATCTATACAGACAACGAAAAAAAAGTGACAGGAGAGGGAGGGCAAATGAACTTTCTAATGCTTGATATATACAGGCAGGCAGGCAGGCAGGCAGGCAGGCAGGCAGGCAGGCAGACAGACAGACACACAGACAGACAGACAGACAGACAGATACATACATACATACATACATACATACATACATACATACATAGACAGACAGATAGATCATGGCTCTCTCTGAATCTTCATATGCAAATCAAAGCATTATTAAACCTTAAAACATTGATATTTGCATGCAAGTCAGCTCTTTGTTGTGGGTGGTCTGTATATTGCAGGACGATGACTGTTATTTTTATGATACTCCAGGGGTCAAAAAAACCCCCAAAATCTGAGTTGAGAACGAATTTGCCACAGGAAGGCTATATAACTGTTTTTTTCTCCCTCTCTTTAGAATGTCACCTGTCGACGTAGTCAAACTTTGGATGTTCTGTCTTGGAGGGGTACTTACAAAGCAAACTTCACAGCAAGATAATCAGAGTGAAAATGATATTACAGTTTCATATCTCTCCCACAGTTAGTTCTCAAGAAGTTATTTAATAAATGAGTAAATAAGCAGTTTCCTCGACTTGAGTCATTATATCTCAAAACTGATATTGTGGTTTGCTTTTATTTTTATTTTTTGAGAGAGTGTCTCACATTGTAGTCCAGGCTGGCCTAGAATTTATTATCAGACTTATGATCTGAACAACTTAGCAATCTTTCTGTGTCTGCCCTTTACGTTTCTGGGATCATAGATATGACCACCATACCCAGCTGGTTTCATAGTTCTTGAATGTTTTGACCATATTAGCATCTTGTTAGTCTTTAACGCTTTATTACAAATGTCACTGGATTAAAAGCAACATATCTGTGCTCTTTCCAATCTGGGGACAAGCATATGCAATTCGTTTCATTAAGCTAAAATCATGGTGCCATCAGAACTGATTCATTCTGAAGACTCTGTGAGGGAGAAAAAATGTGAACTGTTATGTTACTGTGATGCATAATTAAAAAGAAAATAACTAAGTTCCCAAGACACCAACCTGCCCTTAGAGCCTGCACCATGCTGCTGCTTTGAAACTGGCCTTAGCTCCTTTCTGATAAGAGCTAAGGCCATGTGCTTGCCTGTGTTCCATCAGCCGATCTACCACATTGAGACTATTAATGCATTTGCTTCTGTAAAGTCTCACTTCTGCTCCATCCCTACTCTACTTTAGGATAAAACAGAAGCCTAAACTAGGCTCGAGGCTAGAGATTTTTGTGAGGACTATCTTGGCTCCAAACTGCCAGAATTAAACTCTTCTCTGTGACCCTAATTGGTGTCTGGGAAATTATTCCAGGGTTACTTCCATAAGAGCTAGGACAGAATCTATTTCCCAGTCTTTCCTAGCTTCTGGAGGCTTCTATCATTCCTTGGCTTATGGCTCGTATCACATTTCTTCCTTCTTTCTTTATAGTTAAAGCGCCCTCTGACTCTCTGTTATAAGAACATCCATGATTATATTTGGGGCCTGTCAAGATAATTCAGGATAATGATTCATTTATAAGATACTTATCTCACTCCTACAAAATTCCCTTTACCATAAAAGTTAATGTAGAGTTCCATGATTCAGACCCAGAAGTCTTTAGGTGCTACTCTTCAACTTATAGCTACCTAATTATTAGAATTAATAAAAAATGTGTATCTATGTATGTGCCATGGATATATATGTGTATGCATGTTTGCATGTCATTGGGCACATGTGTGTATAGATGCACATATGAGTATATGTTTTGAGCCTGGTTCTCTAATTAAACTCAGAGCTCTGGTTGGACTAGTCAACTTGCTCTTTAGATTTCCTAGGATCTGCCATTCAGTACTGGAATTAGAGGCAATGTGGGTCTCCAAACTGAACCACAAGTGCTTAATTGCTGAATGACCTATTTAGTCCCTAAATCAGACATTTTAAAGAACTTAATGTATCTTAATTTCTAATACTCTTACTTTTAAATTATAGAGGCCATGATCCAATTATGACCCTATTTGATATAAGGTCCTAGAGTTGAAGACATGGGCCTTTGCTGCTTTTTCAATTAATGTTGTATTTTAATGTGTCCTCTGCAAGTATCATTGGTATTTGCTGTTGGACCATAAAATCACAGATCTTCCATAATAAGTGAAAAGAATTTTTTTTTAAAAAAATTGAATCCATTCTAACCTCTCTGGAAATCTTACCGAAACTGGCTTTGGACTGTTTTGTGTCATTATATTGATCATTTCTACAGTAATGTTGCATACATTTTCTAGCTTTTACCAACTCAGGCAATAACACCAGAGAATCCCATTATACAATATACTGAATTGAGCTAAAGTAATCTCATCATCCTATATTCTTCGTGTTTTGTTTGCTTCAGTTTGAATATCCACTGGACATAATGATGCATTCCATAGCAGTGAATCCATTTTCAATGGGTGGAACTACTCTACATCCTTCAGCTACTTCAAAGCCCAGCATCTTTTCAAGCATCCTGATGTACCAGTGCATATCTTCAGAAAAATGTTCTTCAGAATGCCTGGTAAACAGAGCTATGATTTCCTCCATAATTATGCCATTAGACTTCATCATACACAAATATATAATTTGTGGCAAATCATTTGTGTCATATTTTAGTTTGAATCAGTATCAGGATATGTGAGGGGTGATGTTTTTTGCCTCAAAAATGAATAGGTTGTTTTGTTCAAATATGTTCTATATTTGTTATGTGCCTTTCAAAATAAGTATCATGACAGAGTCTCTCCTTGTAGTCTTGTCGAGATACATAGTCTAGTGAACTATTTGAAAACAATTCAACATAAGCTAGGCAAAGTTTCTGTTTTGACAAACCATTATGTTTTTTTCTTACAGTAAACAACTTCCAAAAGCATTCTGCATGAAGGAAAACCATTCTTATCCTGATGACTCATCATTGGTGGACTCAGAAAACAGTTTGCATGCAAAATTTGCACCTAAAAGTTATATAACAGAAACAGAATTCAACCGTTTTCATTCTGTAGCTAACAGCCAAGAAAATAATAATAATATAAAATGTTTATAAAACTTAGCGCCTATTATGGACATTATAGAGATAATCAAATTTATGATTATATTTAGCATTCAGTACTTATGTAGATGTAACTGTCAATTTCAGTACTAGTGGCTTACAATGAATTTTCACATCTTTCAGTTCCTTGGGAGGTCTGCTTGGGATTCCTGTGGATACTCCTGGGTTCTTTCCTGTGACTGATGCCACGGAGGATAGACTAAGAACAGTTGCTGTTCTTTCTTTCTTTATGACCTTTCAACTTCAAGAAAGCAAACTTTGGGGCTGGAGAGGTGGCTCAGGAGTTAAGCCTCCGCCTTGCAGGCAGAAGGTCCCGAGTTCGGATCCCACATCCCACGTATAGACGCCAGGCGGAAGGCGGAAGGTGGAAGCGGGGGCGGCCTGCGCTTCTGGTCCTGGTAGGGCGGAGCCCGTGAATCCCGGGGCAGAAGGAGGTGGAGGCGTCCATGGTGGTTCGCGAATTCGTCCGTGGTTCTACACACACACAGACACACACACACACAGACACACACACAGACACGTGAGCGCGCGCATACACACAGTTGAATAAATAATAATAATAATAATAAAATAAAAAAGAAAATTAAAAAAAAGAAAGCAAACTTAGCTGAGATTTAGCACAGGGTAATGGCAGCACTGCCCCAAGTATATGAGCACTGGTCATATCTGTGAATCACATTTCTGAATGCCCCGTTAGCCAAAGCAAAACATAATGTTCAATGAGAAGATGTGCAAGTGTGAAGATACTGGGAGGAGACTCCTTGGAAGACAAACTAGAGTAACAGGATAACCGACTGCACAGTAAGCAATAGAACAAAGGTTCAGAAGCTCTTTCCGGAACCACGAAAAAATAAAACTGATCATCTAACAATTCAGAATGTGCTGGTGATGTTACAATGAATATTATCTGGCACCAATTTTTGGAATAAACGTTTCTCTTTGATTATTGTCAGACAGACAAAAAGAAAGGATGGATTTATAATTTAACTGTTTCAAATTCATCCAAACACTTTCTGCATTAAGAATACCTCCAGGCAAAAACAATCGAGTTCTGCAAAACTTCTATTTTGCTGCTTTTGTGGAGGAGTATTGAGTGTATCCTGAGGCAGATAGTCATCTTGATATGTTCAGAATTGAAAAGGTTCCATGGCCAAATCAAGACTGTTCCCATAATAAATGAGTTTCTTGCATGTTTCTTGCTAAACTTTTTCTTCTTTGATACTCTCGTTTTCCTGAGAAACTACTAGGGATATCAACTGCTTCCAGGTTTCATCAGATGGTGATATGGCGAGGTTAAACAACACTTTGTTTGGTCTTACCCTTTCCGGGAAAGGACTGCTTGGGTACACCCAACTCAGTCTGCTCAAATTCAGGTTAAAGGGAACCCATGTGATCTTCATTGGGACTCTGTTCTTTCAGAATAAGTAGAAGCATTCAGGTGATAAAAAAGCCCTTTGCAGAACTTTTCAATGGGCAGGAGAAAAGTCCTTTAAATTATATACTTTGTCACCTAGTCATGAAATACTAGAGCTATTGGAAATTTAAGAGATCATGTAATCTAGATATAGTAAAAAAAAAATTAGTCCCTGCATTTATTTAAATTTGCTCTGAGATTTTGTTGCAAAATTTTTAATGCAGATGCTGTAATTTAGCTTGAGCATGCCTTCTGGAAACTTCATCCTCACAGTAGGTAATGTAGAGCTGCTGCAGTTTTCAAGGGTAAGGCCAAGCGGAAGGTAATTAGATCATGAGGGCTCCAGCCCTGGAGTGGATGAGTATGAATGTCAACAATGGAGTAGATCCCATGAGAATGAGTTATTTCAAAGGAGCTTGGGCCCTTCTCTTTTGGCACGTACTGCTCACCCCTTCTGCATGTGATGTCCTCTATTGCATGGTCACCATCAGAACCAAACAGATTCTGGAACCCAGCTTCAGACAGCTTGGGGGAACACCAAAGGATTCGAGGCAGTAGATAACTAGGATCAATTTGCAATGTGCAATATCCATGTCTATGTTCTAAGCACTTAGGATTCTAAACTAATCTAACTTCTTGTTCTTATAAAAGAAAGAATGTTAATAAGAATAGTAACTGGCATAAGCATTCAAAATGAGTCAGTGACAGAGGTTAAAAAAAGATGTTTCCCCACTTTTGCAAGCATATTGAGTGCCCACCCCTGCTTCTCTCTGTTTCCCCTCCCTCCCATTCCCTCCCTTTATTAATCTTTTCTACTCCCTCCCACCCTCCTGCCTGTATGAAAAAAAGATTTTTTTAAACAAAAACCTGACAGACTTTGGACTGCAGTTTAGTGGTGGATCACTTGTCTAAGGCCTTAGGCTCAATACCCATTATGAAAAAAAAGCAGATAGTATATCTGGCATCATAGTTTCGAAAGAGTTTGAAATTATACCACAGGTATATCAGAAAACACATGAATTAATTTTGTATTATTCTCCTAGTCAATATTCTATACAATATTTCTATATGAGAAGGATGGGTAAGTTTACCATTCGTTTTCCTTTGTTCAAGGTAATTTAAAAGTCAGAAATTACTTTGTCCTTCAACTTTCTCTCTTAAACCCAATTCATCATCAGTGCAAATGAGCAAAAGGCAAAATAAAAGATTTGGGTTACACTCATAGACCCAACTTCCTATACGTTATTTTTTTAACTACAAGATGAAATGGAAAACTAGATTGCTACTAGTGGGGGGATGAACAATTCAGAAGTACCTTCACTTATGAATTTATGAATGCTCAGCACGTAAAACTGAATAAAAATGCACAAAGCTCAGATCCCAAGGAAAGTGCATCCGCTGTGGTCATGGACAACTGATGCCAGCGGTCATGGTCATCTTGGCTACCACAATAGTCTTTCACAAATGCATTTTTGCTATGTGCTATAGTATGGCTCTAGAGTAGCCCTCAGAGTTCTATGTGCTAAAGACTTGGTCCCCCCATGGCACTGCTGGGATATCATGGATCTTTAAGAAGTGTGGTCTTGTAGGAAATCTGAAAGTCCCTGGAGGCACACCCTTGAAGGAAATGGTGCATGCTACTCCCATGATATTTGCCCCTTTTGCTCTTGAGATAAGTAGCAATTATCTACTACAAGCTCTTACCACCATATGTTGCATGACCGCAGCCCTCAAAGAGCCCTACAGAGCCACTGTAGACTAGACTCTCTGAAACAATAAGAAATAAACCTCTTTGTAAGTTATCTCAGGAATATGGTACTGGAGTAGAAAACTGGCTAACACTTTTTGTTGGGTTTAACCTTGAAAGTTTTCCTGAATATCATGAACATCCTTATATCTGAGTATTGTGAAACAGAAAGCTTACATCATACCAAAGAAGTAAATCTTTCTGCAAGGCAGGAGGGTAAGAAAGAGAACAGAAGAAACTTCATGGTGTAGGTGTAGGTGCCAGGGAGAAAATGAACCTGGGAAGGCATCTGCTCACAAACCTGGTGACCTGAATTTGATCACTGGAAGCCCAAATGGTGGAAAGAGAGAACTGACAGCTGTACTCTTTTTTTTTTATTTTTTTAATTTATTCAATTGGTGTGCATGTGCACATGTGTGTATGTATGTGTGTGTGTGTGTGTGTGTGTGTGTGTGTGTGTGTGTGTGTGTGTGTGTAGAACCACTGACGAATTCAAGAAAGCACCATGGACGCCTCCACCTCCTCCTTGTTTACCCTGCCCCGAGATTCACAGGCTCTGCCCTACCAGGACCAGAAACACAGGCCGCCCCTCTTCTGCCCAGTGTCTATACGTGGGGTCTAGGATCCGAACTCAGGACCTTCCACCTGCAAGGCAGAGGCTTAACCCCTGAGCCACCTTTCCAGCCCCCTACCTTTCTCTCTTTGTAACTCCACTCCAGACACAGTGACTTCCTTATATTTCCTGAAGTGTTACAGCTAGCATTGACTCCCATTCCCTGTGTCTTAGTCACTTTGCTTCACATATCACATGACCCGCTCCCTTGCCTCCTTCAGTTATCATTCCAGTGGTCTGTCAACCCTGAAGACTAACTTGTATTTCTCAATAAGCCAGCACCTTCCCTTCAATTTGTCTCTAATACCTCTCAATTCCTACTAATTTTTTATTGCCTTTGCTTTCCCCTTTAAACATGTCACTGTTCGAAATACTCCTTCTGATACATAGCTTCCAGAGGCAGAGATTCTTGTGCTTTGCATTCGTCACCATGGACCTAGTACCCAGCTGTTCTACCTGCCCACAGGAGACATTGAGTGAACAGACCATGAAATGTGGCAAAATATTTAGAGTCTGTGGAGTTATTATCAGTGTCTGTCATTGTTATCCTGCTCTCTATTCAGAAAAGAGTAGGATGTGCTCATATATTTTAAAGTCAGAGCACAAAGAAAGGACTTGTGAAGCTTGTAAGTTACAGATAACCAGCCTCCAAGCCTTTTTGGAATCTCACAGCATTGTTGAGCAAGAATGCTAACAAGTATACAGTCAGTGCTGCTGGGGAATCGTCTTAGCACTTACACATGTGCATCAAGTTGGGGAGAAGGGCACTGGCAGATTCCTAGAAGATTCTCAAATACATGGGACCTTTATACTTTAGGAAAAGATATGCTTATCATGATATATAGTCACAAGATAGAGAAATAACTTCTTAAAATTGAATACTTCAAACTCATATTTAGGAAGATGCATTTAGAGTTAAGATCAGACCCACCTAATCACTTTGAAATATACAATAAAATTAATATGTGGAAAGGAGCTATTTAGATCACTCTGCAGGTAAAGCACCTGCTAGAAAACCTGGAGACTTGAGTTTGATTCCTGGAGGCCACACATGGTAGAGAGAACTGGCTTCCAAAAGTTGTCTGCTGACATTCATTTCTGCCATGATATGTATGCATGCTCTCCCTTCCTCTCTCTCTCTCTCTCTCTCTCTCTTTCTCTGTCTCTCTGTATGGAATGTAGATTTGAAGAAGTAAAGATGGGGCTGGAGAGGTGGCTCAGGGGTTAAGCCTCTGCCTTGCAGGCAGAAGGTCCTGAGTTCAGATCCTAGACCCCACGTATAGACACCGGGTGGAAGCAGGGGCCACCTGCATTTCTGGTCCTGGTAGGGTGGAGCCTGTGAATCCCAGGGCAGAATAAACAAGGAGGAGGTGGAGGCAGTCCATGGTTGTTCCCGAATTCGCCCGTGGCTCTACACACACACACATACACACACATATGTACATACACGCACACACATGCACAGTTGAATAAAAAAATTTAAAAAAAGAAGTAGAGATAATAAATATTAACTAGGACATAACAAGTACTTCATGAAAAGCACTAGAAACATCTCATTACTCTTCACAACAATTAGTACACTGAGTATACTTGAGTGTGTAATTATTGTTCTTATTGAGGCAGGAATTAGTTGACAGTAGACGGTGAGAGAAAAAGGCCTATGGTAAAAACTGCAAGATGCTCATGTATATTAATAGTGAGAATAGAGATTCAGATTAAAATAGAAACTTTGGGTTAAAACAGCAAAGCCAAAAACACTAAGAATGAGAGATAAACAAGCTTGTAGTTGGGTATGAGATAGTCTAGCTCAGCAGACACCAAAGATGGACAGGTCACTGGGCCAGTGATGGCAGGTTAGCTCCCCTCCCCATCCAAAATCATTAGGGAATACATATAAAGTGCGACTTGTCTTTGCATATATTTTTTCTTTCAAAGCAGCTAAATTGTTACAGACTTAACTGTAATAAGACTGGCTGCTAACAAGAAGATTCCACCTAGAAGACCAGCCCAGACCACTCCAGAGATAAGTAGTTACGTATTAGGTAACTAAAAAAGGGGCTGGAGGGGTGGCTCAGGGGTTAAGCCTCCGCCTTGCAGGCGGAAGGTCCCGAGTTCGGATCCCAGATCCCACGTATAGACGCCAGACGGAAGCGGGGGCAGCCTGCGCTTCTGGTCCTGGTAGGGTGGAGCCTGTGAATCCCGGGGCAGAAGGAGGTGGAGGCGCCCATGGTGCTTCGCGAATTCGTCCGTGGTTCTACATATACACAGACACACACACACAGACACGCGCGCGCACATACACACAGTTGAATAAATAATAATAATAATAATAAAATTTAAAAAAGGTCACAGTTACTTCTTGGTAGCTGCAGTAGAGTTAATCCTCAGCCATGGTAAAGCTGCAATGTGAGAACAGGGACTTAATAGCAGTTCAGACACTTGCAAGATCAGAAGAAGCAAAACTAGACAGTGACCAACAGCTTAAAGAGAGTTAACATCGAGTCAGCAAAGAAAGCCATAGATGGGCAAAAGTAGCTTCAACTGTCCCTTCCTGGATGGGCAGCATACGAACAGCATATGATAATCCCTCTGGTAGCCAGATGAATATGCATAGAGTACGTAGGGTCACCATTGGCTAAGCCCAGATAATGAACTAGTCTCAAGTTGTACCTAAGCCTCTGTCCAGTTTCTCTGTTGCTCTATAAATCCCAAGACAAAGGAAATTTGGCAACTCTTTCCTTTCTTGGGAAGCCCACCCACTCTCTGGAGTTATCAGTCTTAATAAAACCTACATCTTTGCTTTCTCCCATGAATGTCTGCACATTGATTTTTTTTTTCTAATGTAAGAGAACAAACTCAGAGCCACTTTCCCAGGCTGATCATCAATAAGCAGTGAGTATCCACAATCCTAACATCTGTCCAGTCAGGCCATGAAAAGTCCTCACACATTCAAAAATCTTATTATCACTATTTTGTGGATAAGAAAATAAGTTCTGTGTGACTTAGAAAACAAACTGGTAAACAGCAGTATCAGATTATAAATTGGAGTCTGATTCTAAAATGCTTTCTGTCCATTCTTTGATGTGTCCATATATGTATGTGTCCATCAATTCATTCATCCAAGGAATATATAATAACTATCCAGCATTGCCAATTTCATGTTGGAATAACAAATAGTGGCATTCCTTATCACTTCAAGCTCATACTTGACATGAAGTTAGAATATTACAATCTTGTAACGTCAAGCAATGGAAAGTACTATAGGAAATCCCCTAAGGGGATAAGGTGCCTACTCACAAACATGGTGACTTGAGTTGGATTCTTGGAAGCCCACATAGTAGAAAGAGAGACCTGACTTCCAAAAGTTGTTCTCTGATCATTGTCCATGTGCCATGACATAACATGTATACGTGTTCTCTCTTCTCTCTCTTTCTCCCTCTCTTTATATATATCTCTTTATCTCTGTGTATATATGTCTTTCTCTCCTCTTCCTCACCTTTTCCCTCAAATAAATACTAAAGTACTAAGAATATTATGTATTTTCTGTATTTCAATGCAAATAACCTAAAGGTGAGATGTTTGTGCCCTTGGCATTGGATTTTCAATGATTTTTCTCTCCCCTCTTCTCTCCATTCCACTCCTAGGTCAAATACTGTCATATATATTGCTGCATGAACTTACAAAGACATTAAGAAGCCACAGAGAAAGCCAGATAGGAGAGTGAATAGATTATCCAGATAATTTGGGCAGAAATATTTCCTACTGAGGGAATGGATAGTTGGCCAAAGGACTTAGCTTGACAAATGGTTATGGTAATTATTCTTGCCTTGATTTTGCCTTGGAAATTTTCTGTTTTTGAGATAAGGACAAATGCATGTAGAAGTAAGGATATGCATGTCAAATACTCTTATGACTAGGACCATAGGATAAATACTAGCTATGAGTGTGCCTCATAGAATGAGTTACTATTAGGATAATTTATGTGTGTGTGCTTGAATGTGTGTATTAACCACAAAATTAAAGGGAAAGAAAAACATCCAACTTTGCTCCAACACATAAAGGCTTTGAACATATAAACCCCAAGTTCACAGTGAAAAAAATAGGCAACTAAATCAAAGAACTAGATTCATAGAGAAAAAATCTACCCTGAAGTCTAAAGAGACAATCAACTCCAGAAAGTCAAAGCTGAAATTTTCTTATCCATATCAAGAGTAGCTAGTGTCCTAAATGGGCAAGAGGAACACTTGTGTGGTAATTCTGACAAATGGCTGGAGACTGAATGTGATGCAACTTAAGTAAGAGTGAGATGGCTCAGTAGGTAAAAATCACTTGCTCTACAAGCCTAACAACCAGAGTTTGATCTTCAAAACCCATGTAAAAGTAAAGAAATCTGAATTCACAAAGATGTTCTCTGACCTTTATATGTGCTCTGCAGCATGCATACACACACTAATAATAATAATAATATAAATTTTATATATATATAAATAACTAAAATATAAAATTTTTAAAATTTGGGGGTTCTTAAGGAGAATGAAACATAAGAGAGCTTAATGAATTGAGTTCCTATTAACTCCATTCTTATTACTTGATTTAGTATGTATGAAGCTCAATAAAATTTTTCAAGGCATGCTAAGACACAAGAAAATATAAAATGTCAACATACAGAGGAACCAGAATTTATAAAGCTTTCCACAGAAGTTTACAGTAATTATGATTATTATATTAAGACTTTGAATGAAAAAGTTAAGTATAGGGTGTTACAGAGGCATGATAGATGAAAAGAATGTGAAGAAATGCTAGAAAAAATGCTATATGAGAATGTGTAGTGCTTTTTAGGACTCATCAGAAAACTTTGCTAGGCTGAGAAAAAGCTCAAGGACTGTGAAGATGCATCAGCACCAATTTTACACTGGAATATAAAGAGAAAAAAGATGGAAAATAAATATATAAACTCAGTGATCTTTTCGGCAATTTCAAATACCAAAACAAAAGAAAAAACAAGAAAAATTACTAAATAACAGTGACTGAAAAATTTACAAAGTTAATGGCAGATAACAAGCCATTTGTCCAGGCAAAAGAAATTCCAGATGATACCAAGTAAAATAAATCAATAATAATAAAATAAACAGCAACAACAAATTTAAAAAATCCAACAAAATAAAATCCTTTCATCTAAGCACATTATATGAATTGCAAATATATATTAATGTGAATTGGAAAAGAAACAAAGACAAAAATAAAATTATAAGAGAAATCAAATTTGGAAAAATACATAATGGGGAATGAAGGAATATGAGATAGGAGGGACTGAGAGACGTATAGAAAAACCCTAAAATTGTGGGAAGTAACCCCAAAGAAACCTCTTAAGCTAGTAATATGTCAAAAACACATGTCTTTTAAAGAAAGGAACAAGAACGGGCAGTCCCTATGCAGAGGAGCATAGAGTGAGAAAAACAGGGTGGGAAGAAAGAGCCTGATCCACTTAAAACCCAGCAACAAAATTATACTAGAAGTAACAGGAATGTGATACTGCCTGATAAAATGGTGGTCAGAGAAGTCTCAGAGGCTCCCAAACTCCCAAAAGGTTTTGCCATTGCTCTTGGTTGCTCTCCAAGAACTGTCAGTAAGACCCTATTACTGAAGATGCAATACATATGAATCACAGAACATAGGCAAAATACATCAACTGGAACAGGTCTGAGAACTTCCTCTTTGCTGGATAGCTTACAAAGTCTAAGAAATACTGTAGAAACTTCTATGGGAGAGAAATAACCACAGGCCTCATCAACTCATGAAATTTGTAAGTTGTAATAAAAATCACCATGGCAACAGGTGACCACCAGTATAAGCATCAAGGAAACAACCAACAGCTTTCTGATTGAACTCAAGACCCGTTTGTCAGAATGGAACACATTCCTGTTACTATAAATTAGAACAAGAACCTGAAAAAGGGAAGGAAATAGATCAATAGGGAAAAACAGCCAATGAACCTATAGGTAGGAAGACAGTACACCAAACTGCTCTGTAAATAGGTATTATACCTGTAGATTTGAAGAACATTTAACTCTGTCTAGAAATCTTCTTTTTTTAATATTTTTTATTTATTATTTATTCAATTGTGCATGTATGCATGTGTGCGCATGTGTGTGTATGTATGTGTGTGTATGTATGTGTGTGTAGAACCACGGACGAATTCCGGAACCACCATGGACCGCCTCCACCTCCTCCTTGTTTACTCTGCCCCAGGATTCACAGGCTCCGCCCTACCAGGACCGCGGAGGCAGGGCGCCCTCCGCTTCCGCCTGGCGTCTATACGTAGGGTCTAGGATCCGAACTCAGGACCTTCCGCCTGCAAGGCAGAGGCTTAACTCCTGAGCCACCTCTCCAGCCCCTAGAAATCTTCTTTTACAACAGAGGTAGAGGATCTCAACACTCTGCAGGATGCAACCTAAGGCAGCAGAACAGCAGTGAAGTGGAAAGCAACAGCCAGTCATAATGCAAAGTACTGGTGGCCCAGGAAGCTTACTCAGAATCAGGCCAACCTAATATTTCCCCATCCTATGGCTTTGGAACCTCACAGAAGAGTGGGTGGTGAGGTCGTAAGAACCTAAAGATGGGAAGGTTCACCATCAGACAAGACATTCCATTCAAGGAAGAACTGCTGCATCTAGGAAACTCGCTTCAGTGAGACTTGTCCTTACCAGACCTGCATAATGACTGCATACCAACATGCCCCTTATAGATAGACTGAAGAGGAACTCAAGAGAGATAAAAACGTACAGTTGGAACTTTAGGGAGTAAGCTGGATGAATGAAAGAAAATGCCCTGCCAGTGCGGTGATCCAAAGACAGGCAACTTGGTATGCCACAGAGGCCTGAACCCCCCATAAGAATAGACAAGTCAGAGGGAACCCTCAGGTCCATAGAAGCAGATAGGCAGGAGGGTGGAAGGTAGTAGGATGAATTGATGAAGGCATGGCAGGAAGAAGGGATAGAGGGAAACAGGGATATATTTAATATGCTTGTAAAACTAGAAAAATAAAATAGCTTTTAAAAAATAAATGCAAGCAAAAATATGCTTGAAAGAGAAATAAAAATCATCAAGGATCTTATCAGTAATTGTACCACCAACAATTATACAAAAACCATTGAGAGAAAAAATCTTCACCAAGCTAGAAATTGTATTAAATGGTATTATCCTTCAAAAACAATGATTAAATAAAGACTTTTTTCAGAATAAAGGAAATTGAACAATCTCAACAGTTCTTTCTCATGACATACATTAAAAGAATATTTTCATGGAGGAAGAAAATAATGTAAACTAAAACCCAAATATTCATGAAAATGGAGAAAGAATAAATGAAGATAGAGTAAATTCTACTCATTATTACTCCATTTAAATATAACTGGCATCTAAAATAGAAACATTTTTTAAATTACATAATTATATCATTCAAATAT
Source organism: Typhlomys cinereus (assembly GCA_023101885.1). NCBI lineage: Eukaryota > Metazoa > Chordata > Mammalia > Rodentia > Platacanthomyidae > Typhlomys > Typhlomys cinereus. The sequence goes on from JALPQD010000178.1 coordinate 159,418, forward strand.
ATGTAATATATAAAGAAAGTGTCATAAAAGTGAAAAGTGAGAAGTTGTGAATACATTGAAATAAAAATATTCTCATTTACTACTTTAGAGCAGTTTAATTAATAAACCGTGATTTTAATTCAGACATGGTAGTTCACACCTCTGCACTCTCAGTATTTGGGAAGCTGAGGTAGAAGAATTGTCATGAGTTTGAGGCCAGCCTGGACTATATAGTTAGTTCAATACCAGCCTAGGCTATAGAATGAAACATTAGCTTAAAAATGTTTCTTTTGGATAGAAAAATGCTAATTATGCTAAGCACAGAACAATTATACAGATAAACTCAGTATTTTCAATTAAACATGGCATAGTTTGAACTAAGCATAAAAGGGACATAATGAATAGGAAGCCATTTCAAGCATAGTGGATATTCATCCTGCTCTATCAGTAATCATTGCCACTGTTAATGGCATAAACCCAAGAATAAGCAACAGAGATTTTCAGAATGGATTAAGAAAGAACAAGACTTAAGTATATGTTCTCTTTAAGAAAATCATTTTATAAGTAAAATAGATTAAAATAAAGGGAAAGAGAAAAGCATACTATGTTAACACCAATCCAAAAATAAACATTGAGTATGTATGTTTATTTAAGACAAAGATGACTTCAGAACAAAAATTCAATCAGGGGCAAAAGGAAGTATTACAGGAAGATAGGTTACCTGAAGGCTAATCCCACTTCTTACTGTATCCTAGGGAGAGAGGGACAAAGGAAGGAGAGAGGGCGAGAGAAGAAGAGGGGAGAGAAAAAAGTGAGGAGTTAGAGAAGGGAGAATGAAGGGTGGAGGGGACAACCACTCAGTATGTTTGTATAAAAGGAGAATTATTAATTAAAAAAAAGACCAGAGTCAGTTCTCCAAGAATCTACAACAATTTTAAACACACATGTGTTTAACAATAAGGAATAAAGGTGCATGAAGCAAAAATTCATGAAGTTGTGAGGATAACAGACAAACCTATTAACTTGATTGGAAGCATCCATTCTGCACCTTCAGTGATTGACAACTCGAGGTAGATACCGGCTGAGGACTACTGGCCAGGTATCACCACCAGCCAGAGTGATCTGCCTGGTTTTTCCTTAACAATCCATCCCATAACCGCAGAAAACATTATTTTCTACTTCACATGGGAAATATATAAAACTGAACATATGCAGATGCAAAAAACATACTAGCCAATGTAAAAGGAGGACTCCACTGAATAGATTCTCAGGAAAAGTGGGATTAAATAAATAACAAAAGTAACTGCCAGAATTGTAATTATTTGGATATTAAATTACATACTGCCAAGTGATCCACTATTTAAAGAAGACATATTGAGCCGAGTTATATATTTTGACTTAAATGAAAATAAAACATAGCTTAAAGTTTATAAAATGCAGTGAAAGTCACGCTTTCTTGCATATATATATACATATATATAATAAAAGAACAAAAATCTAAAATTAATAATTGTAGCCTCTGCTTTAGAAATCTAATGGGAGAAATTCAATTTAATGGACTAGAGAGACAACTCATTAGATAAACTGCTTGCAAAATTGATCTGAGTTTGATCACCAGAAGCCCATGTGATGGAATGAAAGAATGAAGAGACTGATTTCTAAAAGCTCTCTCTCTCTCTCTCTCTCTCTGTTTCTCTCTCTCCCCTTCCCTCCCTCCCTCAAAAGGCATTGAAATAAAAGCTGGTTTTGCAAAGTTTAATAAGAGCATAAAACTTTAGTCAAGTAAATTAAGAACAAATTAGCAAGGCTGAAATGGAAGAGTTTTTTTTTTTATCATTCCTGATCCCCTAGGTATTACAAGACAATAAAAGTATACCGTGAACACTCTGACTCCAGTTTGAGATAAGCCAAGTCTTTGAGACTCAGTTGGTCAAAGCATACACCAGGAGATATAGATATTTTAATAAACTTTGATCTATTAATGTAATAGAATCAATAATTGATAAGTTTCCTAAAAGAAAAATGTAGGCCTAGATTGTATCACTGGAGAATTCTTCAAAACATGTCAGGAAAAATTTAAACCATCACCCACAATCTCTTTCAAAAAATAAAAGCAGAGCTAATCATAAATTCTTTATTTTTTTCCAAAGACACTAACAATCTTAACAACTTCCGTTTTCCTTCTGAATTCCGTTGCTGTTGGTTATAGCTTGCCCTTCTGAAAACTTTAGCTTTCTTAATGAGATGATTTATTCATATTTTTGTTTAACTGTGTTTGAACCATGTCCTTTAGGTCTATTTTTTATCCCAGTAATTTTCTCCATCTGGTATCATCCACTTTGAAATATGTCTTGTCAAAGAATCAAGGGAGGGAGAGCTGCATCATTTCCTAATCCTCCAGGAAGGTCATGGTGAAGATGCCCACAACTAAAGGACAAACTGACAAGAGGAAAGTGGAATCAATTTATGAACACAATTTTATGTGACACTACAACCTTCAGAATTAATGACCCAGAGACTCAGATAAAACCATGCAGTCTAACGTCAGGTCCGATGAAAGCTGTGTGTATCGTTGTAAGAAACATAATTGAACAAAAATTAGGGTCTGACCAAATGCATGCACAAACCAAGAGGCAAGCTCACTAGCCTTGTTGTTCAGACTCCTTTAGCCACTCTTTGTCAGATTTATTTCCTCCGAGTAAGGGGAGGAATATTTCCTATGCATGTCTTAGAGCCTACTTTCAGATGAAGTAGAAATCATTTGTGAACACGCTCTATTCTGTATAGTCTGAGTGACCTTTGCCTCAACTTTCCCACTTGCCAGAGTGACACATTGTAAGATTGTGGGTTCTGAACCCCAAATGAATCAAAATTGTTACTTAACTCTTGGAATTTAAAGGCTCTCTGGCTGCATCTGTATTTTACACTATTATGACAAAAGAGCAAAACAAACTTAGAAAATAAAAATGCTTGTAAACTTAAAATATTATCATAAAGTGAATTTATTATTGGAGAAAATCTATTTTTGTGTGTATGTGTGTCCATGTAGTATATGGTATATATGTATATTATAGCTGCTATATATATATACATATATATAGTTGCAGTTCGCTTGCATGGTTGCTGACAAATCACCATCAAATGGTCTCAGGGAACAAGGGGTTTATTTTTCTTACCATTACTGGTTACAGTTCTTAGTCCAGCTTGATGGGAGAGCTCACACCAACACACCAGGCCAACACACACTGGTACACCTTCTCTAACTAATGGCTGAGAGACGATCCTTCACTTGCCAGACCAGCATATCTGGCCAAGTATACACAAGGATGCCAACTTCCTTAACTGGCTCTCAGTATTTTATTCATCTGTTCAGGACCAGGTCTCACCCACCATAGGCTGAGCCTTCCCTATCAGCTAGACAATCTCCTGCAGGTTTGCTCTGGGCTTAACCCAACCACTAATTCTCCACAAATGTGCCCAAAGTACAAACCCTCAACAGTCAAGTTGACACCCATGCCTATGACATATAGATAGATAGATAGATAGATAGATAGATAGATAGATAGATAGATAATCATAATATATGTTCTTATATATGTTCATGTATATATGTATATTATATCAGAAGTCATAAAATCTTTTCTGTTTTAATTATATTTTTAAACTTTAAACATTTAAACATTTTTGTTAAAATAGAGAAACAAGCAATGCCATTAGCTTCTGCCTACATGGGGTCAGCATCTTTAACAATACTGCTTCCCACCTACATGTCTTGCTCCATGGAAGGTCTTCAGGCATGATGTCATGCACAGAGCCTATAAAAATAATGCTTCCTGTGGAAGCGCTCCTGAAGAGCCTGACTAGGGTATTTTTGAGGGATGGTCATCCTTCAGAAATACACTCATGATAGTTTGTTTTTAGTGCAGTTTCTCTCCATGCTGTCAATAAGTTCACTACTAAATGGTTTGCAGGGAAACAAGGAAGTTTTATTTTGGCTTATGCTTCTTGGTTACAGTTCTTTGTTGAGCTTTGTGAGACAGCTTGTACCTACATTAGAAGCTATATCCACAGGATCACTGTTGCAGTCAGCCTGTATGGTTGCAGATAAATCACCATCAAACAGCTTAAGGGAACAAAGGGTTTGTTTTCCTACAATAGTTGGTTACAGTTAGTAGTCTGCTTGACAGGAGAGCATGCACCAACACCAGGGCCAAGGGAACTGGCCACACCATATCTACATAATGGTTGAGAGAGGGATAATCCTTACTTGCCAGATCAGTATGTCTGGCCAAGTGTACACAAGGATATATACACAAGGATGCTGACTATCTCAACCAGCTCTCTGTATTTTATCCAAGACCTAATCCCACCCACCATAGGCTGGGCCTTCCCCATCAGCTAGACAATCTCATGCAGGTTTGCTCTGGGCTTAATCCAACCACTAATTCTCCACAAATGTGCCCAGGGCTCAAACCCTCAATAGTCAAGTTGACACTGAGAGAAAAACAATCTAATGTTGCCAGATCGACACATCTAGCCAAGCACAGAGAAGAATGCCAACTTCTTCAACCACCTCTCTCCATCTTATCCAGCAGCCCAGGGTCTAGTCCCACCCATCTGTGCTGGGTCTCCCCATCAATCAGACAGTCTCACTGCAAACTTGCCCAGAGCTCAACTCCCAATTCTTCACAACTGTGCCCAGAATTCAAGCTTTCCATTGCTATGTTGACAGTTATGTCTCACTGTGACAGTTTTTAATCACAGAATTATAGTCGGTGAATACTGCCCAATATTGTTTCTCTGCATTAATGGAAGTCCTTTAGTCTTCCTGCCCATTTTCAGATTTATTTTTAAAAACCTATTCATTTAGCGTGTGTGTGCGTGTGCATGTGTGTGTGTATGCGTGTGTGTGTGTGTGTGTGTGTGTGTGTGAGAGAGAGAGAGAGAGAGAGAGAGAGAGAGAGAGAGAGAGAGAGAGAGAGACTGTGTGTTCCTGTGGAGGGCCAAGGGTGACTTTGGAAATCATAATGGACTGCTTCTACCTCTTTTAGCTTCACGCTGGGATTTCTCAGGCTCCACCCACTAGCGCCAAAAGTGCAGGGCGTGGTTTCTGCCTGCCCTTACGCCGTGGGACCTGGGATCCAAATTCAGGACCTTCTGCTTTTGAGACAATCTTAACCGCTGAGCCATCTCTCCAGCCCCTGTTTCTGGACTTTTTAAAGGAGCTTGTTGGGGCTTGCAAGAGCTTCTGGCAAACCCTTTACTGTGCACTTTACTGGCTCTTCTTCTCCTCCTCTGGGTTCTTTTCCTCTTGCCTCTTCGCCAGCTCTGCCTTCCTGTTCCAGCTCCTCCAGTAATCAGTCCTTCTGACACGTCTGAGAGCTCCTCAGAGACGCCTCCGCCCACGCCCAGGATGAAGGTGTTTGCCAAGCATAGCCTCTTGAGCTTTGCCTCCTCATCCTTGGGAAACGAGTGGAGTCAGGAACAAAACTCCTGAGGGTCTTCTTGTAGGTGCCATTCATAAAGCCCTCAGCGATATACGCCCCTCCAGCTGAGGTGAACTTCCTGCTCCAGTGGCAGGTATCATGATCCATCCAGACTTGCATGGTTTCCCTTCCTCCGCCACAGTCGCAACCTGGGTGAAAGTCTTTTTCGGGTAGTAGGACTCAAACACCGCTTGACTCCTAGACGGATGGATCGCACCAAAGAAGTGATTTTGGAGAGAGAATTAACATGTTCGTGTTGAATGCAGATCACCGATAAAAGGCAGGAACATGTGACAATAAGCCAGATCTTGAAAGATATGCTATTCAGCAATTTTTCTATTTTGCTGATGTAGCAATTCAGAAGGACGCCCTAGAAGAGGTGATAGGTCATCTATGTCTTCTTACTGGTCTACAGGGTATAAGCAGCACTGATATTCTTGAAGGTCCGGGGTTCTCATTCTGTTATTCCCCAAATGGTTTGATGTGTAGCCTGCAGCTTCGCCCCTATGCAAGACTGCCTTCCTGTTCTTAAAGGCCTGAATCCTAGAGATTTCTTATGGACGAAAATCCTTTCAGGCAGCTACCTTGAGAACAGGAAAGAAAATTATTCAGTCATCTGCATTTTTGTTCTTGGCAGTACTTTTCCCTGATAATCAACTTATTCAGTCCATTAATTTTCCAGCTTTTTATTGTTTTCACCAATTCTCCAGTCTCTTTCACATCAGTAAGTGTACACATCACTTTTACATGGTATAATAAATAATCTTGAACCGACCCACGCAGAGACACCAGTTGCCTCCATCATCACGGTCAGGCCCAGCCCTTTCCTTCAACATCACAAACAAACTTTCTGCTTTGTTTCTGGTCATCATGGTGCTGAAAAGAAAAAAAGAAAACACATTTGTCCAGTTTAATCCAGGTCTCTATATCTAATTATGGCCCTATTCAAATTTTTCTTGGTCTCATTGTCTTCAATGGGGTTAAAGCGCTAATACTTTGGTCTCCTTGATTTTCAAAATCAGAACTAATGTGGAATCTGTCTGACAGCAGCAACTTTCATTGATTTTTCCACCTTCATGGTCTTTTATCACTTTTAATTTCCCTGAAGACGTGTTGCTCAAATGGAAGTCTTGCTGGGAACATTAACAGGGGTGTGATTGTGCATGCTTAGGAGCCTTGATGCACAAAATAACATGAGATTAACTATTATCAGAAGAGAAAATGACATACATTTTAGACTTGGTGAACATGGGATGGATATACAAGGACGCTGCTGATCTAACAAGGAATATAAATTTCTTACAACTTGCCTTTTTATATTAGAACGAGTTCAGCCTAAAATAACAGTATAAATATAGTATAGCATAATATACTATAGTATAATAAAGCATAGTGAAAGACGAGCAGTGTATTTACTATTATGAACATGTGCTATGGCTATTGTATTGCTATATTTTGTAGCACTAGCAGTCCAAGAGGTTTAATTATCCCAATGCCATCCTAAGCTCATGAGAAGTACATTATACTATAATGTTATGAAGATATCCCATCATGAGACAATTGAAATTTTCCAACTTATGATCTTATAAGACTGTCATCATGTATGAGATCTGTCATTGATGGAAAATCATCATTTAATGCACAAATATACCTACCTGATTAAATCATGCATAGTCCTAGTTTAGACCAAGTCCAAAAGAAATGAAGCATCTGTGAGCTATTGAACTTCACTGACTTAGTCTTTGGACCAACAGATGAGATAACCCATCAACCCAAGTTCTAGAGATTGCAAAGCTCCCTGAAGAAGTTTCAAATAGGTGAATATTAGGACTTGAAAAAAATTCCTGGAGGTGTGGCATTTTGAAAACACTGGATTGAAAACTGAAATAAAGGAGATGGAAGGACTTAGAAGCAAATTTTCTCTGATAGCCTGTTCTCCTATTTCTCTTCCCTAAAGTTAGCCACAGCAAACAGAATTTTCCTTCTCTGGCATTGACTATAGGAACTAGATCCCCTCTCAGCCAAAGTAAGCCATAGAGTCTAGAAACATCACTTTAACATTCCTCCCAACTTATCTGGCTTGATTATAGGTCATGAGAGTCTCTTCCCAAAGAAGTGGCATCTCATACTTTGGAGGAAGAACTGCTACATAGAGCTGAGAAAATTCTGGACAGACAGACCTTGCCATTTTCCATCCTAAATCTATTAGCAAGTGATCGTACTATTCTGTACAACCATGTTTGCACAAGACTGTTTACTCTTCATTTTTATTGGAATTTAGATGTTCATATCTTATGTCACGCAAACTTTTATGACAGATATCCATTCTTATTTTCCTTGTTACAGGAGCATTTTCTGTGATCTTCTTGTTATGTGAGGAAAGATCTCATATCCTTGCATTGCTGTGGAATCACATGTAAACTGGGAAAACTAGGGATGCTTCATGTCTATTCTGATCTACTTACAGCTTCCTGCTTCTACATTGATGGTAGAAAGAACATGTATTCCACATCTCAGTAACTCTAAAAGTTTCTTTCCTTTTCTCCTTCTTTTTCTATTTATTTACTTTATATGCATGTGTGTGTGTGTGTGTGTGTGTGTGTGTGTGTGTGAGAGAGAGAGAGAGAGAGAGAGAGAGAGAGAGAGAGAGAGAGAGAGAAAGAGAACTGTATGTCCCTGTGGAAGACTAAGGGTGACTTTGGAAATCATCCTGGATTGCTTCTCCCTCCTTTTTGCTTTACTCTGAGATTTCCCAGGCTTTACCCCCAGAGCCAGAAGTGCAGGTCACCACCATTTCCACCAGGTGTTTTTATATGATCAGGATTTGAACTCAGGACCTTCTGCTTGTGAGGCAGAGTCTTAACCCCTGAACCAACTCTCAGCCCCTCTTCTCTTCTTTTCCTAAGCTATTTGAACCTATATGAAGAGTTTTCTTCTTTGTATCTCAATTCTCTTGAGCAATGTGGATGTATTTCCTACCTCAGAGATCTGTAAGGAAGATTGTGTTACTTTACTATATTTGGGAAAGAAAGTGTATATCATTTTGGACCTTCTTCCCTTGCATTATCATAGGTCTTAAGGGTTCAAGTACAATGAAAATGAGACTAGGATTATTTGAGTAGAAGAGATCAGGATAGGGATTAGGGAGATGGTTTAATCGGCAAAGTGCTTGACAAGGAAGCATGAAGAGCTGAGTTTGGATCCTCAGGAAGCACATTTCAAAAAGAAAGAACAAAAATCAAAGTTAGGTGTTGTATTGCATCTTGGTGATGGATAGAAAGATAGTCACATCTCTGGAGCTTGTCAGCCATCCAACCTAGCTAAATAGATGACCTGCAAATTCAATGGGAGACCCTGTCTCAAGAAGTTTAGATGGAAAGTGATTGACCACTGGTCTCCAGAGGTATACATGGGCACATGCCCACACACTACTCCATAGGTACACACACACGTGCACACACACACACACACACACACACACACACACACACGCATGCATCCATGCACCACTACATGGCTATATGGCTGCAGGAAAATCTGAGCACAATATTAAATACTTCAATTTAAAAACTGCTTTCAGAATCTTCCAACCTTTTCCCACCTGCCTTTCCATCACCATAACAACGGCTCACACTTAGGATGTCTTGCACGAAAATGCCAGGATTCAAATTACTGGTATGTTGGTAGCTCAGAGAAATCTTGCCACTTTCCTCCATCTCTCCTGCCTCCCTCCCCCAAAAAATCAATATAAAGTGGTCAGGCCTTTCACCCCACCGAGACTTCTTGATGTCCATAATATTTTGCATCCTTACGAGTTCCATTAATGTTTACATTCATACAACTAAAGACACAAGTCTCACATATGTTAAAGACTAGAAGGAACAAAAACACCACCACCACCAGGAGGGTTCTATAAAGGAGCGAATGATCATGTAAGGCAGTCATGTAAGTTAACATGAAAGGATCTGCAAAAGTTTTAGATAAGCAGTTCAGACATTAAGAAAAGGAGAGGACACAGATTTGAAACATTCATGCCCACTCAGATAGTCTTCATTTCTGCCCGAACAAGTCTGGGGGGTTTATGGGGATGCTAATAAATGCCACTTTGGGCAGATAGAGATCAATTTTCTCTTCTGCTCAGGAGATGACCAAGCTTGCAATCCCATTGACCTTATTTTTTAGTCTTTTAATATACTGAAGAGGATGACTAGGACATATGAATTATATAAACATAATCAGGATCCATAACACTTGTTTTCAAATCAAGACTTCAAAAAAAGTCTTCTCTGGATGAGAGGATATTGTAGAAGGAGAACATTTCCCATCTGTGGTCCTTGCTTCCACAGTGAGGAGCGAGAGACTGAATGTCCACGACCAGATCATACATCAAATCAGGACTCTGGCCACGACAGGGAAGCCAGCCTCTACCCACAAGACTTGCAGGAACTCAGATTGCTGTTTCTAGTAACTAGAGCAGGAGACTAAACAACTGGATCATCAGTCAAAAATGGACAGGAATTGGCAAAAAATTGATAGTTTTCTTAATTTCTATCCCCGCTTCCATCTTAGAAGAAATAAGAAAACATCAAATATGCACTTCTAATGGACTGCATAGGACACCCCAGTTTCCATTGTTTTCTGCCTTCGCAAGTCACAGCCTCCGATGAGAGCTCTCTCTCCCACCCCCGCACCTGCTTTTGATTCTATACCCAAAGGGAGGGTGGCTGCCTCCCTTGCCATCGCAAACCTTTGATAAATCGCTTCTGCTGGCTCTCATTTGGTGGTGTTCACTTAATTCCACAGTATAAAGAGAAAGGCCTCATGATCTGTGTCTCAAGAGATCAGGTAGGAGTACAGGGAGAGGCACAGCCAGCAAGCTGCAATTCCTGCCAAGGCATCCAAATCCTACTTCCCGATACTAATAACATATACATTTCCCCAGATGCCTTGTGGAGGATTGGCAAGTAAGGGTGGAAAGAAGAGTGAAGGGGAAGCTCATTCACAAAGTTCGAAGAGTAGAGGGATAAGTTAACCGTACACACCTATCTGTACCTGGCTGAACCACTAAAGACAGTGAAAACATTTATAAAAATAGTATAATTGTAAATATTCACAGAGTTTTTTGTCATATTACCTAAACAGTACAGCATGACAATAATTTATGTAGTCTTTATATTATATTGATAAGATATGATAAGCAATCCAGACATGATCGGAAGTATATGGGATGATGTGCTTAAGTTCTTCACAAATGCTATGCCATTTATGTAAGTGAACTGAGAATCTGTAGATACCTTATATGATCTTTTATGTGATTTTGGAACCAATCGTCCATGGGATCATTGAAACCTTACATATTTTAATGCATTCAAGAATTAGGTGTCATAGTATACCATTATCATCATCATTCAAGGTAATGTATCAGCACACAGAAAAGCCAGGAAATTAGCAGGTTCTCTGCTCAGGAACTTTCCTCTGGTGAAAATCTTTATAAATCCAGAGATTATTACAGAACTCAACAAGCCCTCAAACCCCTCTTGAACTCTGTTACTGGGGTCCATACAGAAGTTTCTTTTGCCTCACACTTCTTGACTTGATGAGCCAGAAAGAGCAGAACAAGTCTTTGCTCCCTCAGTGGGCTGGATTTGTGGGATCAGAATCTAGGACTGAAAGGTAGGCCGGAGGGAAGAATTTCCTTAGTGTGCTAGTTAGATACATAGGTGTCAAAACAATTGACACAATCGAAAGCTAAGCTCTGGGCCCATGACAGGGGAAGACACAGACAACACTGGGTAGGACCATTTCCTAGGTGGGGGGATAAAAGGGGGAAAGTTGGTCCCATAAACTGGCATTTTTCAGTCAACTATGGCAGTCTTGCTGTTTGGGGAGTGAAGTTTGTCCCTCTCTCAACAACCTTATGGACATAGAGTGACCAGTTCCTTTGGTTTCTGGTTTTGGCATGAGCTCCCCTGCCAAGCTGAACTAAGAGCTGTAAGCATAAGGAAGAATGAACCCCTTTGTTCCTTGTAAGTTCTTTGGTTGTGAACTGCAGTCAGACTGCAACACAGCATCTCACATTTGAGATGCCAAAAGTGAGTGGTTGAGTCCATATATGACAAGTGTATTGCTTGCCAACAGTGGTCCCTTTGTAAGACTTGGTACAATGATAACCCCCCTCCTCTATACTTAGTGAATTCAAAACACAAGCAAATACAATAAGTAGTCACGGCTGGCAACTTTTCAATGGCTCAAGACAGTCATCTTAACCCTAAACAGAGCTGACTTTTTTTTCTCAACTCAGAACTCAAAACACATTTGTATTTGTGGTAATGTTCTTATTGGATAAATAATAATACGTTCTCATTGTCTAAAATATTTCCACGAGTACTTAGTTTGATAATGCCTCCTTTTTTAGGTAAGGTATCCTGATTGTGACAAATGTCCATCTCCCCTCTGACATAATGTAGTCAGTCGTTAGATAAGATTGCGGAGCCTACTTCATTAATTTCGAAGTATGTAGTCCTTTTCTATAGAATTGGCACTGGAAAATCAAAGGTTTTCCCCCAAGAAATTAGGGCCAGATCTTTCATTGACAGTTCAACCAAAAATATTTATTTAATATTCATTAATTGTAACTTTTTTTTACTAGTTGCAGTAAGCAATATCAGCTCCTGTCTTCAAAAGGCTTGAGAATGGACAGTAATTCTCAAAGCTACCTCTTCAACAGAGATGTATAAGCTTACAAGATAAAATATCAAGTCTGGAGAGATAGCTCAGGGGTTAAGAGTCTGCCTCTCTAGCAGAAAGTCCTGAGTTTGGATCCCAAGTCCCATGTTGAAATGCTAGGTGGAAACTGCATCCTGCACTTCTGGCTCTGCTGGGTGAAGCCTGGAAAATCCCAGAGCAGTGCAAAAAGAAGGTAGAAACAATCCAGGATGGTTCTTGAGGTCACCCTTGGTTCTCCACAGGAATACACAGTTCTCTCTCTCTCTCTCTCTCTCTCACACACACACACACACACACGCACACACACACTCTCAAAAATAAATAAAGAAAAAAGATAACACAATTTCACTGGGTTATCTTGCAGAATGTAAGTAATTCTACAATCACCTCAAATGGTGAGAGAGATGCATGAGGCATGTGTCTGTCTGTAATTTCAGCACTTGGGAGACTAAGGACGAAGATTAGCACTGCTCCCAGCAAGCTCATTAGCTCGCAAGCAAACTCACAAGTTCACAGTTATTCCATCACTTGGAAGGAATAATTTCTTTGGTACCCTATCAGGTTCGTAGACATTTTTCCATGCCTCCAAAGAAATAGTCATGCAATATATATTCTGGCCAGTTCACCTTGAATAGACATCAAGTATCTCCTGACCTCAGTTTCTCCCTTTGTACAACTGGATCAAGAACGCATGTTTTTGGGACTTCTCAGAACTCAGATGAATTAAGTACTGTATGTTATTGGTCTAGGTCAGATCCCGGTAAAGAGTTGATACAAATTGTCCATGACTATAAAAATTGTGACCTTGTATGAAGTGGGTAGAAGGAAGGGTACATTAAAATTGCTGTATCTAGATATAGTTTAATGGGATAATATTAGCCTATCTGGACTTAACTCTCCAGTGACTTTACTCTCAAAGCACATGGTAGTTCCACACATGGAGGCGGAGCTGTTCATACAACAGCAGTTCTCCTTGAACTCAGTTCTCCTACCATTTTATGTTTATTATTTACCGCTCTGTCTAACTCATAGTTATTTCCACAGGTGTAGCTGGAAAAATGGCCATAATACAAGACCCCCCAATTATGTCGCAGCCATATGTCCACTAAGAGCACATTTAATGAACATCTGCAATATACTAGGCATTCTCCTAGGTATGAGTTAGATCAAGGCAAATCAAAATCCAGACACTCAGAGTGTCTATTCAGTATAGAGAGAGGATAAGAATATGTTAACAAATTACACAGTAAATAAGCAGACAGTCAAAGCACACTGGGAAAGAGAAGGAAAGCAAGACTGACGACATGGGACAGGATGAACCATAGCAGCTACTAAATTGGTTTTTGGAGAATTTTACTCAAACATCCCCATAATTAATATCACCTCGGAGATAATAGCTCTGAGCTGAATTTGCAGATGATTCATGCTACAGTTTTGAGTGAAAAGTGAATTGAAATTATAATTTAAGAATAATTATGTTAATTGATGTTTGTGTGTCTCAGAGGCAGTGAGTTCACTGGTGGGCGTGTTTTTTCATCAGAGATGATCAACTTCATTTAGTTCAATGGGTTTTGCCATTCAACTGTTCTATCTGGATGGGAGGTATTCTTTCCAGGTCTCTTAGCCTACAAATATCCTCCTGCTGTTCTCTTGCCTTGAGCAGAGAGAGTTGAAAACACTGTGAGAAATCTTGATAATCATCTGCCAAAGATTAGAGAGGAGAGTTCAGTCCATTGGCTGGAAACAGCACTCTTATGTTTGTAGATGTGACCTAACCACATGCAGAAGGCAGGAGCTCCTGGGAAATTTTCCAACTCTCTGTTATTAACAGAGCTATCCTGTATTCCAATAAAATGGAAAGCATCATGCACTGTGTTTACCTCTTTACTAGGTAAAAAGAAAATTATTACAACATCACGCTGCAGAATATTGAGATGCCTGTGTAGGATCAGAAAACTGAATGTGCAGTATGATGCTATTTTTGGTATCATTTATATATATAAATGAAAAATGATTAAGATGGTAACAGAGATTGTCTCTGGTAGCTCACTTGCAGTTTCTTCTTTCTATTATTAAGTTAGCTTGTCATTTAACAATAAGAATGAACAACAATATGTAATATTTCAAAAATAACTGAATGCAAATTCTTGGAGATATATTAGCCATGTTCTTAGTAAAGACTTGAAGTCCCTTTCACAGTATAAGGCTGCAACTCCAGTGTACTTTGCATGTATGCAATTTTGGAGGTGGTCACAGCACTGAGGTGCTAATCAACACTAACTGGTGCTTGGGCTACCACCATTCCACCCCTACATACGCAAATGCATAAAAGGTAAAGACTGGGTTTTAGTATCTGTCAGTCACCTTGATGCAAATACACCCTCTACAACTAATCTCAAGTTACCAATGCCAAGGTTTACTGTCCCACCTGTACTGAAAATGCTGTTATTTGGAGTCCCGAGTGGTAAGTGAAAAGGAAACCTCATGAGAAAAGGAAACCTAACTGTGATAGTTAATCCTGGGTGTCAACTTGACACACCTGGCATTAACTAAGATCAGCTGAGACCACGCCTGGCAAGATCAGCTGAGACCACTTGAAGAGATTATCTGGATAATACGAAGATCAGCCACAGATCTGACCAGAACCTCCCTAGATCTCATTGGACCCTCCCAGTAGTGGACTAGATAAAAGGAGCCACAGAACAGAAGACAGGGGAGGAGAGACTCTCTGTAGCTGTGCTCTTCCCTCTGGCTGCCCAGTTTCTTCGCTTCTTCGACCCTCTAGTCCTCCAATCCTCCAAGTCTTCAAAGTAACTAAAGACGCTTTAGAAATCCTCCAGCCTTCAGCCATCACCCACTGAACTACTGGGCTGAGCAGCTACTGGCAGCCATCGTTGGATTACCTCAGCCATATTATGTAAGCCAACTCAATACATTCCATATATATAGTCATTCTTTTGATTCTGTAACTTTAGAGAACCTGACTATTAGAGTTATGGATAACATAAGAATGTCATGTAGAAAAATCCCTGCATTGCATCACTCTACAAGGATTGGAAATACATAATTAGTTCTGATCCTTAAGTGCCTTATTCAATCCTGAGCATAGCACTTGGTCACACTGCATGTGTGCAAACACAGAGTTAGGCATGAACCAAACTATTTGTGCCAGCTAAATGCAAGTGTCAACTGGGCAATTGTGGTTGGAGCCTTTCGGCATATTTGTGAAGAACTCGTAATTAAGGCAAGTCCTGAGTAAATCTGTGGAAGATTATTTTTTTTATTTCCACTCATACAAACTTAACAGGTACACGGGTCCCCTCCCTCCCTCCACCCCCCTACTCCTCTGTGCCACCTCCCTCCACCCTCCCTTCTCTATGCCCCCTCCCCTCCCCCTCCCTCCCCATCCCCCAGGGCCTCCCCCTCCCATCCCCAGAGCATCCTTTAATGTGCATGCCAAACTCTCCTCTGGGTCCTCCTCTCCGATGAGGTGCAAGAACCCAGGGGCATATCTCAGAACCCTTTCCTGTGTTCCCCTTGAGCATAGGAACACTACTGTGGCTGTCAATCCCTTGCCTCCAAGGATCCTAGTGCCTTTAGCCCATGCTAGACTTTGTGGGGTCAATAATGTGTTGGACATTGCACAGGGCATGCAAAGTCCAAATATGATTGCTTCAGCCCTAACTTGTGTGGAGTATCTTGCAAATCATTGCTCCTCCCATCCTTGTGCTCTTATAATCTTACCGCCCCCTCTTCCGCAAATTTCCCTGAGCTTCAGGATGGGGAGAGATTAGGCTGGCCCAGTTTCAGGTAGTTGATATAGAGTCTCTGATGTTCTGGATTATGGTTTGTTGATTTTTTTTCAGTTTTGCTGCTCCTGCAATACCCTTGGCTCCATCCTGATGGGTATTGGATGTCACCACCTGGCCAGAGATAAAAACCTGTTAAATTAGAGTCTTGTTATAAGAATATATTCAAAGGTAGATGGAATAAAAGTAGGAGACTGCGGTGAGAGAGGGGTCAAGCACCCATTTGCAAAATGGTTACTTTCTATCTGGCAGCCTATATGCCCTCCCCTTCTGGTAGGATCATACCCCATTAGTTGCAAATGATCAGCAAGGAAAGTCTGTGAGCTTAACCAGATGTTTCATTACTTAATTGCAGTGGCCTTGATGGTGGCCTATTTTCTCTGCTGTAACATGATCCCCTCTCTCCTTGTTTCTGATGTGGTTCTCCTACCCCATCCCTCCTGTTCATAATCTTTGCACTTACTGTAGGTATTTCAGAGAAGACCCAGTCCACAGTAGGTAGGACCATTCCTTCATTAGGTAGGTAGGATGGAGAGAGCTGGTTCTGCAAGTTGGTATTCTTAAGCATACTTTGGCATGTTGGCATGTACTCTGGCAAATAGGAAATCTTTTCTCTCTCTTCAGCAATCCCTACGGATAGTTGTGATCAGATCCCTCACTTCTTGGTATTAGTAGGAACTCTCTTGCCAGACTGGATTATAAACTGTAACCAATCATTGAAAGCAAGAATAACACCCTTCGTTTGCCTATTATTTGGTTCTATAATTGTCAGCAATATGAAGCTAATCCATGACCCTGGTGCTAGGCCAGGTCGGCTCGGTGATGTTCTTGTCTCTGAGGAAGGAAAAAAATCAGATACAACTATGCCCTGCCTTCCTCTGTGGCAAGGTCTCCAGAGAGCCTAAGCGTCTTTCACCATCAGAAAATTTGCTGCTCTCCTTCTTGACTAACTGTTCTTGCATGACTTTATTTTTGTTTTAATCACATGAAGAGTCTGTTTCTAAGTCTCTCAGTTTATGAGGTCTCATAGGCAGAACTTTAAGCATTTTCAGAGACTCTGTAGTATTAGGAGAAGAGAGATGATGTCAGTTCAATCCAGCCTCCTGCTATTTCTAGGTACAGTTTCGTCAAGTGAGACAGGAAACAGACATGTACTTGGAAGGGTAATCACTGCACATAAGCAGAAGACATAGTTCCCTCAATAAACTAGTGTCATGGTTTGAAATGTGAGTTATCCCCCACAGGGTCATGTGTTTGAATCTTTAGTTATGTGAGAAAGTCCTGGCACCTTTAAGGGGTGGAGCCTTGCTAGAGGAAGGCAGTCACAAGGGGTAGGCCTTGAGGTTGATTAACTCCACCCTCCAGATAGGAGAGGTCTAGTGTTGCAGCTGCCAATTTTGCAGCTCTCAGTCTCCTTGATGGACATGACTTAGGCCCCCTCCAGCTTCTGGAAGCCAGCCAGCTTCCTGTCATAATGGACTGCGTCTCCCCTCAGGAAACATAAGCGGAATAAATCTTCCTTTCTTCCTTAAGTTACTTGACTTTGAGTGTTGTCTCATAGCAACAGAGAAGAGTAACCACTATAGCTAGTTAAGTGGATGGGATAGATCATGGCATTGGACTATGGATTAGGCAGCGTTACCCACTTTACTTTATTAGCAAAACTAGATCTTAGATTTTCAAAGACAGTAAGAGTGGAATTGTGATTTAAGTCTATATCCACCAGATTCTGCCTGAGGGGTTTTTAAAAGCATCCCTAAATGAGTTGCTCCCCGAAAAATCTCTGTGGAGAACATACTCTATCAAAGACACTCTGCTCTGTGTGTATAAAATCCATTCATTTGGGCTGAAGGGATGGATCAGGGGTTAAGACTCTGCCTTACAAGCAGAAGGTCCTGAGTTCAGATCCCAGGTCCCAAGTAAAAACGCCAGGCAGAAATGGCAGCTGCCTGCACTTCAGGCCCTGGTGGGCGGAGCCTGGGAAATCCCAGAGCAAAGCAAAAATGTAGTAGAAGCAATCCAGGATGATTCCCAACAGTTCCCTCTGATACACACACACACACACACACACACACACACACACATTAATTAATTAAGTGATTAATTAATGAATAATAAAGCCCATTTGTTTTCCTTCCGGGTACTGAACTTCACGACGTCTCAGACTTCTTAAGGAAACTAAGGAGCCTCGGATGAAGGACAGGTCAACAATGATGTCAGCCACTTCCGTGCTGACCCACAAAAGCCCACAGGTTTCTTCGTCGTTGTTGTTTAAAGTATGGATGCAACATGATGCTTTTCACGGGGACTTCATAGCCTTCGCGGTGGGCGTGACAGATCTACCCCACTTACCAACCTGCCTCACAGAAGCGTTTTTTTTTAAAGGTGACCGTGTGACTCCTAAACTAGGTGATTTTCTCATGGAGCAGTTCTCTGCATGTTCTTTAGCGCTTCTGTGAGAACGCTTGGGGCACTCGCTGCCGTTTAGACTTTTGTGCTTCTCTGTATCTGTCTGACAGGCAGGATGGATCTTCTGGAGCTCATTCCGGATGGTACTTGGTTATTGATTGGACCTCACGCCAGCCTGCCAATGCTTGCAATGCAAGACTGTCAAGAACGTCACATCATCCCGAATAAGTAACAATATTTATCAAACTGCAAGAATTATTTTTTGCATTCTTCCTTTTGACACCCTAACTCATGGGTTCCAATGGTTCTAGGAAGGAAACTCTGTTAATTAACATAAAAAACCAGACCCTGGTTTGTCTTGGAAACACTGCATTTGAAAACTCAATGAAGGAGTGATTTAACCGCTCTAGAGACTTTGCAGTAGGAGCTGATTAAAAACAATAAGAAACTTAGGCTTGAATGTCTACTGGCACCTAGGAAGAGGGTCACTGGGCGCAACCTATGAGCAGTTATCCAGTTAAGGCAGGCAAGCCAACAGGCAAGTAGTGGTCCTTTCCCTTTGTTCTTTTTATTAATATTTTATTCATTTATTTTGAGTGTGCATGTTGTGTATGTGTATCAGAGGGTACTGTGTGTCCCTGTGGAGGACCAAGGGTGACCTTGGGAAGCAATCCTGGATTGTTTCTACCTCCTTCTTGCTTCTTGGGATTTCCCAGGCTCCACCCACTAGGCTGCCACCATTTCCTCCTGGCTTTTTTACAGGGGACGTGGGATCCAAACTCAGGAACTTCTGCTTGCGATATAGAGTCTTGACCCCTGAGCCATCTCTCCAGCCCTCCCTCTGTTCTTGGATGTGAGGTGACCATTTCCCTAGGCTCCTGATGCTGGGGTGACTTTCCTGCCACAATAGACTATATCCAGGAATTATGAGCTGAATGAAACCTTTTTGCTTCCCCCCCAGACATTTGGAAAAGATGTTTATTAAAGCAATGGACTATCAAACCAAAGCAGTGAGTCTTCACAGGATACTTGCTTGTGTCTTCATACCAACCCATGGCTGAAGCCTCTGTGCTTTGCCATGGGTCACGACAGCCCCTTTGACTCCCCCTCCATTGCATTTATCAGTTTGTGACCGCGTGTTTCCATGGCAATATGATACTTGCTCAAGTCACCAGGCAGTGTGCTCCCTAAGAGCCAGGGAAGGTCTTTTCACTCACTCTGTGGACCCAGTAAACGGCCCGAGCCTCTTATTAATTAGTTGGGGTTGCATGTATGAGCTGCCCAAGGGAGAAAGAAGATGAAAGCAGCTAATCCAAGTGCATCCTTGTGCTAACCACTCGGAGATTGTCCTGCTTGAAGTGTATAACCCTTCTGCGTGGTATTTGGTGACTTCCCCACTCTTTGCATGTGAGAAAAGTCCAGTGAAGCTGCAGCTGGGCTGATACTGAGGCTTCTGGTCGTCCCACCAAACTCTGCTCCCTTCCACTTCTCATCTGGGACCAGAGTCAGTCAGTGGTCAGGAGGTCAGTATGCAGCATTCTCTGAGATGCTGCACCCTGGCCCTAAGAGACCCCAGCCCTCATGCGTGATTCCTCAGAGGGTTCCGACCCAGTGCTGGAAAGAAGTGTGCATCGTACCAGCACCTTCCAGTTCTCCTGGAAGGAGACAGATGGTGGGGAGTGAGGAAGCAGGTGAAAGCACAAACATTCTTCTGAGTCTGTTGAGAAACAGGACACCCCGAGACTGGCGAGAACTCAGAAACACCAGAAAGCTGTTTGAAGGAAACATTGAGCTATCTGTAATAGTTCCTTGTGCTCAGTCTCCACTTGAAAGAAACATCGTGCCATCTGTACCTCCTCTCCTCTCTCTCTCTCTCTTTCTCTCTCTCTCTCTCCCCCTCCCTCCCTCTCTCTCTCTCTTCTTGTTCTTTAACGATTATTATTATTATATGTTGCTCGCTCTTGGACACCATCGAGTCAGGCTAGGAGGTTGAAGGCAGCATACTGAGTTTGCTACATGGCTTCTGACCTGGCAGCTGGTTAACATCCAGTCACCTTGAGGATGTAGAAAACCAGTTCTTACTCTGATGCACTCTTTGTATCTTAGTCTGGCTATCCAGAACACCGATGACTATTTTAAAATCTCTGGTGTATACTCAAATCTACAACTTTGTTCTAGTCAAATAATCATCTTAGAGTTGAGGACTGCCAGTACTTAATGCCACTGCCCTTACTGATTGAATCTGGTTTTCAGGGGACCTGGAGAAGGAAGCTATATTAGTTACTTTGATGTGACAAAATATCAGACAAAAACAACTTAAAGAAGAAAAGGTTCACTTTGGCTCCTGGTTTGTAGGTACAATGCATCATGGCCTCTCTCTCTCTCTCTCTCTCTCTCTCTCTCTCTCTCTCTCTCACACACACACACACACACACACACACACACACACATACACACACACTTTTGTTCACTCCAGGACTACAACCCATGAGCTGCTACCACCCACATTCAGGTTGGCTCTTCTCTCCTCAGTTACGCCTCTCTGGAAACTTCTCTCAGACGTACCCAGAGGTGTGTATCCCCGATGATTCTCCAGCCCCACTAATGGTGAACCATCACAGTAGCCTTCTTGCTCTGATATTTTTTAAACTATTTTTTCTAGTTTCAGGAGTGCTTATGCCCTACATTCAAAGAAGTAATTAGTATGTGATTTACGATCTGCCAGCAATGCTAAGCTGACCATTAGGCAGAGTCTCATTTCCTCCTGTGTCATCCAGGAAAAAATAGAACAAAAATCAAAAACAAAAGGACAACTCTCTGAGTTAATAAAACACGAATGGCGCAGAGTCATTCACACCTCTCAGGAGACTCTGCAAAACAACCTTGGCCATCCTCCCAACTCAATTAAAAGTGAGGAGTCAATGGAATGATGTTGTTTGTGCCAAGCCATAATACTGATAAATCATGCATGGGCATTTGTTATTTCCACCATCCTTCCCGTCCCACCTAATAAAGACCCTGAGCATACTTCTTCTGGACTCATTCTCTATCAGCTGAAGGATCAAGTAAGAAATGACTATCAGGCTGGAGAGATGGCTCAGGGGTTAAGCCTCTGCCTCACGAGCAGACAGTCTTGAGGTAGGATTCCGGATCCCACATAAAATGACAGGTAGAAATGGCAGTGGCCTGCACTTCTGGGCCTTGAAGACAGAGTCTGGCAAAGCTTTCTAGAGTAAAAGCAAAGAGGAGTTAGCTCAATCCAGGGTGATTCCCAAAGGTACCCGTGGGCTTCTATGGCACACATAGTGCCCTCTGGTAAACAGAAAGAGAGAGAGAGAGAGAGAGAGAGAGAGAGAGAGAATATATGACTGTTGCTCATACTCATATGCACAATAGAAATGACTGTCACTTATATACACTCAATTGGAACTAAATCTGGGAGTCAAGGGTACTCCACAGGCCGCATTAAAGGATGATGCACCTGCCAGGATCGGTCCCAAATCTCTTCTTGACCACGGAAGCTCTTCCTAACAGCAGACATGTGGATTTATTTGAACAAGGTGTTGAATGAATTTTCTCTAAAAGGCAATGCTTTGCACTTGTGAAGTTCAGAGAGCATCCTGGATGATTGTCACACAGTTTGAGGTGCCGGGTCCCATGGTAACAGCGTCTTTTCTTTTAGTGTGTGTGTATGTGTGTGTGTGTGTGTGTGTGTGTGTGTGTGTGTGTGTGTGTGTGTCTGTGTGTGTCAGAGGGCACTGTATGTCCCTGTGGATCAAGGGTGGTTTCAGGAATCATTCTGGATGGCTTCTACCTCCTTTTTGCTTCTCTCTGAAA
This sequence comes from Typhlomys cinereus, assembly GCA_023101885.1. NCBI lineage: Eukaryota > Metazoa > Chordata > Mammalia > Rodentia > Platacanthomyidae > Typhlomys > Typhlomys cinereus. The sequence goes on from JALPQD010000178.1 coordinate 181,664, forward strand.
TGTCCCAGGCTCCACCCACTTGATCCAAACTGCAGGCCACTGCTGTTTCACCTGACATTGTTACATGGGACCTGGGATCCAAACTCAGGACCTTCTGCTTGTGAGGCAGAGTATTAACCCTGAGTCATCTCTCCAGCCCAGTAGCAAGGTCTTTTAGAAGAATAAACTGCAAGTTCTTTCCTTGAGCCTTTGAAGGGCTGGTTATTAAACAATCTGACCCAGAGACTGGCAGCCAGGGACTAAGAACTAGTCCCTCCAGATGCCAGAGAGAATAACAAACTGTTCCATGGGCAAATAAGTTTAAGAAATCATTATTTCCACAACACCAGGTCTCTGAGAACCAAATACGTAAAATTAAGAGTGATGAATTTCTAAGACCTAGAGGGAAGGAGAAAAGCAAGCAATGATTTCAAATATAATTAACATAGTTTTCCTTCTTCCCAAGAACTTCTATACTTCAGACAGTATGTTCTGGACATGACAGGGCTGATGTATCACTGACCTCACTACAGCTGTGCCTACTACAAGACCTGCACCAGATTTGGCCTCATTTTAACATGGAAGAGGGAAGATCTCATGAAGCACTACAGTTCCCTGAGAGACTACTGAAAGTTAATGCTGGCTGTGGGAAGAGGAGAGACCATCCTCAGTGATATACACAGATGTACCACTGAATATATGGATGCTATACCATTCATGTTCCAGCAAGTGCTCAGGCACATGTGAGTACAGGCAAACCGGATAAAACCCTGTGGGCCACACACATGAAAAAGGACATGAATGGGAGGGAGACTGGTTGAGAAGAAGGTTTTCAGTATGGGGAGAGGGCTCAGATAATATAGAGAGAAGATGACCTACATTCATTGTTTATATATGAAGTTGTCAAGGAAAATATACATTAAGAAGTCATTTTCAGGCTGGGGAGATGTCTCAATGGTTAAAGCCTTTGCCTTGCAAGCAAAAGGACCTGAGTTCAGATCCCCAGTTCCCATATTAAAAAAAAAAATCCCTGGTAGATATGGTGGCAACCTACCCCTGGGAAGAAGAGACTGGGAAACCCTTGAGTAAAGCAATAAGGAAGTAGAACAGTTCAGGATGGTTTCTTGGGTCATCCTCAGTCCTCCACACAAGCACATACACACACTTAAAGTGCCCTCTTGTACATGCATGCAAAAAAGTGAAATCATTTTCCATAGCGTATACTTTACAAACACCTGCTTTAAGATTTTGTTTTTTAAAAAATTCAGTGAATTCGAGAATACTCAAATTTGGGTGTTGAATTGCTTTGCTAATTCCTTCATTGGGACCACACAGCAGCTGTGTGATCTTAGGTAAGTTACTTGACTACATTCTTATTTTCAGAAATCAAAATTAGTAAGTGGGAAAACATGTGTCAATGACTTAGAAGAATGCCTAGTTTCAGGGAAGTTTCACATAAATGATTATGAACATAAGGTTGATGGTTCTTGCAGAATCCAGGATTTCTGTGCATTTCAAGAGTGTATGATGTGCTGGTCTCAGATTTCGAGCATAGTGGAAAGGACGTAGGTATAGACAAGCTATGGTTTCAGATGTTGGAAGCCACCATCTAGCTGTGTGCTATTGGGAATGCTATTTCCTTTCTGTGCCTCACTTTTTTTCTCCATAAAATAGAAATATGGTGGAAATAGTTTAAGAATTAAATCACATGTTATATACATAATGATCTAAGCATTGTGCTTGTACAAATTCTCAAACACTTCCTGTATCCTTGCTTTTCTTGTTCTCTTCCTGTTCCTCCTCTTCTTGCTCCTCTTCCTCTTCCTCCTCTTCCTCCTGCTGCTTCTCCTCCACCTCCTCCTCCTTCCACTCCATGGTCACCATAACTATCATCTCAATTAAAGTGCAAGAACCTGGCAGTTGAAACTATCATAAATGGAAAACTAAGCCTCCAAAGGATTAAATAATTTGTCTGAAACCATAGGCTAGAAAGAAACAAAATATAAATTTGAACCTGATTCTGTCTGGTTTGAAAAGTTCTACATCATGAGGACATTAAATGCAAATAAAAATGTGTATGCTTCTTATCTTTCCCAACCTCTCTGAGTACTGTAACTGGGGCCAAATCAATGAATTCTGAGAAATGGAAATGTGAAGACAGGAGTCCTTGCTGGATGAGGACATACACTTTGGTGGCCTTGCTTTAGCCTTTCCATCTCCTTCCACGCAGTGCACAATGAATACACGCTACATAACATCACAACACCAGCAGATCCTGAGACACTGAGTAGAAGCCTGATTCCGCTTTCATCTCTTTCGTGCCACCAGGATTTTGAAATTTCTTGGGCATCTAGAAATATTTATCACAGACTTCCATTCTTCTTCAGATACTATCTGTATTTGAAAGAAGCGCCTTAACATGCATGTTTGAAGATACATCTTTAATAGCTTTGAATATGTCAAGAACTGTGTGCCATTCAAGATTCAGTCAGGAAAGCAGAAATCAGCCCAAGTCCATTAAACAAAAGATAATGAATACAGGAGTATTGCAAGAGCCAAAAGATGTGCGGTATGTGTAGGAAGCTAGTGCTGTTTGCAAGTCCTCAAGCAACGTTTTTGCACAGGCCAGTGATGCTTTTGAGCCTCAAGAGTCTGAGCATGAATTTGGATCCCATACTTCCTAGATTCTGCCACCTCCACCTTAGCCACTGTGGTTAAAAGATATAGGCACTGCTGCAGCTGCCACCAAAATAGTTTCTACAAGCAATGCATATATCAAGACTACTGTCAGAGACACTGCCAGAAGCTACTTTTCAATTTCCAACTTGTGGCCCCTGATACAGAACAGGAGCTATTCATGCACCTCTGAGGTACAGATTTGACTCTTCATAAAACAGCAGCATGAGGATCAATGTGAGCAACAGAAAAACAGTGAAAGGCAGCTGCCTGTCACCACTTAAGGGGCAGGTAAGTGATCAGGCATTCATTCTAATATTAGACTAGCATGCAACTAATAAAACAAGTGAGTTCATCTATCAACAGAGATAAATGTCAAAGACAATGTTGAAGGAAAAAAGTGAATGAAGGTGAGTGAGCCTTATTCACTAGACTATCTGCAGAAGCATTCAATATATATTTTTGAAGATACAACATGCAATCATATGTACATACACTCATACAAAGATATGTAGTATGTGATTGTTAATCTTTGTTGTCAAGTTGGCTGGATTTGGAAGCACTTACAGGGCACAACTCTGAGCTTATCTTTAAGGGTTTCTAGAGAGAATTAACTGCCTATGAAAGACCCACCCTGATTGTGGGCAGGGATCTCAAGCTGTGACCAGTTGCCTTCTACTCCTTCCATAACCATACTAGAGCCTCTCACCCCACCACATCTGTCCCTCCAAGATAGGCTGCCCCTTCATGCTGTGAGCCAACATGAACCCTTCCTTCAGCTGCTTCTATCAGGTGTCTTTGTCCAAGCAATGAGAGAGGTAATGGGTCTATGGTAATCTCAGAAACGCTCAAGGGAAAAACATTCATGACACAAGTGATAGGAGGGATGTGGAAATGTTCATGTCTGGAGGAAAGAAGGTGTCTGATGAAAATTTCTAAAATGTCAATCACAGAGAATTGAAGTGGGGTCAGTGCTGTGTGGTGCTGTGAACAAATGTTTTCATGCTACAAAATATTCCAACTATTTCATAAGAAGAAGGTTTTCAGTAGGAGAGGCTAGGGTTAGGGTTAGGGTTAAGATACAGAGGGTAACAGGTGAAAACGACCAAAATTCATTGTGTGCATGTATGAAATTGTCAAAGAAAAGGGGGAAAAAAGTACAGAAAAGATATTCACTAAGAGTCACCCAACCAAGAGATATTTTACAAACTAAAAGTTGAGGTTCAGGCTGTTCATTTTAAAATAATTCAGAACAAGGAATAAAATAAAATGAAAAGTAGAAAAAAATAATAAAACGTAGAAATTAGAGAAAACCTAATAATGATGATAACATAATAACAAGAACAATGATATTCTCCCTGAGTCAATGTGATAATTAATTGAGATACTATAAGTTAACTCTCCTACACAGAGTCCAAGGGCTGGGGGAGAATGGATCCCCTTCCTCTAGAATACCACCTCACTTTTGCATTTGTGCCACAATTTGTCATTCAGAGATCTTGAAGAATGATTGTAGGTGGTCGAGGGCACAGTGAGGGAATATAACCCTGCCTCTGCCCTGGGATTTCCCCACCATCTCCCCAAAATGGGGCAGCATTGACTTTTCAAGGACCAGAGAAAACTCACTTTGCCACAGTGCAGCTGTGATAAACCTGTTTGGAAAGCCGTGGGAAGAAAGAGCTGAGCTGTAAAGAGCGGGACTTCCTCAGTCTATCTGCCATGTCCAGCAGCCTGAGGTAGACTGATTCTCACTACTCCACAGAACTGTTTACTACATGTACCTTTAAAATCTGTGTGTATCTGGTGACATCACACGTGGTGTCATGCTTTGGCAAGGATGATCCTATCAAGTCATTGGTATTATGCCACTAACTGTTGGACTAAATGCTTTGGCATTTCAGCATCTTATCTTTTAAGTTCATGTCCTTAAAGTGCTACAAAATACGGGACAAAGCGGGGAAACCCTCGTCCTACTAAGGACCCACATGGGAAAGGCCAAGAAGAAATGTTCTAACTGAAAAGAACCAATTCACCTGAGCATAGAAAGCCCAAAGCTATGTTCAAGTGTATGTGACATGTGGGTACCATGATGTCTTTTTCAATAAGTGACTTCAATTTACTCACATTTGCTTTCCATACTATAGAGGTAACTTCTAATTTACAATGTCCGATATGATTCATTAATCTAGAAAATTAGATTTCTGGGGGAATGTAGTATGTGTTTCCAAAAATTAAAATCCAAACTCTCCGTGTTCTTTTGTTTGCCTTCAGAGAAACTCTTCGATTTGCAAATGCACAAGTTAATTTAGCAAAATGACGGCCTCTGTATTGATGAAATTGCATGTACAACAGAGTTATCATGGAGCTCTCTAGGAAGTGCAGGGAGGGAGAGCGAGGGCAGGAGAGCAGATGAAAATGGAAGAGAAAGAGAATGTTAATTCACAGAGGCTTGAAGGAAGTATTCCTGGAATAGACGTGGATTCAAGCTGCTGACTTCTAGCACTACTGCAGATTTCCAGCCAGGGTGTCAGCTGAGGCTGGATTGGAACCACTAACTCCTAGCAGCTGGCCAACTGCTTTTCCATCCATAGAGAGGAATTTTACTCTCTCTTTCTGGGGACCATAAAGAAGTTTTAGCCAATGAGCTAAAGTAAGTGCTTTGACACGTGTAATGGATGTAACTGAGCAGTGATATTTTCCCAGAGAAGTATTTTGAGGAGAAAAAAATATGGTGAAATTCACATCTCAAGTAGATGAGTCATCATTCTTTCCATTAAATTCTTCTTTTTCTGAGTCTACCCAAAGTACTTAATAAAGGTTCTTCAAAGTGATTGTTTGGGAATGAGCCAGGGATTGGGCAGAGAAGTAAATTACTTTTCACTGATGATAGAAATGGGAAACAACATTCAAGAGAAATTCCTAATCATAACTTCTGGCCTCCACATGTATGTGCACACACATGCATGCATATAAATATGCATGCATATATATATATATACATATATATATATATATACACACACACAAACAAACAACTTTGGCTGCATATGACTATCATATACTAAAACAAATAGTTCTTAGCTCAAGATTGAACTGGGTTCACCTGGCACTTCTCATGAACTCAGTCACTTGCTAGGGAATCTCTCAACTCGGAATAGCCCCATTCATATCAATAGTTCATACGATCCCACTGAAAAGCCAGTGTGAGCCAGGACTGCCTAAGGGATTATGATAAATTGCAGTCTGCAGCAAGGTGCACTAGTTTGCTGACTTCTCTCCACGGACCTCTCAGCATGCTTATCTCTTCCTGAGGGCACAAACTCCTTTCTATATCTTTCTTTTCTAGGGAGACTTCAGAAGAAGTTTCCTTACCCTTCTACACTTCCATTGGGAAAGGTTTTGTCTCTCACCATCCTGTCCTATTCAAAGAGGTCAAGATACCATAAAATTGGGCCAAATGTAAGAACTCTTCCTAAATTAGCTTCAACTGCTCACCAATCACTAAGGTGAGACACAGGGACAAACAAATTTTGACATTTTAAAGTTAAACCAGAAAGGTCACTGAGCAAAGTTTCTGTTTCATGTAAATGGTTGTCTTTCTAATCTTCCAAAACATTATGGATTCCAAGAGTCCTTGGTTTTTTGAAGGATTGGGTAGCTTATACCTCAATGCCTGATTTCCTTATTTCTGACGGATTACTAGGTCAAATGGTATGTGTATTTTTAAACAGATGTCGCCTTCCCAAATGGCATAACAATTCACATTTCCATCAGCAGTCTGTGGATGCACACTCAAATCCTCTAGCAGGAGTAAGACATAGAAGCTTTTTACAATTTTTGTCAGTTTGATAGGTATGTGACAGTTCATTGCTACTTTATATTGTATTTTGCTGAGCATGAGTGGGATTGGTAGCTAAATATGCATATGTCCATGTAGGATTTGAATTACTTTGCCTTTGAATTACTTCTTCCAATTTTTGGGTCCTTTTTCTCTACTTTTAAAAATTGTTTCTTTTTCATCCATTTACAAGAACTTTTTACATATAATTAAATTAATTTTTTGTTTTCCTGCACTGCAATCTCCTTCCAACACATAGCTTATATGTTGATTCGCTTTTACCGTTTAAAAATTATTTCTGCACATGGAAGTATGTTTATTTGTTTTTAAATGGTTTTTGGTCTTCCTATGTGGGTTCCTGAATTATATACATGTATGTAGCCAATCTCTTTGTTTTGTTACTAAGGATTTTATACTTTTGTTATGCACATTTAAGTCTTTCATCCATCTAGGGTGTGTTTTTGTAAGTGATCTAATATAAAGGCCAAATGTTATTTTTTCATCATGACACTGGGTTAATAATTCATCCTTTCCCCTGCTGAATTGAAATAGCATCTTTAACATCTATTAAATTTTAATATATGCTGGGATTTCTCCCTGTATTCTTTATTCTATCTATTTTCCTGGCATTTCCATTTTGATTTGATTACAGAATACTCTAATATCTTGCACGACAATCCCTGTACTGTTGTGTTTTTACAGACTAACAACACTGGGCGATTTTTTATTTCATATAAACATATCAAATTATAAATAAACTCTTTTGTGTTACTAATTCTGGAAAAATTGACATTTTATGCTATTAAGTCGTATCCAAGAATACACTGTGCTTTTTCCACTGGTTCATATTTTTTAATATTGTTCGATGACATTTCAGAGTTTCCTTCATATAACCCTGTGTCTTTCTTTATAAATCCACATCCACTAAGTCAATAGTTAGCTGTATCATAGTTATAGTACAGGAAACTTCTATCGCCATTTCTTGCCTTATTTCAACCATAAAATAGAAACAATGTCGCCCTCCCTCCCTCTTCATAATGAAGTTATTTCTGGGAAATTTTGGTCTCATATACACTCCAGATTTCCTCAGATCTCCATGGTTCCAGGTGACTGAGTGTAATCCAGTAGAACAATTGTTCATGGGGTTTAGGCTTCCTCCAAAAATATCAAGAAAAATATTTGAAAGTATCCAAAGCTTGCACACACATGAACGTACGTATCATCAGTTGCATACTACTCGGGGATGCAATATTGGGACTCCTAAGTGAAGACCGCAGCAATTCTAGCCAGCCCAAGTTCATTCAGTAACCATGCAATAACTTACTAGCCCATCCCACTCTTGCTGGACATGTCAGGGAGGAAATTTAACCTTCACAGCAGGCTTCTGAGCTGCCATTGCTCATGTGCTATGTGTGCTAATGTTGCTTTGTGTCATATTGCAGGTGCATTGAGATGATGGCAATGTGTGTAGTGATGTTGTTTATCATGAGTTACAGTTATCCCCTAGCGGAGCACCAGTCAAGTGCTCTTCTTACCTTCCTTGTTCTTACTGGAGCCTGTAGTTTTCTAGAGTATTATAGACAGAGAGTGTGCTGCATCCCTTCCAATGTCCATGTGGATTATTTTACTTTAGGACATTACTCTGTTTGCTTCAAAGACCAAGATAATGTTGATGAAAATTTTTGATAGGAGGAACTCTATTTCTTTGCTGCTCTGATTTTCAGCCTATTATATGCTACTGGGTTTTGCCAAACATTATTATTATGTAGTTTCTATTTTGCTTGGAAAATTTAAGAAATTATATCTATTTTATGGAATACTTAATCTGTATCTGATATTGATAAATATAATTTTTTATTAATTGATGTATAGGCTAAATTGAAGGGGGTTTGCTTTGAACTATGCATTCCTCATATAAATCTTTTAGCCATATTATAATATTCCCTCCATTTAACTCTACTTGATAATGGTTTGTTTAGAATTGTAGTTTATGATTAAGACTATACTTTTAGTCTGTCCTTTTATTGGTTTTGGATATAATATTATTTTCATAAAATGAAACATAATGTTTCATGTCTTCCTAAAAATTAATAGCTTAAACAATTTTGGGATCACCTGTTTTTTACTTTATAAACCACTCACTTTCAAGCCTCTCGGTCTTATGCCTATTCCATGTAGATTTTTGCATACCTTACTAACTAACCTCTGTGGTAATTGGTATCTGGAAATTTTCTACTTCTTTGAGCTCTTCTGGCATCTCAGTTCACCTTTTCAAGCCTTTTAGCTTAAAAGTAATGAATTCTCTCTGTCTTTCTCTCCTGTGTCTGAAACACCTTAACTACCTACATCCATCTCTCCCTCTATTTCTCCTTCCTCCCTTCCCTTCCTCCCTTCTCCCCTCCCTTCTTTTTTTCTTTCCCTCCCTTCCTCCCTGTTTTCCAACTCACTCTCCTTCCCTTCTCATCTTTTTCCTCCCCTTCCTTCCTCCCTCCTTCCTTCCCTCCACTGTTAACTTTATCTCTTCTCTCCACTGCCCCCCCCCATCTCATTACTTTCACCTCATAGCTCTGCTACGCTGGATGCTGACGGACTTTCTCTGTGGTTCTTGGGTCCTCACACGTGTGTTGTTTCGGCTGCTGATCACTGTCTCTCAGAGATGGGAAGCAATTCATTTGTACCCTGGGATATTTTGCAACCTTGTATCTCCTGGAACTCTCCTAACTCAGGGGTTGAGAGCAGCTCAATTTCTCTGTAGTTTCTTGTGGACTAAGATACCAGAGATTAGCACATGTTACCACAGCTTCACAGTTTTAAGACAAAGATTTTCCCATAGTCCGCAGCACTTTATTTAGTTCCTTGGAGATCTCTAAGCTTCCAGCTGGCTCCCCTGTGTTCATCTTGTGGAGATCTTCCTTCCCCTGAGTCAGGAGAGATATCCAGATGACTGCTGAGAATGGACGAGAAGTAAGAAAGCAGGCCTCTCATGAAACAATATTGAACTAAGACATTTTAGGAGATGAAACATATTCTTTAGTCAAATATTAGTCTTCATATTCTTCTCAAACATGACATGATTTCTCTTTTCCAAACAGAGCTAGCAGACAGAACATGGAGAATCAAGGTTCTTGGATATACTGTCTCTAAGAGTTATTCTATAAGAACTTAAGGTCACAATAAAGCAAAATGGCAGCTGAAATGAGTGTTCATCTTAAGAGTGAGGAGGACATAGGCTTAATGGGAAGATCAGGATATGACTATTTAGCAATGAAGATACTGCATCACACTATTTTTTAAACACCTGTTATTGCACTCATAGATTGGAGGAGCACTTGACTCTCAACCTCAAAGCCTCTTTCTGCAACAGAGGGTATTTACTACACAAAAAAGCATAACTGGCCAAAGTTCAAAAAATAAGTGGCTGCAGACTGCTTGACCCTAAACAGGACGTCTAAGCTACCCACACCCTCATCCCAAGGCTCAGGGAATACCATGGAAGAGGGAGAGGGCAGGAAGATTGTAAGAACTTGAAACAACAGGCCAGACATTACACTGCACATGTCAACACTGTAGTATCTATGATTTCATGGCAAATATGTTTATTTTCACAAGAACTGTATGGGGATTGCTCTATTAACACCTCACCATGGATAGGGAAAGATCTGAAGAAGCTCCATGCCTACCTGAGAGATCGCTGAAGACTAAAGTTGATAGGGAAGAAAAGGAAGATGATTTCCCCAGTGGCATAACTACTGATCTTGCTGGAACGTGAATCAGTCAGGCATGTGTCATCGAAGACTAGATGAAACGCAGTAGGCTGCACAAGTGAAAAGATTTGAAAACAGGAGGGAATCTGGAGCATAAACGAAGAGTTTCAAAGGGAAAAGCAGGGGATGGGATTGGGATTAAGGGGTGAAATACAAGAAATTCACTATATTCATGTATGTAACACTAAAAATATATATGTGGGAAAACAAGGAGGTTGTAAAAGGTCTCATATCTAACATTACATAGCATTATTCTATATATTTATGAAATGCAGGTAATATTTTCATACATGTACACATTGTTTAAAAGTCAAGTCAGTAATTGCCACATATTTCACTGTAAGCATTTGTTACTGACCTGTAGAAAGACATTTAAAAATAGTCAGAAATATGGTCTATAATGCTAATAACTATTATGCAGTGGAATACCAGAACTTCTTTCTTTTATCCTATTTAACACAGTGTCGAACATAGTTTGGTTAACCAACTCCTCTATCTCCATTTTCCCTTCCTCATACTCTGCCCATTAACTCACTCTCAATTATTAAAATGAAAAAGTGAATGTAAGAGTGAGACCGGCCAGAAAGTAGGACAGAAAGGCAGTGTGACTGAGAATAAGGGGTAAGAAAACAGAAGCTGGTGTGGTTGCGTTTTGGTGTCAACTCGACAGTTGCTGACTTTTTGGGGCGCAGCTGTGGAAGGTTAATGGTTAGAATGGCCCCTAAACAAGTCTGCCGATACTTGAGTGATTGCTATGGAGAACCCAGCCCATAATGGGTGGTACTTTACAGTGGTGGACCGGATAATAGGAGGTGCAAGGAGGAGGGACTCGCTCTTCCTTTATCCGGTGTCAACTTGCTGTGCAGTCCACTCTGCGTGCACGTTCTTCACCTTTAGAGCATCGTGTCCTTCTTTGTTGCTGCTGCTGCCGTCTCTGTCCTTGGCTGACTTGGAGCTTCACCTTTTCCATCACATTGTTACTGTTCCTGCTGCCTTTGGAGCCTGTCTCTAGGCCTTGCTGCTGTTTATTGCCAATGTTGGAGCCCAGCTGTTCTTCACCAAGGTTGGAACCCAGTATCTTTAACCCTCCAGAGGAGCAAAGGCTTGAGACCTTCTCAGGATCTTTTGGCTTTGTGGAACATTCCACAGGAAAGAGACTGCTGCGCGGCTACCTTGAAGGACACTATTTTTATTGTGAGCTATTTTAAAATAAACATATATATATATATATATATATATATATATATATATATATATATATATAAAACATTCTATAGATTCTGTTTCTTCAGAGAACCCTGATGAATACAGAAGCTCATTGTATTTATGTATGAAAACAGCAGAGAATTAAAAAAATTTTTTTAAAAGTGAGGAGAGAATGCATACAGTAATCATGCATACTGAGGGTGCCTCAACAGGAGAAAGGGTCTTTGCAGAGAGGTAATTTAAACAATGTTCAAGTAAATACTATATTCAAGTAAATATAGGTCAGCATGGCCTAATGTACAAGATTCATCTGGCAAGCATAAAAAAATGAGTCAGAAAACAAGAAAGGGAGGTAGGAATCAGATCAGGGAGGGTCCTCAATTGTTCAGAAAATGTTAGTACAGGAAGAAGAACTGTAAGAGGAAGGTCAACAGTGCTGTCTAGAATTGACCATGTCTATGATTGCAGAGTGATGTAAGTATGTGCTGGTGCTCTGGCTCGTGGGAAAATCTTGATGATGTTTGGGGAATCCCTCTCACTCCTCCTTTGGACAAACGTAGTTCTAATGATGAATTCCAAACTCTTCAGGGTTTTAACCATTAAGCTTATATAAAAAATGTAGTTTATATAAAAAATGTAGCTGTTCTGAGATGGAGCTTATATCTCCACCCATTTTATTATTGTCTTGCCTCCCCCGCCTCCCAGACTGGTCTGAGGATGTCTCTTTCTTGGTTTTCCACTCCTGCCCCTCAAAACTCTTTTTAGCTCTTCACACTCAGAATTTTTTAAGTATTGCCTTCAGTCCCTTGCTCTCTTGGATCTCAAAATTCAAACCCATAAGCAGAATCTAATAAATTTCCACCCATGGGAGGCCTTAAAAATATTTCGCAAAAGATGTATTGACTTCAAATTTTTTTCTAGCCACAATATATTATAAAAAGTAAAATGTTAAAAGAAACTTTCTAAGACCAGGAAACATTTTATGTCACAACAAGGAAAGGAGAGGAACGGACAAATGAGGAGAGTCCTTCACTTGGGTTGCTTTTAAATTTATTCGTTTTGGTTATATCTCCTTAGGGATGGGCCATTCAAAGCTTTTGCCTGTCTATACATCCCTGTAGGCGTGTGGTCTATAGAACAACCTCTGATAGTGCCCCACGGGTAGCTGAAATTGGCAATGTTTCTTTCAAATGGCGATATCTGGACATACTAATGTTACATTTTCAATTTCTATCAACATGACTTATTTTGAAAGACTAGGAAGCTGGGCTTTGAAAGCAAGTCTTTGTCTCAACAGAAAGAGGACATGAGCAACATGCCTCCCTCTTCCACTGCTATGTCAGCTATAAAGTATGAATTCCACAGAAAGGGAAAATTTTGAGAACATAGGGTTCTTCAAGGATAAAAAGTCTGTATTTCAATCCAGCATTTCTCACTCTGCAGAAAAAAAAGATTTATTACCATCTCAACCATGCTTTTAGTAATGTGCTTCTCTTCTTGGTAGACATGGCATTTCACTTTGAATAGGATTGAGAAAAATATCAATTCAACAGCAATTATGACTATCAACTAAAAGAACGAATACCATTCTGTTCATTAACTATCTAGTTAAAGTATTAATTTATTTGGTGGATGACTAAACAGTTGTATACTGTGGGAAATGATAAAGAATAAGTGAGAGCTGGGGAGATAGTCAGGAGGTAAAGTTTTTGCTGACAAAGCAAAAGAACTGAAGCTCAGAATCCCAGATCACAAATAAAAATCTGGGTAGGTAATTCTAGCATTAGAAGGTAGAGAAGGCAATACCCAGAGCAAGGTGGCTAGGCTGACCAGCCTCATTAGCAAGGTGTGGGTTTGATTAAATAATGCTATCTCAAAAAAGATTGTGGTTCAAGAGTTACCAAGGATGATTCTTCATAGGATGTATCCATATTCTCCAAGGATGTGTCTCCATGCACACACACACACACACGCACACACACACGCACACACACACACCAAACACACACACACACACACACACACACATGCACACACACACACACACACACAAATGGCAAATGAAAAAAGGAGGAGGAGGAAGAGGAAGAGGAGAAGAAAAAAGGAGGAGGAGGAGGAGGAGGAAGAGGTTTGACACAAGAGATGAATCAGGGATTAAGATTTTTTTCTTGAAAGTAGAGGACTTGAGTTGATATCCCAGATCCCGGATGCCATGCAAAAACACCGGGCAAAAATGTGGTGGCAGCCTGCACTTCTGTCTCTGGAAATGGGAAGCCTGGGAAATCCCACAGCAAAACTAAAGTCACAGACTGAAGCAGAAGGAGGTAGAAGCAATCCAGGATGATTCCCGAAGTCACCCTTGAGCCTCCACAAGCATACACAGTGCTCCGCTCTCCACCCCCCCCACACACACAGATAGGGAAAAAAGCAGGTGATAAGATACAATTTCTAGATAGAAGCTTAGGCTCTAATTAATTGGGGAGGCTAAGGCATGCATATGAGTAACCATGATGTCAAGAAATATATAACAAGGGCCTCCATGTGATTCATTGGTCAGATGCTATGATATTGATCAGGGTTTCCAAACGCAATTGTCTAGGGGAAATTGACAGGAACAAAGGAAGTTTGGAAAAGTTGACCTCTGAAAGTATAATAGGGATAGGTGGGGATTGTGGCAAACTCAGTATTTATACTGCCTACAGAGGGCAGTCTTTCCTTGGCTAACCTTATCTTTCCAAGAAGAATGTGCAGATCTAAGTTTTTTCATGCAATATTTAAAATGATATTAATAATGATAACCTCACATGAATCTACAATACGAAAACTAATGAAATTATTTGCACTTACTGAGGACACAGGCCAGAAGTTTACAGACTCTTTTTTCAGTCATTTATAGGCAGAAATAATTGCAATATAACAGATAAGAGCTGAGGTTTTAAACTCAGACAACCATAAACTCAAACTAATTAACATCTCAGAGTACTAGAAATTAGAAAACAGGTAATTCATAGTATCTTGAGATATACCAATAGTACACACATATTTACTCAAGTTATTTAAAAATCACTATTCATTCTCTTTCTATCTCTAGCTCCACATAGACACAGACACACACACACACACACACACACACACACACACACACACACACACACGCAATGCACACACAGATAGTAGAAGTAATGTTTTAGAAAATTTGAAGACAGGGAAATCTATGGTTTCTATTATAAGTTTTCAAATTGTATTGCAACAATGAATCATGAGAAAATATAAATTAAATTCAACACCATTACTCAATATATGAGTTTTATCCCAATAACAATTTATAATGTATATGTCTACATAACTTTTAAAAGCCAGAAACTTATAGAAGATATATTTTTCAATAATATCAAAACAATGTAGCCCAAAAGTCTACTACATGAGCATTATTTTTCTCTTAAGTTTTTCAGTTCTCTTTTTCTCTGTCTGTTGGAGATCAAATCTAGAACCTGGCACAATTAGTCAAATTCTCTACAACTAAGCCACACTTTTACACCGTTTTTTATTTGAATTGGTAATTACTGAATCTGTTCACATAGTGCAGAGTGATAGCTTGAAATATGATTACAGTCATACATGAGCAAACCTATAAAACCTATTATAGAGTATTCTTATTTTCATTTTCTTAAAGGATTAATTTTTGTATATACTTGCTCACATTTGTTCCATGTAGTTTGGTCTATTCCAACTTTTGTCTGTTTTGTGGATGTTTTTCATTCAGAACAGCTATAATTTTCCTAATTTCTTCTAGTCCACATTTGTTCACTATTCAGTTTTGTATATTTGGTAAGGTTTTCATTTTTTTTTTCCTGGCCATCTACTTCTGCTTTGTTTTGCTATCTGTAAGAATATCATTAGTATTTTCCTAATAGTTTTATTTCATATGTTTTAAAACTACTA
This sequence comes from Typhlomys cinereus, assembly GCA_023101885.1. Lineage (NCBI taxonomy): Eukaryota > Metazoa > Chordata > Mammalia > Rodentia > Platacanthomyidae > Typhlomys > Typhlomys cinereus. The sequence goes on from JALPQD010000178.1 coordinate 197,069, forward strand.
TTTAACTCAGGATGGTGCAAAATCATTATGCATCTTACAAATGAATAATTTGATAATTTGTTTATGTATACTCATGAAACATTGATTCTCAATGATGCACTTGTTTATCTCTGAAAATGAATTCTGGCTATATTGTCATAAGGGAGTAGGAGGTTTAGATTAGAGAGTCAGAAAATAAATCTAAAAGTTTATGTGATAAAAATTCAGACATACAAAAGCAGCAAGCAGTAAAGAAAAAATAATATATTCCTTTTCCTCTTCAGCAAGAACACCATGTTTTTTCCCTTAGATTTTTGCTCTGGTTGAGTGTGCACATTATTATCTAAAGGAGATTTTTCACCCTGATTCAGAATCAATATTAAATTATTCTTTTCTCTCATCTTTGGCATTCTTATCCAATAAAGAATCTAAGCACAGGCAGTGCAACTAAAATCAAATAAATAGAGATCTAGCTTTAGTATTACATGTTTAGTGTCCTGCTCAAACTAACTCTGTGAAACTGAAAGAGGCATGCCAAATGGAAGTGTGTTTTGCCCAAACAAAAATTTCCCAATCACTTCCTGGAGCCTGTACTTCACTGACTAGGACAACAGAAGTTTGGCAGGACTAGGTAATGAGGCATTCCACTCTCAAGACAACTCCTTCCTAAATATGAGTAGGATGAAGCAACAAACATTTAATGTGCAAAGTATCTTAGTTTCTTTTCTTGTTGATATGATAAAACACGCTCATCAAAACAATTTGAGGAAAGGTTTATTCTGGCTCATAGTACAAGAGTACAGTCCATTATGCAACGGAAGTCAAGGCACCAGGAGCTGGTCACATTACATTCGTGCTTAGAAAGCAGAGAACACTAATGCATGCTGGTGTTTGACTGGTTTCTCCTACCCCCACCCCCTTTTCCTGCTCTCCAGGTACAGGCAATGATGCCACATAGGGGCAGGTCTTCCCATCTCAGTTAATACAACCGATGACCCCCCCACAGGCATGCTCAGAGGCGAGTCTCCTAGGCAGTTCTAGATCCCATCAAGTTGACAACAATATCTAGTGATTTGACAACTTCCTGTTTCCAAACCATCCTTAAGACACAACAAATTGGTCACATAAACCTATTTTACCACCATGACATCTAGTTTTTTTTCTTACATTTTGCCTAATTATACAAGCTCAATAGGCACCACCTTCTTTTCCCTACCTCTGTCTTGTCCCCCATTCCACTCTCCACCCTTCCCCATTCTCCCCCCACTCCTTTTCCTTCCCTTCTCCTCTCTTGGTGTTTCCTGCTTCTTCCCTCCCATGCTCCAGAGCATCTGTTTATGTGGGCACTGAATTTCCTTCTAAGTCTTCTACACTAATGAGGGTTCAGGATTCAGTGGCATAGCTTGGGGCTTCTTCCTGGGCTGCCCACTGGTATGGGAACTCTATCATGACTGTGTAACCCCTTACCTTAAGGACCCTACTGCTTGAAACCTTCTCCTCTGTGATCCATACTAGACTTTGGGGGGTTGTTGACATGTAAGCCATTGTGCAGGCAGACAAGGTCTAATCATGACATCTGTTTTGATATTTCTCCAATACAAGGCACAATTTATTGAATCTCCTTGCCGTGGTTTGAATGTTGAATTTCCCCCATAGGTTCAAGTGTTTGAATGCTTGACTCCCAAGTTATGGCAATGTTGGGAGGGCTGTGAAACTTTCAGAAGCCCTCCTGGAAGAAATGGATCTCTGAGATTGGACCTTGAGGGTTTCTGACTAGCCATATTTCTTGTTCCCTTTCAATGCAATGATGCAATGTGACCCACTACTTCCCACACCTGTCATCAAGCCTTCTCTACCACAGTGGATTATATCCTCTTAAGCTGCAAGATAAATGAGCCCATATTTTCTTAAACTGCTTGAGTATTTTGTTACAGCAATGAGAAAAGAAACTACCAGGTTCCTGAGTATCTCCTGGTTCACCTGTGGAATCAAAACAGATGATTATGGGGTAGAAAAATGAGGAAATATGTAAGCAAACTTCAGTTGTTAAGGTCGTAGGAAACAAGTGCTACACTTTTACTATTCCACCAGAGTTTTGCCTGAAGAAGAAAAATAAAAAACAAGACCAATCCTAGATTCCTTGAGACTAAAAGGAGAAATTCTGGTGTCAATAGAAACCCACACCCTAACACTGGATCCTTGGAAAAGTAAAAAAATCAGAAAATATTTTCTTATCTTGAAGCTGAATCAGTTTCATTTCATCCATATTTCCAATAATTTTGTTCATTTAAATGATTGAATCTTTACTATGGAGCCTGCAGGGAGTTGGAGAAATAATACGATTTGGCTTCAAAGATAGAGTACAACTTTCTGGGGACAGCTGTGTTGTTCAATTTCATGTGCTCTGGATCTCTCTATCTTCAAGTTGCACATCTGCAGATTCAACTAATCATAACTCAAAGAATATTCTTTTTTAAAAAAATTTTTTATTATTATTTCTGCTCATACAAACTTAGTAGGTACGCCGGTTCCCTTCCTCCCTCCTCCTCCCCGTCCCCTCACCCCTCCTTCCCCATCCCCCAGTGCCTCCCCCCCAATCCCCGGAGAATCCTTTAATGTGCCTGCCAGTCTTTCCTCTGGGCTCTCCCCTCCGATGACGTACAAGGACCCAGTGGCATTTCCCTGAACCCCTTCCTGTGTTCCCCTTAGGTATAGGAACACTGCTGTGGCTGTCAATCCCTTGCCTCCAAGGATCTTGCTGCCTTTAGCAGATGCTAGACTTTGTGAGGTCAATAGTGTGTTGGACATTGCGCAGGGCATGCAAAGTCCAATTATGATTGCTTCGGCCCTAACTTGTGTGGAGTATCTTGCACTGTCATTGCTCCTCCCATCCTTGTGCTCTTACAATCTTACCAGCCCCTCTTCCGCAAATTTTCCTGAGCTTCAGGATGGGGAGAGATTAGGCTGGCCTAGTTCTAGGTGGTTGATATAGAGTCTCTGAAGTTCTGGATTATGGTTTGTTAATTTTCTTTTGCAGTTTTGCTGCTCCTGCAATGCCTTTCACTCCATCCTGATGGGTATTGTATGTCACCCCCTGGCCAGAGATAAAAAGCTGTTAAACTAGGGCTGGAGAGGTGGCTCAGGGGTTAAGCCTCCGCCTTGCAGGCGGAAGGTCCCGAGTTCGGATCCCAGATCCCACGTATAGACGCCAGACGGAAGCGGGGGCGTCCTGCGCTTCTGGTCCTGGTAGGGCGGAGCCTGTGAATTCCCGGGGCAGAAGGAGGTGGAGGCGTCCATGGTGGTTCGCGAATTCGTCCGTGGTTCTACAAACCATACACACACACCAGACACGCGCGCGCACATACACACAGTTGAATAAATAATAATAATAAAAAAAAAATTAAAAAAAAAAAAAAGCTGTTAAACTAGAGTCTTGTTATAAGAGCCCATTCAAAGGTAGATGTAATAAACGTAGGAAACCACAGTGAGGGAGGGGTCAATCACCCATTTGCAAAATGGTTACTTTTTATCTGGCAGCCTATGTGCCCTCCCCTCTGGTGAGATCATACCCCCTCAGTTGTAAATGATCAGGAACGAAAGTCTGTGAACTTAACCAGATGTCTCATTACTTACCTGCAGTTCTTGATGGAGGCCTATTTTCTCTGCTGTAACATGGTCCCCTCTCTCCTTGTTTCTGGTGTGGCCCTCCTTCCCCATCCCTCCTGTTCATAATCCTTGCACTTACTGTAGGTATTACAGAGATTTATAACTCAAAGAATATTCTTAAGAATTGAACACATATTGGACATGCTACATTCTTTCATTGTGGCGGGGGGGGGAATCAAACTCGACCCTGCACATGTTAAATAATCATTCTACCATTTCTAACATTCCTATCTCATTTTTTGTCTTCTTATCTAAAATATATAGTGTAATAACTATTAATGTGACCTTTACATTGTATGTGTTACAAGTAGTTTAAACTTACAGTTTTACACAAAACTATTCCATTTCATATAAGGGATTTCAGTAACTGCAGATTTTGGAATCCAAGAGGTTCCAAGAATCAATCCCTCACAAATACCTGAGAGATGATTGTATTTTCCATATTTACCTGTTTTTCAATCATGTCCCTAGTCTTTATAAAGATAATACTCTATCATTCCCTGGCATGATGATATGAATCCATCTTCTTTTCTGTTCATTCTATATCAAAGCCATTGTTATGTCTTTGAATTATCAAGGTTATAAAAATCCAAACATTTTCATAGCTCAATAAAACGTGGTCTGTAAAGATGTCTTGATTTATTGTAACAACTGACACTTTAATCCAGAGGATATTTGTGTTAGAATGGTCATTCTTTCAGTTATGTTTTCTATTGTCAGAAAAAAACATACACTAGAAGTACTAGTTGCATCTGTTCATTTAAAAAATAGGAAATGTTTGAAGTACTTCTGGATCTTCGGTTATAAAAAATATTCCCCGAATTCATGTTTTGGTATTGAGTTTTAAAAGATAATGATCTTTTTACAGGTTAGCTTATTGTGAATACATAGAATCAGAAAAAAAAAAAAAAAACTCTGGTGCATCATCTTACATGAGCAGGCAGAAGAGCAAACTTCAGGCAGAAAATGGACCAGAAGTGCCAAGAGCTGCATAGGCTGGGAAAGAAACATGTAAGGAGAATGAACGCAGAATGTATCTCAAGAGAGACCAGCCCTTGCCCAGGACCTGATACATTGGACAAGCAGAGCCTGTAATCATGCCCTCCTTCCCTCTGTTGTTTCTCCCCCACTCAGTGGGAGACAATCTACACCTGCAGAGCTGTAAAAGAGAAGTCCCAGGCATGTGTACAGACAAAAAGATGGATGAAAAGGACCGTGATCCAAGTGTCACCTTGGAGGAGGTTCTTCCTCTCCATTTTGCACTGTGTGAAGTTGTTGCATCTGACACTGTGAGGAGGGGATTGCTGCTGTGGAACTTTGGCTTATATAAGCACCATTTCAGGAAAGACCCATGGCTCTTTCAATCCCTTTCTCCTACAGTGTAAGAAGCTTAAAGGCTGCCAAAAGTTTTCTGGTGTGACCTCAGATTTCCTATATGTGCTAACCTGCTTATTCTCTGACCTCGTGTCCTGCAAACTTATTATACCTTGATGGGTTCACACTAGCAGTGCTGGTTCTTTCTTCACTCAGAATATATCAATACCATCTCGCCTCTAGCCTACATATACTTCACTCTCTCCTGACGCCAGTCTTCTTTGCGAATATCTCATGGCTTGACACATGACTAAGCAGGAAACATGTCTTCCTCTCTCTGGCTCATGTTTTGCTCTAACCACTCCTATGGTCCTCCTTGTTGGTCCTCAAATAAGCTAAACTTTCTCCTGGCCCAGGGTTTTCACCTAACTCCCCAAGAAAAGGTTAAAACTTTTAATATTGATCCTTTCTTGATTGAGAGAAGAGCCTGCCATTTTGGAAATGAGCATCTTAGGAAGTATCCTGTCGTTTCCATGTCTATTTTAATATAAATACATAGATAAGTGACTAAAGTTCAACCACACCAGTATGAGGCATATGTGACAGAAATACATCTCTGACTAGAGTTAGTAGTCTACAGTACCATCTACAATCCTGCTGTCAGTTTGTACTCAAACTATGGAGGCTTTTCAAACTTGTGTGCACATGTACACGCAGAAAAATAATAAAGGTGTCTATTCTTACAAAGAAATCTTTGATGTAAGAGCTTTTTATCATGCAAAATAAACATTCTCAGAGGAATTGCTAAAATCTTCAAGTCATATAGTTGCATTCATACATTTCCAAAGCTTTCTCATGCTCAATTTGTATTTTCCTCCCCCAATACATCTTGCATTCTTAGAATAACTTCTAATCTACTCCCATTCCTCATGCCTAAGATGCATATCCTCTTAGTGAAATCCCTCATTGTCTGTCACCTGCAGGATTAATATGGGCTGCTATGTAGCTTCCTGGAATCTTTGCCACCAATCTCAGTCCAAATAATCCATCACCCACCAAGATGAGTAGTGTTTCCTATCCTTTCTATCCTCTCCTCAAAAAAAATCTCCAGTGAATTCATATGATGGAGCAGTTTTCAATGGTTGAAAACCCAGATATAAGCCCATACACTTACAGCCATTTGATCTTTGGCAAAGGGGCCCAAAAAATAAATGGAAAAAGAATAGAATCTTCAACAAATGGTTCTGGCAAAACTGGATATCTGCATGCAGAAGATTAAAACTGGACCTGTATTTGTCACCATGCACAAAAATTAATTCCAGATGGATAAAGGATCTTAATATTAGACTAGAGACTATAAAAACCCTAATTGAAAGGGTAGGGAACTCCCTTGAACTAATTGGGCTAGGCCAACAGTTCCTAAACAGAAATCTAATAGCACAGTCACTAGAACTAACACTCAACAAATGGGATCTTATGAAATTAAAGAGCTTCTGTTCAGATAAAGAGATTGTAAACTGAGCAAAAAGGCAACCCACAGAATGGGTGAAAGTCTTCACTAACCAAATATCTTATAGAGCTCTATTATCCAGAGTGTACAAAGAACTTAAAAAACTAAACACCAAGGAGATAAATGGCCCAGTTAAAAAAAAATGGGCCTGGGAATTCAAAAGAAACTTTTCCAGGGACAAAATTGAAATCTCTAACAAATATCTTAAAAAATGCTCCACATCCCTAGCCATCAGGGAAATGCAAATCACAACTTCCCTGAGATATCATCTCACCCCTGTCAGGATGGCAAAAATCCACAATACAAACACCAAATGCTGGAGAGGATGTGGAGAGGAGGGAACTCTCCTACATTGCTGGTGAGAATGCAGGCTTATACAACCACTTTGGCAAGTAGTCTGGCGATTCTTAAAAAAGTTAAAGATTGAAATGCCATATGACCCTGCTATACCACTTCTGGAAATAATCCCCCATGATATATAAATTCACTACAGTGACACAAGCACAACCATGTTCATTGCAGCACTGTTTACAATAGCAAAGTCATGGCATCAACCCAACAGCTGACAAATAGATAATGAAAATATGGTCATCCTAGATGACCAATGGAATACCATTCAGCCATCAAAAAGATGAATTAATGAAATTTGCCAGGAAACAGATGGAATTAGAAAAAAATATATTTAGTGAAGTATTCCAGACACAGAAAGTTAGACACCGTATGTCCTCCCTAATAGGTTGATATTAATTCCAAACCCACTAAATGACATATTCAAAGGTAAATCTTTATATAAGATTATAAACAGGAGGGAAGGGGAAAGAGAGCCCCCCCCAAAAAAAGGAGGTAGGGGATCACACTTCAGTAGAGAAAATAGGTCACCATCAAGTATTGTACATAAGTAGCAATGTAAGTAGCAAGACATCTGGTGAAGCTTAGTCTCACTTCCCTTCCTGGTCACTTGCAACTGAACAGGTTTGATCTCACCAATCAGTGAAGGTATACAGACTGGCAGATAGATAGTAACCATCCGGCAAATGGGACACTGACCCCCCCCCCACTGCTGTGTCCTACTCCTATTCTTCCATCAACTTTTGAGTCTCCTCTTATATTAAGATCTTCATTTAAAGAGTCTTTTATCTTTGGTTAGGAGGTGACCTTCGATACCAATCAGGATGCAGCCTAGGGCGGTACAGGAAAAGCAAAAATGAGAACAATAACAAATCATAATTCTTTGAACACCAAAGACCCTACATTAATCACCTAGAACCAGACCAGCCAAATCTCTCCCCATCCTAAAGCTCAGGGGGTGGCAAGATTGTAAGAGCCTAAAGATGGGGAGGACCAATGATATGCAAGATACTATACACAAGTTAGGGCTGCAACAGCCAGAACTGGACTTTGCTTGACCTGCATAATGGCTGACATGTTAACAACCCCCCAAAGTCTAGCATGGATCACAGGGGAGAAGGCTCCAGGCAGTAGGATCCTTAGAGAAAAGGGATTAAACAGTCATGATAGAGTTCCCATACTAACAGAGAGCCCAAGAAGGGGCTCCGGGTTATGCCACTGAGTTCTTACCCCTCACTAGGGTGGAGGACTCAGAGGGAAGTTTGGCATTCACACAAAAGGATGATCCAGGGGATGGGAGGGAGAAAGGAGAAGGCACTGAGAAGAGGGGAAGGAAGGGAAGGGGGTAAAAGGAAGGGGAAGGGGGGAGAGTGCTGCTCCTCGTCTTCCAGAGATCTTTGCTTGCCTTCTCCACACAGCATCCTGTGTTCTAGCCATGATGGACTACCTCAGCTCACTCAACCTGACTTGCTACTTTAGAATTGATATCCTAGCTCTACCACCTATCTGATCGGTGAGCAGCCCACCCCTTTCTTCATGTGAAAACGCATATGATGCTCTTTGTTTCTCAGGTAGAATGGACTGTTCTCTCTCTCTCTTTTTGTTTCCATTTTATCCTTAGGGACTTTTTTCTTATAACTCCTGTTACCCAATTTCACTTGCTTATTTCTTAACATTGGCAGTTCCTTAAATTCATTGGCAATATCTTATCCTTTTATGTTCACAGACATTTGTTATTGTTCCTGGGACACAGACAGTGTTCAATTAACGCATGCATTGAAGAACTGGATTGAAAAGTGATGACATTTATGAAATGTGTACGTTCTTTTAAATCAGATTAAAGCTAGCCATGAATTTCCTCCAGCCAACGTGTTAGCAAGAAAAACAAATTGAACCTAGTACTAAGCCCTCATAACGACATACTCAAGGGGATATTTCTAAAATATCCATAATAATTGCAAAAGATCACAACTTGGGGGTAAGGGAAAGAAGACCCTAAGGGAATAGAGACAAAGGAGGAAAGAAAGAAAGAAAGAAAGAAAGAAAGAAAGAAAGAAAGAAGAAAGAAAGAAAGAAAGAAAGAAAGAAAGAAGAAGAAAGAAAGAAAGAAAGAAAGAAAGAAAGAAAGAAAGAAGAAAGAAAGAAAGAAAGAGAAAGAAAGAGAGAGAAAGAGAGAGAGAAAGAGAGAAAGAGAGAGAGAGAGAGAAAGAGAAAGAGAAAGAAGAGAGAGAGAGAAAAAGAGAAAAAAAGAAAGAGGAAAGAGAGAGAGAGAAGAAGAAAAAAAGAGAAGAGAGAGAAGAGAGAAAAGAGAAAGAGAGAAAAAGAGAGAGAGAGAGAAAGAAAGAACAAGAGAGAAAGAAAAGAGAGGAGAAAGTGAGAAAGAGAGAGAGAGAAAAAGAAAGAGAGGAGAGAAAAAGAAGAGAGAGAGAAAAAGAAAGAGAGAAGAAAGAGAAGAGAGAGAGAAAAAAAGAAGAAAAAGAAAAGAGAAAAGAGAAAGAAAAGAGAGAGAAAAAAGAAAGAAAGAAAGAAAGAAAGAAAGAAAGAAAGAAAGAAAGAAAGAAAGAAAGAAAGAAAGAAAGAAAAAGAAAATGCTATTAAGAAAAGCCCGTAAATATTGAGACGTCTGATCTCGTCCACATTCAGTTCTTATATAAAGGCCAATTTTAACAGTTGTTTTTTAATCTTTAAATAGGAGAGGATCCTAACACCCAGACAGGATGCAGACTAGTGAAGTAGAAAAACAATGAAATAGATAACAGCCACCTAGAATAAAGAGTGCTGGCAACCTTGCAATGTTTACCTGGAATCAGGCCCGCCAAATCCCTTCCCATCCTAAAGCTCAGGGAACCTTGCAGAAGAGAGGGCTCTTAGGTTGTAAGAGCCTAAGGATGGGAAGGTCCACCACTGGACATGACAATCCACGCAGGGTAGGGATGCTGTATCCAGGATCTCACTGCAATGAGACTTGTCCTTACCAACCTGCACAATGGCTGACGAATCAACATGCCCACATAGACTAATGAGGATCTCAGGAGGAATTTCAAGCAATAGCAACCTTAGCAGCTAAGGCTTGACATGTGAAAAGAGTGCCCCTAACAGTGGGTCTGACCAAGGAAGGGCCACTTGGTCAGCCACAGAGGTCTGAACCCCTAACAGAGCAGATGATCCAGAGGGAACCCCAGGAATCATAGAAGCAGACAGGAGGGTGGAAGGAAGTGGGATGAATTGATGAAGGGAGGGGAAAGGAGAGAAGGAGGGAGGAAGGAGAAGGAAGGGAAGAGGGAAGAAGAGAATAGGATTGTAACTCATTGTGCTTTTACAACTAGAGAAAGATAAAAATAAGTGAAAACGTGTGGAAAGAAAGAATGTTGAATTTTCAAACCATAATCCAGAACATCAGAGACTCTATATCAACCACCTGGAACTAGGCCAGCCTAATCTCTCCCCATCCTGAAGCTCAGGGAAATTTGTGGAAGAGGGGGTGGTAAGATTGAAAGAGCACAAGGATGTGAGGAGCAATGATATGCAAGATACTCCACACAAGTTAGGGCCGAAGCAATCATAATTGGACTTTGCATGCCCTGCGCAATGTCCAACACACTATTGACCTCACAAAGTCTAGCATTTGCTAAAGGCACTAGGATCCTTGGCGGCAAGGGATTGACAGCCACAGTAGTTAGTGTTCCTATGCTTAAAGGGAACACAGGAAAGGATTCTGGGAAACCACTGGGTCCTTGCACCTCATGGGAGAGGAGGACCCAGAGGAGAGTTTGTCATGCTCATTATAGGATGCTCCGGGGATGGGAGGGGGAGGCAGTGGAGGATGGGGAGGGAAGGGGGAAGGAAGGGAGGCACAGGGGGGAAGGGGGGTGAAGGGAGGGAAGGGACCGTTGTACCTGTTAAGTTTGTATGAGTGGAAATAAAAAAAAAAGAAAGAATGTTGAATTTTATCAAAAGCTTTTACTGTGTCTGTGGAATCATGTGATTTTTGTCCTTGTATTTGTTTATGTGATAAATTCCATTTATTGATTTGTGTATATTGAAGAAATCTTGTGTTTCTGGAATAAATCCAATCTGGTCACAGTGGAAAAAAAAAAAAGAAAAACAAATCATTATTTCACAAACCAGGTCACACGCTCAGTTCCAGGTATCCTGGGGAAATCTCAGTCACCTCCAGACTTTGTTTTTGTGGAGGGCAGGGAGTCAATCCCTGAGACTGGTTCTAAGTTTCTGCAATGGGGTTTCAGAGAAAACTTCATCTGAAGCAAGTGCACTGGGTGCTTCACCTCTGGAGACTTCCAGAATACAAGAAGGCGACTATGCCATAAGGTTGTCTGCTGGAAGAAAAAAAGACACAGCCTGACACGTCTTAAATCCTGCAACCCAGTACCCAAGCCCTCGCTGGTTTAAACATAAATATGTTAAGCAGGCTGTAAAATCGTTCAGAGCTTTAAACCACTGCTGATAAAATGGTAGTTACTGACCAAAGACCTGGAAGTCGTAAAAGCCTTCAAGAGTTAATTACCCGCCATCCTTGGGTTCCAGCCAGTCAATAGGCTTCTCGGGGTATATGAGTTTCACTTTGTCCTTCTGAGAAGAAAGTCGGGTCCAGAACCCATGATTTTATCCACAGAGAGGATTTGTCAGACTCGCTTCCCTAGCCCCAACTCTTTCCATGACCTTTGGAATCAAGAAATCTGTACAGAACACCGCTGTTGGGGATGTCTGCTATTGCTAGTCACAATAGGAAATTGCACAGGGGTCAAACCTTCCTGATATTATCTTCAACCCTTCCGCTTCCGCCCTTAGCATTACAACTAATCTAATCAAAACAGGCACCACTCAAAAGAAAGATATAGGCTGGCATGGTCTTCTGGGAGGTGTCCTTTGCAAGAAGTATGGTGGGTGAGGTAAGGTGAGCCGCTAGAATATCTCATAGTTCTTGTGAGGTCTAGTTAGGCCCAAGTTCTCTCAATGAACTCTCCATGAAAGTCCTAGTAAATAAAAGTGTTTACAGTTTTCCCAGCCTCAAAGAAGTGTCTAATCTATTTTCTATGTGTTGGGTTTTGCCTGACTGAATTGTACAGAAATAAGGAAGCTGTGTCAGGGACGCTATTAAAGATTTGAGCTAATGAAGAAAGTCATGGTAATTTCTGGATTCTTTGCAAAAACCCCGAATATTCAGTAACTTTGAGTAAACTCAGATGTTGGAAACTGAACTGTATCAAAGATATGGGTGCAAAAGACTGTAGGATTTTTATTAAAATTCACTTGGAATTCTTTGAGCACATTCTGCCTATTTTTACTCATATTTAGCAAGCAAAAAAAAAAAGACACATCAACAGCTGCTGTTTATGGGGTGTATTTTACATGCAAGGCACTTTGTGGTTTGAAGTGTGTTCATGACTGTCACCTTCCGAACAACCCAGAAATGTAGGTACAGTTTCTTCTTTATTTTATACTTGAGAAAATGGAGTTTCCCAGTGAAATAGGTTTCTCCATTGTACTGTTACAGCTAATGCTAGCATGTATCTATCCAGGAAATAATAAGACACATGTGTCTGAAAATTACTAATATGAGTAGCATGGGAATTTGGTTATATGTACATGCTTTCTGATAAAGTAAAGACCATATGAGTGGCACAGTTTGAAATATTGCTAAATTCAGAAGAAAAAAGGTAATGTGGTTGGAGCAATCAGAGGTTGCTTCCATGGTCTGGGACTTGAAGAGTGTGGTGTGGTTGAGAAAGAGTTGTGTTATCAGAAAGGGCAGGAATGATGGATGCAGGCAACAAAGCAAGACTCTGGGGCCCAAGAAGTTGTCCAGGCTGCCAGGTACAGTTTGTAACAAGCCTGTTCTGCAAAGGAAGTTTATAAGAATCGGTGGACCCAGTAAAAAGTAGAGCTTTCATGTGCTAAGTTATAAAGCTTGGATTTTGGGGATTTGGAAATCAGCAAGGTTTTCTCCATCAAACTTATTCTAGGCAATCAGGCACCAATGTGGCAAATGTTAGAATCTGTTGGGAATATCACTTCAGTGGCTTGGAGAGAACATTATTGATGGATGGTAGAAAGAGAGAAGATGGAGGGAGTAAGAGAAAGGAGTGACTGAATCCTTGGGGTCACACAGACCTGGGTCTGAGTCCTACTTGTATTATTTCCTTGGACCGACCGTAATCATAGCAACTAACAATACTGAGCATTTATGACATGCTATCCATGATATTAACCATTTGTTAATTCTGTAGACACATACACTAAGCATCAATTTAGGCAGCAGAGATACAACTCTACAAGATAGAAAGTTGTCTGCTCTACTGTAATCTTTCAAGACAGATATCATTGCCATCCCTATTTTACAAGTGAGGAAGCCAGAGTTTTAAGAGATCAAATAACTAGTAGATCCATGACTCTGAATCTTAAAAATGTATGAATCAAAACTCTAAGTTGCTGGAACAGTTAAGTAACTTTTTCTGAGCCGTAAGTGTTTCTTCTGTAACATGTGGGTATAAAGCCTTTTATTACAAAGCAGTTTGGTTTATTTTTTTAAATCATTATGAGAGGATTTGACTGAAAAAACCCTCAAAATGTTGCATAGCCCTCCTTTTAATAAAACTGATGTGGCTGTGAGATGCTGGAAGCATGGAATCATGCCTGGATTCAAGATGAATTCATTTCTTGCATATGCCCCAAGGGCCACATTTGGAACAACAAAAAACAAAAAGACAAAATCTGGTCAGTTCTTTTCCACCCAAGTTCTGAAACCTTGATTTCCCCATGAATCCCGAGCAAAGAATTGTTTTCATCCTATGCATCTGGTTTATTCTGCAATTTTAAAAGCAGGGCCATGGATCCAAGGAAAATCTTGTGCTGTAATTATGGGTTTCAGAGTTTAACAGAAGTGCTTTTCTTTGCCTACCCTCTAGGAAGGAAACAAGTGAGAGGCTTCGTGACTTGGTTAAGCATGTTGAAGTAGGCATCCTGTGTGAGTAACGCCACCTTCTTAGCCAGATTACAGTCATGGGAGGGCGGCCCGGGCAGGGGTTAGAAAATAGCCCACAATCCTTGCAATCGAAGCCTGCTGGTGGGTTACCTTTTGTTAGATGGGAAACTGCATTAAGGAAAGAAAGGCATGTTCATATGTCACCTTACTGAGAACACCACCCACCAGATCTTCCCACCGGAACAGGTACAGAGAGGGCTCTTAAGAACATTGGAGGCCGTTTCTCTTTATTTTTTTTTTTTTTAGTACAAAAAAAGAAATGCCCAGATGTGAACGGGAACTCCATTTAAGCAACATATGTCACAAGCAAGATGAGCAGAAGATAAATTGTCCACAGCAAAGCTGAGCACTGAGCACTATAAAGCCAGATATTAGAAAATATTTCATGTCATTTTTATGATTCAATTCACTTTTTTGAAAAAAAAAAAAACCCTTTTATGTTCCTGGCTAGGTGCTAAAGATTCAAGGACAGACTTATATGTGGAAACAAAAAGGTGTTCATTGGTTTGCTGGTATTACCAGAAAAGTGGCTCTAGCTCCTGATATAACAACCCTGACTCTCTTTTCTCACTTATAAAATGCAGGTGTAATGACAGTCACCTGAGCTGTTATAAGGACTAAATTAGATAACGTATTTAGATTTGTAGTCCTACTGGCTGGAAGGTAGTAAGTAGTAAATTTTCCCCGCTGATCACCAATCACTATTAGAGAGTGACAGACAATACACACATAGTTACTACCCTCAAGAGGCTTAACATCTATCACTTTGCTAATTTTCCAAAGAAGTTGAAAAAGGTAAGTCACAGGGTATGGACATCATTCGAGGCAATGGTGGCTGATTGTCCCTAGAGAGCCTAACAGCCCTCAGGAGCAGTCAGATTGGGACAGGAGTAAAGACAATGAAGAAAGAGTATTACAGTCAGACAGGTAAATATATGCAGTGGGCCAGGACTCTTCAGACATGTAAGTACTTCCTTAGAACTAGAGCGCTGGGGCTGGAGAGGTGGCTCAGGGGTTAAGCCTCTGCCTTGCAGGCGGAAGGTCCTGAGTTCGGATCCTAGACCCCACATATAGACGCCAGGCGGAAGCGGGGGCGGCCTGCGTTTCTGGTCCTGGTAGGACGGAGCCTGTGACTCCCAGGGCAGAGTAAACAAGGAGGAGGTGGAGGCGTCCATGGTGGTTCCCGAATTCGTCCGTGGTTCTACACACACACACACATACATACATACACACACGTGCACATGCATACCTGCACAATTGAATAAATAAAAAAAATCTGCAAGAACTAGGGCACTAGATGTAAGGAACAGAAGCCGAGGAGGAGAAGAGGAGGCCAAACCATGGAGGTCTTTGGTGTCATTTGAACACATGTGTTCCTCCCAACTTACATGTTGCGAACTAATTATCCCAGTGATGGTGTGAGAATATGGGGTCTTGGGGAAGCTATGAGGTCATGAGAGATTCACACTAAATAAATTAGAGTAATGCTTCATAAAGGGTGTGGAGGGATCTGTTCAAATCCTGTGTCTTCTACCCTCCTGCCACATAGAACATACCAGTAAGGCAACATCTTGGAATAGACAGCAATCCTCACCAGATACTAAAACTTCTGATCCGTTGATCTAGGGCTTCAAAGCATCCAGAGCTATGAGAAATAAATATCTGGCCCACCAGCATGGCTCAGTGGGCAAAGTTACTTGGATAAAAACATGGTGACTTGAGTTCTATCCCTAGAGCCCTATGGTAGAAGGAGGGAACTAACTTTTGAAAGGTCCTCTAACCTCCAGCTTCCACACATACACTGAAACGTGCACACACACACACACACACACACACACACACACACACACACACAGTGTTCTCTCTCTCTCCCCCCTCTCTCTTTCATAAAATAAATAAAATATTTAAAATAAACTTCTTCCTTTTATAAATTTCCCAATCCATGATATTCTACTATAGTAGCATTAATGGGCCAGACTGTCCTTCAGTAAATATTCTTAAATGCACACCACATGCCAAACACAACATGAAGGACAACAATAAAAAATGAAAGGACACATTCTTACTCTGAAAGTTATACATAATCAGTGCTTAAAGCAGAAGGGTCCTAAACACTATGAAAAAAAAAATACATGCTGTGTGGTGCCCTCACTTGGGTCTCAAACTGTGATCTCCCTCCACACAAGTAAACTGACCTTTCACAGAGCTCAATTTCCTCGTCTGAGACTGAGAAAAATACTTCTCACATGCAACCACCCCTGAGTACGAAGACGAGCGCCGAGACTGTCAGAGGAGACCATGATGGGAAGGTGCCATGGGAACTTTAAAGCATCATCCATTGACATGCCAAAGACCATGAGAATCATGAAGAAGGTGCTGACATCAGTAACAGAAACACGATGGCTATTGTGACGAAGAAGCAGGAGAAGGCTGTGGCAATGTGACAGAGAAAATGCAGATGATAATGGCGATTGTGGCCTCTTGTCATGATTCGATCAAATCATTCAGCACGGGGCTGGCTCCAGGTTGGATACCATTTCTGACTGCTGCTGTAAGCCAAAGAAAGTTCTGGCCTCCTGAGGGAAAAATTATAAACACATGAACTGTCTTATGGTTATTGCAGTTTTATACAGAAAGAAGATCAAGAAGAATGAAGGGCTGGACAAGAATGGCTCATAGTCATGGGAGGCATGAAGGTGAGTCTAGTCATGACTGAAATCTGCCAAAAAAAAAGATTTACAGATTTAGGGGACAGCAAGATGACACTGTGGATACATAGACTTGCTTGCTCAAGGGTCTGGCAACCTGACTTTGAGCTTCAAAGCCTACATGGTAGATGGAAGGAGAGAAATGACTTGTCAGAGTTGTTCTCTGACCCTTCCCATATGCACCTTGGTTCATGTACTCTCTCTCTCACACACACACACATGCAAACATATACACACATACTTGTTTGTTCTCTCTCTTGAATAATTTTTTAATTAAAGATTCATATCAGGATCCTGTGGATTCTACCTTTACTCTCATTTTCTACTCTTTGTCATTAAGGTCAGATATGGTGGGCAACATAAAATGGGGTTATGGCATTTGTGTGGGCCAGAGCTGGGTGCAGGCTGGCTGAAATTTGGAAGGAAAGATCTTCTATCATGAAGTCAAGTTCATTCTGTGCTCAAGTAACCACACAGTCTGGGAAAACAAAGATTCCGATCATGTCTGTCTTATAAAACTCCAGTGTGAAGCTTACATTCTTTGTCTCCAGGAAAGATTTCGTGCATGTTTCAGGAGCCTGTCACATGTGGCAGGTTACCAACATCAATTTTCCCCATAAGAAATAATAACACACTGTAATTGACTTTGGTTAGAAAAAATGTGTTTTTGTCCTAAGAAAAACAGAGTTGAGGGTGGGTGGAGAAAGGTCATTAAAACCCTGGGTTCTTTCTGTTCATACAAAAAAGGGCAAACACTGACTTCACCCAGGCTAGTATTGGCAGCTGATCCAGGAGTCACCTTAGACAAACCCTGAGGTAAACACCTAAATACCCCAGGAGCAAAGAAACACAGCAAAGGTTGGCAGGACAGCCAGGATACAATTAGCCTGCTCTGCAGCG
Source organism: Typhlomys cinereus (assembly GCA_023101885.1). Taxonomy (NCBI): domain Eukaryota; kingdom Metazoa; phylum Chordata; class Mammalia; order Rodentia; family Platacanthomyidae; genus Typhlomys; species Typhlomys cinereus. Next base: position 214,497 of record JALPQD010000178.1, read on the forward strand.
GGTTTACAGAAGGAGTGGGTAAAGGAAAGGTCCCTGTGTCTCTGGAAAATCACCAAACACAGGGACCCTTGTGATCACATTTTTTGGTTTCTTTTGCCTTAGTACTGTGTTTTGCAAATAAGCCAGCAAACATTTAGCTGCTTGAATTTGGGGCAGAATGAAGGAGAGAATGCATAGGTGAGTGAAAGAAGAAATTAGGACAGGGGTGTGTGGCACGTGTGGCAGGGACCTAATCACAGCTTTATCCTGGCCAGCTGAGAGACCCTGGGCTGAGCATGAACCTGGATGCCATGTTCTTCAGCTATGAAATGGAGACAATGACCTGCCCAGGACAGAGTGCTCCTGAGGATTACGAAACAATAGAGTGGTGCCTGGAATTTAGATGTGCTCAATAAATGGACCACACAATATTTGTCTCTGTTCTCACTCAAGTGACTGTTGTCAGAAAATAATGTTCTTCGTCAGGGCTGGGAGAATGTACACACATTCCCATCCCATCATGATGACCAGCCATGGCATCATTTATCAAGTGTTCATAATCCTGTGCCTGTCATTTCAGCCTTACTATACCTGAAATATACAATAATATGCATGCTTTGTTAATTATTTAATATGTCTGAGGTGTTCATTGCTTTGGGATACACACATCCACACCAATATAAAACTTGGGCTTTGTTTTCCAGTTCTTTTACCACTTAGGGAAGTAGTAAGATAGATAAAAAACTACCAAAGAAAAACCCTTTGACATCAAGTAGGGTGAGCTAAGTAGATACAAGGTCTACAGAAGAGCAAGAAAACTGGCATACCAGAGAAAGAATACTTCTAGTCTACTTCCTTAAGAAGTAGACACTCTTGGGGGCTGGAGAGGTGGCTCAGGGGTTAAGCTTCTGCCTTGCAGGCAGAAGGTCCTGAGTTCGGATCCTAGACCCCACGTATAGACACTGGGCAGAAGAGGGGCGGCCTGAGTTTCTGGTCCTGGTAGGGCAGAGCCTGTGAATCCCAGGGCAGAGTAAACAAGGAGATGGAGGTGGTCCATGGTGGTTCCCGAATTCACCCATGGTTCTACACACACACACACACACACACACACACACACACACACACACACACACAAGCACACACACATACACACACACACACACACGCACAATTGAATAAGTAAAAGTAGATGCTCTTAAATTGGATAACAGGAACACAAAGTAATTAAAATGCAAGCTTGAAAATGAGCATTTCAATGTTAAAACCTTGGAAATTCTAAGGCATCATTACAAATAAGTTTAGGTTACAGAGAAAGTGCAGACAGCAGCAGCAGACTTTCAGAGAACAGCTGCTGCAAAAGTCCTATCAAATCTATGAGGTGTGGTCAAAGCCAAACTGAAATGAAATTGCACATCAGAAATACTTTCCCTTTTGAAAACTAAAGAATAAAGGAAACCATAATTACATTTAAGAAGGGAGAATTAACAAAATTTGCGTAAGTAGGAAAAATGGATAAAGCAAAACAGAAATGAGTGAGTTAGAAAGCAAAAAAGCAATGAATATTAATAATCCAGAAAGGTGGTTCTATAAAAATAATTATACATTTAGGGGAAATGCATACAACTTGAGGGGTTAAAAAGAGAGACAGAGTGTGGAATTGGATGAAACTATTTCTATTAAAAGCAAACAAGAGTGGGGTGGGGAGGTGGGTTAAAGCTTTTGCCTCACAAGCAATAGGACCTGAGTTTGGATAAAAGCCATGGGCAGAAATAGTGGAGGTCTGCACCTCTGTCATGGAAGGTGGCCTGGGAAACCCCAGAGCAAAGCAATAAGGAGGTAAAACAATCCAGGATGATTCCTGTTGCTGTCACCCTAGGGTCTCTACAGATACACACCACACCCACACACCCACACCCACACACACACACACACACACACACACACACACACACATAAAAATTAGAAAAGTAAACAAGAGAGACAGACGAGATAGAAGATATTATAAGTATTTTTAAATGATACTAAAATAATTGATGAAATTTTCGGTCTTGAGGAAGATATAAATGATCAGTTGGCTCAAGAAGCAGAACATATGGATTTGACAATAACAAAGAAGCTATTTCCCCTCCTTATGTGGTTGTTTACCCCAGGGTGTGATATGAACATTTCTATCTTGAATCACACAACTGATTAGTCATCCCCCACAGACCCTCACAGGGTTGGACCTATTCATAGTCCCTCACGGGAAGAGGGGGAGGACTAGTGATGAAAACAAGGCCCGTGGATATGTAATTGGTTAACAATTTCTGAGTAGATGAGATTTCTGGGGACTATAGCTACCCAAAGATTGCCTATGCTTCTGTAAATGATCTCTTAGCAAAGTTCTTGTAAATAGTCCTAATAAACTCATTTGCTCACCAAGCTAGACTTGGGTGGAATAATTTCTCTGACCTCTCTGCCCAGGTTAAATATAAATTTTCCATCATCTCTAATAACAAAAAAGATGCATATAATGCCAGATGAATCCTACATAAAGTAGAACATACCTACATTGTTTAAAATTTTCGATAAAATATTAAAAAATGCACAATTTGTTTTTGATGCTTTGATAACCCTGATAACTAAATTCTGATAAAAATAGCAGAAAATGAAAATGAACAACTTCCATAACTGCCATGTCCTTAATAAATGTAACTTATGCATCTCTCCTGGAGTCTGACCAGTCAGATTAGCTCAACCACAACTTCTGGGAAAAGCAAGATAATGGGTGAACACCCAGCAAAGGAAAAGGTTTTATGTATGAAAAGGTGGATTTGATACCTCACTTCCCTTCACCTATCTAATCTAGTTAAAAAACTTGAAAAAATGAAAAGGTATTGGATGTGGGAAGAGAGATTAGTAAACCTATTAGCAAAGCTAAACATGCAAAACAATGATATTGTCTAATTGGTTGGAAATATGATGTAAAAAAGTTTCCAATAAAATTATGAAATATCTGGAGAAAAATACAGATTCTTGGAATTCAAATGAAAATGCTGAACTTTCCTAAAGTTCATGAAGCAATATTGGAAATCAGAATGTTTTCAGATAAGATAGAGCCGAGGCCCAGCTTTGCTTGCTCTTCTACCCTTCAACATCAATCGAGATAAGACTTGTAATCGAGGGTGCTCCAGTCTGGTGCCCCTGAAATCAGTTTAGTAATGAATTTGGAAAGGTCCCATTGTGTTACAAGACCCTCTGAATTCTACCATTTTGGTCCACTATTGTACTAGTCACTCTTTTCTGTTGCTGTAAGAGAACACTCGGATTCAAGCAACCTAAGGGAGAAGGGGAGATTTATTCAGCTTATGATTCTAGAGGGGAGATACAGTCTTTCTTAGTGGAAGCAGCATGGCTGGCAGCAGAAGCTAAAAAGAGACCGACTAAGTCCCATCCATCCAGAAGGCTAAGAGCTGCTAGATTGCTAACTACAAGAGCAGACATCTCCTGGAAGTAGGGTAGGGCTAATCCACCTCAAGGCCCATCCCCTGTGATTGCCTTCCTCTGGCAAAGATGCCACTTCCTAAAAGGTGCCTGACCTTCCAAAACAACTGAAGATTCTAGCACATGAGCCTATGGGAGACAACTCATATTCAGACCATAGCAATTACCCTGGTTGCTCTAATGATATTAAAGCTCAGTGAGAAAGTACAGATAAATTCATCGTGGAAGAAGTGCCAGCTATCCTTGAGGGTTCTCCTGAAAATCTAATTGACTAACAACCCAGTCTTAGTAACAATAAAATGAAGGTCAACCTTTAATTTCAGAAAATGCTTGATGATCGTCTTGAAGAACTACTGTAGTCTCAATAGAGGCAAAGACGTAATCATTGGTCTACATATTTTATTTGTCTGTGTTCTGAAATTAGTCTGGCACATTTAATTAGAAAACAGAGACATAAGGATTAGTAGGTTTGCTCAACTCTTTGATGATAAATTAACTCAAACAAAAGTAAAATCATGAACAAAAGCAATTGCTTTTATGATCAAGCAATTAGACAGACCCAATACCATGGGCACCGCATTGGTAAATACTTTAAGAAAAGGAGATTGTAAGAATAACTACCCTACATTAATTTGTAGGTTACTAACCTTGAAACTGGGACCTGAGAAGATAGCTGAGTTCATATTGTTCTGACTGTGCAGGTGTAAAGACCTGAATTCAGACCTCTAACACTCACACTAAAAAAAAAAGTACCATATGTGTGTAACCCTCACTTAAGGGGGGAAGGAAAGGGTGAGAGTCAGCTTAGTCCAATGTCCAATAGAAAAGACTCCTGATATTGACCTCTGACTTCCACACACACACACGGGTGGGCATACTTACCAGCACATGCCTCTGCCGGCATGCGTGCACCACACACACAAAGGTAAACAAGCCAAAGCAAACATCTCAAAACATTGCCTGAACAACAGCCCTCTGACGCATGAACCTCACAATTTCCCTTAACCAAGAAAAAAAAAAAGAATATTTCCAGGCTAAAACCCAGAAATTGCCATTTTTAGATGATTATAAGCTACCATACATCCTTCTGACTTTTTCTTTTGTTTATCAGAATGACAATAATGTGCCAGTTGTGAGCTTAAGTATCCCTGAAACTACATTTGTCTCACTGCCTGTTTCTCTGCCCTCTCTTGCAGGCCAGCACACCTTGTTGCTTAGGAACGGTGGCGCTATACTGATTCGGTTGGAGCAGGAGCCATCCTAAATGGATGTTACTATTAAATATGAACCAATGACCTCCTTTTGATATACTGGAAGGAATATTATCCTCGATATACAACTAAGTGGCTGCACAAACCAATACCAAAGTCTCAGATCTTCTATCCATCCCTGAAAGCTTCTGACTAAATATCCCAGATGTATGTTTGAGTCCTTCAGGTCTGAGTTAACTAAGCAATGTCTTTTCAGAGTAGTACCCACATCCACTGGTAAGAAGTAGGCTGTCATAGGACCACCGTCCACAACAAACTCAGTGCTCTAAAAATTCCTCTTTATCCCACATACTTGTCCTTGTAATACCTCCAGAGAATGTAAAACACAATCTGTTGTTATTTGCATGCAAAGACGAAAAGACAGAAATAGAATTGATATCCATTGAAAAGCATATAATCTAATTGGCACATTAGGTGAAATATTTATCATAATTTTTTCCTTTTTCAATTATTAAATATTCCAAATTATATTTTAATATATTTGCTGTTTTGACCAATATGCAAGGCATTAGTTTATTCATAATAACCAAAAAAGCTAATGTTTAGAAATGTTCCCAGGCAATAAAAAGTTATGCATCAATTTATAACATACCATTTTGATATAGAAAAACAAAAAATAGGGCTTTCTATAAATAATTTCATGCATAAAGTACACTAAATGAGTAAATTGCTTTGTGGGAAATGGGAAATAGAATAGAAATTTATGTTCAAAGAGAAATAGAATTGATGGGAAATTTCCAACTATTAAAAAACTGTGGTGTGTGTGTGTGTGTATGTGTGTGTGATCACTGAAGGTAGTGGCTATAAATTTGCAATATTAGTTTGATTTCTGTAAAATACAATATTAAAATAAGTTGTATTTGAAATGCTACTTTTAAAATACTTTATGTTTTTATTAGAGAGAGGAAGAAAGCCAAATAGGAATGAGCATATTATGCATACATGTAGAGGTCAAATGACAGCTTTCAGAAGTCAGTTCTATCCTTCCACATGTGAGCTCTGGGATCAAACTCAGGTTGCCGGCTTGGTGCACAGGTGCCTTTACCTTCTGAGCCATCCTGCCAGCCCTGAAATGTTACTATTTTGCATATGCTAAAAATTATATCCTCAACAGTTTAGGAGTGAAACGGAGCTGGACAGGCCTATTCCCTTCCCTTAATAAATCATGACCACTAACAAAGCCACCCATGCCAGCTAGATGACACTTCTGTGTGCTGTTATACACTCGCTCCAGAGAAGCCTCTTGATTAATCTTGGATCGACCAATCAATTTAGCTAAGGACCATAGAGAGATGCTGTCCTTAATTCTGTGAACAATTGGGATGCTGAGAGGCTGCAGCCAAACAACTATGTCAGCCAGCTAAAATGTCTTGTCTTCAATTTACACAGAAGTAGGGAAGAAGACCCAAGCAACATCTAAAGCAGTAATTGGATGGTACAATGCAAGAAGGCCTCAAATGTAGGATAACAATGCCAAAGCTCAGTTACAGAGTCTGTCAGCTCAAGAGTTACTGTGGGTGTGGGAGAGGGGTGAAGTGAGATATATGAATGAGGATGCTTCCTTGGTCTCTTTCTCTGAATTTACCACTTTACCCTCACTCCTCTCTCTAAACAGAGATATGGCTGCAGAAAAGGAGTAGTCGATTTTAGATTTAGCTTCTCCCTTCTTTCAGTGGAAAGGCCATTTTCTATTTGCTCTTTTCCAGCTGTAAATTCTGGAACAGAGCCTCATGAGGGGTGCACGAGAGGAGGGCAGTGCAGTCTGCCATTAGGTGAGAGTTAATTGTAGGCATCCAGCTTCAACCTTACCCACATCTTCCAACAAAGCTCTCTTGGCAACAGAGGTGACAGTATGCTCACTGCTGTCTGCCTGACTTTATCCTCTGAACCATCTCACCAGTCCTAAATATCTATCTTAGATAGATAGATAGATAGATAGATAGATAGATAGATAGATAGATAGATAGATAGATAGATAGCTTATCAATCTGACAGGGAAAATGAGAGGCTCCTAGAACCTCCAAATATAAGTTTTCCTGTGAGATTAAATAAAGAGGTAACTGGGCCTGGTGTGATAGCTTTCATAAAGATATGGAGAGGTTATATCTACATATATCCATCCATCATTATTGGTACCTATGATATTGATCACAGAGATAGATATAGTTGATAGAGATATATCAATATAGATACAGATTTAGAGGAGGAGACTTGGGAGACAGAGGGAAAAACTTTTGGAATGCTTTCTGTCTTTGCTCATCTAAATGTGTCTTGTCTTCCTATTTGATATATGTTTTGAAATCTGGCACGACCCATCATAAATTTTTATTTTTCAAACGTAAAAGGATATCTGACATAGAATTGTTGTAACAGAGTTGAAAGTCCGTTCTTTTGAATATATTTCCTTGCTTTTTTCTTTTTCTAAAGCATAAGCATAAATTGAGAAGTGTTATATATTTTATTTATTTACAGAGAGAGGGGGAAAGAGCAGACGTGCAAGTGAAGATCAGAGGACGACTTTCAGAAGGCTTTCTCTCCTTCTACCATGTGGAATCCTGGGATTGAACTCAGACTGTCAGGTTTGCACATAGGTGACTTTATCCTCTGAACCATCTCACCAGTCTTAAATATCTATTTTAGATAGATGATAGATAGATAGATAGATAGATAGATAGATAGATAGATAGATAGATAGACAGACAGATAGATAGACAGACAGACAGACAGACAGACAGACAAATAATAGGTAGATAACATAATAGATTATAGATAAATGGGTATATAGATAAAAAGTAGAGATATGAGCTGTTTTGAGGACATACACAATACACATAAATTTTGGTTAATTGCAAAAATTCAACTCATTATTAGCAATTGGTTTTAACTCACCACCATTTCTTTACCAGACTAGTGGGGCTGCACCTCTGGCAATGTGCACATACTCAGTGCTGTCAATGAAGTGTTTCTCATCACGGATCCCATGGATTCCAGGAGCTGTCAGTCAAGCACATGCCAGCTGATAACATCTTGTTAACTTCTAGTGTGACTCTGGACTGTTTCAGAGCATGGATTCTTCTAAAGCAGAAACTGAAAAGCACAATGCTTAGAATAAGAACCTAGAATTCTACCTAGACGTTGTCACCCGGGCATGTGTGCATTCGTGCATTTAGTAATTGCCTCCCAGGCACTAATGGCTGCACTGTACGCTCATTATGAAAGTGGTACATTTTTCCCATCTCTGGATTTACTTTCTATCCTGCAGTTCCTTTATGCTGTGACTTCAAAGCTTTCCCACCGAGAGAGTATTCCTCTTCCCTTTACGTGTGTGTGTGTGTGTGTGTGATCTCCAACACCAACCTGATGAGGGTTGGTTGGTGTGAGGTAATCAGTAGCTTCAGAATGGGACTGTTGTTCTGCCTTGTGTTCTTGAAGTGCTGTGACCATCGCCACCTGAGGTCAAGCTACTGTGCTTCTGAGGATGAATTGCACAGAGGCACAGTTACCTTCATTACCCTTGCTTATGTTGGCTCTAATTCCAAACATGTGTGTGGGGTTATTAATCATTAGCTGACTACAAACGTGTTGTGTGAGTGGACTAAGTCAATTCCACATAGAACGGAGATAAACTATCTCAGCACAGTGCCTCTAGATCACTGACCCACAGGACCTTGGACAAGAAAATAAGAGGCTTGCTGGCTAAAACCACTAAGTCTCAGAGGGGGGTTGATACCCAGAAAAAGCCCAAGTGACTCAGTGCTGGAAAGTCAATGGCGAACAAAAGAGATTGTGTCCCTGTTCTTGAAGAAGTGGCAATACTTTCAGGAATAATGAAAATTAAAAATAATAAAATACCAGATACAGCAAAACAGAATACTGAAATAAGGAAAGTGTCCACGGGACTTTTTCAGACTTGGAAGTCCAGAAGTTCCTCTGAAGAAAAAAATCAGAATACCACAGTGGATCTAGACAAATTAGGCATAAGATTCTTTGATACTGCATTCTTTGACTCATGTGGTCAGACAGGATTTGATGCTTAAATACAGTGGGATGGCTTTAGAGAACTACAAGGCACTAATATCCTGACTAATTTCAAATTGCCCAGTGAGGAAATAGTGGGTCTCTTATTCCAATATGGCAAAGAGGTGGGGAGAACACAACTCTCTTGATGTGTGTGCATCTTATAAGCAGGATTTCCAATGTCTTTGTTCAGAGTTTATGTATTTGCTACTGGGACCTGGGTAATTTTCCACTTGACAAGATCGACTCAGCTTCTAGTGTGCATATGACAAGGGCCAAAAAAAATAAATGTCCTGGGAAGACAGCTAGATGATGATACAGATACTGCGCAAGAATCCATGGATCAGCAGGTATTTTTCTCAGAACACTAGACTGACAGAATGATTCATCTAAAACTACAACAAGAGGCATTTTTTAGCAAAATTTCCATTATATCTTTGTCACGTCATTCATGGGATCCCAGAATATCATACACACTGTGTGTCTGTATACTGAAGAGAGAAGCCTAAAATTGGAAGAAAACCAACACAGGAAGAAATAGTATAGTAAAAGGAGTTGTGGAACAGCATATTAGATAACTCTACTAATTGGGGGAAGGCAAGATGACCCAATGGAAGAAGCATAACTGGCAAGGAGAGAATTGGCCTCCCATAGTTGTTTCTAGATCTCCACCCAAGCACCATGGCACACATGTGTTCTCTCTCTCTGCCTCTCTCTCTTTCTTTCCTTCCTTCCCTTTCTAGTGAATGAATAAGTAAAAATTTTTGAAAGAAACAGGAAACATCTCTGAAGAAGAGCATTTACTAAAAGGAGTTCTGTAACATTAGTATGGAACCTAATTGTAGATCAGTTAGTTTATGAAATCTTTGTTTGGTCTCTGATGCAAAACAGAACCAGGAATCAGTGGAGGAAAACACCGGAAAAAATAACATCAAATACATGCGCACATACAAACATGCAACATTCTTAGCAGAATCAACCACCGGTCTTTTAAGAGGTTTACTGTGGAATAATATTAACCAGGATATAATTTACCATAATAAGAAGGAAGATAGGAGGGAAGGAAGGGGGGAGAGAGGGAGAAAAAGAAAAAGAAGTAAAGAATGAAAGAACAAGGAATAAAATGCAAGAAAAGAAAAAATGGGAAGGAAAGAGAAAATGGCAAATGGCAATCAAATACTAAAGAAGTTAATATTTACACTAAAACAAAACAAAAGGGGCTGAGGAGATGGTTCAATGGCGAGAACACTTGTTCAAGCATGAAGATTTGAGTTCAAATCCCCAGCACTCTCTTTTAAAACTAGGTGTAGCTACATGCGTGCCTGTGACCACAGACTATGTGAGAGGAGGAGACAGGATCTCCCACGTTTGTTGACTGCCATGTGAGCTAAAGGTGCAGTCAGAAACCCTATCTCAAGGGAATAAGGCTGAAGACTCCATAGAACAGGATGCTCAATGTTCTCTGGACTCTGAGAGTGTGCACAGATATGTGCACCTTCACATGTGCACATGCATGTATGTGTACACACACACACACACACACACACAAATGTACACGCAAACAAGAAATGAAAACAAAAAAGCCACCCCCAAGCAAACTATAATTGGAGAGTAACTGCAGTGCCTCCCCACCAGGCTGCAATGTTGTATGGTCATCCCCAAAGGCTTTAATGCAACCTGTTGCATTTCCAACAAGAGATGCGTGCTCTGATGGGCCGTTGCTTTTTAATGCTAAAAATATCTTTGATTTTGATTCCTACTAATTTGTAAATGTCCGAAGCAATGGCCCTAAAGGAGAAAAATCAATACTGCACTTACCATTATTTTCAGATTTTTGTTGAAATTTATTCAAAGTTAAATTTGCATTATTGTTCAAGGATAATGTTGGACTTGGCATTGACATGAACTGGACCAGTCTTAGTCATTAGCTAGAAATTCCCGCCAAAGTCAATTTTTTTTTCAAAGCAAGACACTGCTGTTGGTATAAAAAATACAGCCACAAATCAGGCACATATTCTCAGCTTATTGAAAAAAAATCTTTGGAAATTTCCCTCAGGGTTCTAGTTGAAACATGCTTTCAAATGGAGTTTGTGCAATTCAAGAGGGAAGGTAACACACTTCTTCCCGCAGTTGACTTTGAAGGATCTGAGGAAGAGCTCAGAGAAGCAGTGTCGGTTGTCCACAGGATCAGAGCATTGAGTGATGATGGCTGGAGGCAAACCCCAGATCCCGCAGGAGCCTCCTGCTTGGAGCGTTAGCTCTTTCCAAGAGGTCTTCACACTGCCCACCATGCTCTCCCATCTGGGGCCTCAGCAATGAAAACACTGGCATACGAATATCTAACGCCATGTTTTCATCTTATCCAACACCAAGGTGATGGTTGCCTGCGGTCACAACAGTGTTTTTAAGGTCAAGCTATATCACTGTAATAAGATAATCTCATGTTTTCTTAGCATTGCGATGGTGAGCTTGCTCAGAATGGTTCAAAGACCATATTTGCTATTAGTTTCTTCAAGTCATGGCATCCTGCCAGCTTAAAAGGTGCTAACAAAGTCCCCTCTCCTATTAGGGGCCCAGAAGAGGTCTTTGCTCAGCAATTTAGAACCTGTGGCTGAGATAAAGACAGTGGTGGAATCAAGGGGAGTGAAATATCAGAGAGTGGTGGGTAGAGGCTGGGCTGGGATGTTCTGCATGTAGGATGAAAGGCCACCTGCATGCAGGTGAGAAGTTTCATTTGGAGAAATGTACCAGCCACTTACCTCCAAGAGAACCATTTTTCTCAACTACAGAATGAGAAAACTAGTAACCACTGTACATGGGATTTTGTGATAGTGAAGGTTTACACTCATCATGGGACATGCTAATTTCCCACATGTCTTCAGCATCTAGCAGAGAGAAAAACTCAATAAATTCTATCGGCTGTTATCATCAATTCAATTTTATCAACAGATTTCAGCTGTGGAATGAGGCTAGTGCTTGAACCTAGTTGATAAGATGAAAACCAAAGGTTTGAGTTTAGGATCAGCCCAGCTCTATTCTCCTATTCCTCCAGCCAAGCCATGCACATGATTGCTTGTGAAACCTAACTTACAGTCCTATGACAGAATCTCCCTGTGTGTGGGGGGGGGGCGGTAACTCAGTGTGGGTGTGCACATGTGCATGTAGGTGTATGCACACGTGGATGTGGGTATGCAAAGAGGAATGAGGTCTATATTAGGTTCCCCTATTGTTCTCTACCTTTTGAAATATAGTCTGTCATTAAATCTGGTGCTTATTGATTAGGCCAGGCTGGCTGGCCAATGAGAGCTCCACTTACCTTCACCCAGCACTCAGGGTTACAGGAACATGCCATCATCCCAGACTTCTGGGGATGTTCTGGGGAGAAAAACTTAGGTCCTCATATTCTCGCTTTCACTCTTCTCTCTCTCTCTCTCGCTTTCACTCTTCTCTCTCTCTCTCTCTCTCTCTCTCTCTCTCTCTCTCTCTCTCTCTCTCTCTCTTTTTCTCCCTCTTTCTCTTTCTCAGAAAAGTATGGGCTAGGAAACAAAGAATGATCCAAACCTAGAGGAGAATGGAAATCAGAGCCTAGGTTGGAATGCACTTCCACATCTTCTCCACCTCCCTTCTGCCCTTCACAGCCAAACTTCTCAAACGTGCGTCTATGCTTGCTTGCTTCCGGTTCTCTCAGATATCCCACAATGCACTCTGGTCTAACAGTAGCCTCTGATCAGCTCATCAATGATTATTGAGTGGGAATGTGTTTCTAGCTCCCACTTTATCAGACTCTCCATCATGTACATCTCCTTCCTCCTGTGAGCATCGTCTTCCCCTGTTTCCATCACAGCCTGTCTTCTGATTTTCCTCTGACTTCTGACTACTATGTCTTCTCCTTGCAAATGCTCCAGTTTGGGGCTATTTAATACTTGATGTCCTTCCTTAAGGCCCAACTCTCAGCTCTCTTTCTTTCGCTTCCCATTCTTTCCCAGGGTACTTGCCTTGTTTATGGTTGGAATTATCTTCTGATACCAACGACTCTCAAATTTATGTTTCTAATTCAGTCTTCTCCTCTAAATAGATCCATCGATTTCATTTCAGGCCCCAAAGCATTTCACATTCAAAACTGATTACAAATATGAGTTTTCACTTCCAAATCTTGTATTCTTCATATCACTCAATGGTTTAATTCGGCAAAACAGAAACTAGAAGTCAGTCTTTATTCCTATATATCAGTTCATCATTAATTCCTATTAAATTTATTTCTCAATGTGTCTACCCAATCCGTTTGTCTCTATCTCTGCTACAAATAATCCTATGTAAGTTCTGCCAAAACATCCTGATAGTTGCTTAATAAATTTCTATACTTTTTCTCTCCCTTTTTCCTAATCTACTCTTTATACATTAAACTAGGAGTGTTCTTTTTTAGAGCAACTTTTATTACAAGAGATCAACAAGCTCTCCCTAACTCCTTATGTACTGCAGTGGCTTCTGCTTCCATACGGTAAAAATAAACAGATCATCAGAAGATTCTGAATTACCTTGTCTACGACCTTATTATTATTATGCATTTTAGTCTCTGCATTCCAGACTGAAACACTCTCTTTCCCATCTATCTTCACTCAACCACACACACCCAATTCTTTATTTTTCAGTCTCTTCTCTCAGCAAAAATCAGACATGGGAGTTAAAAAATGCCTTCACGGTATCATAACACATATCTTCAGATCATTCATATAGTTTTGTTTCACATATTTTTATGATTCATTAATTCTATCTCTTTCACTATTCCTGCTGAAGATGACACAGATGTATTCTGCTCAATAGTTTATCTCCAGTTTCTAGCCTGCTTTGGACATATCACAGTGATTTAATTGATATTGTTACATGAGGGGAAAACAAGATAGGATGAAAAGCAGCTTTGTGGTTCTTAAAAGACTACAACAGAGAGCGTCAAAGCCCCTTTCCTGTTGTGCTAGTGGCACAGTAACAACTTCCTCAAGTTCAGGGATCCAGAGGTAGAGTAGAACATAATCATCTCTAAGAGATGGATTAAAGCAGCCCCTATTCTAGTTCCTAAATCCTAGGATATCCTTAGATGACACAGTCAGGAAAAGTGGCTGAGTATCTCATGGAGAGACAGGGAGAGTGCTTAGAATGGAGATCAAGCAGATGGACGCAGCGCAGGGCAAGCACGAGAAACAGTGGACACTGCTTCTCTCCAGAAGCTTTGCCACAGTGACATTCTTCTCCCTGTAGGTGATTCATGTGTCATCCTCAAATCTTCTGTTGACCTTGTCTGTGCTGACTTGAGAATCCTCAGCTCTCTGCAGAATCTCTTTTCCTATGTCTGTATTTCAGTCTAGTATTTGTTTGTTTGTTCATACAAATAGTACCTTTTTCTTACAAAGTGAGAGGATCCTTGAAAATAGCCTAGGAGTGGTTATGTTCTTCCGCTGACTAAAGAGGCAAAGAACAGACCCCAAATTGCCTTGTGATACGACCGTATTTACTTCTATATAGCACAGGAGCTCCTGGAGAGAAGGCTTATTAACTAGAGCAATAAATATTTGCTGAGAACGGGAGGGAACTCACAGAGGAGAAAGAGCCAGAGACTATGGGAGTTCTGAGTTCTCTACATAGGTAGAGAACGCAACCCCCATTTCACCTTCTTATTTGCCACATGGTCTTGTGTAGGTGAGTTGTGTCCTTTACAGCTTCATTTTGTCTTTTGAAAATGGAACTAATAAGACTTTTTATAAGGTTGCTTTACAGATGAAGTCAAATCACGCATGAATAAAATACTTGAGAAATGTTAGTTCTTACCATTCAAAGGCTTTATACAGCCCAGTACAGAGAGGAAGATATTATTCCTTAATGGGATAGACCGCAGTTTTAATATTTTTAGGGAGATTAAATATCAATACTGGATACATCCCACAGTGATTTCATGGTCTCCAGGAATAGAGTTGAAATCCTAACATACATCTCTACTTGATGTCTAATACCATGTTTCTTTAGTCATGAATATTTATTAGAAGTCAAGAAAATGTTGACATGGTAACTAGGGCAAATGACATCACATGGCAGGTCCTCTCTCAGCATCCATTACTGTTAATGGAATAAGTTTGAAGCATCTTTTTAAAAAATAGCAATGAACACACAGACATTGGAGAGTACAATATAAAATTCCTTTTTCTTCTTTGCATGAAGATATCAAAACATTTCAAGGTAAGTTGCATTCCCACACGTCTATCAATTTATTCTCTTTCCTATTAAGATATGTGGAAGGATGATTTAGTAACACCGATTTGAAGAATAGAGGAGAGAGGACTCTATCATCTAAGAAGGAATGTAACATGTTTGATCCTTTCAAACATTGCTGCTCTCTTGGTGTTTCTTCCAAGGGAATGGAGAAAGGAAAAGGGAAAAATATCAATTGCTTTAAGTGAGATTGAATATTTCTGGACAACTTCATGTCAAATATATAAAAATAGGTTCCTGGCTCCTAGATTAACCTTAATGACTATAGCAAATGCAGATATTTTCTCCAACTCCATAGCACATAGATCTTGAAAATGTGGTAGTATAGACAGGTCCTGGCATTTGCGATGGCTCAGAGGTAAAGATGCCTGAACAGAACCTTGACAGCTTGGTCCCTGGAACCCAATGGTAGAAGGGGAGAACTGACTTCTGAAAATTGCCTCCTGCTCAACATATGCATGCTGTGCACGTGTGTCTTCTCATTCACTCTCCAGCCTCCAAATACAGATATCTTCCTCCCATGAGCATCCAGGGACATTCATCTTCTTCCTCAGACATGATGTCAAAGGAAGCTGAGGTGGCAAAATGGAAGTACCTGGCAAGAACCAGGGACTCCTTGGGGAACCCAGCTTCCTAGTGTTCCATGTATTAGAAATCAAATTCCCCATGGGTACAACTCATCTAACTGTAAACAGTATCCTAAAATGGACAAGGATTTGATAGTGGCATCATTGATCAAGTTGAACCTTTTTAGGCTATTTTTAGAATGACCGAATTAGCAGTCTTAATAACTTCCCTGGATTGTGGCTTTGGGAGTGATTTCACATCCTGACTCTTAATTTCACCCTGTCACTTGCTTTAAACCAGTGAAAAGGTACAAAAACAACTCCAGAAGGGATTTATGGGAGCCCATGCACATTTTGTTTAGTTCACCCTTGCTTCACTGTAAGTGCTGTAAGAACATGCCCAAGTCAACCTGCTGGAGACAGATGAGAGCCAGACAGGAAGAGAATCCACACATCACAGCCATCGCTGTTGGGGGTCGTACTTTCAACCTAGTCATGGAGGGAGCCCAGCTAGACTCTGCAGAAGCTTATCTTGGTTGTCAGCTTGCCTGGACCTGTAGTCCATTGCAGACCAGACATAGAGCATATATCTATAAGGGATTTTCTAGATTGACTTGAAAAGACCCACTCTAAATGTGGACAACACCTTTCAGTGGCAGCCAAGAATCCTCTAAGCCTTACAGCTTTAGGTTGGGACTAATGAGGGTATTCAGCCTCGTGGACTGAGCAGCTACCAGCAGCTATTGTTGAATGACTTGGACCATACTGTATAAACCAATCTAATAAGTTGTGTGTATGTGCATGTGTTGTATGTGTGTGTATGTACATGCTTATCAGATTGCATATATGTGACTTATTAGGAAATAGAACTGATCGAATATATTATTTTCAATATATATTCATATATATTAAATATATTCAATATATTCACATATATTAAATCTATTATATTCAGTCAGTTCTGTTACTATAGAGGGCTCTGACTAGCACACACAAGTTAAGCATAGGCTAAGCTGCTATTTTAAGAACCCACAATACTATATTCTCTAGCGAGTTGTTAGGATCACAAATGACAGATGATTGCTCCAAAGCCCCTGAGTTTTAGGGTGGTTTACTGTGTACCATATCGATACGGAGATATTTGTAAGATTTTATTTGCTATCTTGAATAGAACTGATTCTCTAATTAAGCTGCGGCAGATACGACACATTCCGGAAGCACTATCAGCAAACAGCTTTTCACATGCTGCTCTCTGGATCCCCTTCACCCCTTGTGCTTATTAGAATCCAAAGTCTAAACCCCTTTTGAATATATTCTATATTTTGACCAAGTGCAAAGTTACTGTGAGAGATGGTTGCTAAAAAGTTACTGACCCCCTTTTCTCCCTCCCGGCCCGCCTTGGCCGCCGGGCCCGCCTGTGCTTCCCAGTCCACCTTCCCCAGGTGAGTCCCCGCCCAGCCCCGCCGAGGTCGCCCTGCATCCTAGCTGCACCCAGGCTGCTTCCGGGTTTAGCCTGGACCACGCCCCGGGCCCCCAGCCCCTTTCTTCCTCCCGCCTGCCTGTCCACCCAACTGGACAGAACTTGCTTGCTTTCCTCCATCCCTGGAACTTGGGTGGGCCACTAAGCCAAGTCCCAGGTCCCAGGTGAAGAATTCTGCCGTCAACATCAGCCCCTCTGCCTCTCTGGCCCACTGGGGACACACACAAGTGGTTCGCGAAAGACACACTGCTACTCAGAATTCAATAGAGTCCAAAGGAAACTCAAGCAAAATTCTAAGGGTCAAAGGCCATACATCTGAAAACCTCTACAATCATCCTATCACATGGGAGAGATTCTTCACATCCAGCCCAAGGATAAGTAAACCTCCTTTTTTTGACCTTACTGTTCCTTTCTAACACTAATCACTGTAGATTACCTTTTCCATACAGCCACCCCAAAAACATATACAACTCCAGGGAGTACACCACTCACTCTCACATATCACCAAGATACTAAATCGTAAAAGTGCACTACCATACTAATATTCACTCCCAGTCTACTTAACCTGACTTAACTGATGTACTAACAGCCTTATAGCCTCAACTAGGAAATAACAATAACAAAAGACAAACAACTCCAAGGAAAGCACTAGTAATAACTGCCCAAATGTAGTAATACCAACTAAATCAGTTCAGTCAAAAACACACAGAAACTGAAAAGCGCTAGAAGACTAAAAAACAATCCCCAAGTCAAAGTGCAGATCCAGGAGAAACAAAACCCAGGAAGACCAATCTCCCACTGAAAGAATTAACCCCTTAATGATGGATTCCAACCAGAACAAATTCACAGAAAACAGCCAAGAAAGCCAGACCCAAGACAACCACTTTCAAAGTATGATTATTACCATGATTAATACTATGAAAGAGGAAATCCAAGAGGAATTAAACAACCACATCAACCACTTTGAACAGGAACACAAACAGGCACTTGGAGGAGTTGAGAAAAACAGTTCAAGAAACAAAAATAGGCATAGAGCAGTTAAAACAGTCTCAGGCAGAGTTTAAAATTGAACTAAAAGACAAGTTATCTACAACCCAAAGCTCATCAGAGAGTCTTATCAACAGAACTAACAAAGCAGAAAATAGAATTTCAGATCTTGAAGACAAAGTGGGAGAATTAACCAGCTCAATGGAAGAGATTGTTAAAGCCAAAAAGATACTTGAGAGGAACATTCAAGAGATATGGGACACCCTTAAGAAGCCTAACATGCACATTCATGGAATACCAGAGCAAGAATCTCAAAATACCACACCTGAGGAAATTTTTCAAATTATCATAAATGAAAACTTCCCTCAACTGAAGAATGAGAGGCCCATCCAAATACAAGAGGCAATTCACACTCCAAATAGATATGACCAAAATAGAAAATCGCCACAACAAATAATAGTCAAAACACTCCACATTCAAGACAAAGAAAAGGTGCTGAGAGCTTCAAGAGAAAAAAAGCAAGTCACTTTTAAAGGCAAACCTATTAAAATAACAAATGACTTCTCAATGGAAACAGTAAAAGCAAGAAGAGCTTGGAGAGATGTACTTCAAGTATTAAATGAGCAAAAATGCCAACCCAGACTGATATATCTGGCAAAACTATCTGTTATGATCGAGGAAGAAAGAAAAATTTTCCAGCACAAAGACATGCCTACCAAACTAGGCCTTCAAAAAATGCTAGAAATGATATGCAAACTTGAAGAAAAAACCAAGCGTATCCAGGAGGACAGAAGGGAAGTATAAACAAAAACATAAATGTCAAACAATATGCTTACAAAATTCACTAAACATAAAAAATGTCCAGAATTAAAAATATTTTCTCCATTATAACATTAAATGTCAATGGTATTAACTCACCGATCAAGAGACACAGATTATAAACGTGGATTAAAAACCACAACCCATCAATCTGCTGCCTTCAGGAAACTCATCTCACCACAAAAAATAGGCACATCCTAAAAATGAAAGGCTGGTCCAAAATCTTGCAAGCTAATGAAACCAGGAAACAGGCAGGGGTAGCCATTATGCTGTCAGACAAAGTGGACTTCAAACCAAAAAAAATCATAAGAGACACAGATGGATACTACATTTTAGTCACAGGTACAATTCACCAGGAAGACTTCACAATACTGAACGTATATGCACCCAACACAGGCCCCTCCACATTCATTAAGAAAATCCTACAGCGTCTAAAGTGAGAAATCAACCCCCAAACGATAATTCTTGGGGATTTCAACACTGCCCTCTCAATATTGGATAGATCAACAGGTCAAAAGCTTAACAGAGACACTTTGGAACTTAATCAAACCCTTAAAGAAATGGACCTTACAGATCTCTATCGAACTTTTCATCCACGCACCAAATACACATTTTTCTCAGCAGCACATGGAACTTTCTCTAAAATAGATCACATATTGGGCCACAAAACGAATCTCCACATACATAGGAAAGTTGAAATTCTAACCTGTGCCCTATCAGACCACCACGGCTTAAAGCTGAACATCCACAACACAACAAACGACAGAAAATACACTACCTCCTGGAAGCTTAACACTATGATGCTGAAGGAGAACTGGATTCAGGAAGAAATTACAAAGGAAATTCAAGATTTCCTGAAAGTGAATGATAATGAAAATACAACTTACCAAAATCTCTGGGACATAATGAGAGCTGTCCTGAGAAGTAAGTTCATAGCTCTTAATGCCTACATCAAAAAAAAAAAAAAAGGAAAAATCAGGAATAAATAACTTAACAATGTAGCTTAAAGCTTTAGAGAAACTAGAGCAATCTGGTCCCAAAAGCAGTAGAAGAGAGGAGATTAGCAAAATAAGGGGAGAAATATCTGAAATCAAGATTAGGAAAACGATAGAAAAAAATCAACCAGTCAAAAAGCTGGTTCTTTGAAAAAATCAATAAGATTGATACACCCTTAGCTAAATTAACCAAAAGCAAGAGAGACAAAACCCAAATTAACAAAATTAGAAAGGAAAATGGAGTTATCACTAATGATACCCAAGAAATCCAGAGAATTATAACATCATATTTCAAAAACTTATACTCTGTGAAATTTGACAACACAAAAGAGATGGATGAATTCCTAAGTAAACACAACTTACCTAAATTGAATCAGGAAGTTGTGAATTATTTAAATAGTCCTATAACATATGAGGAAATTGAGGAAGTAATCTTGAATCTTCGCACCAAAAAATGTCCCTGACCAGATGGATTCAGCACAGAGTTCTACCAGACATTTAAGGAGCTAATAACACCAATACTCCTTAAACTGTTCCATCAAATAGCAAAGGAAGGAACACTACCTAATTCCTTCTATGAAGCTAATATCGTTTTAATCCCCAAACCTAATAAAGATTCACTTAAAAAAGAAAACTATAGGCCGATCTCTCTGATGAACACAGACGCAAAGATTCTCAATAAAGTCTTAGCAAATCAGATTCAAAAACATATCAAAAAGATCATTCACGGGGACCAAGTAGGCTTCATCCCCGACACACAAGGTTGGTTCAACATACGCAAATCAATAAATGTAATTCATCATATGAACCAGTCCAAAGTCTAAGACCACATGATACTCTCAATAGATGCAGAAAAAGCTTTTGACAAGATCCAACAGCCTTTTACGATCAAAACACTAGAGACAGTAGGAATGGAAGGAACCTTTATCAATATAATAAAAACTGTATATAACAAGCCCACAGCAAGAATTTTGCTCAATGGGGAACAATTAGAAGCATTCCCACTTCGATCAGGAACTAGACAAGGCTGTCCACTCCCACCACTTCTATTCAATATTGTACTTGAAGTCTTAGCTGAAGCCATAAGACAAGAAAGGGACATAAGAGGGATTCAAATCGGCAAGGAAGAAGTCAAGCTATCTCTATTTGCAGATGACATGATCTTATACCTGAGTGATCCCAAAAACTCCACTAGGAAGCTCCTGGAACTAATTGAGAAGTTTAGCAGGGTGGCAGGATACAAAATAAATGTGCAAAATTCAGTGGCCTTCCTATATGCCCAGAATGAAAGAAGTGAAAAAGCCCTGAGAGAAACAATCCCATTTACTATAGCCCCTAAAAAAATGAAATACCTTGGTATAAACCTAACCAAGGAGGTAAAAGACCTTTACAATGAAAACTTTAAAACCCTAAAGAAAGAAATTGCAGAAGACACCAGAAGGTGGAAAGACCACCCATGTTCCTGGATTGGCAGAATCAACATCGTAAAAATGACCATCCTACCAAAGGCAATATACAAATTCAATGCTATACTAATTAAAATCCCAAAGCAATTCTTTAAAGAAGTTGACCAAACAATCTCAAAATTCATATGGAGGCACAAAAGACCCAGGATAGTAAAGACAATCCTGAGTAACAAAAACACTGCTGAAGGTATCACCATACCAAACCTTAGTCTATACTACAAATCCATAGTTACAAAAAAAACCTGGTACTGGCTCCAAAATAAACACACAGATCAATGGATAAGGATTGAAGACCCAGATATAAGCCCACAAAGTTACAGCGATTTGGTCTTTGACAAAGGGGCCCAAAAAATCCAATGGATAAAGACCAGCATCTTCAACAAATGGTGCTGGCAAAACTGGATCTTCACATACAGAAGACTTAAAACTGGACCTGTACTTGTCACCATGTACAAGACTTAATTCCAAATGGATCAAGGACCTTGATATAAGGCCAGAGACTATAAAAACCATAGGTGAAAGGGTAGGGAACTCCCTCAAGATGATTGGGCTAGGCCAACAGTTCCTAAACAGACATCCAATGGCACAGTCATTCCTACCAACTCTCAACAGTCGGGATCTTGTGAAATTAAAGAGTTTCTGTTCAGATAAAGAGATTGTAACATGAGCTCAAAGGCAACCCACAGAATAGGAGAAAATCTTCACTAACTACATATCTGATAGAATTCTATTATCCAGAATGCACAACAAACTTAGAAAACTAAACACCAAGGAAACAAATGGCCCAATTAAAAAATGGCCTTGGAACTTCAAAGAAACTTTACCAAGGACAAAATTAAAATGTCTAACAAATATCTTAAAAAATGTTCCACATCCTTAGCCATCAGGGAAATGCAAATCAAAACTTCCCTGAGATATCATCTCACCTTGGTCAGGATGGCAAAAACCCACAATACAAACAACAACAAATGCTGGAGAGGATGTGGAGAGAGGGGAACTCTCCTACATTGCTGTTGGGAATGCAGGCTCACACAGCCACTCTGGTGAGCTGTCTGGAGATTCTTAAGGAGATTAAAGACTGAAATGCCATATGACCCTGCGATTCCACTTTTGGGAATAACCCCCCATGCAGCAAAAATTCACCTCGATAGCACAAGTGCAACCATGTTCATAGCAGCACTGTTTATAATAGCAAAGTCATGGAATCAATCCAAATGTCCAACAGTTGACGAGTGGATAAGGAAAAGTGGTATATCTATACAATGGAGTACTACTCAGCCATCAAAAATGATGAAATAATGGAATTTGCTGGGAAGTGGATGAAATTAGAAACAATTATACTGAGTGAAGTATCCCAGACACAGAAAATTAAGCGCCGTATGTACTCCCTAATAGGTGGCTCCTAGTACCAAACCCACTTAGAGACACTCAATGATAAATCTCTGTAATACCTTCATTAATTGCAAAGATTATGAACAGAAGGGATGGGGAAGGAGGGACACATCAGTAACAAGGAGAGAGGGGACCATGTTACAGCTGAGCAAACAGGCCACCATCAAGGACTGCAAGTAAGTAATGAGACATCTGGTTAAGTTCACAGACTTTCCTTCCTGATCATTTACAACGGATGGGGTATGGTGGTATGATCTTACCAGAAGGGGAGGGCGTATAGTCTGGCAGATAAAAAGTAACCATTTCACAAATGGGTGATTGACCACTCTCTCACTGCGGTTTCCTACTTTTATTACATCTACCCTTGAATATACTCTTATAACAAGATTCTAATCTAACAGGTTTTTATCTCTAGCCAGGGGGCAATATCCAATACCCATCAGGATGGAGTGAAGGGCATTGCAGGTGCAGCAAAACTGAAAAAAAAATCAACAAACCATAATCCAGAACATCAGAGACTCTATATCAAACACCTGGAACTAGGCCAGCATAATCTCTCCCCATCCTGAAGCTCAGGGAAATTTGCAGAAGAGGGGGCAGTAAGAGTGTAAGAGCACAAGGATGGGAGGGGTAATGATATGCAAGATACTCCACACAAGTTAGGGCGGAAGCAATCATATTTTGACTTTGCATGCCCTGTGCAATGTTCGACACACTATTGACCCCACAAAGTCTAGCATTTGCTAAAAGCACTAGGATCCTTGGCGGCAAGGGATTGACAGCCACAGTAGTGTTCCTATGCTTAACGGGAACACAGGAAACGGTTCTGGGAAATGCCACTGGGTCCTTGCACCTCATCGGAGAGGAAGACCCAGAGGAGAGTTTGGCATGCACATTAAAGGATGCTCTGGGTTAAGGGGAGGGCGTATAGTTAAATCTCTTTAACTCATACACATGTATATGAAAGAAAAACTCAAACTAAATCCTCAGAATGGCTAAGATACAATTATGACTTCAGATACAGGATGCTCCGGGTTAAGGGGGGTGGGAGGGGGAGGCACTGGGGGATGGAGAGGGAAGGGGGAGAGGAGGGGGATACAGGGGGATGCGGGGTGGAGGGAGGGAAGGGACCAGTGTACCTGTTAAGTTTGTACGAGTGGAAATAAAAAAAATAAATATAAAAAAATCAAAGAAACAGGAGAGAAAAAGACAAGCTCTTTAACATTTCACAGAGTGAATTTATGTCATATAAGAAAATGAGTTGTTAGAAAAAAGTCATCGCCAATACATAAGCAAACTAATAAATTATAACATGATACCTATGAAGGCAAACAAAAATGAGCCATTGACTTCTAAACACTTGGCAAATCCTCAACAGGAGAAAATAAATATAGTAAAATGTTTTTTAACAACTAAAAATAAATAAATATATATATACATACATAAATGAATAAATGGATGAATGAATAAAAAAAAAGAAGTTACTGATCTTTGCTTGCTCAGTGTTTTGCTTCAAGGTTTTCCAGTGGCTATTTCCAAGACAAGGGACTGTCAGTTAAAGTTGCATCTACCCAGAGTCTGTTAATGGGCCCCACTTAGCTCTGGGCATTTAACAAATCATAATAATGATGATAACTTACACAAACAGAGACATTTCTTGTCTGTATGAAGCCTTCAGCATCATCAAGAAACAAGGTGTTCCAAAAATCAAAATACCACAAGATACTGGGGAGGATACATGATGTTGATGTCTGGCCTCCATGAATATGTACACATAAACACGTGCATACATCTGCACATAAACATGCATGCATATATGTACCACATAAATAGCAACTCTAATTCGATAAAATAAATTTCCTCAAATTAGACAGCAAGCTGCTTAACCAGAATAGCTTAATTCGAGCTTAATTAGAGACCCTGGCTCACAACAATAACGAGGAAAAACAATTGTCAGTTCCCCATATCACTCTTGGGCTGCCATGGGCACATAAACTCAAGTGCACGCCTGTGCATATACCCCCTCACACATGTAAAACCATCCACATACAAAATGCATACGGATGTGTGCATGCATGTACCCATGTACCTCATACACACGTATATGAAAGAAAAACTGAAACTAAATCCTCAGAATGGCTAAGATACAATTATGACTTCAGATAAAAAGTGACTTCAGATATTCTTTCCTTTGGTCTTCTTAGCAACTCCTTGTACAGAAGTCACTATCCTCAGAGCAGAGAGAAAGGCTAGAGTGTTTTTCCTATCTCTCTGACTAATGACTACCGCTGAGTTCATTCCATCACAGGAGATTTTGAAGATGTTTTTCTTTAAGCTATTTGCTGAGTAAGCTACAGTCTTCCTGGGTTGAAGATCCAAGGGCATTTGGCCTGGAAATCTGTCTTCCTACTCCCAGCGTGAGACTTCTTGGCTGCTCCGATGCTTGTCTTCCCTCTTTCCATCCACCTCAACCATCTGCCCTTCAAGCTGTGGGCAGACTGGGTGAGAAGACAGGCACGTGTGCTCCCCAGCCGCAGAGTTCTCTAGAGAGGTAAATCTGAGAAGAGGGGAAGCCCGGTGTTGGCCGGTACAGAATAGTCTGAACCTGTTTTAAAAAGGTAAATACAACCAACTCCTTGCTCGTATCCACCGGTTATCACAAAAGCTGGCCATACTGCAGAGTCCCTTCCAAATGTCCCTCATGGAGAGCAACACGGATCCTAAGGGAGGGAGAAGCCAAAGTTGGAAGGAAGAGAAATCAGAAGTAGGAAACCAATGAGCCTAAGTAATTGTGCCACCGTGGGGGGAAAAAAGTCCAACAGGAGTGAGGTGGTGGAAAGTCCTATCAGCGACAGGTGAGGAAGAGGCCCTCAGATGCAGCGTGCGTGCTCTTGGCAGAACAGCGCCTGGGGCTCGGCCCGTTTTCTTGGCATGGATCTCAATGTTCTGGGATGTATCCAATTTCAACAGAAGTTAGGGAGGTTCCATATTGCAGCTTTGGCCAAGCTCTCATTGGTAATTAATTTCCCAGGTAGAACTCTTTATTAACTGCTCAAGTGGAAGGAGAAGTTTGCTCTCTCCAAAGCATGTGATACTTTACTTTGTGACAGATCCTTTGTGCAGATTATTAAACTCCATCCAAACTAAATCATCCTAAAGGATGGGGGTTGGGGGTCACATTCCTTGGAAGGACAGAGTGGGGACTCTTATTCTGCCCTGACAGAGATGAACTATGTGCCCCCAGGAACAGTAGGATTCTTCTCTTGAGCCGACTTTTCCTTACTGGTGACATGGCAAGTCCACGTCCACACTCTTCATTGGAGCCTCTCTTCTCCTGATATTCCCAAGTTCTGTCTTCCCGACTTCATATTTAGTTGCTCTGGTAGAGGAGATTTAGCACACAGTCACACATGGTCAGCTGACCAGAGATCTCTCTCTCTCCAACAGAGCTGTCTCTGGTCTCAGAGCAGTTCTCTAGTGGCTTTGTACTTCTGAGTTCAAAAGCACAGGACATCAAAGTAACGGGAAGAATGTTGGGGTGGGAGGGTGTTGACGTCTAACAAGCAAACCCAGCTGCTTGACCAGCAAATGAAGTTTTATTTTGCTTAGCTATGTATCAGAACACGAAACTCTAAGAAGGCCCTACAGGTGACAGCTGCCTCCTTCATGTTCATTGATCACCATCCGCATCAGCAAATACATAATATATCCTGACTATGATGTCAATGACGCAAGACAAGCACATCCTTAACCAGTCACCCTGAAAAGCCAAGCTTCGTCAAAAAACAGCTATCATTGGCAATGCTCATTACTACCATGATTTGGTGTGATAAAACTGCTGTCCGGGGGCAGCTAGCAGGCAGAAGCATTTCAATAGAGTTATGAAACTTGTCTTTATTGGATTTGTCACAAACGAAGGATGTGACAGTCACGCAAGGAGGCAGGATCCATCCTGGGCAGTCAGCCACGGCTCCCCCTCCCAACCTGCTGAGGAAATTTCGTGCAATCAAAGCAGTGAGCAAACACACCAGAGACTGAAATTGATTAAAGTTACAAGGTGAATGTGTTTATTATGCTTCTTGTGACTTGGGCAGACCTGTTCTCCTAAGGGAAGGGAAGGAAAATGCTGCACAGAATCACCTTATTTGATATTCCAAGTGAACATGGCGATTTCTGCTTCTTGGTCTCTGGTGCATTTTGCCTGCACTGGTACTAATAAAATCACAGCCAAACAACTTAAGTTAGGAGAGTCCGGTTACAGTTGCTTGTCCACCTTGGTAAGAGCTCACACCAATACCAAGGCCTATGGAACTGGCCACACTATATCCACATAGTGACTAAGAAACAGACAGTCATTACTTACCAGCTCAGCATGTCTGGTCAGGCATACCAAAGAATGCCAACTTTCTCAACCTGTTACTCCATCTGATTCACCTGTCCAGGGACTCGCCCCTCCCACCATGGGCTGGGCCTTCCCATTGGCTGAATATAGACCTTGCCCATCAGCTAGACAATCTCCTGCAGGTTAGCTCTGGTCTTACCCAGTGCTCAAGCCCTCAACCATCAAATTGACACCTATATCTAACCATGACAGTCTCCCTGAGCAGTAAGAAATATTATGGATCAAAGATTTTTTGCCCCTCATCTGTGTGTAATCACAAACATGGTTCATAGACTCTGTTTGGACTCAAGAATAACCACAAATAGATATGCCATAGACTTGACTGCAAGAGAAGGGTCTCTGAGCTCTATTTAGTATTTTAAATATTTTATTCATTTATTTAGGATAGAGAGAGAAAGAAAGAAAGAAAGAAAGAAAGAAAGAAAGAAAGAAAGAAAGAAAGAAAGAAAGAAAAAGAAAAAATAGAAAGAACATAAAAGAGAAGCACATGAATGCATGATAAATATGGAGATCAGAAAATAACTTTCAGAAATCAGTTCTCTCCTTCCATCTGTGGGCTTCTGAGGATCAAACTCACATCCCCAGATTTGCAAGCCCACATCTTACCTACTGAGCCATCTCATAAGCCAATATTTTGCTCTTTTCTCTTTATGCAGTGCCAGGTCTTATGGCTGGGGATTCTGGTAACACTATCCACCAATGGAAGCTGGATAGACTCTATAAACTCTTATTATTTTCCTGGTTAAGACCAACACACATTCTTTGCCACAGTTATTTATTGGTTGGTTAGCTATAGAAAACACACACACACATGCATGTGTGCACACACGTATATACACAGATGTATATAGACCAGCACATTTGGAAATTTTCCATTGAATTTAACCAATGGCTTTAAATAGTAGACTTTAACGACAATAGCGACCAAAAGCAGGAAGCTCAGTTGTAAAGTATTGAACATGTTGAGCAAGCAAATTATTAGACATCATTGGCTGCCTCAGCCCTAAGAAACTCCCCCCAAAAGAAAACGTTCTCCCTTCACCTCTTCACAAGTGGGTTTTTCTTGGGCACTGATCCAAGTTCTTGTTTGGGTGTATGAACTGGATCCTTTCCCAGTGCCATCCCACCCTAATATTCACCTTCCTTCCTGCTTCTCTGAACATGTTGTCTACTTGCTTTTTTTAAAAAAAGCATATGTGTATGCTGTGCATATGTATTTGTGTAGTTTGTATATATGCACGTTTGTGCACACGTATGTGTGTGTGTGTGTGTGTGTGTGTGTGTGTAACACGACCACAAATGAATGCTTTTATGTCAGTTCTGAGGATCGAACTCTGGTGCTCACACTTACATAGCAAGTGCTGAATCCACTGAGCCTTCTTCACAGCTCTGCTTGCTCCTTAACTGGAGAAAAAAATTAATTAATTTTATTTTCTGCCTTGTTATACAAGCTCAATGGGGTAGGTACCCTTGCCCCCCTCCTTTAACCCTCCCCTTTTTCTATCTCCCCATCCCATTTTCTCTCCCACACCTCCCTCTTTCCCTCCACCCTTACTCTCTCCCTCTCCTCTTGGTGTTTCCCACCTTCTGTCTCCCACCCTCCAGAACTTCAGCTTATATGGCCCCTGAAGTCCCCTCTGCGTTGTCTGCACTAGTGAGGGTTCAGGACTTTGGAGCGTACCTTGGGGCCCCTTCTTATGCTGCCCACTAATGGTGGAACTCTACTATATCTGTCTAACCCCGTGCCTTTAAGAATCCTACTGCCTGAAGCCGTCTCCCCTGAAATCTGCACGAGTTTATGGGGGCTTGTTGATATGTCAGCCTTTGTGCAGATCAGTAAGGTCCAGACACATTGCGGTATAATTCTGGCTGCTGCAGCACAGACGTCAAATATCTTGTCCATTAGCGGACCTCCTCGTCTTTAGGCTCTTACAATCTTGCCACCCTTAACTGGAGAGAAATCTTAATAGCAACCCTTACTTGTTTTTCCACTCCTATCCCCCCAACACCTCCACATACTCTTCCTTGGCTACATCTAAGCTAGGACAAGTTTTTAAACACAATCAACAACATTGAAAACCATTTTCTGAAGGCAGAACAATCTAAGTGATTGTTTTTACTTTCTTTCTTTTGCAGTTTTGAGTCATCTACGCTTTCACAATAATAGCCAGCATTTTTCCCCAGTTAAAAAAAAAAAGAACTTTCCCTTTAAAAAGGCAAACAAAGGCATTGTGTATAAAATAGTGCATTTAATGATGCACGAGTACAATGTTTGCAGGAGTGTCTGTTCAACAAGAGGAACCTGGAGCAGGAACATGCTAAACATGCTTCTGGGTCCAGTGGGGTTCTGTCTTGTTTCCTGTCTGCTTATAAAATAACTTAATGATCAATAGAAACTCAAATTTAAAAAAATTAGTTTTGGAGCCCAACTGAGCCTTGAAGCATCAGGTGGGGTCCATGATCGTGGCACGGACCCAGAAAGGCCAATCAGCTGGGGGAATGTGCTACAGCCCTATTTCAGGGCATCGCTGCCTCATTCTAGCACAGAACACGATTCATGTCAGGGTCATCGTCACGGCTATTAAATCGAATAAACAGACTTCCTGTCTTAACACCAAGCACAGGATGCTGCCTTGCCCGACCACCTGGACATGCTAGAGTTTGTGCTACCCTCCATCTTTGGCACCTTACCCACTGGAGTTCATCCTTAATTCCGGATACAAATGTCCTAGCTAAAATTTGCATTGGAGATTTTCTAAGTGCCACCTTTTAGAAGGACAGAATTGGCCCGCCTGGGTTCTGATCCTTCTCAAATGTGCCAGAAAGCAAGCAAAAACAGACCCAAGGATTAGCTGTACCCAAATGTCCAATCTCATGAGAGGAAGATGCAACTCAAGCAGATGTTTAAATGATATTAAAAATTACTGTTGAAAACATGCTTTTCAGCTCAGGGCAGTACTTATTTCTGTAATTTTAAAGCAAAATGAAAAGAGAGAATTGAATGAGGGAAGAAAAGAAGCGAATGCTTAGGAAATAAAAAATACACTGGATTTTTTAAAAATTATAAATAGCCTGCTCTCAATGGGTTTGCTGAAGTCACCTTGCCCTTTATATATCAGCCTTCCTTCTTCATTGAATTAAATATGTCCATTCAAGAGTTACAATATACAAACCCGAGGAAAAAGGAGAGATAAAGTTAAAATATGTAGCCTGGGGTGAAATTTGGGAACTGGAATTCTGTTCTTGGCTATGCCAGAGATTTCTGAATGTCCTGAAAGACTCTAGAAGCCCAGATTGAGGGCAAAAGAACAAACCTAAGCCCCTTGATTGCCTATTCAGAACAACAACTTTGAAGACTTTACATTAATGGTCTTGAACATACTGGACATAAAAGAAATAAAAATGGTGCTGTGTGTTGAGGAAGGAATATTTATTATCGGCACACCGCAGGCCTGTTTTAATCTGATGATTCTGTTCCCCACAGAGGACTATGTATGTTACTGGGTAGAATCAAAAAGTTACTCTTTCCAGAAAAAGTCTTTGGAACTGTGCATGTATTTACTTCCGGCTCTGCAGACAGCACTGACAGTGAAGGTCTCCTCTGCTCAGAGGACTCCTGAGTGCTCTCACCAAAAAGAGAGGCTCCAGCAATGTATATGTTTAGGGATTTTGCTCATTTTTTTTATTATTATTTATTCAATTGTGCGCATGTGCGTGTGTATGTGCGCGCGCGTGTGTGTGTGTTTGTGTGTGTGTGTGTGTGTGTGTGTGTCTGTGTCTGTGTAGAAGCACGGATGAATTCGCGAACCACCATGGACGCCTCCACCTCCTTCTGCCCCGGGATTCACAGGCTCCGCCCTACCAGGACCAGAAGCGCAGCCCCCCCCCCCCCCCCCGCTTCCGTCTGGCGTCTATACGTGGGATCTGGGATCCGAACTCAGGACCTTCCGCCTGCAAGGCGGAGGCTTAACCCCTGAGCCACCTCTCCAGCCCAATTTTGCTCATTTAAAAAAAAAATTATTATTTATTCAATTGTGCATGTATGCGTGTGTTCGTGTGTGTGTGCACGTGTGTGTATGTGTGTGTATGTAGAACCACAGACGAATTCGGGAACCACCATGGACGCCTCCACTTCCTCCTTGTTTACTCTGCCCCGGGATTCACAGGCTCTGCCCTACCAGGACTAGAAATGCAGGTTGCCCCTGCTTCTGCCTGGTGTCTATATGTGGGGTCTAGGATCTGAACTCAGGACTTTCTGCCTGCAAGGCAGAGGCTTAACCCCTGAGCCACCTCTCCAGCCCCGATTTTGCTCATTTTTAATCGACTTATTCTTTTCCTTGTTTGAGTAAAGCTTGTTTTTAATATAGTTTTAAGCTATTTGTAAGTAAGTGACTTGCAAACATTTTCTACCAGTGTAGTTTTGTTTTAGTGTCTACCACAGAGAGACTTTCAATATGTGATGAAATCCAATGTTGTTATTTTTTTCTTTTGCATATCTTGCACTTGGTATCATGGTAAAGAACTCTTTGCCTAACCCCTGATGACAAACACCTCACCTTCTCTTTATCATTTTATGCTTAGATCTATGATTCATTCATAGAACTTTTACAGAAGAGGTGAGGTCTAAGTAGAGCTTATTTTAATGGGTGTGGCATGATAGAGTAATGCAATTTTCTGGGAAGACCTTCATTCCTCTATTAAGTTAATTCACAGTTTTGGCAAAAATCAGTTAGCCACACAAATATGTATAAAAATGTCACAATTTTCCTGTAACAATGTACAAGTAACATGTATCAGTCAAAAATAAAATAAAACTTTAGAAATTAATTATCTATATTTATATTTTTTATTCTTTATTCTATTTTATTAATTGATATGTTTATCCTACATTAGATTACTGCAGCTTTAGAGTAAGTCTTTTAAACACATTCGGGAGATTTCCCCCACTGTAGTCTTCTTTACCCACACCATTTCCCCTCATGTGTCTTTGAACTTCATAGTTTATATCCACAGGAAATCCTATCGCTGCTTGTGATGCTGAATATTTTGACCTGTTATCTAATATTTTTTCATGTGTATGATTTCACTGATTTCTGTTCATCTGCATCTTCTCACAAATCTAATGAAAATACTTCATCTAAAAAAAAATTCTGGGCTGGGACGATGGTTCAGTGATTAAAGCCTTTGCCTGGAAAGCAAGGGACCTGAGTTTAGATCCTCAAATCCCTTGTAAAAACGTCAGGCAGAAATGGTGGCAGTCTGTGTGTTGAGGAAGGAATATTTATTATCGATCAATCATGAACGGCAGAACCTGGGAAGCCCCAGAGCAAAGCAGTAAAGAGGGAGAGGAATCCAGGATGAGTTCCAATGTCACCCTTGATGTGATAGTTAATCAACTTAACACACCTGGCATTAACTAAGATCAGCTGAGACCTCACCTGGAAAGATCAACTGGGGCCACCCGAAGGGATTATACCCACCCTAGATCCCATTGGAACCTCCAGAAATCTCATAGGAACCTCCCAGTAACGGGCCACCAAAGAGAAAAGAAGCTTTTGTAGCTATGCTAGGAATCGCTCTTCCTTCCGGTCACCCATTTCTTTGCTTCTTTGACCCTCCAGCCTTCCAAGCCTCCAAGTCTTCAACTAGACTAAAGACTCTCTAGGAATCCGCCAGCCTTCAGCCAAGTAGGTACTTGACTATTGGACTGAGCAGTTACTAGCAGGCATTGTTGGACTACCTTGGCCGTATCTGTAAGCCAACTCAATAGATTCCCTATCTATATATTCGTTGTCTTGATTCTGTGTTTCTAGAGAAACTGACTAGTACACTTGACCTCCATGGCACGTGCATTCAAACAGCACACCCACTGAAGAGCCCTCTTGTATATATGCTCCCCTGCACATATACATGTATGTCTGTATACATGCAAACACATACACGTGCACATGTGCAAAAATGAATAAATAAATAACTGGAAAAATGTCTTTCCAGTGCTTCCACTGTCAATGTCTAGGATCCAACTGATTTGTTTGTTGACATGGTATCCTGGGATGCTACTAAACTCACATCTTAGTTCTAGCAGCATTTTTCTTTGTTTTGAGATCCTTAGGTTGAGTAACATAGATAATTACATCATGACTGAAGAGTGACAATTTTATTTCTTCCTGTTTCATTTGAATTCCTTCTATTTCTTCTTCTTTCTCTACTATGTTCATCTGAGACCTCCAATATGATATTTGCATCAAACTCCTCATGACTCTGGTTGCTGCTTCTGAAATCCACAAAAGGGGAGCAAACTAGTTTCAAATATGTTTCCCTAACTTCCCAACTGTCATAGTTAGATACATGTGTCAACTTGATAGCTCTGGGCATATATAGAGAGAATTAGTAGTTGAGTTAAACCCAGAACAAACTGCAGGAGACTGTTTAGTGGATGGGGAAGATCCAGCCCATGGTGGGTGGGACTAGTCCCGGGCAGGTGAATAAAATGGAGGGAACTGCTTGAGAAGAATGGGCATCCTTCTGTATACTTGGACAGACATGCTGGTCTGGCAAGTAAGGACTGTCCCTCTCTCAGCTATTATGTGGACATGGCATGGTCATTTCCCCTGGCTCTTCGGTGATGGTGCTCTCCTGCTAAGCTGGATAAACAACTGTGACCAGACAATTGTAAGAGAATAAACCCCTTGTTCCTTTAAGTCATTTGATGGTGAATTTATCAGCAACCTTGCAGGTTAACACCTACTGTTGAAAAGTTTGTGAATGTCCAGTCCCACAATAGTTGTCCCAGCTACTTCTAGGTGTCTCCATGGTGGCGAACTGCTACCAGGCAGTGGCCACTATTTTCTCTTCCGAGGACATGTCACCAGCTGCTTCCAGCTGGAACATGGAGGTCAGCTGGACCAGCTTACTCTTCGAGGTTACCATCTGCTCTATCTGTCCAAAAGTCCTGTTGAGAGTCAGTTTCCAAAGGAAAAGAAACAGCCCACTCATATTTTTCCCCCAGATGGACAGTGGAATATCCATTTATAGTCACTCCAGTCTCCTAAAAGGAACAGCCTTGTGACCATGAAGGTTCCAGCAAACTCTCAGAAAGTTCTTTTATTGTAGTCAATTACATTTGCTTCCTTGTCATTCTCTGACAGGAAAATAATTAGAGACGAAGCTATCCCTAAAGGACTGCTCAAACCTCCCCGACTAATGAGGTGATAAATTCTCTGCACCACAATTTGGAAGCAAAGTGAAGAGACTTCTTTGCGGGCAGATGTAAAGAGAACAGGCACAGGCCTGTGTGCTTCCTCATTGCAATGAGCTAAGTACCCAGGGCTATGGTGGATTCAAGAAAATGAAAACCACTAGAAGCTTCTTGTTCTTTTGGTTATAACTTATAAATCTACTAGAGAACAGCCCATCTGAATGAGAAAGTGAATGCCATGCTTCCTGTGAGCTTCTGTGTACGCCCTGGGTAATATGTAACTCAGTGGGTGGCTACAGCTATACATTTTATTGTGGGACATGGTCCTAATACCCGGAGAAGAACTGCAAGAAAGAAAAGTTACTTTTATATTAGCTTTTTGGACTGTCGGGGATTGGATCCAAGTCTTCGTACATGCTCAAAAAATACTCTACCACTGAGCTATAGCTCTAACCCTCTTTAATCTCTCATATTTGTACTTTGAAGGAAGATCTTGCAAAGTTACCCAGGCTGCCCTTGATTTTCTCTGTATCTCAGGCGGGTCTTGAACTTGTAATCCTTCAGACTCAGCCCCCCGAGGAACTGGAATGACTGGCCTGCATCCACAGGCCCAGCAAAAATAAGTTCTAAAACTGTACCAGGAAAGTATGGTGTCTATCTGGTTCAAGTAACCTTTCCTTTACTGAATAAAACAAAGACATCCATGACCATATCTGCATTGACGTCTAGTATCTGTAATCAGAATTTTTGAGTTCAAAACCTTCTCCATACAAGTTCTGACCTTGCCAAGTTGCTCACCTGCACTATGTCTCATTTGTCTGTTGTAAAATGGGGAGAACAATAATAGGACCAACTTGAGAGCTTCTTTGACGGTTAAATGAGAAATAGTCCCAAAGCAAGCTGAACAATTCTAGGTCAAGGGCAACCCCAATACTCATGCTATATGACCTCCTGCCACAGGAGACCGAGTCAGGGCAGGCATCTCAGCTCTGAAAAGTTCTCAAAGCCTTTCTAGGCCTTTCTAGGCAAACCTAGAAACACGAAAGAGTCTTAGAGCTGAGCTATACACTTAGAGCTTAAGAAGGAACATTCTTTAACTTCCATTCCCAAGAGATACCAATTCTTCTCAGAGCTCTGCTCATTTCTCCTCTTCCAGGAAATGAGTCAGTATGTGTCCAATATAAGGAGACAGATTAAAGGATGTAGCATAGTGATGACGCTGGAAGACAGGATGGTAAAAGGTCAAGGAAGAAGATGAATTCCTTAGAAGATGGGGGAATTTGCTGCTAGTCCTGAATCAAGGTATCTAATGTCATGCCTCCGTGTCTTTGCTGGTGCTCATTTTTTTTCTGTCTGCCCACTCCCTCCCCCTTCTTACAGTTTCTCAGATAAAGTTAGTAATTGTCTTCCCACCAATTTTCAAGACCTTGAAAACATAAGCCATTTAACTCTTTCATTGCACAGTGCCCAAAACAATGTTATCTTAGTTTCTTTTTCTGTAATTGCAATAATGTCCCCTTACTATGCAGTTTGAAGGAGAAATGGTTTACTTGGGCCCACATTTTTAGATACAATCCATTGTGGTAGAAAAGTTAAGTCAGTAGGATCTTGAAACAGCCAGTCACATTGCATCCTCAGGAAAGAAATAGAAAGCGAATGCATGTTATAGCTCAGTTCCCTTTCTCCATTTATACGGTCCAGGATCCAAGTGGGTGGGTCTTTCTACATCAACTAATATAGTAATCAAGTCAACCTGATAGGAATGCGGAGAGACTCATCTCCCAGGTGAATCTAAATTCTGGCAAACTGATGGTTAACACTAAGCATCACAAAAGCCAAGGTTCAAAGAGATTTGTTGAATAAGTATGTGAATAAACAAAAGAATACTCAATGCATAACTTCTGGTTCTTTGGCAGAGTGCATTCCTTACCCCTTGTCCATGTCCCCAGCATACTTTGCAGACAAACTGATTATGTTTGGCATATTGTTTTCTAGTTAATAACTTCCTTTTTATTTATTTATTTTATTATTATTTCCACTCATACAAACTTAACAGGTACACTGGTCCCCTCCCTCCCTCCACCTCCCCCCGATCCCTCTGCTCCCCCTTGCCTCTCCCCTCTCTTCCCATCCCCAAGTGCCTCCCCCTCCCATCCCTGGAGCATCCTTTAATGTGCCTGCCAAACTCTCCTCTGGGCCCTCCTCTCCGATGAGGTGCAAGGACCCAGGGGCATTTCCCAGAACCCTTTCATGTGTTCCCCTTAAGCTTAGGAACACTACTGTGACTGTCAGTCCCTAGCCTCCAAGGATCCTAGGGTAGGAGTTCCCAGTTTCC
The DNA here is from genome assembly GCA_023101885.1 of Typhlomys cinereus. Lineage (NCBI taxonomy): Eukaryota > Metazoa > Chordata > Mammalia > Rodentia > Platacanthomyidae > Typhlomys > Typhlomys cinereus. The sequence goes on from JALPQD010000178.1 coordinate 251,145, forward strand.
CCCTTTTCCTCCAAGTTCATATTTCATGCATCCCTTCATCTATTATGTGTGGTACCTGGCAAGTTCACGGTTCAAACTTGTTAAAATACAGAAAAAAAGTGAATCCCCTCTCAAAGGGTCAAATAATAACTTGTTGCAGAGGGAAGGAGGAACAGAGTAGTTGCTACTTTTTTGACTTCAATTACTATCATCTTACAATGGACGTTTATTTCCTTTTTTCATTATTCATTCAATTGTGCGTGTGCGTATGTGTGTATGTGCGTGTGTGTGTAGAACCACAGGCTAATTCAGGAACCACCATGGACCACCTCCACTTCCTCCTTGTTTAATCTGCCCTGGGATTCATAGGCTCCGCCTTACCAGGACCAGAAACCGTGGCGTCTAGGATCTGAACTCAGGATACGTGGGATCTAAGATCCGAACTCAGGACCTTCCGCCTGCAAGGCAGAGGCTTAATCCCTGAGCCACCTCTCCAGCCCCAACAATCTAAAGAAGCTACAAGTGTTTGAGTTCCTTGGGAACTCACCAAAGCTTGTGAAGTAGATGGGGAAATGTGGTAGGGTCTATTTCACCTAGAAGAACTATGGATAAAGATGGTAGAATTTGACTGAAACCAACACACAGGGTTGACTGTAGAATTTGACTGAAACAAACACACACTAGCTAGGGTATCACCTAGGTATCTGAATTCCTAAGAATTACAATGTGTACCACTTGAGAGGGGCAGAAAAGGGTGTATCCCCTTTCCCTGAAGTATTCTTGCCCATCTCAGAAAGAGGAAGATGACTCAGAATGTGACGTGGGAGGAGAAAACTTTAGGCCACAAACTATGACTCAAAACCCACCCAAGTGCTTAAGGGATTGTGACTAGGATTTTGCAAATTCTCTTCATTCTTTTTATATTTCATAAAACAATGCGCTGTCCCTGGAATACCAACGGGTCTCTGGAGAGATCATGCATGCCTAGATTAAAGTAGACATCAAAAAATGATCTTACAAGTGAATTGCTGCAAGGAGTTATGGAAATTATCTTTGATTTATGTGCAAATTTAAGATTTTATGATTAAACAAAAAATGATGAATTAGAAAAATCATCCACTTTTTATTTTATTAAAGATGCAAAGAGCAGTGCCTCACAGATACAAGCGAAAATTATAAATCATGTAAGAAATACAATATGTATTATAGGTACATATATGAATTTCTAAAATATATATAAATATATACAAAGGCATAAATACATACATAAGCATACTTGAAAGCATGATGGTATTATAATCCAGAGATGAAGGTCATTGATCACATCACCTCAGACTGTCTAGAACTGATTTGAGCATCACAAAGTGATGGACACATGTCTCCCTCTCCTACAAGATCATGCTTGACTCCTGGATGCAGCACTTCTCTTCCTTGTGGATGTAGCATACTAACTCACAAAAGAACAGGTTTTTGCAGTTTTAAAAAAGAATCTTGGGTGGGTGGGAGAGGTGACTGTGCTGGGAATGGAACCTGCAAGAAAACCTGAGGACCCCAGTTTGATCCCCAGAACCCACATGGTGGAAGGAAAGAACTGTCTCCAGAAATTTGCCCTTTGACTCCCACAGGTGCACCACGGCACAGAGTCTTTTAAAATAATAAAAGAATGTTGCAGGCTTGGGAAATACCTAAGTGGTTAAAGGACTTGTTCTGCAAGCAAAATGGCAGAGCTTGGATCATCAGATCCCAAGTAAAAAGCCAGGTAGGTATGGGAGACCCACCTATAATCCCATTCCAAAAAAGCAAAACCTAGGGTTCCCCAGAGCAGGCTGACTAGCCAGAGCAGCCCTAATGACACGCTCTGGGTTTAGACACCCAGTCTTAGAGTACGTGAAAGAGGATACAGGATGAGTCGCCATGTCACCCTCTGATCTGCACATGTTAAGCTACATGCATACGTGCTCACATGAGCTCATGCATCCACCCACATGAAAACCATGCCTATGCACATATACACACCCCATGCAAGCACATACATGTATGAAAAAATCTTGTTTTGGAAATTCACACTAAGATAAGCTTCCAAATGAATTTCCAGCATAAAATAAGAATACCCATCGTATATTTAAGCATGCATGTGTGGATATGTATATATGTTTGTATGTGTATATACACATATGAATACTAACATCTCATAAGGTTATGGAGCCCATGTTGGCATCCAACCTACATCATCATAATCGTTTCCACATGTAGCACATTCCAATGCAACCTTTCCACAGATGTGACTGCACTGGCAATTGACGGCAGCCTCAGACTTGCATATGCGTTATGGGCAATGGTGCAGAGTGAGAACTGAGCCCTGAAGCACCTAGTAACGAATGACGCTGAGGTGACCCATGCATCAGAAAGCAGGCAGCAGAAGAGGAAAGGTGGGGTCTCACTAACTAAAAACCTTCAGCTCTTGGAAGGGCACAAGGGGAGTGTCTGGAGCCCAGCGGAAACTGAAGCCTCAGAAGGAAGATGCTGCAAGAGGAACACGCTTATTCCAAAAGCAAGAGAGCAGCGGGACCGGGAGTCGATGTAGCTGCCTCTCCAGGCTTTGTCAGAAAAATACCAAACTCAGATCATTTTAAATTTCAGATGAACCACACATTATTCTATAGCAGACATACATTCCAAGCACTTTGTCTGGGACACACTCACATTGCTACATTCTTCACCAAGTATCTGAACTTTACATTTTACTGGAATCCAGTCTGTTACTTGCTGTATCTGCAATACCAATCCTCTTTCTTCTAACCTCCACCAATACCTTCTAAATGAATCTAGAAGACAAAAGGAAGGGCAACTTCGGGGTCGCAATCCTTGGAGCCTGTGTATAAGGCTAAAGAGGAAAAGCAAGATGTGGGTGGTGGTGAGCTACCTAGAGAATATCCAGAAAGAAACAAGCTTCTGCCACTGCAGACAGTCGACACAGCTTCCTTTATCACTTATCACAGAATCCCTAAGAACTAGTGCAGATTCAGTGCATTTGCTGAGGAATCTTTCCCAGTGCTAATGATAACTAAGTGGAATTTACTATATAGATTATTTACCCAGTTGACTTCGGAGGCTCTTTCAACATGAACGCTAAGGAGCATCTTCAGGACTTAGAGCCTAGATCGTTCATCACAAGAGCCCCATCAGGTTTTCAAGAATTTATGTAACTAGAGAGCCTGCAGATGCAGATAGAAAAAACTCTTAACCTGCATTTGCATCTAATAATAATTAACAATGAAAATGTTCTTCCCCATGGGAGCTGATTAGAGCCACAAATGTCTGCTGCAAGCCCAAATTTCCCACTTTGGATCTCAGTCCCATGCCAAGACCAGCCCCGCCCCCATTTATCAGGGCCAGAGAAGCTCTCTGGCTCAAGACCCACAGTGGGTGTCTTATAATTAAAACCATTGCAATTCTTTCTTTAAATTTTAATTCCAAATATAATTTCTCACTTGCCCCACAAGGTTATGGCACGCAACATGGCCTATCTGTGGGGAAATGAAGGACAAACGGCATGTGCACCACATGGTGCTTATATTAAAATAATCACTCATACTTTTCTGGTGACACTTTTTAATAACTGTCAAATCTTTATTACTTTCTTTAGCATCTGTGTCCACATTAATCATGTCCAATTCTTATGATATTTATTTCTAGAGACTGTAAAAAGATCGATACACAGGCTTCCCTATGCTGATCAATTAGTCCAAATCCACCCCTGGGTTTCTGATCTGCAGAAGCTTTGCTGGCCCAGGTAAACAGACTCTTAACTTTGTGATAACCATGGGGGAAAGGGAAGGGGTACAGTCCCAGTCCAAGCCAAGTACCATGTAATTTTTCTACTTCTTAGTCAAAGGGATAAGATCTCCTAAGGCAAACATTGTGACCCACAAAACACACCTATTCCTGTCTTCCACAGCCAAAGAGAGGGGCCCCATGAACCAGTAGCACTCTGAGCTTCTTGAGTATGCAGGGAACTTTGTAGACTAGATGCTTGCTAGCTCTTATGGGATTGGGTGTGTGAATCATGAAAAGGGAACTTCTAGTAAACTGGAGACTGGAAGGATACACGTTGTCCAAGTTGCAGACTACATCACCTGGGGAGGAAGAGACACAAAAAAGACTGTAAAATTTCCTTCTCTGGGTCCATTTCTAGGCTGTTTCCAGGATGGGCTCATGTGGGTGGTATCAGACTCTACAGGTTTCCAAGGTAATGAGCAATAATACCACATGTAAACAGTTACTCTCTTTCTACTGCTGTGAGACAACACTGAGACTCAAACAACTTAAGTGGAAAAAGGGAGATTTATTGGCTTATGATGCCAAAGGGGAAATACAGTCCTTTATGGGAGAAAAGTCATGGCTGGCTGGCAGAAGCTGAAGGAGACTTAAGTTACATCCATCATCCACTGTAGATTGTGAGAGCAAACTGCTAGTGGGACAGGACTAACCAACCCCAAAGCCCACCTCCTGTGACATTCCTTTCTGCAAGTATGTTCTGCTGCCTAAAGTTGCCATTACCTTCCCAAATATCAACTAATGATTCAAATCTATGACCTTGTGGGGGACACTTATATTCAAACCATGACACCACACAAGATCTCCAACTCCAAGATGAGACATAGTACAGAACTTGGACATGTGGCCTTGAGGTTAAACTTGGCCAGAAGAAAAAGATACTCAGAGGCAGAATTTTCCAGTCACCTTTACCTTTATGGTTAGAATCTATGACTCTGACATGACTCAAGAAGGAAGACAGACATTTAATGTTTTCTTTTGTTTTGTTTTGTTTAGGTTTCACTTATAGATAAAAACCAGACAATGGAAAACATCAGTACCATTGAACTGGGTTACCATGCACTATATGTAACTCATCAACCTAAGAAATTGGCATTAGAGATGGAAGTGTAACTTCCCATGCAAAAGATAAAGACTGATTTAACAGACATATTACTATTGTACCCATGTGTCCCCTCAAAATCTCAGAGCCAAAAGGAAGAAACTTCTATTTATCAACCCCGATCTATTATTTCCTGAAAATAGTGAACCCGTATCAGTAAACACCCAATTGTCAGCTGAAGACGTGAATGAAAAATACATTTCCCTGACTTCCTTCATCTTAGATGTGTTCAGGGAAATGGGTAGAGCTAACGCAGTATAATCAGAGCTAGGTATAACTCAAATCATACCCCCTTAAGGGCAAAACGTTTGTCCCTTCCCTTCATCTTACTTACTCCTCTTGCCGTGTGGACCAGGAGGCAAAGGCAAACCTACTCATGTTTCACATGTACACATGCATGTATTAAGGTATTCTGGAAAGTGTCCAGATGATAGTTCATGGCCCAATGGAATGTTTGCTTTATATTGGACAGATCAGTAAGAACAAAAAATGAACACAGACGTTCAATCTTATTGAATTCAATCAGTGAGAACATCACAATACCTTTCTCTTCTCTTGTTTGGGTTTCCTTCATGCCTACATAATCTTATACTCCATACTCTTATCCAACTTAACATCAAAAAATAATGTGGAGGTATAAGATCAAGTCTAATTTAATTTTTAACATACAAAAAGTATGTTTGAATTGTGCAATAAAGCATGTGTATTTATGTATATCACATATTGAATCGTATTTTTCTACCCAAGATATTATATTATCATAAAATGCTCCAGAAATCTATACACTACTTGGCACCTAGTCCAACCACTTCAGTAGGCTTTTGCCTGTACAGTTTGAGAGTGCTACTTGAGATTATGTTTGTAATAATTCTTAATTAGAAAAATCTACTCCTGGGTTTTGTTTGATTTGCCTTAGGAATTTTTTCACCTGTAGCCCTTTTTTGTGGAATCCTATCTCAATTTTCCTATAAATCTCACCTCTATAAGTTGCACTGGGTGTGATTGGGGTGGAATTCATGCTACCTGTAGCTTCAGAGTCAGATTGTGTTAAGTCAGAAAAATCAATATTATGTCCCCTGGTTTAGTTAATCAGAAGCATTACATGTGACCAACAGAGCCAATGAGTTTTGAAACACATCTCTGGACAGGATGGAAAACTCCAGTTCCTTTCTATTGGGTTTACCCCTAAGGTAAGAGGAATGACTCCTACTGCCACCATGCTGGGCACCATGAGGGAAAAGTAATCCTTGTGGGAATATCCTTAACACAGAAGAAGCAAATCCAAGAGGTTTAAACAGAGAGATGCTGGATCCTGAGTCAAAAAACTGCTGAGCAATGTTCTGAAATAGTTGTGCAGCTGAAATGCCCATCTTCTGTGTGCAAAGGTTCCAGTTCCTTCATGCCCCCACCAGCAGTTGATAGCATCACTTTAATTCTGGACTATCTGAGACAAATGAAGTTTCCCCAATGTCTACTTACATTGAGGTTCTCTGGAAATGCCTACTTACCATATTTTTTATCTCCTGAGGTGCAATATCTATTAAATTTTCTACCTTTCAATTAGGTTGCTCTTTCTTTAATGAGATTCAAGAATTCTTTATACATTATGAGTATAGTATCTTTAATAACCTGGGATTATCATTCACTTTTTCAATGATGACCATAACTTTAAAAAAAAGTTCTTAATTTTAGTAAAGTTCAAATTACATTTTTCTTTTATAGATGACTATCTTTGCCTAATCTAAGGTCACAAAGAGATACCCTTATATTTTTTTAGAAGTTTTAGGGTTTTGATGTAAGGTCTATGATCCATTTTGAGTTTACTAATAAAGGTTCTTATGCTTTCTTCTTTGATACAGTTCAGTGTCTTAGGATAGTTTAATTCTCCTGAGCTCTGGCTCAAAATTCCTTAGAGACAGAGCATCATTTGTTCTAGGGCCTATATTACTCCCTACTAAGGTGAAACACTTCTGAATCTCTATCTGAAACTCTAAGTTATGAGACTTCCACTCTAGCTTGTGAGGATATAAACTATGTTAGCTCTAGGGTGAGTTTGGAGACAGTTCCCTCTAATGCTTTTGGGTGGTTCATTCCCCAGACTAACGTTATGTGCTCATATTTCAACTGATCTGCTGACTCAAGAGAAATCCCAGTAGATCTCCCTTTCCGTGGTGATCTCCCTTTTCTAAGACTCTTTCTATAAAGTTCTCTACTGGTCCCACTCTGCTAAACTATGTACCATGATCCCCTTTCTACACTGCAGAAACTTTGTACCCACTGTCTCAGACAACGATGTTTCTCACTCATGCCTCTGATTTTGCTTATGTTTTGGTACTTTTAAAATTCTGATATCTGCATACCTATGTTTCACAGATTTTTGTCTGATTGTTTTGATTTGATTTGAGCAGCTTCAGAAGAAGAGATAAATGCAGTCTTTGCAATTTTATATTGCTCAGAATATCACTCAGAAATGTAAGTTACAAACGCTTATCTGGCATGGTGGGGGTTGTGGATTTTTATTTATATTTCTTTCATGGGCGTGGCTCTGTAGCAGTCATGGATATAATGATTTTTGAGTGAGTGGTGTTCATTGGTGAGTTTACCAAAGATTTCTTTAAACAGCTGAACGCACTAGGGGAAAGTGGTCAGGGAAATACATTAATGAACAAAGTAGGGAAAAGCTTGACCTTAGTAAAGTGCCTGATCATCTAACTATTAATACTAGAGAGAGTGCTTTACATGCATTGACTCCAACCCATATAGCAACCCCTTTATGCATTAAAAAATTAATACCCTCTGTTTAAAGATGGGGAACTGGGTTAGGCATATAGTTAGTTCAGAAGTAAAGCACTTTCCTATCCTATGCAAGGACTTCCCTTGGTTTGGTTCCCGGTATTGACAGTGAAGTGCAAAGGGAGTTACCAAAAGTAGCACAATTAATTTGGGATGGAGAAGGTCAGGGCTGTGATTCAATGGAGGGAGTTTTCTCCAGAATCTTTGTCCTAAAGCACTACATGGTGCCATCTTTGCACATGTTGGCAAAACTCGGTATTGAAACAGATCAGATTTCACTTACAGCATGGTAGCAGATTAGGAGATGTGACAGAAAGAGATATCTTGTGGAGTGGCCCAAGCACTGTACTTCTTAAAAGCTGACATTTGAAGTAGGAAGCTAAATGAGCCAAGAAGAGTTTGTGAGCAGTAATGTGGGGAAAATCATTTCCTGGGGCTAGAAATGTTTGGTAGTCTCAAGGAGCAGCAAGGCTGCCTATTTGTCCAGAGCAATGCAAGGATATTTTACAGAGGGAGTCAATGAAATTGCCAACCACAATGCTAAGCACAAAGCTCAGGTTTCCTATGAGTAATAAAATTGTATTTGTTGTCATTGCTATGAGCATAAGTGGGCTCTGGAGAAGGAAAACATGACCTGAAAGGAAGGAGGAATTCTATATCTTAGTCTGATCAGAGAAACTTTAAGACTCCAGCTAATCTTTCAAGAATAAGGCCTTCACCCATCTCCAAGTGACAAGGGGCCATTTTCAACATGTCCTGGGAAGAGTGAAGTCTGAGCCTGTGACTTGAGAAGATGACCCCAACCTGTGCATTTAGATACTCACAGAAAGGAAGTTAAAAGCTCTTTCTTTCTCATCTAGATGAGTGTCCACCTTCTAGATGGCTTCCTTCATCTCCTTGAAAGAAATACGCTCATCAGGACTTTAAGCCAAGTGCAGCAAATTAAGTCAGTCAGACAAAACCCAAGTGGCCCTTGTACTGATCGGTTTCTATCTGCACCATTTTTTCATGGCAAAGACAGTTTTCCTGAAAGTCCAGATGGTACTGCATGGGCAGAGGAGAAGAGAATCAGCTCTGATCAAGAGAAACTCCTTGCACTTGCACTTGGCAGCTCATCACAGGGAGCCCCGCGGCTCTCCGAAGTCATCCCCTTAAAACCCAGGGGGAAAGCCACTCCCAGTTCTTTGCAAATGTCACATGGATTTTCAGAAATCAGCACCGATGCCGATGTCTCAGACATCACTCGAGTCCTAATCACCTCCGCTGTCCCTCTTTGTGACATGAGGGACCTACTGATTTGCCTGGACTTGCTCCTTTTTCTAAATGGTCGTTAGAAAGACTGCTTGGAGGAGGTTTCTAAGCATGTAGCCCACTGTGATCTGCCTACTTCAAAGCCTCTTAGACTCTTAGGGAGTTTGTAACAGGTAGGCCTGACTCTTCCCCAGACCCCCCCCAAACACAGTCTCCAAAATTTAGGTCCTGTCTCCAGGTGACTCCTAAAGAAGGCGGTGCAAATGAGTCTCTGGGGACCTTGAGAGTGTCTGTTCTGAGATCCTCTGTTGAGGCAGCTTCTGGAAAGTTCATTAAGGTGGATGTGAGCTCTTCCCGACACAGAATCACTTGGAGAGCTCAGAAGTTACAGACACCTGACTTCCACTGTGGTGGCTTGGTAGGCTGCCTTTGAAAAGAAGCTGAACATGATCTTTTATTTCTGTTTCTGCCTTTTCTTTTCTTTTGTTTTAGTTCCTTCCTTTTCACCCTGTCTTCTCTCATATCTCTTTCCCATTTTCCTCTATTCTTGTCTCACTTCACATTCCTCTCCCTTCCTCCTTTCTTCTCTCTCTCTTTTTTCTTACCTTCTTTCCCTTCTCTCCATTCTACTCTCCTCTCTTTTGTCTCCCGACACCTTTCCTTAGAACTGGTCAGGTCACAGGTAGAAACAGCAGGGTCAGTAGACTGAGGGCCAGGCAATGCAAAAAGGGTGAAGCTGACTGGATGACCCTGGGTCTAAGTCACCATTCCGTCAAAGGATGTGGTCACTCCTCAACTAGTACCTCCTCTCCAGTGGAAAAGAAAATCCTTCTTTGCTAATCCCTCTGAGTTTTCAAGAGAGGACAGATATATGGCTTGTAGACTTTTAACATGAAATTCCTTGGTTTTTAAAAGTCTTTAGGTAACACATAATATGTAGATCATTGTGCAGACTAACAGGACAATCTTTGGGGGACTCTGGCTGAACCACTGTCAATTTGTAGCTTCCGCCCCTACCTCTGTAGATTGTGGATGGTGCTAGGAGATCCCCTTCATGATAACCTTTCCTGGGGCACATTTCAGAGAGACCACAGGTTTGTATGTGGGTTCCCAGTCTCTATAGGATTCCCCTTCTTTCACATAGGCTTGCCAGGTATCTAGAGAAACTGAATTTTTGAATCTAATTAGAGTAGTTAATTTCATAATACTATTTAAGAAAGTGTATTTTTCACATCTTTCCTCACTGCAGCATTCTCCCAGATCAACCACATGATGGTTCTAAGAATTGAGTTTGTAAATAACAGTGGAGAGTGCTTTTGTCCTTAAGGAAACACTGTGAGTCACTCTGATCCCTTCCAAACCATCTGCAAAAGTTGGGTCAACGGTTCTCAAACTGTAACCTGCGTAAGATCCACCAGGGACCTGCATTAAAGTGCACATTCACCTTCGGAGCTTGCGTAGTCACTCTTCTCGGTGGCTGTGAGACAGCACTCCAATCAGCTTGAGGGAGAAGGAGGAGACTTCCTGGGCTTTTGATTCTGGAGAGATACAGTCCATTGTGGCAGAAAAGACATGGCGGGCTCAACAGCTGGAAATGGCTCAGGTGATTGCAAACATCATGGAGCCAGACAGAGCAAGAAGCAAGCTGCCAGAACAGACTGCTAGTAGACACAGGGTAAGGATACCCAACATCAAGACCCGCCCTCTGTGATAGCCCTTCCTCCAGCAAGCTCCACCTCCTAAAGGCGCAGCAACCCTCCCAAACATTGACATCGGTTAAAGATGCAAACGCATGAGCCCGTGTAGGACAACTCACATCCAAGGCATGATACAGCTCACATACTGTTAAAACTATAACACTTTTGAGAACAAGGTAACTCAGGGCTAATAAATGCAAGTGGTTCATACAGTCACCTCACTCTGGCATCCACTACATGAATTCCGATGTATTGACTGTGCTGAAGCTGCGGACTCCTCTCAGTAATCCATCCCAAGTAAACCAGACCCACGTGGGGTGCTGAGCGGAACTTTCAACTCTGACTTGGTGCAAAGAGACAATGGTGGAAATGACCCATTTGCCAGATGGAAACACCCTGGAGAGGGAACTCGCTGAGATGCAGCTGGCTTGGGATGCTTGCTGCATTAGAAAACATTAATTGCTAATCTCACACATTCCTCCTTCCCGATTCCTCACAAAAGTAATTTGTTAGCTCTTCTTGATTACATAGTACTTGACAGTCTTCTAGTTGCCTAAAGGCAACTGGTAATTAATGAAGAGCATATAAGCATTATGATGAGCACTAAACATATGCAGCAAGCATGCATTTTTAATGAAAGTATGCTAATGAACCTTAGCATTCCAAACTGAAAGGATAATTCCAGAAGAGCTTTTTTCTTAGTTATTGTTTTAGCCAACAGCCAGGTGAGGAGTGGAAAGTTCACTTGAGACTGGCATCCCAGGCTATGGGCACTTAGGGGCCTGCTTATGAACCTGTTTTCATGTCTACAGAGCCCCAGTGAATGGTCCTGTTACCAGGAGCACAGAATTGGCCAGCAAGATTTGCATCTTATTTCTGTTAACCGTAATCTCTGTCCAGCCTGAATGGGTCAAGAAGTGGCTTTTTTTCCCTCTGATTTTGTTTTTAGCTGGCTGACCCTGATCTGAGGAATCTGCAGCAGAGAGGCCTGGAGTGCTAAAAACCCTGGGGATCTAGGGACCTGCAAAGATACTCTTCCTTTTCCACACAAAGTATAGTTTAGTGCTTATAGCTTGGACTATGGAGCCTGTGGCCTAGGTTCGAATCTGGTCTCTTCTACTTTGTGTGCTTAAGCTTAACATCTGTGGGCCTCAGATTCTCCATTTGTGATATAAAGGTGAAAATCATACTTGTTTTGGGATGTTTTATAGAAACTAAATAAGGGCCAGTGAGATGGCTCAGAGGTGTCTATTTCCAAACCTGATGACCTGAGTTCGATTCCTGGAAGTCTACATGGTAAGAAAGAAATGACTTATAAAGTGTGTAGACAGTGTCTAACATGAAGCAAGAGTAAAAACCATGCACATGCTCATGCTCAGAAGTTCCACTTCCTTTGGCGAGGAACTTCCATACAGGAAGTTGGATTAAGAACTTTGTAGTTGACCTTGACCTCTTCATTATCACCTGTCATTCTCTAGTTATGTGCCCGCTGTGCCATCAAAACTCCATTTTAGTTTCTACACAGCCACACCCCCACCTCCTTAGGATATTCACTTTTGTCACAATCTGTCTCTGTAATACTGTCTGTTAGTTGGTTCGAGACAAGAAACGGAGCTGCCCAGTAAAAACAAAGAAGTTCTGTCTGGGAGCTTCAGAACCTTGCTACAGAATGAATCAAAACCTGAGCTTGTCTGTTCCTGCTAGCACACGCTGCAGAAGACGTGGATGTGACCCTCCTGAGTCTGTGAGCCAGCTGTCTGTCCCAGAGTGAATTCTGACCTTTCTCCCTCTGCTGTAATGCACGCCCTCCTCCTCATCTTTCACCCTTGGCTTGAGGAGAGATGGCAACTCTCTGCCAGCTTTTCTTTCTGCCCTCCAGACATTCTGTGTTGAGAATCACAGGCACCTTTATTTTTCGTTTCACGCAGCTGTTCCCTGCAGAGAATGCCTGGCGAGTCTTTCTGGTTGCATTCAGGCTATTCGAACTTACAGTTTGCTGAACAAACGTCTGTACTGAGATTCAAGAAAACAGTTAACGCTTTGAGGCAGCAATGAGGCATCCCTTTTCTGAGGGGAAGGGGCATTCCTAGGAGAGATTTGAGGATCTGCAGTAATTACAATGTCTTCTGCTTGACATAACTTCATGGCTGCCAAGTTCTTACACATCCATGATTTCATTTGCATCTTTTCACACCCCTGAGATGTAGTCGTGACAAGGCTTTTAGGGTGCTGGTCTACAGATGGCACAACTACAGATCAGAGCAATGCAAGCATTTGACATTCATGCCTGTGTTGGCACTCTTGTTTCTCAAACTTATGAGCTTCCCATAAATAACGCAGCGCGCTCATGCATGATAACATGAGCATCATGTTATTTCGCATTGCAGCAGTGGAACCATGAGCTCAAGGGACAATATTTCAGTCAACACCAAATCTGCAATGCTGAAATAACAAATCTGCCTTGACAGAAGACTAGTCAGTGTGTCTTCTTGCTCGTTTCACAATCCAGGCAGGTTGTTCTGTAGGATGGTCTTCCCTTCCTTTAATAGTTCAGGAATTCAGATTTCTTCCATATTATCATTCTGCCACTTAAAACTATGGCTTTGTATCCAAGAACTGAGAAGCCAAAGAGCCCTGACTCATTAAGATTTTGACCTATTTTCAAACTTTTATTTTTAAACTTCCAGGTTCTTCCATCCTGAACTTTGAAGCTTTTTTTGCAATCCTCCCTACCCCCAACACTCCCTGCCAGTGTACTTTTTCTGAGTCATGCCCTTCCACCCATCCCTTGATCAATCAAAATCCCCCATATATATTCAAAGTAGCCAACCAGGGTTCATCTCAACTCAAGGCCTAATTTACCTATAGGCATGACCAACTAGCATTGGTCAGTTCCTAAGACAAAAAAACCTCCAGAGATATATATGACTACTCACTTTCATGACTCCTTGATGATACAAAAAACATTTACTTTACTTCTCCATAAACTTTGCTTGACCATCTAAACACACACACACACACACACAAACAACACACACACACACACACACACGCACACGCACACGCACACACGCACGCGGTAGGAGGAGGGGTTGAAAGTTGCTGTCAAATGGGAACAGATTGTCATCCATGAGGCTTAATGGTTAGGTTTATAAATAAAGCACATCGCTTCTACTCTTATACTCAGAACTCAATCATGACCTCAACCTAGGTGAAAGCAAAGGTAGTCAGGTGTGTGCCCAAGTAAAGCATGTGGGTAGACTTCTAATGTTGAAGTATTACCTAAAAGGAAAGCCATAAAAGCAATGCCACACCCACAAAAAGTTATTCAAGGAGTCAAGAATCAGCAGTATTGAAGTGTTGGTATCAATTAACCAGCATAACTGAACTTGTCCACACTGGAAGCTAAAATAGAAAGGATGTTAAAGAAATCAGTATTTCTAAGTACCTTCCTTCATACAATGACTGTGTGAACTGAACTGATTATACACCAATAGGTTGATGTATGCAAAATATTCATATTCATTGTGCACTAACTGATTATAGACCATTGATGGTAGCTTCTACATATTTTGCATAGGACCTAGTAGTGCAGGCACTAAATACATATTACTATTTAAACCTAACTAACTTGCCCATTCACGATGAGAAAATTGGAAGTCAGAGAGATGACATGCACTGTCCTAAGCACTATTAGTGGCGAAGGCTAACTTCCAACTCAGTCCTGTCTGACTTTAAAATCTGTGCTCTTTCCATAAAATAACAGCCTCCATTTGTCACATAAGAAGAAGCATATAATTAAGTAGACACAAGGGAACAAATCCAGATAATTCCTATATTTTCTATTTTTATTATAAAAAAAAGTTGCTATTTTAATGAGGTTCAAGGTGGTGAGCTGAAAACTTTCCTTCTATTTCAAGTCACTCTGAAGTGAAGACTGAGTTCACCTCTCAGGATGTCACAGGAGCCTGAAACATGCCCATGACCTGAAAAGGGTTTAAAAGACATGGGAAGAAAGGACTGCAGGTAAATGAATTGAGATTCCACATGTGGCCCCAGAGCAAGGTGGTAGCAGAGTCTGGCTGCCTTCTCTTGTTAATTCCATTATTGGATTAGACTGGAATGAATCTGAAGGCTAAATTTCTAGGAAAGAATCAGTTTTCGTTTGTAAGATAGCACTAGAAATGACAAAGAGAAGAAAACATTTACTGTGCATATATACCTGTCCATTTTGCCATCACTGGGGACACAGAGGTCACCAAGGGACCTGTTGAATTTGCTAATGGTCCTACTGTTTCTGCTCAGCTCTACTCCATCAAGTATAATTGCTCCAGCTGTTTCCCGTCAGTGCCACTGTGTATGTGCAAAACTAGAGACCACGCATATTGGCCAGGAATGAAGGTTTGATGAGCCTCTGTACTTTACCTTCTGCGTGGTTACCTGGAAGTACCAAAAAAGTCTATGGAGGAATAAAGACATCTTGAAGTACAATGCAAACCCATTTGTGGCCTGCACAGATTCAGCTACCAAACTCTCTTTTAACAACATGGTTCTATTTTTTAAATGTGAACAACTGAATGAAATATAAATTTTCCCTCCATGTATTCAATCCAGAAACAACTATGCAAATAAGAGATGTACCCTGTGACAAGATACCAGTTGTGTCCCTCTTTTCAAAATCTGTGGTGATTGGTCATCCGACATCTGTTATTCAACTTTTGCATAGCCAGCAAAATGCATAGTTGTACCACCTCCTTGTCTTCCAGGTATTCAAAAACAGAGTTTTCCAACAAAAGGGGAAAGCACAGAAAAGAAATGTGATTAAAATGTTAAAAGTAAAATCAGATGCAATGTATTTGGGGTACAATGGCTGAACATGGAAACAGCTCCATTGTTGCTACATAAAAGAGGCGACATGAAGTCAGAAAAGCTTCATAAAGAAAATATACTTAAGAAAAAAAGAAGAAAGTTTCCTAGAAAAGTTTAGCATCATGAAGACTGTCACATTGAATGAACTCTCAAAATTATTTCTCAACATTATAAATACAAAGCATAAAACTTTGGAAGCTAACCCAAAGTTGGAGAGAAATATGACAACAAACCAAGACAAAAATAATGGTGTTAACAATATAATATAAACAATGAAAAGAAGGCGGACACTAATCAACTAATCTCCATAGTTTTTCATAAGGACTCACACCTTTTAACTTTTAGTATTGCCAATATTTTCAACAACATTGTAGTAAAAGGTAGTTTTTCAAGTCCAAATACATTTATAAGTGACAATAAGAACCTTTCATGTTTTGATAGAAAAATTTAAAGCTCATAAAACAATTACAGATTTCTCCATTCATTAATTGAGTTTTGCATTTTCACCTTGAGTAGCTATTTCGGCACTCATACAATGTGGAGAAAAGGAAAGGTTTCTTATTTAGTCCATTTATTCAATGAGAATAATGCCCATGTGAGATACATAGTACAAAAGTAATGGCATCTACGAGATGCCCGTGGTATGTGCCAGAGATTGAGGCTCAATGACATGACCCTTGATTGGGTCCCTAATACCTCCTTATAGTGCTCAGAAAGATGAGACTGATGAGCAAGATATGCTCACGTTTTCTAGGGAAGATCTCATGCTATGTGTATATGAGTGGTCTACAACTGGTGGATGCCAGGTATACAGAGGCAAGGAGTGTAGATCTACATGGAATGATCAAGCAGGTATTTGAACTTTCTCATCTGATTCTCAAAATGAATTTAGATTAAATGCACATGGTATGGAGGTATTGCCTTACTGGTCATACCAAAGTCCAATCGTAATGTATTTAGTCAGACCCTTTTAATGTCACAAATTGTAAGCAATCAGCTTACAAAGAGAAATGACTTATTTTGCTCCCCACTTGAAAATATCTTGGTCCCATCACTTTGGATCAAGAGAGAGAATGTACAACATGGTAAATGCTATTGCAGTGCATCTGCATGACTGATAAATCACCATCAAACAGTTTAAGGGAACAAGGGGTTTGTTTTCTTATGATAATCCAGTTACAGTTCATAGTCCAGTTTAACAGGAGAGCATGGGGGAACTGGTCACACCATCTCTACATAATGGCTGAGAGAGGGACAATTCTTACTTGCCAAACAGCATGTCTGGCCAAGGGTGCACAAGGATGCCAACTTTGTCAATCAGCTCTCTGTATTTTATTCTAGAGCCTACTCCTACCACCGTAGGCTGGGCCTTCCCCATCAGCTAGACAATCTCCTGCAGGTTTGCTCTGGGTTTAACTCAACAACCAATTCTCTACAAATGTGCCCAGAGCTCAGACCCTCAACTGTCAAGTTGACACCTGCCTAACTATGACAGATGCCGAAGAGTGAGCAAGAAGAAGGGTCTGGAGTCCCATTATCTTCTTCAAAGACATGAACCCACTGATTAGAAGACCTCCTTCTAGGTCCTCTCTTTTAAAGTTTCTATCACCTTTCAATTATGTCAGTTATATTACAACTGCAATACTTGTGCCTTTGAGCCATACTTCAGATCCTGTAACAATTCTTACAACTACACCTAGGAGTTTTCTCTGGATTATACAGAGGCAGAGGCAACATCATCTGCCCAGGGTTCCTTCAGAAGTAAATCCAAAACAAGCAGGGAAGTATGAAAAGGCATGCGAAACACCAAAGCAAAGAGGTATTTATTTCTAGTCTTCTAGTGATAGAACACAGATAATCATCCATCCCCATACTCCATGTAATTATGAATCCAAGGTGGAGGGGAATCTCTCCTAAGTGTACATCTTGAATATTCTTATCCAATTACTATCTGGGCCCAAACCTGCTTACCTTTTGAGATCCCACTAAATCAGGCACGTTCATGGGTATGGCCATAGACAAATCCCGAGTATTCTAATGCTGTGAGTGGTATTCCATATCTCCCTCAGGGCTTAAGATAGCATCCGTGATGCAGCTCTGGACATTGAGAAATGAAGAGTAACAGCTCCTGGTAAACGTCCACGTGCCATTTGGATATGGTGTCAACTTGAGAACGAAAGGCTGAACTTTTGGGCCCATATGTAAAATTAGTAGTTAAAACAAACCCTGAACAAGTCCTGTGGGAGATAATATTAATTGACATCGAAAAACACAGCCCATGAAGGATGAGACCACTCCCTTAGCAGGTAGACAAAATGGAGGAAGTCGAATAGTCTTTTGGCGTGTTTTGGCATACAGGCAAACTGACAGACTGGCAAGTGAGAAAGTGCAACCCTCTTTTAGCAATTCCTTTGGATGTGGTATGACCAGCTCCCCTGACTTCTAACAGAGGTAAGAATTCTCTTGCCATGCTGAGGAACTATAACTGAACAACTTAAGCAGAAATAAACCCCTTGCTCCCCTAAGTTGTTTGAGTCCTATATTCATTCAGTAACAGGAGGATGAAGCTAACACAGTCCCTCACTGTCAGAAAGAATTGTTAGATGTGAAAGCGTCTCTGATGGCCAACTTTTTTTTTTTTTTTATTATTTATTCAACTGTGTGCATATGCGTGTGTATGTACGCGCGTGTGTCTGTGTGTGTGTGTGTCTGTGTGTGTGTAGAACCACGGACGAATTCGGGAACCACCATGGACGCCTCCACCTCCTTCTGCCCCGGGATTCACAGGCTCCGCCCTACCAGAGGACCAGAAGCGCAGGCCGCCCCCGCTTCTGCCTGGCGTCTATACGTGGGATCTGGGATCCGAACTCAGGACCTTCCGCCTGCAAGGCGGAGGCTTAACCCCTGAGCCACCTCTCCAGCCCTGATGGCCAACTTTTAAAATAGGATATTTTAATACATAGGCTCATGATATCTAGGCCTATGGAAGTCACCTTATGAGAGGACAAGCATGCCACACCAACAGAACAGGGCAAACAAGAGGTTAACTTGAGCTAGTGAATTCACTGACCTGCAACTTACAGAAGAAGACATTTCCTAGTATGAGATGAACATCCTTACATTTAAGCCATTCCTTATGAACAAAACATCTTCATATATCAAACAAAAACCTGAGAATAAAGGGTAGGAGACCTAGGGAAGACAACATAAAGATCCAAAGAGATACAGGATGGAGACTCCTGTTGTATGGTGTCTTCCTCCAACCAAAACAGCCACCATCTTTGTCTGAACAGCTGTAGCTATTTGGAAGAGACCATCAAATCAGACCTGTTGATGTTCCCTCACAGATAAAGGTGAGAGGGTCATTGGGTCCTCTCTAGGGATTCAGGCTGAACCCTAGAGAATCTTCCCATTCTCAATCTGCCCTAGTAACATGTCTCTGGAGAAGCTAGAGTATATAGACTGAGGAAGGTTAATTGAAAGTGGGACTCACTCCGTTTACTTAGCAGTGGGGAAATCCATCATCCATCCTGGAGATGAGACTTTCTGTTGTAACTGCTTTGGGATCACTCATGCTTCTTTAGGTAACCCCGTAGGTTCACCAAGTGAGCTTGAGTGGAGATGGTGTCAACTTGAGAACTAAAGGCTGAACTTTACTCTGTCATTAATGCCCTGCCTGAGGTGTATAAACATTTATGTGGCATCTCCCCAGGAAAAGCCATACCACAGACCCCTGACTCACTAAACTCTCTGACTCTCTTGCAAGAAAGAGTAAAAGCCTTTTCCAAACCCGCATGCGCCTCAGTGAGACTAAAGAGTCCAGTGACGAGAGAAAAATCATTGGCATTGCCTTTGTCAGAGAGAGTCAATGTTTATTTATTTTCCTTTAAAATTCTTGCTGTGTCTTTGAAGGTTCTTAAGCTGGTGCCCCAAACAAATGCAGATGAACATCCTGGCGGGTGGTAGAGAATGGGCAAGCACAGGCAACCAGCAGCAAACAAATGAAAAACCTGGCACTTTGGAAATGCTGAAATTATCTGCAACCCAGGAGGGGGTTATTACTAACAAAAAGCCACCAATAAAGGACCACATGGAACTGCTGCAAACAAGCCTAATCTTGTGCCTGCCTCGGTGTTTGAGAAGTAATATCTGTAGGGAGATTTTGTTGTGTAGCATTGGATTGAGATGTCAAGGCTGCGTCCTTCTGTCAAAGACTTATTAATCGAAGAAGAAGTCCTTATGCAATGCTATGGAGATGGATTTAGGTTTGGGTCAAGCAGGAGACTTCCCCCCAATTACCAATGATTGAATAAGATGAGATCACTAATGATTGTGGGCTTTGGAGACAGTGCTTTCAGATTGTTCAAAGTGATTTCAGAAAAAAGGTATGAAAACGTTGGGGAGTGGGACCTATGGCCAGCTCAGGGACAAAAAGACAGTTCCTAGAGTATGTTCCTAGGCAAGTCACAAGATTCTAGGCTTCCTATGACAGTCATAGCAATTAGAATATTGGGCTATCATAAATATTTAATGAGATTGAATCATAACTGTCGCAGTGTGTCTGCATGTTGCCCATAAATTCATGATCAAAGAGCTTAGGGAAGCAAGAGGGTTTTTTTTTCTTATGATTCTTGGTTACATTTCTTAGTCCAGCTTGGCAGGAGAATTCATACCAATAACAGAGGCCAAGGGAACTGACCACACGGTATCCACCGGGATGGCTGACAGAAAGGCAGACCTCATTTGCTGGACAGCAAAACTGACGAAGCATGCTGAAGAATGACAACTTCATGACCAGCTCTTCCCACCTCATCCACCTGTCGCGAGAATGGTCTCGCCCACTGTGGGCTGGGTCTTCCCACATCAGTCAGACCCTCTCCTGCAGACTTGCCCAGGGTTTACCTTGATTATTAATTCTTCAGAAACTGTGCGCAAAGTTCTGCCTTCAGTGGTCAAGTTAACACCTATATATCTATCACGATAGCCTAAATAACAATAACAGAAATATAATAATCACTGAGTGTCTGTGATGCAACAGACATCTTAAGAAAAACATCAGAAAGACAACGGTTCTGTTTATCAGCAATGCTCACTCACAGAATGTCTGATGCGGCAGACATCTTAAGAAAAACACCAGAGCGATGTGAGTTCAGTTTATCAGCAATGCTCACTCAGAGAGGAGAAGTGCCGTTTGCATTGAAAATGTGAGGAGCATGGATTCCCTCTCAGATTCAGGTGAGTTAGCAACCTCAATAATCAAGGCCAGTCAATTTCCTAGACAGACAGTGTTGCCCATATTGAGCATCCGAGTGGCCCTAGCAAGGCCTATGTCCTGAACTTGTTCCTTCACTGTGTTTGAAGTTCCATGATGAGCTCTATCAAGCTTCTCTCTCTCCCAACTGTTAGCCAGTCATGTGCATTAGTTTGCTAGTTGGCCCATTCATCCCCTTCTTTAATCTCCAACAACCTCTTGACTCCCCTAAGTGAACTGAGCATTCGCCAGCATCCAGTGGTTCTGGTAAGTCTTCACGCCACAACTCCCTAATCTCCTGGCTATATGGTGGAAAAGGGGAGGTGAGCTGAGTGGGAATATCATATAAGTCAGCTCTGGTCAATTATCTAACCTGACTGGCAACATCTGAATATTCATATTCCCACAAAATTCATGGTGAAATCCACTGATATTGAGAAACTAGGAGACGGAGGGATGTAGGACAGTGGTAGAGCTTGCCTAGCATGCCTTAGGTTTTAGGTTCAATACCTAGTACACTAGAGAAATAGAGAGAAGGGCCTTTTGGCAGTGATGCAGGTCATAAGAACTTCATGGATGAAGTTCTTTTGTAAAAGAAACCCAAAGAGATTGTGCTTTCTATCCACTGTGAGAAAACTTAGTATGAAGGTGCCATCCATGAAACCGACTGTCACGACACATTCCACCTGCTAACGTCCTACATCTTGAACTTCATGGCTTCCAAAGCTGTGATCAATAAATTTGCATTAGTTATAAATTACCCAGTCTAAAGCATTCTTCCTTAGCAGCCCAGAAGGACTAAGGCTCACCACCATGATCCAGGATAGGCAAGTGACTGTCAAATTCTGCAATTAGATGCTAAGACTCACAAGCACTTTGCCCCCTTGATTTAATTACTTTTCTCATTGCTGTGACAAAATATTTGATTTTTAAAAAGATACTTAATGGAGGAATGATTTATTTGGGCTTATGGTTTGGAGAGATACAAGTCCATTATGGAGGGGAAGGCATGGCAGTGGGAGACTCCATGGGGGGATTCTCATCTCACATCTTGGTAAAGCAGGGGGCAGAGTATGAATGGAAGTGCATCCAGGCTATAGAACATAGGCCCATCCCCATTAACCCGCTTCTTCTAGCAATGTTCCATCTCTTAAAGGTTCTACAACTTTCCAAAGCAGCACTACCAACTGGGGCCAAGTGTTGAAACACATGAGTGCATGGTAGATATTTCATACTGAAGTCACGATTTATCCCTAGGACGCAAGGATGTGATCCATCAAGGTGCTGGCAGTCGGATTACAGCTACTGGGAAGAAAGATATCTTTAGGGAGAGAAAACAAAACTAAGAGATAAGATGCAGAAAGAACATCAAAGTACTGAGTGAACAGGTCTGTGAAGAGATGGCTTGTTTGAGGGTTCAGTCGCTCTTGAAATCATCTTCTCCGTGCCTCTCATTGATGGAAACAAATTCTCTTTTTCACTTAAATTACTTTGGCATGAGTTCTGTCATCCCTAATCAAAAGAGTCCTGATTATGATAGTGCTAACCTAAAGCAAAGTCTGATCATTTCACTAAAGGAAAAAATTAATTTAAAAAAATTGTAGTGGAAGGATGGCTCAGTCAGTAAAATGTTTATCACATAAGCAGGAGGATCTTAAATTGGATTCCTCAGACCTCCATAAAATAAAAATCAAGGGATAGTAGGACATGCTTCTAATTTCAGTCCTTGGAAGGTGGAGACAGGACTAACCCTGGGGCTTACTGGCAAGAATTCAGATGAAGTCCACATTCAGCTAGAGACACTGTGCCAAAGGAAAATAAAAAGATTATGAAGAGCAATTGAAGAAGATATCAGGTGTTGACCTCTGTGCAAACAAGCACACCTGCACTTACACACACAGACACACACACACACACACACACACACACACACACACACACACACACACACCCTAAACACCCTAAAAAGCAATAAAATGTTGCTAGCTTAGAGCACAATTCTATGTCCATGTATCTTTCGATGGTTCCTTTGAGATCATGTAGAAACTTTATCCTGTGACTCTGCTCCCAAGTGACTTGTGAATTACTGGAAAGAACATTCTTACTCCTGGTCAGCTGGCCCTTTGCAGATCGATTGCTAGGGTCCTGGTGGCTGCAGTCCTCTCGGATGCTCAGAATGCCTGCAGCTCAAGTAAAGAGTTCTCACTGTCGGGTTGTTAAAAGTGATTTAAGAAAAAAGACATCAGGGACTTGAGGAGAAGCACCTGTAGCCATGCTGGGGGATGGACACAAATAAGACACCAGGAACAAAACTGAGCCCATTGATGCTGACAAAGGTGAAATCCGCCTGAGGCTGGTTCTCCTACATTTATTAAGCAACGTACTTGATGTCCTTGGAGATTCCTCAGTGAATGAGCTTTGGTCCTAAGTAGTCACAAGCACAATCCACGTGTAGGGTGGAGGTTTACTGTCCCCAAGGCTGCAGTCTGCTTATTAACTGATTTGGCTATGCTGTTACTGCTAGCATCCTAGAGAAGCATTAACATCTTTTTTCCTAAATTAATAATAGTAGCCATCACTTAATGTGTCTTTGCTGTGTACCAGGCCTGATTCCAAGCACTCAGTATGCTGTATCTCACTGTATCCTCACAGTGTCCTTAGAACTCAGTAGTCATCACTCTACTTGTTTTATAGATGAGCAGAGGCTTCAAATGGCTTGATTAAGGTGGTGGCAATCCAAAATGCAGCTTTCTAGTCTTATCTTTGCCATCAGGGAGAAAATAAGAAGCTAACACTAGAAAGTCAACCAATGTACCACTGCTTTCTCCACTGAGAAAATCTTGTTATTGTTGAGCATACTTGCATATATGCCTATGTGTAGAGGTCAGATAATAACTTTGTGTAGTTGGTTCTTTTTTTTCTGCCTTTATGTGGATTCTGGGGATCAAACTCAAGTTGTGAGGTAAGGACATTTTCTCCTTGAGCTATCTTGCCACCTAAAAATATCTTGTCCATCAAAAAGAAAGCTACAGGGGCTGGAGAGGTGGCTCAGGGGTTAAGCCTCTGCCTTGCAGGCGGAAGGTCCTGAGTTCGGATCCTAGACCCCACATATAGATGCCAGGCCGAAGCGGGGGCGGCCTGCGTTTCCGGTCCTGGTAAGGCGGAGCCTGTAAATCCCGGGGCAGAGTAAACAAGGAGGAGGCGGTCCATGGCGGTTCCCGAATTCGTCCGTGGTTCTACACACACATACACGCATACACGCACACACACACGCACACGCACACACACACACACACACACACACACAATTGAATAAATAATAAAAAAAATCAAAAAAGAAAGCTACTCAGCAAGACTGATAATGTGCTTGCTTGGTGATGCAGCAGAGAATGAAACCGTTGCAAGCTACTTCTCTCCCTGCTGCCTGACAAACTATAGTATGAGACCAGCAATGGTCTGTGAACTACGCTTGGGTGCAGCCCTATCACAGATCATAGAACACAAGAGGAGACATGCTGGAATTCAAACTCTCACATGTCTGCCTTCAAAGCTTCCTTTCTTACTGGAATTTGGTTCTATCAGCATCACCCATTTACTCAGTTTCCAGACTACAAAAATTGGGCTTCTCCATGCGGTGGAGAAAGGTAGTCAAGAAATGCTTTAGCATTTCCTTCTGCAGATGAAGACACCTGTGCATCACAACAAAGCCACAGTGTCTTGGAGATGAGGACACCAGGACAGCCGTTGCCCTGGCAGCTGCTGTGATGTATCCAAGGAACAAGGAGCCTCCTCTGTGCACCGACATATGGCTGCTTGGGCAGTGCGGGACCTCACCGTAGAGTCCCTTTCAAGATCTGATCCGCTGGAGCTTATAATGAGGATCATCACATTTGAAAACTGATCAAATGAGTGAATGACATGGGGACTTGGCCAAGGCTGAAATGGGGAGGTTCAACCAAATCTCAGAGTCAGAGCAACACGAATTTGAAATTGTGAATCAGCCTCCCAGGAAAACCCTATCAGAAGCTTCATCATACATGATGTAAGGATTTGGACAAACAAGGGTTGGTGTCTGCTTTTCTCCCTACCCCTAACTTGAACTGTCTTTAAACTCCACAGTTTCCTTTTTCTATCTTACAAGAATAAACGGTGCTTAAGAGATGCAGAGATCATTTCCGTTCAGCTCATTGTTGTGCCCAGATTCCTAGAACCCAAGAGACCACCACGGAATCGACACCACTGCAAGCACATAAGGGATTTTTCTTATGAAAAATAAGCTCGAGCTCAGATTCTCTTGCTCACTGACACAGCAGATCCAGAAAAAGAGCCCCATCTTTGTTTTACATATTCTTTTATAGACTATTTCTATAGGAGGAGGGGCATCTCTAACCTAACAGATACATGATTGGGTAAATAGAAGCAAAAACAGTGTTGGCAAGTGGAGACTGGTCAGCTCCGACTACCAGCCATTTCTAATACCTCCTACATTACTTATGGTCTTTGGAATTTCCCGAGTGCTAGTGGCTGGCCTCTCATTGGACAGTTCCACCTGCTTGGTTCAATATCTTTACATACTATCATACAAGGCTGTCCTCCCAGCTAGTGGGGGCTCTGGATTGTAAAGTATTCTCTAATTTGGAGCTGACTGTTAGTGGCTAGAGTCACAGTTGGGTCAGACAGTCTATGTATAACATCTGACTCGTCCAGTGTTTCATAACGTGGACAAGTGAACAAGCACAAAATGGGAACATGCATATATAAAATGGCATTTCTTAGGTTCAAGTCCCAAATCATGTGTCCGTTATTTTATTTTCATATTTTTAATGTAAGTCTTAATATGTGTCAAGAATTCTATCTAATACTAAGAAATATATTATTACATATTACTTACTATGACTGTATATAGTACATATGTCATATACATAAAATCACAGAATGAGGTATAGTCACTCTTCTTCTTATAGACCAGCCATGAAAACTGAGAAGTACAGGAAAACCTTATGATTGCACTAGCTTGGTGCCCAGATCATGACTCTGAGGCAGGTTAGAACAATTCTCCAAGAATAAAAATAATAAGAAACTGTCCAAGGCCGAGTGGACTACAGTCACTTATTCTCTGTATTTCTAAGACCTGCAACTATTTGACCTGTCAGCAGTTTACCATGGAAAGGGGGAAGGTCCCAAGAGGCACCACAAGTCCATGAGAGACTGTTCAAGGTTAATGACAGACAGGAGAAAGAGAACTATTTTTCTCGATGACTTACCCTCTGAGAAGTCATCCATGTCCCTCCCAGCTAATACTCAGTTACTTGTCCATACAGACTCCCCACATGAAACTCAGTGGGTCACACATGCCGATGACATGAAGTAGAAGGGAGACTGGCAGAAAAGGGCAAAATATGAGGTTGAAAAAGGAGGAGGGATGGGACAAAGTGGTAAGAAGTGAAAATGATATAAATTCATTGCATTCATATATGAAAGCATCAAAGAATAAAATCAAAGAAAACAGAAGTCAGGAAAAACTGACAAGAAATATTTATTAGCATATTATGTACCATAGTACTGTAGAAATGTCATAAGTTTTTCACATTGGTTACTGTCTTAAACCCACCTAATTATTCTAAGATGTGAGTTGTATTATTAGTTACCTTTTATGGATAAGGAAATGGAGGCACAGAGAGGCTAAGTAACTTACCAACATTCAAAATATACACATTAGATCTTGCTCACAGACTTTTTGAAGTGGTCTCCTGGATTCCCTTCCACTAGTTGAAGCCTATTTTGTCTTTCTTTAATTTATCCTGAACAAGCAACTGCTGAGTTTGAGCCATATATAAATCTAGACTTGGGGAGAGAATAAAGAATGAGGTCTGACCTATAGCCACCTCCAATATAATGTCAAAGTGTCGGTCTCCACCAAACACCTTAGCATACCAACTTACAGAAGAAACATTTATTATTGCTCACAGGTTTGACCTTTCATTATAGACTCAGTTGGCTCCACTGCTTTGGGGGTCTAAATCAAAGCAGTATATTATGGCTGGATCATGCATGAAAGCCGCTCACGTGGGGTTAGGGAGGCGGTTCAGTAAGTAAAAGTGCTTACTACAAAGCTGGAGGATCTGAGCTAGAAACCTGGGACCCTCACATCAGAAGGACAGAAGAGAGTTTTGCAACTTGTTCTCTGACCTCCATATGTATGCTATGGCTTGTGTACACATACACACACACACACAAATAGACAATAAATGTAAATTTTTTAAAAGAAAAGTTACTCATGAAGGCCAGAGGAAGGGAAGGGTCCCAATATCTCCTTTAAGAACATTCCTTCTAATGGCTAATATCCTTCTACTGACCATCGCTTTATATAGGTTCCATCCACCACCTCCCAGCAGCTGGGACCAAGGGGTTCATTTCATATCCACAGTGCAGCATTCCATTTGCATAAAGACTCAAAAGAAATGTAGAATTATAATTCTCAAACTTGGAAATAGCAAGCTTTTTTATTCCAGCTCATAATCCCAGGTGAGAATCCGTCATGGCAAGGAAGATAAAATTTTACCAGCAAGAACTGAAGGAGTTGGCCACATCTGAAACCAAGAGCAGAGGGAAAGAACTCTTTGTCTCCTAAGTTGTTTGGGTCAGGTGTATATTACAGCATGAAGCTATGAAACTAAAAAGCCAAGCAGAGAGGAAGATGTATCAGATGGGGAGTCCTAGGTGGGTCCCAAGTCTAGAAACTTCTCAGTCCACGGGATAATAGACAGGAGCGTTAGCAGAAGGAAAACTGTGGGTTTCTTCATCAAAACTATTTCCTATAGGCCATTTGAGTTCAATCTCGAGGAGGCATTTATGGAAAGCTCATTAAAACAGAACCCTGGATCCCACTGTCAGGGGTCTAAGAAATGTCAAGTTTAAGTCCTTTGTCAATATTAGAGACTCTTTTAATAAACTTACTAAGAAGCAAAAAGTTTCAACCCATAAAGTTTAGTGGCTAATGGACTTTTTAGATTGTTTAAGAAACCCTTCAATTAGAAAATCTAGCTCAACTTTAGTTCTAGACAGATTTGTAATTCCATTTGTTACTACATGGAAGTATATACATGTATATCTGTGGACTCCTTAAAACAGTTCATAGATACTTCCTATTTTGGCAGGAATAAAAACCTTACATGCATACAACTATTAATATTAGGATAGTTTGAGGTCAGGGAGTAGGCAGGGCTTACAGAGCTAATCATATATGATGAAAGATTGTGATTATGTGAATGCATATGTCATGCTTTTACCTTCGCTTAAAGTAGATTGATGAATACTTTACAGTTTTGATGTGAAGAAACTACTACAATTTAAGTTCAGCTACAGCTTATTTGACTGTATCAAGGCCTTGGCAGTCATGTTGAAGATTAGCATCTTCCCCTAATTAAAACATTCCAAATGCATGACCCTTTTGTTATTTGTGCTCACAAACTGAATAGTCATTAGTATACCAAGAGGTTTTGAGGGGGGTATGAATATGTGACCTCATAGAAGAACCAGATGTCAGGTATAGTTCACACCTAAGACCTCACACAAGTTATGAACCTGGAATAAGACGGGTTAAGTGAGCTGTTGATTTATGGTAGCAAAGACATTCTAGTGAAGATGATATGCATATTGCTGAAAGATTGAGTACATTGTGAACAATCGTTAGGTGTGGTCTGAGAGTTCTCGTCTCTAACTAACTCCCAAGTGATGTTGATACTCCTGATGGTCCACTGCCTAGGTCCGTTGCCTAGAGGATACTCTGAGTAAAACAAACTGCTCTTTTAAAATGTCCAGCAACTGTCTGGCCTATCTGACAATTGGAAATGGAGACTAGATCATAAAATTATGGAACCAGCAGAGAATATTCTGGGAGTCAGGAGTATCTTTGGTGCATCTGGATTGGAATTTGTTCCTCTTCCGACATGGAGGCAGCACTTGGTGGTTTTGTTCTTGAGTTCATCCACTTTTGCTCTTGGAGAAAGACCAGAATCCAGAAAGTAACCAAAATGTAGATGCTTCAAACAGTCTAAGAATTTCAGTGAAAAGTCAAGTAGGCCTCTCTCTTGGCAGACTACACACATCTCAGTTCCAAATGGTTTCTCTCCTCTGCCAAAGGCCAGGGAAAGGTTGGCAGAAATGAAGGGTCCCATAAGGTGGCACTGTGAGAACAAGAAATAGGTGGGAAGTGGGGTCCTTAGGAATCCTGGACTCCATGAGTGGCAGGATCTGGTGTCTTGTGTTGGGTTTCCCCAAACGTCACTCAGTGACCAACTTCATGGTTCTTCTTATACGTCAGGAACTATTCTAACTTTCTTAAAGATATGGATTTATTTGCATTTCAGAGCAGTCTTATGAAAAACATTCTTTTAGATGAGAAAACTGTGGAAAGTAAGTAATGTGCCAAAGTCACTTCATTGTACAGGCAGGAAACGAAACAAACAGGAACTTACATCACTTGCCTGAGTTCACAGTTAGCAAGAGGCAGAGCCAGGACTTGGATGCAGACTGAAGATGATAATAATATATGGTCATGAAAAAAGCAGGCTGCATCCACCCAGGGCAAGGCCTCTGTTATGGTTGCATTTCGATGTCAACTTGACAGTTGCAGACTGTTTGGGGACAGCCGTGGAAGGTTAAGGGTTAGAAGGCCCCTGAACAAACCTGTAGACACTTGACTGATGGCTGTGGAGAACCCAGCCCACGGTGGGTGGTACTTTGCAGTGGTGGACCGGATAATAGGAGGTGCAAGGAAGAGGGACATGCTGTTCCCTGATCCAGTGTTGACTTGCTGTGGAGTCCACTCTGTGTGTACATTCTTCGCCTTTAGAGCATCGTGGCCTTCTTTGTTGCTGCTGCTGCTGCCTCCGTCCTTGGCTGACTCGGAGCTTCACCTTTTCCATCACGTTGTTGCTGTTCCTGCTGCCTTTGGAGCCTGGTCTCTACGCCTTGCTGCTGTTCGCTGTTCATCGCCGACGTCGGAGCCCAGCTGTTCTTCACCAACGTTAGAACCCAGCATCTTCGAACCTCTGGAGGAGCAAAGGCTTGAGACCCTCTAGGGATCTTTAGGTTTTGTGGAACATTCCAGCTAGGAAGAAGGCTGCTGCGGGCAGCTATCTTGAAGGACACTATCTTTACTGTGAGTTATTTCTTAATAAACTTGTTTATACATATACATATATTACATTCTATAGATTCTGTTTCTTCAGAGAACCCTGACTAATACAGCCTCCCTGTGCCTTAAGCCTACTCCCCTGCAAACTTTCCTGTGATTGTCAGTAGCATGATGCTCAAGAGAACAGGTAAGGACACGCCAAATTATTCTTCACTCCAGCTCCTGAGCTCTGGCTTCCCCGAGGAGCCTGGCAGATGATTAGCAAGTCATCTGATGAATATGCAACATGATTCTGCCTTAATAAGTCTCACAGCTGTTGAGAACTTGACAAGGTAAACAAAGCCATAGGAATTTGTGATATCAAAAAATTGTAAGCCAATAAAATAGAATAACCTCTCCCAGACCCAGTGCTGTTGGAGTGTCCCTGAGACAGTTTGCTGATAGAAGTACAAGCTGCCCCAAATAAGGGTGCCCACTCAGAAGGAAGCCTTTTATTCACCCAGTTTTCAAGTCCTACACACACGCCACCATCACCACCACCACTGCCATCACCACGACCTCTTTTAGCCCATTAAGTCAGAATGCTTGCTCAGACACAGCACACAGAACTTTCTAGTATCCTAAGATGGACTTGAGGTAAAAATCCAGGCTTCTCCTCTTTCACTGGCTATATAGTCCTGGCAAAACATTTAACCTTTCTCAGCTTCATTTTCGTCTTTGGTAAAATAGGTAAAATAACAGTATCAAGGTATAGTGATAATGGCTTTCAATGAAGCACTTCCAACATAGATGCATTCATTATCATGTCATTTAATATCACCTCAGCATTTCACGCAGGATGAGATCAAAGTCTCCTTGCAAGTTCTGTGGGCATCTGTTGATTTCCTCTGCCTGCTTACTTTCTCCACTTCCTGGTAATAGTCCCCTACTTCTCCTTTTTCCTCCAGGTGAATGGGAAGGTGAAACTGACTCTCTGCCAGACCTGTTGGGCATGACCCCCCCTCCCCAATCCACTGCCAAGATATACAATCCTGTGACACTGGTTGGAACTCTCAGGAAAAGGTATTTTCTCTTCACCTGATCTGAAACAGAAGGAAATATATGTGTGGAACTGAGAGGGACTTTCATCTCTGGAGGACAGAAGAGACCAAGAGAGCTTTTTTGAGCTCCTGCAGTCAATGTTCTGTGAAGCCCTTGGACCCTAAGCAGTTCAAAACACAAACACCAAGTGTTTAAACCACTTTAACTTGAGGCTGGAACAGATTTAGACACACACAGAGACACACACAGATTGAGTAGTCTGCCTCCATGCATTTTACACTATTAAATTATAAGGATAAAAACACAACTGGATATCATCATTTTTTTATGAGTCTCATATAGCACGACACATCTTCCAGGAACAATTCCCATAGCCATGCCACGTGGATGAAAATATTGCTCCGAAACTCATTTGTTTACGCACCAGTGTGGACCGAGGGTTAAAAGCAGCATGTCTGCAGGCCCTCGCACAGTGTCTATGCTTTGACAGTCTCGCATATTCATCCATGGTAAGGATGAATTTGTTCTAACGAAGAAAGGTGGTTTATAATGTCTGAAGATACATTGGTTACAATTCACAGCATTTGTGACCATTGTGGTTTGGCTTCTGTTTTCAAGATTTTTATTTTAAAATGTGAGGGTTTTTCCAGGAATCATTAAGGCTTTGTTTACATTCAAACTCCTGCTTAATTCATCAAATTTAACTTGTCTGAACTCTTTGGGGGAAATGCATAGGCTGCTAATCACAGCCAGCCTCTGTGCTTAAGATCTCAGACATATGGCCACAGTCACAGCTTGGTGCTTTTCTTTAAAGCGCTATTTGGGCACCACATTCCTTGTCAACGATTTCTTTCCAGCTTCTTTGAGTCGATAGAAATTGTACATTATCAAAGTAATAGCTCCACGCCAGGAAATGTGGCAAAATGGGTGTCTACCTACTAACCATGGCAGAGGGTATTTAGAACTAGGGGAATCCTGCCACCCATCCGGTCTGTCTTACCCTGTGTACTGTACTTGGAACCTGCCCGCCTTGGGTCCTGAGTTACGGCTTTCCGTCCCACCACAGGATGGGGAAATTCCTAGCTCTGTGTTCCCTTGCTCAGCTTACCTGCATTGTGCAATATTTATAGTGTTATTTATTTATGTATGAGACAGAGAGAAGAGGGGGGAGCAAGGGAGAAAGAAGTAAGGAGGAAAGGTGGGAGGGAAGGAGACAGAAAAGGAAGACAGGGAGGTAAGAAAAGAAGGAGGGAAGGAGGAAAAGAGAAGGCACGTAGGCAGGGTCCGAGGACAACTTTCGAAGGAAGTTCTCTCTTTAACTTGGGCTCTAGGGAATGAACTCAGATAACCAGGCGTGTGTATTGTTACTTGCTGAGCCATCTCAACGGTTCCATTGTGTTTCTTTGATAATAACAAACTATAAGGATTTGGAAGAAACAAACAAATAAAAAGAAGAAAATATAAATCGGCATTAATTTCACTCACAAGAAATAACAAAGTACACACACATGTGTACCCTCTCTCCCCACCGTAAAGTTGAAATTTTACTCTTCTATTTAGGGACAGGATCCTAGTATCAGAAGAGAACAGCATGAAAATTAACATACGAGGGCTGCAAAGATGGTTGCGTGAGCAAGAGTCCTACTAGTAAACCTGGTAGTGACAAAAGTTTGATCCCTGGAGTCCACAGGAAAGGTAAGAACTGATTTCTGAAAACTCACCTCTGCCCTCTACCATACACAAGGTCATGCAATATTTTTTCTCCCTCTCTCCTTCTTCATCTTCTTCTTCCTCTCCTTCCCTCCCTCTCTCCCAAAGAAATATATTTTTTTCTCTCACATTTTATTTTTTTTCCTAATCATACAAGCTCAACAGGTACCCTGTGCTCTCCATCCTTCTTCCCCTCCCCAGCCATCCCCCCTTGCACTCTTCTCCCTTCCTCCCTTCCTTTCACTCACCTTCCTTTCTCCCCCTCTCCCAGTGCCTCCTCCTTCCTCTTTCCCATCCCCTGGAGCATCCCTTTATGTGAATGCCAAACCTCCCTCTCTGTCCTCCACCCTAGTGAGGGGTAAGGACTCAGTGGCATAGATCAGAGCCCCTTCTTAGGTTCCCCATTAGTATGAGAGCTCTATTATTACCGATATTCCCTTGGCTCTAAGGTCCCACTGCCTGGAGCCTTCTCCCCTGTGATCCATGCTAGACTTGGGGGGGGGGTCACTGACATGTCAGCCACTATGCAGGTCAGGTAAAGTCCAATTCTGGCTGCTACGGTCCTAACTTGTGTGATTATCTTGCATATCGTTGGTCCTCCCCATCTTTAGGTTCTTACAATTTTTTCGCGCCCTCTTCCACAAGGTTCCCTGAGCCTTAGGATGGGGAGAGATTTGGCTGGTCTGGTTCCAGGCGAATAATGTAGGGTCCCAAAGAAATGTTTTTAATTAACATATGGCAGAAGCTGTTTGGCAGGAGACTGGAAACATAATCAGTTGTCCGTATTCCTATCTGTAACCTTCTGTCCCTGACATAATTCATTGTCCTGGGACACCAGAACCTGGAAAATCCAGCAGGTACTTTAAGACTTAGATCCTGACATGTAACAAAATAATTGCAATATTTATAATTTTTTTCATCTTTTTGTTAAAAGTACATTGGGAACACTCTTACTCGATTCTCAGAGTTTTGAGTTTTAGAAGTTGTAAGCTACTCTATGATCAGAAACCTCATAATTGGCTTAATAAATCTCACACTGTAGGACACAGGGAAGTTTCCTATATTTCACTGTTATAAATCAGAATGTCTCCATAAGAAAAAATCTTAGAATGAAATTACTTGGTCAAAGGCTATGCATTTTTTAAGATTTTTGACATGTTAACAAATTACCTTGCAGAAATAGCAGATCCAAATTCCCCCAGATACTCACACTAACACTGAGTACTGTATACATTTTTAATGACTTAAAAAATCCAATGTTATTTGCTGATAGGATTTGCCTTTCATTCTATGTAGGACCATAAGTGTGGTTTCTACAGTAAACTTACTAGTTCTTTGTTTTCCATGTATTTTGTAACAATTTTCTCACATTTTTGTTTTCTTTTAGTTACACTAAAAATTGACTGATACATAGAATAATCTCTTTCCAAATTCCAATCACCACTTAACACATTCCTTACTTGAACTATGTTAATGACTTTTTTTAATTTTTTTATTATTATTATTATTTATTCAACTGTGTGCATATGCGTGTGTATGTGTGTGTGTGTGCGCGTGTGTCTGTGTGTGTGTAGAACCACGGACGAATTCGCGAACCACCATGGACGCCTCCACCTCCTTCAGCCCCGGGATTCACAGGCTCCGCCCTACCAGGACCAGAAGCGCAGGCCGCCCCCGCTTCCGTCTGGCGTCTATACGTGGGATCTGGGATCCGAACTCAGGAACTTCCGCCTGCAAGGCGGAGGCTTAACCCCTGAGCCACCTCTCCAGCCCCGTTAATGACTTTTTAAAAATTTACTTTAAAACTATATTGGAATCTGCCTTTACACCCCACCCCCCTCCGCCAGTCGGGACGCGCGCCCGGCGCAGTCCAGCCGGACCTCACCCCGCGCCCTAGGTGGTAAGTCTCCACCCCGCACACCGCCCACCAGGACCCCAGGTCAGCCCACAGGGAACCGGCTCCGACTCCCACCATCCAGCCGGAGCCGCGTGCTCGGGGCCAAGAGACGAGGAGGACCTCCCCCTGCGCCCGGGCCCCTCCCCAACAGCCCTCGGGTTAAATAGCTCCACGCCGACGCCCCCATCCTCCCTTTACCCCACCCCGCTCCACCGGTCCGGACGCACACACGCGGTCCAGCTGGACCTCACCCCACAACCTAGGTAAGTCTCCGCCTGCGCCCACCCACCAGGACCCCAGGCCAAATAATTCAGTTTAGTGAAATTGAGAGATCTTAAGAGTTAAAATGACAATGCCAAAGTCAAAGTGCAAATCCATGAGAAGCAACACTCAAGTAAACAAATTTCCCACTGAAGAAATTAATCCCATAATGTTAGACTCCAACAAGAACAAACCCGTGGAAAAAGGCCAATAAAGCCTCACCCAGGATAAAGATTTTCAAAATATGATCATTACCATGTTCAATACTATGAAAGAGGAAATCCGGGAGGAATTACATAATCGAATCAATTGCTTTGAAGAGGAACACAACAGACATCTGGAGGAGTTGAGAAAAACAGTGCAAGAAACAAAAAGTGGCATAGAACAGTTAAAACAAACTCAAGCAGAGTTTAAAACTGAGCTAAAAGACAAGTTATCTTCAACCCAGAACACCACAGAGAGTCTTATCAACAGAACTAACGAGGCAGAAAACAGAATTTCAGACCTTGAAGATAAAGTGGGAGTACTAACCACCTCAATGGAAGAGGTTGTTAAAGCCAAAAAGATAC
Organism: Typhlomys cinereus; assembly: GCA_023101885.1. NCBI lineage: Eukaryota > Metazoa > Chordata > Mammalia > Rodentia > Platacanthomyidae > Typhlomys > Typhlomys cinereus. The sequence goes on from JALPQD010000178.1 coordinate 286,541, forward strand.
TTGAGAGAAATATCCAAGAGATATGGGACACACTGAAAAAGCCTAACATGCGTATTCATGGAATACCAGAGCAAGAATCTCAAAATACCACCCCTGAGGAAATTTTTCAAACGATCATCAAGGAAAACTTTCCTCATCTAAAAAAAGAGAGGCCCATCCATATACAAGAGGAATTCCGCACCCCAAACAGATACGACCAAAATAGAAGCACACCATGGCAAATAATAGTTAAAATACTCCACATTCAAGATAAAGAACTGGTGCTGAGAGCTTCAAGGGAGAAAAAACAAGTCACTTTTAAAGGTAAACCTATTAAAATAACAAATGACTTCTCAGTCGAAACAGTAAAAGCAAGAAGAGCTTGGAGTGACATACTTCAAGTATTGAATGAGCAAAAATGTCAACCCAGGCTGATTTACCCTGCAAAACTATCAGTGATGATCGAGGGAGAAAGAAAAATTTTCCAGCACAAAGACAACTTTAAGGGATACATGTCCACCAAACCAGGCCTTCAAAAAATGCTAGAAATGATACTCAAGCATGAAGAAAAAAACAGGCATATCCAGGAGAACAGAAGGCAAATATAACACCATTAAAAGCGAAGCAATATACTTATAAAAGCTACTAAACATAATAAATGTCTGGAATTAACAATAGTTTCTCCATTATAACACTAAATGTTAATGGAATTAATTCACGGATCAAGAGACACAGATTACAAACTTGGATTAAAAATCACAATCCATCCATCTGCTGCCTGCAGGAAACCCATCTCACCACAAAAGATAAGCATGCTCTAAAAATAAAAGGCTGGTCAACAATTCTACAAGCAAATGGAAGCAGAAAACAGGCAGGGTTAGCCATTATGCTATCAGACAAAGTGGACTTCAAACCAAAGAAAATTATAAGAGACACGGATGGATACTACATTTTAGTCACAGGTACAATTCACCAGGAAGACTTCACAATACTGAACATATATGCACCCAATACGGGCCCCTCCACATTCATTAAGAAAACCCTACAGCGTCTAAAGCAAGAAATCAACCCCCAAACGATAATTCTTGGGGACTTCAACACCGCCTTTTCAACATGGGACAGATCAACAGGTCAAAAGCTTAACAGAGACACTTTGGAACTTAATCAAACCCTGAAAGAAATGGACCTTACAGATCTCTATCGAACTTTTCACCCACGCACCAAAGAATACACATTTTTCTCAGCAGCACATGGAACTTTCTCCAAAGTAGATCACATATTGGGCCACAAAATGAATCTACACATATACAAGAAAGTTGAAATTCTAACCTGTGCCCTATCAGACCACCACGGCCTAAAGCTGGACATCCGCAACACATCAAACAAGAGAAAATACACTAACTCCTGGAAACTTAACACTATGATGCTGAATGAGAACTGGATTCAGGAAGAAATTAAAAAGGAAAATCAAGATTTCCTGAAAGTGAAAGATAAGGAAAATACAACTTACCAAAATCTCTGGGACACAATGAAAGCTGTTCTAAAAGGTAAGTTCCTAGCTCTTAATACCTACATCAAAAAAATGGAAACATCAGAAATAAACAACTTAACTGCAGCTTAAAGCTTTAGAGAAACTAGAGCAATCTGATCCCAAAAGTAGTAGAAGAGAGATTAGCAAAATAAGGGGAGAAATATCTGAAATCGAGATTAAGAAAATGATAGAAAAATCAACCAGTCAAAAAGCTGGTTCTTTGAAAAAAATCAATAAGTTTGATACACCCCTAGCTAAATTAACCAAAAGCAAGAGAGAGAAAACCCAAATTAACAAAATTAGAAATGAACATGGAGTTATCACTACTGATACCCAAGAAATCCAGAGAATTATAACATCATATTTCAAAAACTTATACTCTGTGAAGTTTGACAACACAAAAGAGATGGATGCATTTCTAACTAAACACAACTTACCTAAATTGAATCAGGAAGTTGTGAATTATTTAAATAGTCCTATAACATATAAGGAAATTGAGGAAGTAATCTCGAATCTTCCCACCAAAAAATGTCCTGGACCAGATGGATTCAGCACAGAGTTCTACCAGACATTTAATAACACCAATACTCCTTAAATTGTTCCATCAAATAGCAAAGGAAGGAACACTACCAAATTCCTTCTATGAAGCGGATATCGTTTTAATCCCAAAACTTAATAAAGATTCACTTAAAAAAGAAAACTATAGGCCGATCTCCCTGATGAACACAGACGCAAAGATTCTCAACAAAGTCTTAGCAAATCGGATTCAAAAACATATCAAAAAGATCATTCACGGGGACCAAGTAGGCTTCATCCCCGGCACACAAGGTTGGTTCAACATACGCAAATCAATAAATGTAATTCATCATGTAAATCAGTCCAAAGTCCAAGACCACATGATACTCTCGATAGATGCAGAAAAAGCTTTTGACAAGATCCAACAGCCTTTTATGATCAAAATGCTAGAGACAGTAGGAATGGAAGGAACCTTTATCAATATAATAAAAGCTATATACAACAAGCCCACAGCAAGGATTATGCTCAATGGGGAACAACTGGAAGCATTCCCACTTCAATCAGGAACTAGACAAGGCTGTCCACTCTCACCACTTCTATTCAATATTGTACTTGAAGTCTTAGCTGAAGCCATAAGACAAGAAAGGGACATAAGAGGGATTCAAATCGGCAAGGAAGAAGTCAAGCTATCCCTATTTGCAGATGACATGATCCTATACCTGAGTGATCCCAAAAACTCCACCAGGAAGCTCCTGGAACTAATTGAGAAGTTCAGCAGGGTGGCAGGACACAAAATAAATGTGCAAAAATCAGAGGCCTTCCTATATGCCCAGAATGAAAGAAGTGAAAAAGCCTTGAGAGAAACAATCCCATTTACTATAGCCCCTAAAAAAATGAAATACCTTGGTATAAACCTAACTAAGGAGGTAAAAGATCTTTATAATGAAAACTTTAAAACCCTAAAGAAAGAAATAGCAGAAGACACCAGAAGGTGGAAAGACCTCCCTTGTTCCTGGATTCGCAGAATCAACATCGTAAAAATGACCATCCTACCAAAGGCAATATACAGATTCAATGCTATACCAATCAAAATCCCAAAGCAATTCTTCAAAGAAGTTGACCAAACAATCTCAAAGTTCATATGGAGGCACAAAAGACCCAGGATAGCAAAAACAATCCTGAGTAACAAAAACACAGCTGGAGGTATTGCCATACCAAACCTTAGTCTATACTACAAATCCATAGTTGTAAAGACAGCCTGGTACTGGCTCCAAAATAGACACACAGATCAATGGATAAGGATTGAAGATCCAGATATAAGCCCACAAAGTTACAGCCATTTGGTCTTTGACAAAGGGGCCCAAAGAATCCAATGGAAAAAGAACAGCATCTTCAACAAATGATGCTGGCAAAACTGGATCTCCACATGCAGAAGCTTAAAAATGGACCCGTACTTGTCACCATGTACAAGACTTAATTCCAAATGGATCAAGGACCTTGATATCAGGCCAGAGACTATAAAAACCATAGTTCAAAGGATAGGGAACTCCCTCGAGCTGATTGGGCTAGGCCAACATTTCCTAAACAGACATCCAATGGCACAGTCACTGCTACCAACTCTCAACAGTTGGGATCTTGTGAAATTAAAGAGCTTCTGTTCAGATAAAGAGATTATAACGTGAGCTCAAAGGCAACCAACAGAATGGGAGAAAATCTTCACTAACCACACATCTGATAGAACTCTGCTGTCCAGAGTGCACAAAGAACTTAGAAAACTAAACACCAAGGAAACCAATGGCCCAATTAAAAAATGGGCCCTGGAACTTAAAAGAAACTTTACCAGGGATGAAATTAAAATGTCTAACAAGTATCTTAAAAAATGCTCCACATTCTTAGCCATCAGGGAAATGCAAATCAAAACTTCCCTGAGATATCATCTCACCCCGGTCAGGATGGCAAAAATCCACAATACAAACAACAACAAATGCTGGAGAGGATGTGGAGAGAGGGGAACTCTCCTACATTGGTGGTGGGAATGCAGGCTCATACAGCCACTCTGGCGAGCCATCTGGAGATTCTTAAAGAAATTAAAGATTGAAATGCCATATGACCCTACTATTCCACTTTTGGGAATAACCCCCCATACTAGCAGAGGTTCACGTCGATAGCACAAGCACAACCATGTTCATAGCAGCACTGTTTACAATAGCAAAGTCATGGAATCAGCCCAAATGTTCAACAGTTGATGAGTGGATAAGGAAACTGTGGTACATCTATACAATGGAGTACTACTCAGCCATCAAAAATGATGAATTACTGGAATTTGCCGGGAAATGGATGTCATTAGAAACAATTATATTAAGTGAAGTATACCAGATCCAGAAAATTAAGCGCCAGTATGTACTCCCTAATAGGTGGCTCCTAGTACCAAACCCACCCAGCCCACCTAGAGACAGTAATTGCAAGGATTATGAACAGGAGGGATGGGGTAGGAGGGCCACACCAGAAAGAAGGAGAGAAGGGACCATGTTACAGCAGAGAAAATAGGCCTCCACCAAGGACCCAAATAAGTAATGAGACATCTGATTAAGTTCACAGACTTTTGTTCCTGATCATTTACTACTGAGGGGGTGTGATCTCACCAGAAGAGGAGGGCATATAGTCTGGCAGATAAAAAGTAACCATTTTTAAATGGGTGATAGACCCCTCCCTTACTGTGGTTTCCCACTTTTATTACATCTACCTTTGAATGTGCTTTTATCACAAGACTCTAACAGCTTTTTGTCTCTGGCCAGGGGGTAACATACAATGCCCACCAGGATGGAGTGAAGGGCATTGCAGGAGCAGCAAAACTGCAAAAGAAAATCAACAAACCACAATCCAGAACTTCAGAGACTCTATATCAACCACCTAGAACTAGGCCAGCTTAGTCTCTCCCCATCTTGAAGCTCAGGGAAATTTGCGAAAGAGGGGGCGGTAAGAGTGTAAGAGCAAAAGGATGGGAGGAGCAATGATATGTAAGATACTCTATACTAGTTAGGGCTGAAGCAATCATAATTGGACTTTGCATGCCCTGCGCATTGTCCAACACACTGTTGACCTCACAAAGTCTAGCATCTGCTACAGGCACCAAGATCCTTGGAGGCAAAGGATTGGCCGCCACAGCAGTGTTCCTATACCTAAGGGGAACACGGGAAAGGGTTCAGGGAAATGCCACTGGGTCCTTGTACATCATCGGAGAGGAGGGCCCAGAGGAAAATCAGACATGCACAAGAAAGGACTCTCTGGGAATTGGGGTGGGAGGCACTGGGGGATGGGGAGGTAGAGGAGTGGGGAGGGGGAGCAGAGGGTATGGGGGGAGGAAGAGGGAGGGAGGGAACTGGTGTACCTAATAAGTTTGTATGAGCTGAAATAAAAAAAAAACTATATTGGAATCTGACAGAGGAAATGAAGGATTATAAAGGGAAAAGGAGAGGGGATGGGATTAGGGTTTCAGGGGTAAAAATCGAACATACTATGAATTCACTATATTCATTTATGTTACATTAAAAAATAAAAGAACAGGAAAAATACATGTTTTCTTTTTTAGCATGGAAAGCAGGAAATTGTTAGAAGTATGTGCATTTCCGAGAGGTCAACCAGGTGTCTGAGCGTCATCTGTGAAGCAGTCTATCTGATGATTGACATGAATCAGGTATTAAATGCCTTCTTACCTCAGGGTCTGCTTGGCTTATCACTACTGATCAATCTTAGGAACTTGAATAGCAAGGTCCTTCTGCTCTTTATTTACATTCTTTTCCTAATTCTTTCTTTCCTTCTGTCCCTCCTTTCCTTCTTTCTTTCCTTCTTTTCTTCCTTCTTTCCTAATTCTTTCCTTCCTTTTACTTTCTTTTTCCTGTTTAAGAAAAAATCCCATTGGAATTCTGATATTCATCAGATTTAAATTTGAAGTTATATAAGACAGAAGTCTTTAATACATTGAAACTTTTCATCTAGTAAATATTCGCTTTAAAAAATATTTCTACATCTTTTCAAAGTTTAAAATTTTTCCTTCATATAAATTATATGCATATGTGTGTACAGGCTTCATTAGTTCAATTATGGATATCTTTCTATTTTTAGTGATCATCATGAGTCCTTAATATGGTTTTTCTTAAATTTTCAAGAAGTTTTGCTAATCATTGCTAGGATATGGTAAAAAGACTTTTATAACTATAGAATATTTTGTAATCAGACAACTTTTTGTATTCATGATTTCAAGGAAAACTATTATAAGTTTTGAATCCTCTTTATAATATACTGACCTTTTAAATTATTCTTATCACTTGGAATCCCAAGCATTTTTTAAGTTGAGACTTTCCCTGGAAGAGCAGTTTTAGCTTCATAAGAAAGCCAAGTGCAAAGTAAAGAGAATTCCCATATATTCCAGTTCCTCTAATTACTGCTTCTCTCTGTCTCTGTCTCTGTCTCTCTTTCTCTCTCTTTTTCCACTTCAGTCTTGCAATAATGTACACATTGATTCCAATAAATGAACCAACATTAGCTTAGTTATGTCAACTAGGGTCCATATTTTACAGTAGGGTGCAATGTGTTTAAATTCTCTGTGTTTGGGGAACTGTATGTTTTATAATCACTGTTGCAGAATCATTCAGAACAGCTTTCTGTCTTGAAACTCCTCTGTGTTCTATCCATTATCCCTTCCTCCAGCCTTCTGAACCCCAGGTGATCTTACTCTTACTCTCCAGAGCTCTTCCAGAATGTCATATAGTTGAAATCAATACCATGTCTTATCCATTCACCTACTGAAAGATTATCTCCATTGATTCTAAATCTAAGCAATTAGGAATGAAGTTGCTATTATCATTTGTGTATAGGGCTTGCATGGAAATAAGTTTTCAACTCATTTCAGTAAATACCAGGAATGGGACTGCTGGATTATATAGCAAATTTGTGTTTCTTTTTTAAAGAAACTGCTAAAATGTCCTCCAAAGTCAGTAAAACATTTGGCTTTTCATGAGAAATGAATGAGAAGGCCCATTGTTCCACATTCTCATGATCATTTGTCATTGTTAGGGTTTTAAATCATAACCATTCTAATATGGATGTAATGGTATATTAATCTATACTTCTCTTAACAATATATGACGATGAACATTTTTTCATACACTTGCTAAGATATTCAGATATGGTGCCCAATTTAAATTTCATAATGTATTTACTTTTTGCTAGGAATTTTTGATGGTCATCTTTTATTGGTTATTTTTCCAAATATCACTCTCTTCGGATCATTTTTAAATGGTTGTGATAGTCCATATTCATGACTTCAAAGGAAATATGCCTGACATTCATATAATGGGAGCTGTATGTTTCAAATGAATAGTTTTACATTTGAAAAGGTAAATTCCCAAGTTAGTAATCACATTTAGCAGAAATGCATTTGAAATACATTTTATTAAATAGCTTTTCTCCTTTGACCTATTAATGTGCATGTAGTCGAGGTACTTCAGAGAAATAGAACCAACAAGATATATAGAGATTCATAAATTCTTCATTGGGTATTAAACTTATTTTGGACTTGACTCACATGATTATAAGTGTCAAGAATCCCTACAATATCTATCTTCCCATTGGAGAATGAGAAAAAATTGTGGTGTCATTAAATCTGAGGACCTGAGAACCCTCAGGCCAAGACCAAGGAAGCCAAAGGTGAAACTCTTACACAAAGGACAAAGACCAGAGAATGTAAGGTCTGCTGGTGCACATCTGCCTTTTGAGGGCTAGAGGACCTGGGACTCTGGTGTCCAAGGTTGGGAAGGATGGATGTCTCTGAGAGACAGCAAGCTTTTTTTTTCTGTGGCTCTTGGTTCTTTGCAGCTGACAACAGGTAACAATAGATAGTGTCCTTCCACATTACTGAAGGCAGATTTTCATCACCTTGCTGATCGATTTTAATGTCGGTCTCTTCTGCAATACTCCCCCAGATACACCGAGAAATTGTGTTTTACCAGTTCTTTCACTAACCCTGAATAGTCAAACATATAAAAATTAACCATCATATGTGAGTGACTTTATTACTCAGCTCTTACCATAAAACTACTTTTGTGTTTCTAAAAAAAAAAAAAGAAGAAGAAGAATGGTATTCTTCTAATGTGCAGCAAGATCAAAAACACCATTATAATATCTAGATAATGTCCTTCTCAGAGGTTTCAATATCAGGTTAAGTTCATAAGATTTGTTCTAGAACTGTTTTTATGTTCTTTTGCAACAGTCCATGTAATACGAAATCTCTGAAGAACGAAAAGTCTTACTTGCAAAAAGTTATCTTTCATCCATGTTCATGTCTGCTTTCTGATTTCTATTGTTTCTTTATTGCTCTTCTTACTTAATCCTTTGTGCTTTGTAGTTAGTTTATTTGTCTTTTGTTCTGTTAAGAGTATAAACACTTAGGGATAAGAATTTGCTTCTAACTTTCATTGGGCTAAAAATGTATATACTTAGTATCCTTAACTCCTATATTATGTATTATTACCTTTGCCTTTCTTTTAACAAAATAAATTATTTAGGATTGTTTAATTTTTCCATGTGATTTAGTTTATAAAAAATGTTTGTTATTAGTTTTTCATGTATCACCTTTTGTGTAAAAAATTATTGCCTTGAAAATAAAGGGTGTGATCTACTTTTGATTTTGTGGAATAATTTAGAACTTTCTTTTTTATTTTAAATATATACTCTTTTTGTAAATTCTTCACTGGATATTAAACTTTATAGAGAATCTCTGCAGAGTGTGAAGTCAGGACATATTTATTAGCTTCCTCTTAAGTTCATACTTTCCAGAATTTCTATCTGTCTATTTTCATCTGTTTGGTTGTCCAAACATACAAAGAAAATGTGTGAGCTGATTATTGCTTTTTGTTTTTCTGCCATTTCCTCCTCATATCTTAATTGGCTTGTGTTTTATGTGTTTTGAGCTCATGATACTTAACAATTGTCATCTTTTTGCATTTGTTCTGTGCATTATCAAAGACTTTTCTTAGGTGTCAAATATTTAACCTTTCCCAAGGTAATCACATTATCCCTTTGCTGTTTCTTTTTTTTTAAGGTGAAAGAATAAACTTTTCTTTTCTTTTCTTTTCTTTTTTAATTTCCACTCATACAAACGTAACAGGTACACCGGTCCCCTCCCTCCCTCTAACCTCCCACTGCCCTGTGCCCCTCTCCTCTCCCCCCACCCTCCCCGTCCCCAGTGCCTCCCCCTCCCATCCCCAGAGCATCCTTTAATGTGCATGCCACATCTCCTCTGGGTCCTCCTCTCTGATGAGGTGCAAGTACCCAAGGGCATTTCCCAGAACCCTTTCCTGTGTTCCCCTTAAGCATAGGAACACTACTGTGGCTGTCAATCCCTTGCCTCCAAGGATTCTAGTGCCTTTAGCAAATGCTAGACTTTGTGAGGTCAATAGTGTGTTGGACATTGCACAGGGCATGTAAAGTCCAATTATGATTGCTTCGGCCCTAATTCGTGTGGAGTATCTTACGTATCATTGCTCCTCCCATCCTTGTGATCTTACAATCTTACCGCCCCCTCTTCCACAAATTTCCCTGAGCTTCAGGATGGGGAGAGATTAGGTTGGCCTACTTCCAGTTGGTTGATATAGAGTCTCTGAAGTTCTGGATTATAGTTTGTTGATTTTTCTAATATGGATTGCAATTCTACCATCATAATTGCAGTTTCAATTTTAATTTATTTAAAGTCATTCAGTTTCTTTTAAATTCTGATACCCTGTCTAAATAAGAAAACTCACACAGAATATTTTGAATGGCATCTGGCACACAGTTCAATTATTGTTGAATGTTGTTTTCACCAATGGTATCCAATTTTCATAGAGAACTTTTTAATACCCATCCACACCCTCCGGGCCTAGAGTCAGTTCATTCCCTGTGTGTTTTCCTGTGTTTCAGAAGTGCACGCTTTCTGCAGCTTCTATTTCTACATCTTGTATTGCTTCCCAATGTTTGGTACCTGTCCCTAAGCAAGCCAGGTGCATTCTCCTTCATTCTCTTCCCTCAACCCCTATTTGCCTTTCAGATCTCTGATGCCAGTCTCAATATGAAGGATTGCTTGGTGTGATTTGCCTCACCCACTCAGGGAAATGCACCAACTGGAATAGGAAGAGATAGGAAGTTGCTAGATCCATATATTGGTCCATATTGGAAAAATCCCAAGTCACTTTTTCTTTCTGATTGTGTGAAACTTCTGGATCCAGGTTCCTTTTCTCATCCGTATCTTTTTGGCCTGACTTTCTCTTTCCCTCTGAAAAACTATGCTTTGTTCAGATGCCCAGCTCTTGTCTCTTTGCCATCTTCCCTCGTCATCAGGTATTCTAGAAATGCCAGTCTCCTGTGCCCCAGACTATAAACAATTCTAAGTTTTATATTTTAGGCCATGTCCTCTTGACAATTAGAGACTTAAGCAAGAGTTTTGATGTAGTTATTATTAAGGAGACATCAGCATTGCTCACAGGCACCCAATTTTAAGTTGTTAGATACCAGTTGTTTAGTTGATCCCTGTTATAGACGCCCCTATTTATCATCTTAGTGTTTCCTTTTGCCATTAAGAAGTATCTTAGTTTTAGAAGGACATAAATATGGAGGAAGAAAATATGGAGGAAGACTTGTAGGGAGGGACCTGCTAGCTGTAGGGAAGAGAAGTAAAAGGTAGAGGGAAAAGCAATCAGAGTATATTATATACATGTATGAAGTTTTCAAAGAGCAAAAATCATCAATAAAAAAACCTGAGGGAGAAATATCCCAGTTTGGGATATTACTTATGAAATTTGCATATGAATGGTCAGTTCGGAGTTGTTGAAATAGCAGATGGCTATGGAAAGAAAGAGCTGATCCTTCTGAACTGGGAGACATAGCTCTGAAACTATACCAGCACAGTAAGTGGGTGAGCACCTAGAGAACTTCAGGTTGAGGTTTGTAACAAGCACCTCAGTCACATGAAGGCATTTGTTCTTCCATTTGTTTAGAAGCTGTTTCCCAGCATCAGCACACCCCACGCTCCCTTAGGAAACTGTCTCAAGAGTTTGCACTTGGGAGGCCAAATTCTCTCATTCCCAACTTCATGCCAAATGCCATCCCCTCTGCCAGGTTTTGTTAATTCCTTTAGTTCCAAGAGGTCACCACTAACACACATCTTAAGGTGACAGAAAGAGACTAATATAACCGTGAAAAGCTGTCTCGGGATCCTGAGCAGTAGGAGGCAGCAATGATTAGATTCAGAATAAATCTGAAAGTAGAGAAGTACTCTAGTATTCCACTTGGCTATCAGGCAGTGAGGGCTTCTGCAATTCTTTTTCACCTTTCTTTCACAGTCCTATGGACAAAGCCAATGTGGGAGTCCTTGTGCTTACAAAACAACGAACAGGCAAATTTTGGTTACAGCGAGGATCTGTTGTTCTACAGATGCACCCACTACACTAATCCCCAGAGCACTAACAAAGGCCGTCTGGAGCTATAACACATCTCCACCCTTCTCCACACCTGTGGGTTGTGGAGGTTGTTCCAGAAAGCCCAAGTAGCACTGGAAAAAGAAGCCCTGGGTTCCTAGGACCCTGGGTGACAGAAACAGCAGTGAAAGCATGAGACGTTCATGGTCCCCTTTGTTCCTCATTGGTGAGACAGTAACTATAGTGTTCACATCTTTTTCTGTAACTGGTGGAGGAGAGAGGGCAGTTACTGACTTCAACCTCGTGCATCCTGGTGAGGATTCCAAGCCCTTGTGATTCCTTATGAGAATAGCATATGAATCCATATCTTGCTGGTTTCTTGCTGTTGACTTAGGAAACTCTTGATTTACTCCTAAATTACTGAAATCCCAAAAGCAGCCAAGTTAAGTGTATTTCAGAGACGACCCCTCACCCCTGCAGCCTGCACTTGGTACTGATAATGCCAGCATCCCAGAGGTGCAACCAGGCTGCCAACTGACACTTAGCAGCAACTTTGCTTCTGCTTCTGGAAAGTGCCACTTCACTTGCTCCACCTCTGCCCACCTTAATATAAAATGGAAAGACAAGCCAAGCTTAGGGTTGGAGTCATGGAGGGTGAACTCGGCTCCAGACCGCCAGTGATGTAAACTCCTCTCCTCCACTCGATTGGTGTCTGAGAGATTATTCCAGAGTAACTCTTACAATGCTGTGAGGCTTCTACTGTTAGGTTGCCTCACTTCCGTGTTAGGGTGCCACGCCCTCACGATCCTTTCTGGGAACAATGCTTAAAAATGTGCCTTGTGCCGCAGTAACCATATTAGGACTTTCCATGACCTGAGCAATGACTGACATATCAATGACCCCCCCAAAGTCTAGCATGAATCACAGACACTAGGATCCTTAGAGGCAAGGGATTAACAGTCACAATAGTGTTCCCATACAAAGGGGAGCACAAGAAAGGGCTCTGGGCAATGCTACTGAGTCCTTACACCTCATTGGAGTAGAAGGTGCAGAGGGAAGTTTGACATTCACATTAAAGGATGCTCCAGGGATTGGGGGGGGAGGGGAGCACTGGGAGAAAGAGAGGAAGGGGAGTAAAAGACAGGGGAAAAGAGAGGAGGGAGCAAGGGGGTCCAGGGAAGGGTGGAGGGAGGGAAGGGACCGGGGTACTTATTAAGTTTGTGTGAGTGGGGAAAAAAAATTAAATTAAAAAAAATTTTAAAGTGCCTTGTGAATCCAGACTAACCCTGGGTTCTTGCTTTGCTCTTGCCATGCGGGGTCAGGAAGTGTGTTTATTCTGTTTTTCGCTATTCCCTGTGTTCTCCTCTCAGTGGAATGAGAACACTAATTCCTTCCCCCACGGTGTTATCATGTCGTATTCATAATGTGGCATTTTCAACTTGCCTAGCTTGAGGCTTGCTACATAATAGGGCTGATGAACATTAGCCTTCATCATGATTAATACTACTTGAACGGATGAATGAGATGAGACAGACTGCATTTGAGGGTAGAATAAATGAATAATAACTGGGTGCTTACACTGGGCCAGGCACTGTATCAGAGATGAAAAACAAGGCTTCAGACGCTGTTCTTGCTGCTACTATCTTCCAGACCTTTCTTTTAAAAAGTAAGTTTTAGAAGAGCACTGTTGGGACTGGGAATGTGGTTCAACAGCTAAAGCACTAGTATGGGAATATGGACCCTGGATCCCATGCAAAATGCCAGCTGAGTATGACACCCCCATCTGCAACTCGAACCTCAGAAAGCAGAGACTGGATTCTCCAGAGTGAGCCGGCTAGGAAGGTCAGTCTTATTGGCAAGCGCTGAGTTTGACTTAAGACCCAGACTCAAAAGAATAGGGTAGGAGAGCAATTTAAAGATGAATCCTAGCATCGACCATATCATGCCGTGGCTTCCACAGACATGTATACACACACACACACACACACACACACACACACACACACACACACTTGTATCCTACTATTCCCCAGCCTCAGAATCCCCATAGTGTTGCTTCTCCTGTACTTTGTTGGGAAAAGCAAGCACAAGACCACTGTGATTCAAAAAGAAGACATATGGACCCAGATTCCTTGGGAGGTGTGTCAACAAAAGTGGAGGCCAAGTTTGAAGACCACTGCACAAGCAGGAAAGGATAATGACCCATGCTGAGCACTCCAGCACAATGAGAAATGAACAACAGGATTGCATGTGTGGGGATCATCATTCACCTTAGTTTTGTGGATGCTGGCATAGCCGACAGCACTCATTACTCAAGAGATACGACTGGAGTGAGAAGAAACAGATGATATAGCACACGAGAATGGTGAGGTTGCTTTCTTCATTTCTTCTTCCTTTCTTACATCATATCTTTTGTTTGTTTGTTTTCCTACCAGGGTGGCTTTAAGTATTAGTGGGAAAAATGCTAGTTTCAAGGAAGCAATTAAATGTCCAGGGAAAAGAAGGCATAACTGTCAGTCTAAGGTTTCTTAAAAGGAAGAAATACAGATATCCAAACCAAAATCAAAGTATTAGCCTGACAAGATAGGAAAGACTATCTCCTAAAGGCTTCCCCTGGTTTGAATATGAGTAATCTCCCATCTGTTTGAACACTTGGTTCTTACCGGTTTATGTTGTTTAGGGAGTTGTGGAACTATTACGAGATAGAGACATTCTGGAAAAAGTATATCAATTGGTGTGAGACTTAAGGTTTCACAGTCCAGTCCTGTTTCCTCTTTTCTCTCTACTTCCTGAGTGCAGTTTGCAGCTTCACGCCCCTGGCACTTGTCTTTGTGAACCACAATGCACTCTTCATTTCCAACAACAAAGCAAAATAAACTCTTTCACCCCTAAGTTACCTTTGTTGGGGTATTTTATCACAACAGAATTGAAACTCAAACAATGGCATGCACGTTAGTGTATTCTGACCTTCTGCTTTGAAGTTCTATAGAATCCATACTAATCTCTTGCATAACAGAGTATATACACATGAAATTGACCTTTATTCCCCATATATGCTTACTTCATGGCCTTGGTAAACTCTAAACACTTGCTTCCTATTCTAGCTCTCATGGTGCCTTTTACTGAAAAACTCAACTTGGATAAAGCCTCCATCATTCTGTACATCATCAGCATATCTGAGCACAAACTCAGAAACCCTGAAGGACAGAAATGGATCATCATTTATGTATCTAGTGTCTCAAATAGCGCCTGAGCAACAGAGACACTCAACACTTATTGAACAAAACCAAACCAGGAGACAAAGATAACTGATTGAGAGGTCTGGTTGAATCAAAACTCGCCACAGCAAGTTCTAAGTTCTTATTTCAATATAAGGTTTTCATACACACACACACACACACACACACACACACACATGCTTCAGACTTGACAGTCTCCTGGGGCACTAGCTGTTGGCTTCTATATTATGCACCCTAAATGCCAGATTTCCAGGTGCCTCAGAGCAGGCTTCCTTATTTAGAGACAACAAACAAACTCTTGGTTAGTGGCTTTTGAAATAAAGCAATCTATTTTTCCTTCCTCCCAGCTATTTTCCATTCTTATGTAATGTTTGTCCTACAAAGCTCTAGCCAAGCCAGAAATCAGAAAGCAGCAGGCAGCATATATCTAATAGACTCTGAAGCAAGAGGCCAAGGCGGCATGCCAGGTAGCTCTGCACGTGTCCGCTAACTCTGGACACGCTGGATGCCTTAGCTCAACAAGTCTGCAGCAGAACAAAGAGCCCAGGTGAGTTGAAAATCCACCAATGTAAGGACCAGTGGGAGTTGAAGGAGAGACCTAAGTTAGGGACACAGATGATTACCTAGAAGACAGACTTGATTGGCTCATGTCTTGCAGACAGTGGGGAATCTGGATCAAGGAGATCCGATGGCATTGAGAACCTTTCATTCTGGCTTCTTTTTAAGATTCTCCCCCTTTGGCGGGTCATTTTATTTCTTGGACCAAATAGGATGTAACTTTCTAGCTGAGTTGATGATACATATCTTCTGGAAAGGTCACTGACTAGAACAGAAAAATGTCTGATCTCCAGAGGGCATCTCTTCTGACTAAACTTGTTCTTCCCTATTAGGGAATCGCATCAGTTACTTTTTGCATTGTTGTGACTAAAATATCTGAAAAGAAGCGAGTCAGAAAGGAAGGGTTTAGTGTGGCCTGGGGTTTAAGGAAAAATTCAGTCCCTCGTAGCAGGGACAGTAAGGCACGATGATGTGAGGCACCGGCCACACAATAGCCAAGATCAGAACTCAGAGAACAGACAGCATGTGGAGAATGGTTATCAGTCCTCAAGACCAACCCTAGTGACCCTCTTCCTCTAGCATGGTTTTATCCTCTAAAAGTTCCACATCATTCCCAAACATCACCCCAGCTAGGGACTATGTTGTCAAACACATGTGCCCATAGAGATTATGTCACATTCAAACCATAACAGGCCTGCATGGTTGCTGATAAATGACCGTCAAGAGGCTTAAAGGAACAAGGGGTTTATTTTCTTACAATAGTTCGGTTATAACTCATAGTCCAGCTTCACGGGAGAGCATGTACCAAGGGAATTGGACACAGCATTTCTATGTAATGGCTGAGAGAGGGATGATCCTTATTTGCCAAACCAGCATGTCTGGCCAAGTGTACACAAGGATACCAACTCTTTCAACCAGCTCTCTGTCTTTTATTCCAGGGCCTAATCCCACCCATCATGGGCTGGGTCTTCCCCATCAGCTAGACAATCTCTTGCAGATTTGCTCTGGGCTTAACTCAGCCGTTAATTCTCTACAAATGTGTCCAGAGCTCAAACCCTCAACTGTCAAGTTGACATCTGTGCCCAACTATGACAGGAAGACAAAACAAACCTGAATTTTTCTGTCACTTCCTGGGTGGATCCATCTCTCAGCACTTTATGTCCATTACCTAACTTCACATACAATATAGGACACCAAAATTAAAACTTGGTGCACCCATCCAAACTGCTAACACTTCTACCTGTATTTCCAGCTTCTGGGGACAGATATAGATTCTTGTGTCTAATCGAGTAATGTATTTTAATGATTGTTCTTTTCTGAGCCTTGAAACACTCAGTGCATTAGTTTTTAATTCAGTATGAAGTGTCTCTTGATACTTTTATGAACCTTTCAATACAAATGAGACTACAATTACCATAAGGGCTGGAGAATACACAGTAAGCTTGATCCTTTACATAGCACTAACTTCAGTTTTAATCATTTTAGCTGAAATGAGAAGGAATACTTGGCCACTTTTCATACTGAAGTGCATTTGGAAAAGAAACTATTCTTTTCTTTGGTTTATTTGTACAGAACTGCAAAATCTTGCCTAAACTCATCCTCTAGGAGAAAGATAGTGAACTTTCTCAAATCTGGGTCATGCAAAGATCCTGGGGCTTTGAGGGGTACTTCTTATATGGTGATAACAATGGGAGTTTATATATATATAATGACCAATAGCTATCAGATAAGCAATGGTGAAGGAAATAAACAAGATGCTTGCTTCAAAAATAGTCAAATAATGGCTGACCACTACTGTTGGTTACTTCCTGTCCCTTAGAGACAGATATGTCAGTCTTCACTGACTTTTCACCATTTCGGGCCATTTCTTTTCTAAAAGGATCTATCATATCTGAGGAAGCAACATGCTCTTCCTTTCTTTCCTCCATGATCGTCAGTGGCCAGGAGCTCCAGGGCTGCTTTATTGGTCTTCTACTTCCTTTACTACTAATTCATACTAACACCCAGCCCAACATCCCTGCACCTCAGACCTCACTGCCATCATTTCTCTTCTGACACTCTACCTAACCTTTACTCGGTATAATGTCAAATTTGCCATTTGAGAAATGAGAGCTGGGGCTGGAAAGAATTTTAGAGTGATGCAGAAACAGACAAATCTGAAGTGTTTTGTTAGTGGTGTGAACTTAAGACACTCCCCTTCTTGGAGTCTTCCTTTACTCACTTATAGCACAAGCACAACAAACTACAGAGTTTCTATAAGTGCTAAACAAAATAATGTATGCAAACTCCAAGCTAAATACCTTTACAAGTGTTGCTCCTCCTGAATTCCACAGTAGTTCAGAAGAAATGTCCTTAGCAACATCTGAAGTTCCAGTTTTATCATCTAAATATTTTGGAATCTGAAAAAAAAGAATCAAAATAGAGCATTAGGAACTATTTCTATTCTCTGTTCATCACTAGATGTCTAATAGGACTAAAAGTTCAACTTCAACTTCTATGGCCCCAATGTGTGCCTGCTATGTCACACTCACTAAAGGGCAGCAAACCTCATAAACCATATCTCAATTTCTTCTTTCTTCCCCCTGCTCCTATTGGTTTTAATTCCTCCTCTTCCCTCCTTTCTAACCCATAGCTTCCTATCTGGGTAGCTCAACAGAAATCAGGGGACTTTTAGAAAGCGAGGCACTGTGATGGTTAATATTGCCAACCCGACACCTTGGAAACAGGCTTCCATCCTACAAAGCATCTCCTGATTAAGGCTGGCCTCTGGGCATGCTTGCCAAGGACTGTCTTGATTGTATTAATTAATGTGGGCAGGACCATTCTCTAGGCAGATGGTCTGGATCTACAGAAAGAAGAAGGAAGTGGGTTAGGAAGGATGCATTCACTAATGCATCACTCTCTGCTCTTGCAGTGAATATGACACGGCCAGTTGCTTCAAGCTCTGCCAATGCAACTTCCTACAACAATAGACTGTACTCTGGAATTGTAAACCAATTAAATGCTCTCTCACATAATTTGCTTAAGTCATATTTTATTGCAGCAATAAATAATGAGACGAAAACAGATGTCCCCTAAAATACCAAGGATTTTAACATCAATAAGACGTTCAGACATTTTGCATAGTAGAGTCCCTTTCAGCACTTCTTCTGTGTGTTATTAAGTTGAAAAGTTCCTGTTGCTATAACAAAATTAGCATAAGATTAGTGGCTCAAAAGAACCCAAATTCATTAGCCTACAGCTGAGTAGGTTAGAAGTTCACCATGGGTCTCAGTGGGCTAAAAACAAAGTTATTAGCCAAGTTATGTTGCTTTCTAAGGATCTAGAGAGGTTTCCCAAGCCCTTTCCTGACCTCTAGAGGTCACCCATGTAATCCATAGACCCTTCAATCTCTCCAATGTTATATCTCTCAGGACATTTTTTTTCTCAGTTACATACAGCGCTCATGTTCATCTTTGCTTTCCTCTTCTAATTTGAAGCATCCTGGTGAGCTCTTTGGATATACCTGACTAATCTTATTATCTTACTTTTAAAAATTCCATATGCAGGACTGGGGATATAGTTTGTTTGATTTGCTTGCTAGCATCAGTGAGTCTCTAGTTTCCTTCCCAGTACTACATAAACCAGGCATTGTGGTACACACTTATTATCTCTATGCTCAGGATGTGGAGCCAGAGGATCAGACATTCAAGATCATTTTTGACTGACAGTGAGTTTCAGCAATCCTGAGTCATCAAAAAAAAAAAAAAAGAAAGAAAGAAAAGAAATGCCATATGGATCTAGCAACAAAAAGTTAATCTCCAAAGCCCTAGGAAAAATGTTGGAGAAAACATGCTTTCTCTCTCTTTTTTTTTTTGTTACTTAATGACACCAAATTTTTTTCTCATTCTACAATGGGAAGATAGATATTGTAGGGATTCTTTTTTTAAAACATTTTTTATTATTATTTCCGCTCATAAAAACTTAATAGGTACACCAGTTCCCTCACCTCCTCCCCCCCGAACTCCCTGCTCCCACACCTCCCCCCCCAATTCCCAGAGAGTCCTTTAATGTGCATGCCAGACTCTCCTCTGGGCCCTCCTCTCCGATGACGTACAAGAATCCAGTGGCATTTCCCTGACCCCTTTCCCATGTTCCCCTTAAGCATAGGAACACTACTGTGGCTGTCAATCCCTTGCCTCCAAGGATCTTGGTGCCTTTAGCAGATGCTAGACTTTGTGAGGTCAATAGTGTGTTGGACATTGCCTGCAAAGTCCAATTATGATTGCTTCGGCCGTAACTTGTGTGGAGTATCTTGCAAATCATTGCTCCTCCCATCCTTTTGCTCTTACAATCTTACCGCCCCCTCTTCCGCAAGTGTCCCTGAGCTTCAGGATGGGGAGAGATTAGTCTGGCCTAAATCTAGGTGGTTGATATAGAATCTCTGAAATTCTGGATTGTGGTTCGTTGATTTTCTTTTGCAGTTTTGCTTCTCCTGCAATGCCTTTCACTCCATCCTGATGGGCATTGTATGTCACCCCCTGGCCAGAGACAAAAAGCTGTTAAACTAGAGTCTTGTTATAAGATGTAATAAAAGTAGGAAACCTCAGTGAGGGAGGGGTCAATCACCCATTTGCAAAATGGTTATTTTTTTTCTGACAGACTATATGCCCTCCCCTTCTGGTGAGATCATACCCCCTCAGTTGTAAATGATCAGGAACGAATGTCTGTGAACTTAACTAGGTGTCTCATTACTTACTTGCAGTCCTTGATGGAGGCCTATTTTCTCTGCTGTAACATAGTCCCCTCTCTCCTTGTGTCCGGTGTGGCCCTCCAACCCCATCCCTCCTATTCATAATCCTTGCAATTACTATAGGCATTACATAGATTTGTCTTTGAGTGTCTCAAGGTGGGCTGGGTGAGTTTGGTACTAGGAGCCACCTATTAGGGAGTACATACGGCACTTGATTTTCTGGGTCTGGGATACTTCACTCAATATAATTGTTTCTAATGACATCCATTTCCGGCAAATTCCAGTAATTCATCATTTTTGATGGCTGAGTAGTACTCCATTGTATAGATGTACCACTTTTCCTTATCCACTTGTCAACTGTTGAACATTTGGGCTGATTCCATGACTTTGCTACTGTAAATGGTGCAACTATGAACATGGTCGTGCTTGTGCTATCAAGGTCAACCTCTGCTGCATGCGGGGTTATTCCCAAAAGTGGAATAGCAGGGTCATATGGCATTTCAATCTTTAATTTCTTTAAGAATCTCCAGATGGCTCGCCAGAGTGGCTGTATGAGCCTGCATTCCCACCAGCAATGTAGGAGAGTTCCCCTCTCTCCACATCCTCTCCAGCATTTGTTGTTGTTTGTATTGTGGATTTTTGCCATCCTGACCGGGGTGAGATAATATCTCAGGGAAATTTTGATTTGCATTTCCTTGATGGCTAAGGAAGTGAAGCATTTTTTAAGATATTTGTTAGACATTTTGATTTCATCCCTGGTAAAGTTTCTTTTAAGTTCCAGGGCCCATTTTTTAATTGGGCCATTGGTTTCCTTGGTGTTTAGTTTTCTAAGTTCTTTGTGCACTCTGGACAGTAGAGCTCTATCAGATGTGTGGTTAGTGAAGATTTTCTCCCATTCTGTGGGTTGCCATTGAGCTCATGTTACAATCTCTTTATCTGAACAGAAGCTCTTTAATTTCACAAGATCCCAACTGTTGAGAGTTGGTAGCAGTGACTGTGCCATTGGATGTCTGTTTAGGAACTGTTGGCCTAGCCCAATCAGCTCGAGAGAGTTCCCTATCCTTTCAACTATGGTTTTTATAGTCTCTGGCCTTATATCAAGGTCCTTGATCCATTTGGAATTAAGTCTTGTACATGGTGACAAGTATGGGTCCAGCTTTAATCTTCTGCATGTGGAGATCCAGTTTTGCCAGCACCATTTATTGAAGATGCTGTTCTTTTTCCAATGGATTCTTTGGGCCCCTTTGTCAAAGACCAAATGGCTGTAATTTTGTGGGCTTATATCTGGGTCTTCAACCCTTATCCATTGATCTGTGTGTCTATTTTAGAGCCAGTACCAGGTTTTTTTTTGTAACTATGGATTTGCAGTATAGACTAAGGTTTGGTATGGTGATACCTCCAGCAGTGTTTTTGTTACTCAGGATTGTCTTGACTATCCTGGGTCTTTTGTGCCTCCATATGAATTTTGAGATGTTTGGTCAACTTCTTTAAAGAATTGCTTTGGTATTTTAATTGGTATAGCATTATATTTGTATATTGCCTTTGGTAGGATGTTCGTTTTTATGATGTTGATTCTGCGAATCCAGGAACATGGGAGGTCTTTCCACCTTCTGGTGTCTTCTGCAATTTCTTTCTTTAGGGTTTTAAAGTTTTCATTGTAAAGGTCTTTTACCTCCTTGGTTAGGTTTATACCAAGGTATTTCATTTTTTTAGGGGCTATAGTAAATGGGATTGTTTCTCTCAGGGCTTTTTCACTTCTTTCATTCTGGGCATATAGGATCTTTGCACATTTATTTTGTATCCTGCCACCCTGCTAAACTTCTCAATTAGTTCCAGGAGCTTCCTGGTGGAGTTTTTGGGATCACTCAGGTATAAGATCATGTCATCTGCAAATAGAGATAGCTTGACTTCTTCTTTGCCGATTTGAATCCCTCTTATGTCCCTTTGTTGTCTTATGGCTTCAGCTAAGACTTCAAGTACAATATTGAATAGAAGTGGTGAAAGTGGACAGCCTTGTCTAGTTCCTGATCAAAGTGGGAATGCTTCCAATTGTTCCTCATTGAGCATAATTCTTGCTGTGGGCTTGTTATATACAGTTTTTATTAAATTGATAAAGGTCCCTTCCAATCCTACTGTCTCTAGCGTTTTGATTGTAAAAGGCTGTTGGATCTTGTGAAAAGCTTTTTCTGCATCTATCGAGAGTATCATGTGGTCTTAGACTTTGGACTGGTTCATATGATGAATTACATTTATTGATTTGCGTATGTTGAACCAACCTTGTGTGCCGGGGATGAAGCTGACTTGGTCCCCGTGAATGATCTTTTTGATATGTTTTTGAATCCGATTTGCTAAGACTTTATTGAGAATCTTTGCGTCTGTGTTCATCAGAGAGATCGGCCTATAGTTTTCTTTTTTAAATGAATCTTTATTAGGTTTGGGGATTAAAACGATATTAGCTTCATAGAAAGAATTTGGTAGTGTTCCTTCCTTTGCTATTTGATGGAACAGTTTAAGGAGTATTGGTGTTATTAACACCTTAAATGTCTGGTAGAATTCTGTGCTGAATCCATCTGGTCCAGGACATTTTTTGGTGGGAAGATTCAAGATTACTTCTTCAATTTCCTTATATGTTATAGGACTATTTAAATAATTCACAACTTCCTGATTCAATTTAGGTAAGTTGTGTTTACTTAGAAATTCATCCATCTTTTTTGTGTTGTCAAACTTCACTGAGTATAAGTTTTTGAAATATGATGTTATAATTCTCTGGATTTCTTGGGTATCAGTAGTGATAACTCCATGTTCATTTCTAATTTTGTTAATTTGGGTTTTCTCTCTCCTCCTTTTGGTTAATTTAGCTAGGGGTGTATCAATCTTATTGATTTTTTCAAAGAACCAGCTTTTTGACTGGTTGATTTTCTCTATCATTTTCTTAATCTCGATTTCAGATATTTCTCCCCTTATTTTGCTAATCTCCTCTCTTCTACTGCTTTTGAGATCAGATTGCTCTAGTTTCTCTAAAGCTTTAAGCTGCATTGTTAAGTTATTTATTTCTGATGTTTCCATTTTTTTGGTGTAGGCATTAAGAGCTATGAACTTACCTCTTAGGAGAGCTTTCATTGTGTCCCAGAGATTTTGGTAAGTTGTGTTTTCATTATCGTTCGCTTTCAGGAAATCTTGAATTTCCTTTTTAATTTCTTCCTGAATCCAGTTCTCATTCAGCATCATAGTGTTAAGTTTCCAGGAGTTAGTGTATTTTCTCTTGTTTGTTGTGTTGTGGATGTCCAGTTTTAGGCCATGGTGGTCTGATAGGGCACAGGCTAGAATTTCAACTTTCCTGTATATGTGGAGATTCATTTTGTGGCCCAGTATGTGATCTAGTTTGGAGAAAGTTCCGTGTGCTGCTGAGAAAAATGTATATTCTTTGGTACATAGATGAAAAGTTCGATAGAGATCTGTAAGGTCCATTTCTTTAAGGGTTTGATTAAGTTCCAAAGTGTCCCTGTTAAGCTTTTGACCTGTTGATCTATCCCATGTTGAGAGGGCGGTATTGAAATCCCCAAGAATTATTGTTTGGGGGTTGATTTCTCGCTTTAGATGCTGTAGGGTTTTCTTAATGAATGTGGAGGGGCCCGTATTGGGTGCATATATGTTCAGTATTGTGAAGTCTTCCTGGTGAATTGTACCTGTGACTAAAATGTAGTAACCATCTGTGTCTCTTATGATTTTTTTGGGTTTGAAGTCCACTTTGTCTGACAGCATAATAGCTACCTCTGCCTGTTTTCTGCTTCCATTAGCTTGTAGAATTGTTGACCAACCTTTTATTTTTAGGGTGAGATGAGTTTCCTGAAGGCAGCAGATTGATGGGTTGTGATTTTTAATCCAACTTTTTAATCTGTGTCTCTTAATCGGTGAGTTAATACCATTGACATTTAATGTTATAATGGAGAAATTATTTTTAATTCTGGACATCTTTTATGTTTAGTGGATTTTGTAAGCTTATTGTTTTACAATTATATTTTTTGTGGTATTATACTTCCCTTCTGTCCTCCTGGATATGCTTGTACTTTTCTTCAAGTTTGAGATCATTTCTAGCATTTTTTGAAGGCTTGGTTTGGTAGACATGTATCCCTTCAAATTGTCTTTGTGCTGAAAATTTTTTCTTTCTCCTTCGATCATGACAGATAGTTTTGCCAGGTATATCAGTCTGGGTTGGCATTTTTGCTCATTTAATACTTGAAGTACGTCTCTCTAAGCTCTTCTTGCTTTTACTGTTTGCATTGAGAAATCATTTGTTATTTTAAACAGTTTGCCTTTAAAAGTGACTTGCTTTTTTTCTCTTGAAGCTCTCAGCACCTTTTCTTTGTCTTGAATGTGGAGTGTTTTGACTATTATTTGCCAAGGCAATTTTCTATTTTGGTCATATCTGTTTGGAGTGCGAAATGCCTCTTGTATTTGGATGGGCCTCTCATTCTTCAGTTGAGGGAAGTTTTCATTTATGATAATTTGAAAAATTTCCTCAGGTGTGGTATTTTGAGATTCTTGCTCTGGTATTCCATGAATGTGCATGTTAGGCTTCTTCAGGGTGTCCCATATCTCTTGAATGTTCCTCTCAAGTACCTTTTTGGCTTTAACTACCTCTTCCATTGAGCTGGTTAATTCTCCCACTTTGTCTTCAAGATCTGAAATTCTATTTTCTGCTTCATTAGTTCTGCTGATAAGACTCTCTGTTGAGCTTTGAGTTGAAGATAGCTTGTCTTTTAGTTCAATTTTAAACTCTGCCTGAGAGTGTTTTAACTGCTCTATGCCTATTTTTGTTTCTTGAACTGTTTTTCTCAACTCTTCCAAATGCATGTTGTGTTCCTGTTCAAAGTGGTTGATTCGGTTGTTTAACTCCTCTTGGATTTCCTCTTTCATAGTATTAATCATGGTAGTGATCATACTTGGAAAGTGGTTGTCTTGGGTCTGGCTTTCTTGGCTGTTTTCTGTGAATTTGTTCTGGTTGGAATCCATCATTAAGGGGTTAATTCTTTCAGTGAGAGATTGGTCTTCTTGGGTTTTGTTTCTCATGGATCTGCACTTTGACTTGGGCATTGTTGTTTTGTCTTCTAGGGCTTTTCAGTTTCTGTGTGTTTTTGACTGATTTAGTTGGTATTACTACACTTGGGCAGTTATTACTAGTGCTTGCCTTGGGGGTTGCGTATGTTTGTCTTTTGTTATTGTAATTTCCTAGTTGAGGCTGTTAGGCTGTTAGTACATCAGTTAAGTCAGGTTAAGTAGACAGGGGGTGAATATTAGTATGGTAGTGCACTTTTATGATGTACTATCTTGGTGATATGTGAGGGTGAGTGGTATGATCCCCGGAGTTGTATATGTTTTGGGGGTGGCTTTATGGAAAAGTTAATCTATAGTAATTAATATTAGAAAAGAACAGTAAGGTGAAAAAAAGGTTTACTTATCTTTGGGCTGGATGTGAAGAATCTCTCCCATGTGATAGGATGACTGTAGAGGTTTACAGATGTATGGCCTTTCACCCTTAGAACTTTGCTTGAGCTTTCTTTGGACTCTATTGAATTCCTGAGTAGCAATGTGTCTTCTGTAGACCATGTGTGTGGGTCCCCGGTGGGCCAGAGAGTCAGAGGAGCTGATGTTGATGGCAGAATTCTTCACCTGGCACCTGGGACTTGGCTTAGTGTCCTACCCAAGCTCCAGGGATGGAGGAAAGCAAGCAAGTCATGTCCAGTTGGGCGGACAGGCAGGCGGGAGGGAGAAAGGAGCCTGGGCCCAGGGCATGGCCCAGGTCAAAACCATTGGCAGCCTGGGTGCCACCGGGAGGCGGGGTGACCTGGGCGGGGCTGGGAGGACTCACCTGGGGGTCTGGCCGAGTGGGGAGCGGGAGGCGCGTTCAGGTGGACAAAGGCCACATGGGAGGGAGAAGGGGGGCTCAAAACATGCTTTCTATATATCTACAGAACATAGTAGTGAGCTGCCTCTTTTTACCTTAAAAATTTCACATGACCCCAGATGTACAACATATATTACAGATATACATATCAAACATTTACTGATATAAACTGCAAAATATATTGGTTGAAAACAGTTCTTTGCTCATATGCTCTTACTCTTTTGAAAAATGAAGACAAGTTTGTGTATGAATGAGAGAATGTGCTAGTTTAGTTTTACATAAAGATTTCAATCTTGGCTGAATGTTTGGCAGTGTAGGACGTGCAGCATCTTCAACATTTTTCAGAGTTGACCAATATTTTGATGTTATAATCATCAATGCTGAAAACAGTGCTTCACATAAATATGTAGCACAAAATGGTGGAAGCATGTCTGCATGCATTTTAGACTGTTTTTGGAAAGTCTGTCCTAATTCCAAGCCAACATTCATTCAGTGATTTTTTTTTTTATAAAACTCAAGTTAGCTATTCAAGTAGCAATATTTAAAATCAAACATTCTACCATAATACAATTCCAAGATGTACTTACTCATTTGTTATTGACATACTGAGGAATGGTAAGAAATTGTTAAACCTTGATTTTATGTAATTAAGTCATTATGTTTCTATGGATAAAATGTTTGCATGCACAGTAAAAAAAAAAAACCTGTAATTCATAATATACAATTGCCTAGAATCTGAGCTATGGTGTTTCAGACAGAGTTCATTGACTTTGTGTGGCATAACTATGTGCACAGTGCTATTCTGAACTGTGTGTTCAGAACCAAGACTCTGGAAAGCAGATCCCTAAGAATTTCCAGAAGTTTGCAAGCTAGCTAATCTGGCTTAAGCAGCAGTGAGAAAGAGATCTCATCTCAAGCAAGTTAGAAGGGTAACTGCACCTGAAGATTAGTTGTGCATATACTATGGCATATATAGTCTCTCACACACATCACATGCAAACACACACACATAAATATACACATATAACACATAAATACATACGCACATAGATGCATATGTAGGTACATATATGTAATAATCACATGTATAGAGACAAACTTACTAAACGTAGATATGTATATAACATGCATACATACAAATACACATAGAAACACACATATATATACCATACACACATACTCCCTCCCCCACCACACACACACAAAGAACCAAGGTTGCAGGTGAGTGCTTCCAGAAACATTGCCCATTACATATTTGATGATGAATTAATTTTGATTACATCTTCAGAAACTTTTTACCACTGCCAGAATTTTTTAAGCCCACCCCCCAGTACACATATGAGATTATGGCCCACAATGGAAGAAATTTTGCCATACAAAGATTCATTCAATATTATTCTTCATTTTCAATAGGAAAGCAACACTCTATTTACTACTAGATATGGTTTAACTTTGCTGGCCTAAGATTTAGAGTAACCTTGCAGTCTGGTTCAATCTGCCCAACATCACATATCCTCCTCTTCTCCAAATTTAATCTAAATGAAATAATGAAGTCCAAGTATGTTGTAAAACATTTCTCTATTGAATGTATCCGATGTTTTTCTCAGGTTTGGGTGAAACAGCAAGAGATGAAATACTATTTCAGTGTATTTTTTAAGGTTATTGTGCTAGGAGAAAAAGGAGAGAGGGTTTGGTGCATCATACTGGGGAAGGCATGGCAGTCCAAAGCAATTCACATCATAGTAGACTAAGAAGTAAGGAGAAGAAATTGACAGTGCTCCATTGGCTTTCTTTTCAACCTGCCACTCCCCACTTTCATGCAGTCTGACCCTGGGGATTTAGAGTAAGCAGCTCCCTCCCAAAAGGAGGAATTGGGTACTACAAAGAAAAGAATTGAAACCTACAAGGGTTAACATCAGACCCTATGGTGTCATGTTGGGGGATATGGTCTCCTGATATGGGTTCTAACAGGCATAGACAGCTATGCAACTCCAACCTTTCTAGGTAGCCCATGGCCTTTCTCATAGGCTAGCTGCACTAATTGGCCACACCTTTCTTTGGTAGGCCTTCCATGTTCCTCACATTCAAATACTGGGACTCTACTACAGATGTGGGGTCAAGACTCTCACCTTCATGTATCACTCCCTCAGGGGCTCCCTGTAGGAAATCCCACCCTATTCCACATCTCCTGGCCTTATAGGCTGTAGCAGCTAGTCTCAATTGTTGACTGGGCACACCTGTAGAGGATTGACTCGATGAGGTCAACTGAGGTGGGACGATCTGCCCATGATGGGGGCACCATTCCCTGAACAGGGGTCCTGGATTATGTCAGTGGAGAACGAGGGATGAGAGCTAGCGAGCATGCAAGAATTCACTGTTCTCACACTTGACTGTGATTGTAACATGACCAGTTCTCTTGAGTTCCTGCTGCTATGACGTCCATCCCTGTCAGGACGGACTGTCACTTGGAACTGTGAGCTGAATAGACCCTGTCCCAACTGTGGGCTGCATAGATCCTGCCCAACTTGAACTACATAGACCCGTCCCACTGAGTTGCTTTAGTTGGGGTTTCAGCAACAGAAACTAAACCAATAGACAGACCTTCCTTAAAAATGTGGGTGAAAAATCTCTGCAATTCTTTCATTATGCATGTTTACAAAATGGCACTGCATGGCTGATCCCACAGACTTCCATAGCTGGAGTGGTGTATGGACTCATTGAAAAGGACAGAAGTAGCCACTGAGTCCCAGGGTAGCCACCCAGGGAAGCATTTAGCTAGGCGGTCCTTTGTGAGAAGGCCACCCAGCATTTGTCTCTTATTAAGCTTTTTTTTTTTTTTTGCTGTTTCTTCATCCAAATTTTTATCTCTCTTATTTATTTTTATGCTGATATTTTTCATTTATTTCCTTCTGATAATTAAAATACTAGTTTACTTAGTTTCAAATGGGTCATAATACAGGAAAGGGTACATCACAATGTAACATCTTTTTAAGCAGATTTCAGAACCTTCCTTTTCGCAATTTTATTTCTAAAAAAAGATATCAACTTTTATTTCATTCATCATTGCTAATAACATTATATTAATATAATAATTGTAGCATTTACTTTAAATAAACAATAATATCTGCTTTAAAATAGCATATATCATTTATTTTTCTATTTCTTTACCAAAATTCTTTAAAAAAAACTTTGACTTATTTGCATATGTATGTGTGTGTGTGTGTGTGTGTGTGTGTGTGTATGTGTGTGTGCGCATCATAGAGCACTGTGAGTCCCTGTGGAGGACCAAGAGTGACTTTGGGAATCATCCTGGATTGCAAGAGAAACTTTTCCAACTGGGTTTGTGATGGGTGGGGTCAAGCCACTTTCTTATTGTCCCAGTGTAAAGGACTTGAGTACTTTTCCAAAAAACCACACAAAGATGTGGACATCTTGGTTGTCCACAAATTTCAACTCATTTCTTTTGTACTGCTCTTTGCTCCCGATTCTCAGAGCAGTCACCAACATCCAAGCCACACCCTGAAAATTATGCCAGCCCCCGCATTTCCTCTTCCCAATTAATTGATGCATAATCTTTAATCTCAACCTCCCACAAAGTTTCTAGATTCTGTGCAAAATATGGACAAAGCCTTTACCAGGAATGATATCTAGTCCAATTCCCATTTGAACCCTGTTCCCATGGGAAAGTCCACAAATGCACTGCTTACTGGTCACCCTTCCATCTGTATCCTGGTCTTCTGAACTCCGTCTAGAATTACCCACTCAGCTCTACTCCTAGCAGTCCTGGACATCTTCAGCCCCTCTTAAATTCTTCTCACGAACCTGTTCCAAAGGCCTCAAGAACCATGTGGTCAGTTAGGTTTAGTCACAGAAATAACCCCATTCTCAGCACAAGTCTCTGTATTAGTTTCTTTTTGATCACTGTGACCTAACACCTGTCAGAAAGAACTGGAAAAAGGAGAGATTTATTTATTCAGTCCATCACAGAGGGTGGATGTAAATCACAGTGGTTCATATTGGGTGGGGGGTCAGGGGGTCAGGACACAGGGAAAGATGAATACAGCAAGCCAGTGGCTTTTTTGTGCTACACACACACATCCAGCCTACAGGATATTGCCACCTACATACAAAGTGTGCCTTCCCCGCTCAGTTCATCCTTTCTGGAAATACCTTCACAGATATTCCTGGAGATGGAAGCTACCAATCTCCTAGTTGATTCTAAGTGAAGACAGATTGACAAGTTTAACCATCACAGGGACATTAGATTCACATCACATCAGTACTGAAAATAATTTTGATTGCTTCGATGAGGTACCACTTTTCAGGTTGTGCTGTCATAAATTTCCCTATTTAGGTTTTTTTCTACACTGTATTCTGTCACTACGCACTATGCACAGCCCATACTGAGAAAGTTATGCCTCCTTTCTGTGGTGACTATACATAAATATTTGGAATATTCTGTAAGCAAAGTCTTTTTATCCATTTGTTAATTATTCAATAATGCATTTATAACCAGATGAACTTAGGAATACTTATTACACATGTTGTGTTATAATCAAATGCCAATATTTTTGTCACTTAATACTTACAGCTTTGTGAGTCAGGTAGACTTTCATTTTGTCCCTTTGTTTTTTTAATACATCCCTACATTTGTGAATTTTAAAATATTTCTTAACTTTCTAAAGCTTAATGATGGTCCTGATTCTTATTTTCATTGCTGTGAGAAAATACTCTGATATTGTAAGGGAGAAAGTATTATATATTTGGCTTATGATTTCAGAGGAGATAGTGTCTATTTATGGTAGAAAATACATGGTGAAAGGCATGGTCATACATAGAATCAGGAGGCCGGTTTACATTATCACAACCATCAGGGTTTGGCTTCCTAAAGGTCCCATTAATTTCCCTAACAGTACAAGCAGCTGGAGATCAAGTGTCAAGCACACAGGCCTGTGGGAGACATGCCACCATGATCGTCTTAAATATTTATTTTCTATATACTCTATTACACCTGCTTCCTCAAAAGTATGGTGTGCTCTCTGACCTGTCCTTCTGAATGCCCATCACGACTCTCAATTATCCCGTTAGACTCAAAGAGCAATTAAAATACTATCTTTATCATTTCCAAATTAGTTTTCTAAGACCACAGAGAAATTGGATTTTGACCACATATCTGAAGTATGGAGGCTAGCGAATACAAACTCATTCGGACAGCAGAGAGGCCAGGCACAGGCACATTGCTGGTCTTCTGCTGGGCCTATATCCTAAACAGTCTGTTCTTCGGGTGCCAAGCGCTGCCTCAGAAGTATACCTCGAGAAATTCTACCATTGCGCTTTACATCTCACTTTCCCACAACAGAATGTCTGAGTAGATTTTTGACTATGACTGTGGAGAGACTAAAGTTTAAGGGGAAGGATCTGCAGATGAACATACAAGATACAGTTCAGTTATTGAAAAGTGAGCTTGTGTAAACACCAGGTCGTGGAAGTCAGCATTGTGCTGGGAAGTTTCCTGAAGCACGACTCCAAGATATGGTGCTGTGCCTAAGCCAGAGCTCCTTGATGCTCAACGTGGCCTCCGTTCTATTTGGATCCTACTATAGACAGTGCTGCCTGCCTGAGCTGATGGAATGGCATCCAGATTTCTTGCCGGCTTTTTAAATAGCAGCACGGAATCATGTTTTTTAAAGCAGTGGAAAACTTCTTGTCAGAAAATATTGTTTCCAACCTTGGGGAGTTGTTAGCACTGAGTAATTAATAAGAAGAAAAACATTGGAAGACTAACAGTAACATACTAAGACCATCTGCCATGAAACAGGAAGACATTCTCTCTCTCTCTCTCTCTCTCTCTCTCTCTCTCTCTCTCTCTCGCTCTCACTCTCAAAGAATTTGTACACTACAAAGTAGATCTTTAATGACTTGATCGGTGAAGTACCCGCCAACAAGCAAGAGGAGTCTAATTCAGATCCTTCATACTGCAATGCCAACACACGTCTTTAACCCCAGACACGGGAGGTTCACTGACCAGTTATCTAGCCAACTGATTAAAAAAAAAAATTCCAGATTCAGTGAGAGCCCTATCTCAAAAAATAATGTGAAGAGCAACAGTAAACACAACCTCTAGTCTCTACATACACACATATGAACAATTACACAAAAACACACGATCTATTTAAAAGCATTTTAAAATTACTAGATTCATGTTAATGCTATACCAAATGGCTTCAGTGAACTATGAGCCTTTACTAAAATTGCCTACTTGGATATTTTATTTGGTTGCTTACTTTTCAACTCTATGGGCTCAAAAATCACCACAGACTGCCCCCTCTGGAAAGGTAAACTATTACCCAGAGTTCTAAATCCATGCAATAGGCTCCCAGTAGCCAAGTGTTGGGAGCCATCTAGCTTTATAACCAGGGCACCAGTGTGTGCCTGTCAAAGTTTTGTGCCATGTTACAAGCAGGACACAGTAAGTCAAACACAATTTTGAAATTTTAATGTGTCAATTTAAAACTGCTGTTCATAGAACGGTTAGAAAACCAATTTTCAGAGGAGCAGGTCAGAAGTGGTAAACAAATTCCCACGGCTAAGCAATTGCTGATGTAAATTGTCTGAAATGAAAGATATTTATTCATGACCACAGTGGGCTCAAAGAATTAATTCGCAGATGCTTTTTTGCACCTTCCCTGGAGTATGCAATCTTTAAACAAATGATCAATAGCAGACTTGAGCCAAATAGAAAGACTTGTCCCGGATCGGGCAGGTAATTACTTACAGTGATGAGCTGAGGAAGTAAACCAGCCAAAGGGCACAGTAGCATTAATCACAGATTTAAATCATTTTTTCCCTTTCTAGCTCTATCATCTGAAAAAAAATCACTGAACAACCCAGTCCAGTAGAGAATTCACAGATCCTGAAGTGTATTTCAGATGCCTCCATTTTCAGAGTTTCCCGGGTCAGATAGAATCATTAATGGGAAGCAATATGAGACACTGGGGTCACTGGTGATCTGAATGAGCATGACTGCATGGGGGCTTGGGTAGGGCGCATGACACATGAGCCACTTGGGTCTGTAAATATCTGTTTAATTTCCCTAGTGGGAATTGAGGCTAGAACATTTGCTTCGTGTAGTTCTCAGAATGAAATACACACAGCTAGTGCCAAAACTTTCTGCCTCTGTGAACTGTGCCAAGATGGGAAAGTTAATGTGAGATCCTGTTAACACTCTGATCCCAGAAGTTCCTGGGTTTATCTTTGTTTTCCCAAAAGTGATCAACTAACCGGCCAGTGGAAGTAAAGACAGTGTCACATGCAAAACAAAAGGAATCCTGAATGTACAGATAGGCTGATCTCTAGGAAGGAAAGACCAGTTTGCCTCATTGTCTGACTAGCCATGGTTAAAAAGGCAAACAATGTTATTGGTTTTCTCCAGGAAGACTAAACAAAAACTGAATATTTTATAATCGTAAGAATAATGCATATACACATAAATATATTAATGATTTGCAAGATAAATTGTTAAGTGGGAAAACTGGAAGCTGAGCAGTACATATAGTTCACTTCCATTTGTAGAAAAGAATATGTATTTATAAATATTTATGTTACTATTATATATACATAGAAAATTTCTGAAAAACAAAAATATTACATACTTTGGAAAGTGGGAATAGGAGTCATGAAAATGAGGAGATGGGTTTATATTTTATTTTGTTTCAATTTTATTCTTATTATAAGCGTGTATTATAAAATTGACGCACACACGCATCCTCATAAGAAGAACAGGGGTCTAATAGCTTCTTCTAGGCTTTGGTAATTAACAGATGATTCTCACAAAGTTCAAGGTGGGGCTAGCGAGACAATCACCAGGTAAGGTACCTATTGTTCACAGACATGGCGACCTGAGTTTGATCCCCAAAAGCCCACATGGTGGAAGGAGAGAACTGACTTCTCATAGTTGTCCCTCGACCTCCACACTACTCCGTCCTGTGCTCCTTCCCTCCCCTTCTCTGCTCTATCTGCTGTCTTTTAAATACATAAATAAATAAGTTTGAGTGGGTTCTGCTTTCTGCCAGCTGCATGGCCTTGGCTAGGTATTCTCACGGGCTTTCTTTTATCACCTCGGAGCTCTGACTGAAGAGGGCACGCCGGATGAGTGTTGAAGCTGGGGCAGAAACGCTGGACCTCCGACTCCACCCTTATCTAGTCTGTATGTGTGAAGCTTCTGTGTAAGTTTTAGTTAGAAAAAGAGCCACAATGGTAACACATATTGAAAAATTAAAGATGTCACAAATGTTGTGAACCTAGTCAGTGTGGCTTACTGTGATCCAATACACATTGTAGCAACAACTTTGCATGCCACATGTCTATCACTCCTATAATACTTCTGTGAAAGAGTTACAATTAGAATCACCATTTTAGACTTAAGATATACTAAATTCTCTTGCCTTGGCCCATGTCCCACAGTAGGGGAAGTGCTGAAGCAAGAATGGAGAACAAACCCAAAAACTCCAAAGTCCACGTGCCTTGATGAGTAGATGTCTGGCTTGGCATCTGCATGATCTTACTTTTTCCACCAGGGGGCTCCACAGATGATAAGCATGAGGTCCGTGTGCAATGGATGTCACTCTGGTCTAGGAATGAACAGCTTTGCCCTAAGAGCTTGTAGAAAATCTGACGGTCAGTTTTGCTCCATATCCACTAAGTCAGTGTATCTGGGGGTGATTTCCTACTTGCCTTTAATGAGGTCCCCACTTCTCATGGGTTCCCTCAGGTCTGAAGAGCAGTTGACATCGTCACTCACCTCAGTTTTCATTTCAACTACAGTGATCCTCACAGTTAGTGAATATTAAAGTCATTTGGAAAGTTCTTTGAAACTATAGCTCAAGCCCTACCATAGACCAAACGAACATTCAGCGGGGCCTGAAAGTGTACACTTCCAGGAGCTGCTGCAATACTCCAGTGTACAACCAAAGATGCAAACCATCCTCTCCGCCTAGATTCTCCAGGACAAGCCACTCTCAGCTTTTGGTTGCACATTCAAACCATTCAGAAAGCAATACAGTGTTTGATGTCTGGACAATCAGAGATTTTGCTTCAGTTGTGCTGGAAAGTGCCCAGGACTTTTGAATTTTTTTTTAACATTCCACAAATAACTGCAGCAGAAAGTCAGTTAAGAATGATTGTGGGGCTGGAGAGGTGGCTCAGGGGTTAAGCCTCCGCCTTGCAGGCGGAAGGTCCTGAGTTCGGATCCCAGATCCCACTATAGACGCCAGGTGGAAGCGGGGGGCAGCCTGCGCTTCTAGTCCTGGTAGGGCGGAGCCTGTGCATCCAGGGGCAGAAGGAGGTAGAGGTGACCATGGTGGTTCGCGAATTCGTCCGTGGTTCTACACACACAGACACACATACACACACACACACACACACACACACACACACACACACACACATATGCGCACAGTTGAATAAATAATAAAAAAAATAGTTTAAAAAAAAAAAAGAATGATTTGAAGGTCAATGAGACGGCTCAGTGGGTAAAAATGCCTGTGGGCAAATGTGGAGCTCTGAGTTCAAATCACCACAAGGCCATATGGTGGAAGGAAAGAACTTCTGAAAGCTGTCAGATGATATCCACATGTGGACACCAGCACGTGCATGCCTGTTCTCGCTCGTAAGTAGAAATAATAAATAATTTCTTTAAAAGAAAAACAGTGGGGCTGGAGAGGTGGCTCAGGGGTTAAGCCTGTGCCTTGCAGGCAGAAGGTCCTGAGTTCGAATCCCAGATCCCATGTATAGATGCCAGGCGGAAGCGGGGGCAGCCTGCGTTTCTGGTCCTGGTAGGGTGGAGCCTGTGAATCCCAGGGCAGAGTAAACAAGGAGGAGGTGGAGGCATCCATGGTGGTTCCCGAATTTGGCCGTGGTTCTACACACACACACACACACACACACACACACACACACACACACACACGCAATTGAATAAATAAAAGAACTTTAAAAAAAAAAGAAAAGAAAAACAGTCAATGAGAGGTGAGGGAAGGAGGATCAAATACAACCCTGGCTTCTGATTCTATTTAAGTCATTCTCTTATATTTTAAAAAGACAAGTAGGGGCTAGAGAGATGGGTCAGGAGTTAAGACTCTGCTTTGCAAGCAGAAGGTCCTGAGTTCAAATCCCAGGTCCTACATAAAAAGCCAGGAGGAAATGGCAGAGGCTTGTACTTCTAGTCCTGGTGGGCAGAGCTTGGAAAATCCTACAGCAAAGCAAAAGGAAGTAGAAGCAATCCAAGATGATTCCTGAAGTCTCCCTCCCTCCTCCATAGGGACACACACACACACACACACACACACACAAATCAAATAAAATAAAATAAAATAAAATAAAATAAAATAAAATAAAATAAAATAAATAAAAATACAAGCAGGAGAAGCCTAGGGCTAAAAAAAAGTGATTTCAGTGATTTCCTACCAGCACCTAGGTACTATAGAGTAAACTCTATAGCTATGGACCTCAGGCACTTTCTTGTCTGCAGGACCACTGTGTAAAAGCTTCATCATCTGCCTTTCTTTCTTGTTGCATCCTCCAGATTCTCACAACAATGGAAATGAGTACAGATACTGCAGCCTGTAGGCCTGACACCTATTTCTCTGTAACCTCAGAAATTCTGAATCATCATTCCCAGCAAGCAGCTAAAATTGTGGCCTGTTGAGAAGATGCTTGGAGGAAATAAACTAAGACCCAAAACACTCATGAGAAAATTATACCTTTCGGGGGAAAAAACTATGCATCATACCTTTTTAATGAACAGAAGCTATTCACATGGGTCTCCTGTTAATTTAGAACTCAGGCTAATTCCCGTTGAGTCAAAATTTGCATTTATATAAAGGCTGAGTGCTCTATCAAAAAAAAATCTGTCCTACAATTTTATTTTTTTTGTAGGAAAGTTTGTGAAGATGACACTTTCATTGATTGGGTAAGGATCAGGGCAAAGCAAATTCTTTCATGTCACAGAGATCAAGTCTATTTCTGACCTTTACTTTTCATTCATAGTAACCATATGGGTTAATGTATACAAGGCTCCCCAACAACTGTGATTCAAATGCTGTAGGCACCACGTTAATGTTTATATTCATGTCTATCTGTGCCTTGCTTATTGCAAACAAAACAGAGATGAAATGAACTTACTACCATTCATTAAAATCTCTTCTGGTACCATAATGTGTCACTATTGGAGGCCACATAGACTAAAAAAAAAAAAAAAAAAGACTCATTTTCTAGGTGCCTTATGAAATCTCTAGACTCTTCATCAGCAAAGAAGACTGATTTACAGGGCGGGGGAGGGGGGATGGGAATGATCAGAAACCGAAATGCCTCAAGAATTGAAAACTATCTAACAAGAAAGAACAGGACTAAGAAATAAGATGATAAAAAAAATGGAATAAACTATGATTCATTTATCCAAGAGCTTAACAAATCAGTCCCACAGAAAACACACATCCTGCTATTCATTCTTTGGTCCCAGACTCCCAGAATTTACCCTGCACCCTCTAATCTTACCTGCCCCATCTCTCTCCCTAAACCTTATACTTTCAGAGCACTCTCTTTCTAGATTTGCTTTCAGAAAGAACTGTAAAAGCTTAGATGCAGTACTGAAGATACATGTGCTAGAATTTCTCCTGCTAAATTGCTCTTCTTCAGCAAACTAGGCCTGATTTCTGCTATGAATGAGTTTTGCCAACTTATTTTCTTATCCAGATACAGTATAAAAAAATGGGTTATTGTGGGCATAGGATTTGGTAATCGAGTGAAAGTAGCTCTCCAACCAAACTTTCTCCTTGGCACAAAACCCAAAGCAGAAAGATGATCGTGACTTACACAGGCTTGTGTTTCTCTCGATTTTACTTTTGCTGCCTGTCCATTAGTGTAATGGACAGTGTAATGTTTATAATTATTCACTGCACCTTGAATTTTTATACTTTTGTTTTGCAAACTATGAAATGTCTCATAAATTCATTAAGTGTCTTTCTTTAAAAATAAAAGCACGGATGGGAAGCATACACAAAGCAGAACATAGGTTTGCTATGAGCAGAGTTAGGCCAGAATTAGAGAGTAAGGAAGAAACAAATCCAGCCCCGTTGAGAAGGCTTTGGCTGAACAAAGTTACATCTTATGCAAAGTATGCAACTGAACATAATCATATTAAATATTAAACAGGTTAAGCCAATCCCAGAAATATAAATGTCATATATTTTCCGTGTGTGTGTGTGTGTGTGTGTGTGTGTGTGTGTGTTATAAAAGTGAAGCAAAGTACTCTAAGGAAACAAAGGAAACCAACAGTAGAGGAAGGGGAGAAAAAAGGGAATGTAAGAGAGATATATACACAACGTACCATATGCACTTCTATGAAGATGTCCTTATGTAACACAGTGCTAAGTAAAATGGATGCATAACAATTATAATTTTAAGATTGTTTAAAAAGAAAGAGAAAAGAAGTCTTCTGTCAATGCAGGACGTACATTCACAAATGCCACCTTTCGACTCTACTCTCTGCGGAGCCACAAGTAGGGGCTTCCCTCACCCAGCAGGTGCTTACTCCCTTGTGTTTGATGGGCTTCCTCCTTGGCAGCTCTAACACATTCATTCCTGTACCTCCTCTTGGATATCTGGCATCCTTTCTCAGTCTTCGTCTCATGTCCTTCTTCCTCAGACTACTCCTTGATGTTCTCTTGGGAAGAAGTGGAGACAGATGAACACACCAACCCACCCTATCATCCTCAACCATGACTTCAAGGACAGCCTTTGTAGGATTGCTGCCAAAGTCATCTCCATTCCCTGCCCTTCTCATGAGCTCAGAATCTCAACATTCAACTGCCTGCTGGTTAAAGATATTTTGATTTTTTCCATCAACACCTGAATTTCACATGTCTGAAACTCAACCAACACACCCCTCCCCTGTAAAAAATTGTTCTCTTTCCTATAACATGCACCTCCAGGCACAAGCCTACACTAGCAATGACACAAATCAGAAGCCATCTCTGACCTTTAATTCTCCCATGCCTAATCCTCCATAT
The DNA here is from genome assembly GCA_023101885.1 of Typhlomys cinereus. Taxonomy (NCBI): domain Eukaryota; kingdom Metazoa; phylum Chordata; class Mammalia; order Rodentia; family Platacanthomyidae; genus Typhlomys; species Typhlomys cinereus. The sequence goes on from JALPQD010000178.1 coordinate 325,517, forward strand.
ACCTGATGATGAGATTTTAGTGTTTTTATTAATTTGTTGGTGGAATGAAAAACTTGCCTACTTACTCTTGGGAAAGTCAAATATTCACACATGAAAATTCATCAAAGGTAAAATGAAGTTTGTATTTGTTTAATAAATTTTCATGTAAGTTTCATTCTTTGGTAAGTTCCTGCAAGTAGAGGAAAATAAAATACTCTTCCCTTGAAAAGCTCATTCACTAATATGGGTGTAAGGAAAGAATCCATTAAATCCGAGGTTAACTATGAAACCTTTGATATAATATTTTCCAAAATAAAATCTCTAGATCTTGAACTTATTGAGAAGATAGAATTTGAACATGAAATAGTATAAGGATAAAATATAGACTAAAAAAATACTATTAGTATCCTTGTCACCATTACTGGACAATGGTTATTCAACGTATTACTATACACAAGGTTTTATCTTTGTGACTATTCACACAAGCTATAGTCAACATACACAAAAGCCCAGTGTAATGTCCTCATGATTGATGAAAAACTGTTTACAGATAAACTCAATTCTATTGTTTCAGCAACTGTACTATGTAAGAAATGGCATTTCCATAAGAGTAACAGGCATAACCTATGAGGGTGTTATTGAAGGCTCACACTGAATTCTCCATTCCCTAGGAAAGTGTGATGCTTTGTGGTGAATCCAGACGAAAAGTACAGTTCATGCTTTGATGCATCTATATGAACAGAAATGCAAGAATATCTCTATTATAATTTTATATTGATTACTTATCAAAATGATATTTCCAATATACCAGAGTAAGCAAAATGGAGTATTGAAATTCATGACATTCATTTCTTTTTACTAGAAAATGTTAAATTACACATGCCATGCATGTCTATGACTTGTGTCATATTTCTATTAGAAGGAATGGGTTAGAACTGTTAGAAGGATGATTAAGATGACTATGAAATAAATCACACAAGAAGTTATAGAAACAAGATCTAAGTGGGGGCTGAAAGATGTCTCAATGGATAAAGGGGAAAAAAGAACCAGCATTTTTCTTTAGGAGAAAGGAATAGCTTAAGGAAGAAAAACAATCTGGTATCTGTTCAGAAATCCAGGAGAGGGACCTGGGGGCTCAAGGGTTAAAGCCTTTGCCTTGAAAGCAAAAGGACTTGAGTTCAGATTCCTACATCCCTTGTTAAAAAACATGCCAGGCAGATATGGCAGAAGCCAACAATTCTGGCCCCAGAAAGCAGAGCATGGAAAACCCCATGGGGAAATCCAGGATGATTTCTGATGTTACCCTTGGGATTCCACAGGCACACATACCCAAATGTCCTCTTATAGACAGACAGACAGAGAGAGAGAGAGAGAGAGAGAGAGAGAGAGAGAGAGAGAGAGAGAGAGAGAGGAGAAGAGAAGAGAAGAGAGAAAAGCAGAAGCTGAAACCAGTGTTTGTCCAGTGCATCTGCATATAAATTAAAACTCTGGTCTATGCTAATTTCTGTAACCAGGAAATAACTTTTATCAAATTTTTCAGCATGGACTTTTTTACAGTTCTACTGAAGAAAGGATTAAATGGTAGGTTTAAATAACCAGGCCATTTGGAAAACTATTATTCTGTGGAAAATATTAGGTAAGGCAGGATCTCAGAAATTTGAGATTTTAATTTACCCATCCTGAAAGTTTTCAAGTATGCTATCTTCAACTCATAGGCAGCACTCCAGTAAATTAATGATATCTCTGATGAATGGTTGTATTTTTGACATAAATTCTAGTCTTACAAATACTGGCCCAAAATTTGTGTTAAAATTTGCATTCTTATAAATATTCATTCAAAGTTGTCTTCGGCAGAGATACCAGGCTTGCATATAAATATGTAAAGGAGGTAATACCTATAAAAGAAGTAACACTTTATGGGTGCTGCATTTAAATATATCCAAGTTATTCTTCTAATTCTGGTTGTGTCTGCAACACAGCAGGGGGGCCACAAGAGTTTAGAGAATAATAGATACACCTTTTCACACTCAACATACAAATGGATCCTACTAGTGTGGGAACTGCAGACCTGATCATGTAGCATACCCTGAAAGCCAAATAGGCAAGAGAACACACAAAAAACTGTCCAAGGGGCTTTCCAAGATTCCAGAAAGAACTCCTTTGGAATGTTCTGCTAATTACAATAAGAACATACTCTGTGTCCATTGCAAAGAGTTCCTTTTCAAAACTTTTCCTCAAGCAAACTGGGAGAAAAAAAAATCTTTAAAACCAAGAAGTATATCTCAAGAGACAGGATACATGTTGATTGGATCCCCAATCAGACTTAACAAAGTAATGCATAGAATCTGCTCATTCTCTCACTACTATGCCCCATCTGCTTTCAGCCCTTCACATACCTGTGATCAGCTAAGTCATCTCTGCAAGAGTAGATTGGCTGTGCCTTTAACGTTATGATTTTGATCAATAAGATACACAACAGGGCTTTGAACCCCTTTAGAACCTTGGTAACCTTGGTAACCTTAAATGTTACCAGAAACAATTCATTCAAGTAACAGCTAAATACTTAACTGAATGAACAAACCATGGAGAGATACCTAGTGGCCCACAAAGGTACCTGTGAGGGTATCCAATGGAGACAGAGGCAGAAAGCAGCAAGTAGTGTCAGCTGAGCGGCAAAAGGAAACAATAGAAGTCCAAAGACATGGATTTAGTTGAATTTCACAGATTTATTTCCTGACTTGCCTCTACTGTCTGTATAAAACTGGAGAAGTCAACTTGTACATATATATGTGTAGACTTATTTTTAATACAAACTTAAGAATGGAGAGAATTAATTTTTGTCCATATTCACAGTATTTAGTACATAGTCTCATTAAGATCATTTTCATACAAGTATATAATGTGCATTAAGAATATTCTTCCTACCCTCTTAACCACTACATTTCCATCCATCTATCCTCCCGTTAGTTGCTTTCATTTCTCTAGACAGTTTTGCTTCTGTAGAAAAGCTTAACTGTTTGAGTCTATCCCCCATCTGTAACATGGAATGAAAAGAGTATGTAATTCACAGGGTTGTCGTGGAGATTAAAAGAGATAATTACGGTCAATCTCATAGCCAAGTAGCTCTTGCCTCTCTGCTCAGATGTGCAGTGAGATGTTCACCATCTGCAGGAAGCATGCCTAAACCACAAGGTTTGTTTTCAATAGGGAAACACTTTCTCTAAAGGTTGAGCTGCCACTTAAGATAACAGGGAGCTGCATTCTCACAAAGAGGAAAGGAACCCTATAGACTCTGGCTTTGTGCAGACCAGCTGATCACTCCTCTAACCTGAGTGTGATCACTCCATGTGCCGGTAGCCTTGGGAAGCCAATCTTCTGGGGCACCATAAATCGATAGCTAATGTACATTAAATATGTCAGCAAGTTAACAAAGAGACAGCCAGGTTGGTCCTTTTGGCACTCATAGTCTCTCTGGCAGCCAATTTATAAGCTAAATTGAATCATCAGCACCCAATTAAACTCACCCTGCATCAAGGTGCAAAACGCTCATTTTTATTTTCTTCATGATGGAAGAGAAACAGAGAATGAAGAGAGGGTTCTCTTCTCTCAGCCGTGTAGTTCCTGGAATTAAGGAGTGCCTTACTCTTCAAATCATCTCACTTCCTAAGTCAAGGGATGTAAGGAAATATGACATTTCTAGTTCTTACATATTTATCTTGGTTACTCATTAAACTCCCACTGACTCTATCAAGGTTAAAAAATTTATCTGCATAGATCTCAATATCCGCTGCAGTCCCCAAACAGCCATAAGCTAGCAGCTTGTGTAAAGGAACTTCATCCAGCAAAGGAGTTCATCATTTCTGGATGGGACCAGCCAATGAAATATTAAAGTCAACCACCTCCACTAGAAATCAACTGCTTTGCCTATCTAGGACACACACTAGAAGGTAGTCAACTAAAGAGTCTTATCATCTATCCACTCACCACTGGTTGCCTGCTTCAACCCTTCCTAGTAGCCTCATATACCAGGCAGTATAGACCAGTTGGGAGTATTAGATTCAATCTCATGTCTACCTGGCATATGATTTATAGTCCCTTATCCTTGTATGCAGCAACCAAGTCCTTCAGAACTGATGTTTGCCCGAATATGCTCCTGACATCAGTAAAGCCCTTTTCTCTAAAGACTGTGGATCAAGATTGTCCTGGCTGCTTCCCCTTTCTGGTCCACTTTAGGTATGATAAGATTTGGATTCCTTCAAATCAGACCCTGAAACAAGGCTTTGGGTATACAATCATGTGAGGAAGGATGGTAAGGGAAAAGAGGAAATCAATGAGAGACTGTACTAATAAATAGGTTAAATAGTATAAACAACTGGTATTCAATGCTGCTACCCATGGTCAAAAGATGATATGGAGACAAACTGGAGTTTTCAGGTTAGGAAGGTGGAGATAAGACCCATAAATTTCCATCTCTCCTTAGTGGTTGAAGACTACTGCTTCAGCATCCAAATTTCTCTGTAAACAAGGACTACCCAAGAAAGCCTTGGGCAGAGAGACCTCAGGAGGCCATAGGATAGCCTTCTGGATGGTACATCCTTCAAGTACACCTCAAATATGGCAACATAGTTGAATATATGGTACTAAATCTATAGACCACAAGGTCTCAGTTGTGCATTGTATTAATGTATTAATGTATGTATTAATGGAAGACAGAAGAGCTGGCTCAGTGGATAAAGGCCCTTGTCGACCTTGATGATCTAAGTTTGATCCCCAGAAGCCACATGGTAGAAGGACAGACCAATGCCCACAACTTGTCTTCTGATTTCTGCACATATGCCACGGCACATACGTTCCCACATACAGACAGGAAGATGGAAGGAAGTGGGATGAATTGATGAAGGGAGGGGAGAGAGGAAAAGGAGAAGGGAAGGGAGGAGTACAGGGATAATTACTCTATATGCGTGTAAAACTAGGAAAAATTTCTATTATATGCTTTAAAATGGAATTGTAAAAAAGCAGTATTCTTATTTCACAAGTGGAATTGATGAAATTTTGAAAAATTACAAAAAAAACTACAAAGAAAGTCATAGAAGATGGATTTTCAACTCTCAACACCCTCTTTTGCTGGGACAAATGATTCTTGTTCCTCCTAAAGCAGCAATGACTTGCTCTGCTGTGTGCAGGGGCAAAGAGACTTTGGAAGGAACATCTTTCTAACTCTGCTTCACATACCACCACAAATCCACTAACAACATCCACTGCTAAGCCATAGCAGATACGTAGTTTTCATCTGTTCATTCTACTAAGGCAAACAGAAAAGAGTCACATTGGTCTCTTGGAAAGTACAGAAAATAAGTCCATTAGATGCTGAGCTAATCTAGGACAAGGACCTTATGAATCATCATTTTGTCTTCAATACCTGGTGCAGAATGTGGTATGTTAAAAAGGCTTTTAGTATTCTTTTCAATAAATGGATAAAACTTAGTGTCACTAAGTTTAAGAAATACATAAAGGGCATTAGGGCTAAATATAAAAACAAGAGAAAAAACACATCAGGCAAAGAGAATTTGGATGTTTTCCCATTTCCCATTAATCCTATTAACCTAGAAATCTGAACAGAAATTTCCCTTTTCTTCTCTGAACTGGTATAGCTAATGCTTAGAGTTCCCGCTCCTTCTCTAGAGTACTCCAAGCATTTACCTTTTAAAGCCTTGATAGGGTTGTTGATTCTTTCCCAGATCCCATAGCTAGAGGTACTCCACCTGATCAGTTTATGTTCCACACTGTACTTGGTTCCTAGTTAGTGTTTATTCTCATCCAGGATATGATGAGGTACACCATTTCTTCAAAATTCATCTCTACTCCAGTTGGAGATGGTCAGTACAAGTTCAGAGTTGCTGTTTGCTACAGACGACATGATGAATACATGACATTCAAGTCAGAAAGCACCTACTTGTAATGCTAGGATGTGAGATAGATTGAAAGTTTATGGTCAGCCTGGCAACACAGCAAGACATTGGCGCAAAGAAAAATAAAGTAGCAATAACATGCCACTCAACAACAACAAAAAAAGACATCAATTCCTATTCTATGGCTTTGGGTTGCAGAGACTGTTTTCAAGGTCTCTCTAAACCTAGATCAAAATATTCTTTAATATGAACTTGAAGTCAGTATTGCTCTTTTCCATGAAATCTTTCAAGGAGAGGGGAAGGACAACAAAATACTCTGAGTTCCTGACTGTCAGATTTGTCTCTGTCTCTTCCAGAGAATAGCCTAAAACCTCAGAAGCCCAAAAGTGCTAGGAGTGACTTCCTATTCCAGGCAGAAAGCATCTAAACAGCTTCTCATTCCCTGACCTAGTACAACAACTGATAAAGTAAAATAACTTTGCACACCAAGAAACTGAACCAGCAAACAGCCAAGTAGAATTTAAACTCAACAATTAGATACCTGAATTTAGTGAGTTTTGTTTTGTTTTGAGACTTTAGTCCCACAATATAGTCCAAGCTAAACTCTAGCTACTTCTTGTGTCAGCCTCCAAGGCTATGAATGTGTTAAACCGTAACTATTTTAATTTAAGTTAAAGTGAGGAATCGCATACAAATATTTAAAAATCCTATCAAAAATTTTACTTCAGATCATCTAATGAGAGCCAAATTAAGATGTTATAACTGGTCCAAAGAAGTTGAAGAACACATGCACACACACACACAAACACACACAGTGATGCTGACAGATAGCACATAGACAGGTTTGCATGCATATAGAGACATCTATGCATAGATGATAGATAAATACATATAGATGATTCAGGATATACAGATATCTCTATCTAGCCATGAATATTGAAGTAAATTTCCAGTGAAGATAAAACTCTCTTCCACAGAAGGGAAATCAAATGCATCTAACCTCAATATAATTACATCTCTAGATCAGGGATTATTTCATTTGCCTCACAATTAGGTCTCCACAAGTCTCTACTTCCATTTCTGAAAAGAAGAGAACAGTGAATATTTACAAAATAGGCAAAGGCAATAAAAGGCACATAACCCTCTACAATCAGACAACCATTGTCAAGAAAACATCTGTTTCAGAAAAAGGATGCCATCATCTTTTTCTCATCTCAGAATCTCTCTGGATTTTTCCTGTTGGTAGCATGACCTGGAATAGGGAGGACTGATCTGAGCAAACTCTGTGGCTTTCCAGTCTATTTTTTCCAAACTTGCACCATTTCCTGCATTAAAATGAGCATTGAGATCTCATTCTATCCAAGGGTCCATTTGATCTCTACACTTAAGGAGGTCAGAAGAGATGTTGAAAAGACCTCTGGAAACTAAGAAAACTCAAGAATTGCTGAAACTCTTAGCAGAGTAAAGTCACAGTGGTCAGTTTCTCCATTCTCAAAGAACTAATGACAAGGGGAGTCACTGGGATAGAAAGGGTAATGAGATCCCAAACAGAATGACCTGCTGGGATCCTCACAGAAGTAGTACTCAAAGAACAAAAATTAATTCTGGCTAATTTCTGAATATTTGTCAAGAATTCCAAATTCACTTCCTTCCCAGTATATCAAGACCAAACATGTATGAATCCATCATGGTGGTTTCCAGTGGACTAGTCATGGTGGAAAAGAAAAACAGGGCTCATGTGAGATCTAGCCACACAATGATAACAGAAAATTTAATGAGGATAAGGCTGTGCAAACACATGTTAGTAGAGATTTGAAGACAGTCTAAGAGGACAGCAAGGAAGACTCAAGGGTGTATAGTTAGATAGTGGGGCTGGGTATTAAAGGACCTAGCATTAGCCAGGTCAAAGGAGTTGGGTGGAAAGCCTCCTGTGCTGGAGAAATGCTTTGACAGCCAGAAATAAGTTAAAGTTACAGAAGAGAAACATGGATTCATTTCCCTAGGCTCTAGTGCATCCTGACTCATAGTAAATTTAGTGATCTTGATTCAGAGGAATGAGTCTGATTTTCTTTTCTCTTCAGGTCTTCTTATAGATGCTCGCCTACTTCTTGTCAACTTCAGAGGCTATCTAGTAGAAGGATTTGTGTTGTCCCCAAAATATGACTATAGTTGCATGGAAGAACAATGACATCATTCTGGAGAAGGATCCATCTGGAAACTGAAAGTCAGGAAGTTGCCTGGTCCGTGTAGAAGTGGAAAGCGAGACTAAAAACTTGATAAGACAATATAAAAAATCTTCAGTGAAGGATTGGCACATACCAAACTAATTATGAGGCAGTCTATCTTGCTGTCTCTCTAGCTGTTTACTGTAGTTTGCAAAAATCTGTGACTTTATTTATTTTTTGGAACAATCATGAGATTTGTGATTGGCTCTTTGCATAGTAGATTTTACCATACCTCTTGTATAATCAAAAATAAGAAAAAGCTCTTTCATTAGTAAAACTGAATCTTTCACTTAAAAACTTATTTTCAACCACTCAGAAGAACACCAGTTGTTGGTGCTTATTTTTTCAATTAACATTTTTTCCCCAATCATACAAGCTCAATATGTACCCTGGTCCTCTCCCTCCCTCCACCCTTCCCCAGTCCCCTTTACACCCTTCCCCTTTTCCCCCTTCTTTTCACCCCCCTCCCTTCCCCTCTCCCAGTGCCTCCCCTTTCTCCCCTCCCATCTCATGGAGCATTCTTTTGTGTGAATGCCAAACTTCCCTCTGAGTCCTCCACTCTAGTGAGATGTATAGACTCATGGCATAGCCCAGAGTCCTGTCTTGGGCTCCCTTTTAGTGTGGAAACACTATTATGACCGTTAATCTCTTGCCTCTAAGGATCTTACTGCCTGTGATCCATGCTAGACTTTGGGGGGCTCGATGACATGTCCACCATTGCACAGGTCATGCAAAGTCTGATTATGGCTACTGCGGCCCTAACTTGTGTGGAGTATCTTGCATATCGTTGGTCCTCCCCATTTTTAGGCTTTTACAATCTTTTTTTTTTTTTTTTATTCAACTGTGCGCATGTTCGTATGTATGTGCGCGCGCTCGTGTGTGTCTGTGTGTGTGTGTGTGTGTGTGTCTGTGTATGTGTAGAACCACGGACGAATTCGCGAACCACCATGGATGCCTCCACCTCCTTCTGCCCCAGGATTCACAGGCTCCGCCCTACCAGGACCGGAAACGCAGGCCGCCCCCTACTTCCGCCTGGCGTCTATACGTGGGATCTGGGATCCGAACTCAGGACCTTCCGCCTGCAAGGCGGAGGCATAACCCCTGAGCCACCTCTCCAGCCCGGCTTTTACAATCTTGCTGCTCCTTCTTCCACAAGTTTCCCTGAGCTTTAGGATGGGGAGAGATTTGGCTGGTCTGGTTCAGGTGATCTTTTTCTTATTTTTGATTATACAAGAGGTATGGTAAAATCTACTTTGATGTTCTGAATTATGGTTTGTTGTTGTTTTCAGTCTTGTTGTTCCTGCACTGCCCTTGGCTCCATCCTGATTGGTATTGAAGGTCATCTCCTAACCAAAGATAAAAGGATGTTTAAATGAAGATCTTACCATAAGAGGAGATTCAAAGATGGAATAGGAGTAGGAGACTGCAGTGATGGGGGATGGGGGGTTCGGTGTCCCATTTGCAGGATGGTTACCATCTATCTGCCAGTCCTTATACCCTCCCTGATTGGTGAGATCAAACCTCCTCAGTCTCAAGTGACCAGGACGGAAAGTGAGTGAGCTTCACTAGATGTCTCACTACTTACTAGCAATACTTGATGGTGACCTATTTTTTCTACTGAAGCATGATCCCCTCTCTCCTTATTTCTGGGGGGCCCCTCCCTCCCCTTCCTTCCTGTTTATAATCTTTGTGATTACTGTAGGTATTTTACTGATTTATCTTTGAATATGTCATGAAGTGGGTTTGGTACTAGGATCTACCTATTAGGGAGTACATACGGTGTTTAATTTTCTGTGTCTATATTAAAAAAATCGTTATAGATGCTTGCATTAATAAGATGCTTTTTAAGAACAGCAGCTGTGGGGCAGGAGAAGTGGCTCAGGGATTGCCTTGAAAGCAAAAGGACCTGAGTTTAGATTCCAGATCCCATGTAAAAACTCTGAGGAGAAATGATATGATGATGACCTTCAATTGGAGTGCCTAGAAAAACTCAGAGCAAATCGATAAGGAGGTAGAACAAGCCAGAATAATTCCCAAAGTCACCCTTGGGCCTCCACAGGCACACGCACTCAAATGCCCTCTTCCACCTATACCTACACCCACAAACACATTCAAACAGCCACAAAAAATAAAAATAAAAAAAAGAACAGCAGCTCTGTGAGTCTGTGGTATTACATAAAGAACTTTTAGTTGACTACAGCCTTTCTACAGCTATTCACTTCAATGTTACATCCTAAGTATAACTATACTAACTACATGTATATACTAACTATAAACACTTTGTGAGGCTATTTAATGTTAATGACACCTGAATGGGGTAAGCAGAAATAGTGGTGGTCTTGCTGAAGAGGAAATGAAGGTTATGAAAATGGAAGAGGCACTGCCTAGCAATGAAAGAGGATAGATGTAGGCAGAGAAACCAAGTGGTCGAAAACACAAGCCCAAGGGTCTATCTTAGATCTCAAGACTCTTACTTTCTCGATAACTTCAGGATTCTGTTAAATGTCTATGAGGATGATGTGAGAATTCACTCAATGGAGGCAGGAGTAGAAAGTGATTGGCACAAAGTGTAACTATCTGTCATCATCGTCATCCAAATGGCCATGCGTGCTCAGCAAAGAAATAAGTCACACAGCATACTTTTTCTCGGAGAACTGGTATAATTGTGAGTCATGGCAGAAGCTGAGTTCTCTGCTAGGTTGTCAAGTCCCCTTTCTAAGTGCAAACCAAAAAGGAAGATATTTTTTCTCTGGACTTTAATGCAGCTATTTTGTTTGGTTTGCCCACATGAGGATTTTGCAAATAAGATCTACAGCTGTAAAGTTCGGGCATGAATGCAAGAACAGAGAGTACTGCACTACAGTGAGTTCCCCACACTTGTTTCCTTGTCTTTATCTACAGAGGAGCTTGGAAATTTCCATTATGCCACCTGGAATCTGTTTTGCCACAGGGAAAAGCATAACTTCCTCGAGATGATGATGTACAGTCTATTCTTCTAATAAGATAGGCTCCAAAAGTAAGTACAATAAAGCAATAGTCAGACATTAAATCTGGATACCCTTTTCCAGAATGGATACTGATTTATTCAGATGCACCCACACGCACACACCCTTGCAGACTACATTCTCGATGCTTGGCATTGCACCCAGATTATGAAATGGGGAATCTGATTTTTTTTAAATGATGGCACAAATGAGCTAGTGAAAGGATATTTTGGGAGAAAAATTCTCTTTAAAATGAGATGATTCTCACCTCACCCATATTGCAAAGTAAATGCCCAGGCAAAATAAGACAACTCTTCGAAAGTATTTTTTTTTTTGTATTGTGTGTGTAAGTGCATATATACGTGTGTGTGTGTGTGTGTGTGTCTGCTGGGAGGAGGGCACTGTGTGTGCCTGTAGAGGCCCAAGGATAACTTCAGGGATCATTCTGAATTGCTCTACCTCTATTTTGCTTTGCTTCGTGGTTTCTCAGGCTCCAACGTCCAAGACCAGAAATGCAGGCCACTACCATTTCTTTCCAACCTTTTTATGTGTAATGTGGGATCTGAACTCAGGACCTTCTGTTTTGAGGATTAAGCCATGAGCCATCACTCCTTCCCCTGAAAGTATTTTCCAGAGCAATACTGAGGTTCCGTGACAGGTTTCATGGAGGAATCCCAAACATGTCAAGTGACTGTATGACTAGAACTTGTAGTTATCTCTTATTCAATCATTGTGTATTTATGTCCTGCTAAACGAACTTTGGAAAGCAACACTAGCATACTAGGCAATCTTTAACTGGCAACATCCTTTAAGTTGTATGTCCAATCCCCTCCTTTGACAGATGAGAGACTGAACTGCTCAATGGAGAGAAACCACAAAGATGGCTAGTGGGCTAGTTAGATATAGGTGCCAACTTGACAATTTGAAAGCTGACCACTGAACACATCTGTGAGGAATTATGATTTAAGGTAAGTCCTGAGCAAGCCTGCAGGAGATTACCTAATTGTTGTGGGAAGAACCAATCCATAGTGGGCAGGACCACTTCAGTTCCCTGAGCAGGTAGATAAGATGGAGAGAATTGGTTCAGTACTGTGGCATACTTTGGCAGACTTAATAGTCTGGCAAAGTGAGGTTTTCCCCTCTCTCAACAACACCTGTGGATATGGTGTGACCATTTCCCTCAGTTCCTTGTATTGATATGATTCACACTTTGAGAGACTGGGAAGTGGGCAGCACCTTTGAAATAATTATGTATCACAAAGCATGTACGCAGATTTGAAAACTAGCCTTTTGGATACATGCCAGACATTCTATGTAACAACAGCGGGATTCCAAATCAAACCCAGCTCTGCACCCAAGTCTTCTCCTAATAGGCAGCATCCAAACACACCTGGAACTTGATGGCACCCTAGTCTTGTCTTTTTCTCACAAAGCACCTGCCATGGAGAATTTCAATTAGACTGTGGTGTACATTTCCAGGTAAAGCATTCAGAAGCCTCCTTGCTCAATTATCAACTTGCCCAGAAGACTGAGGACTCCAACAGGGTACCTCCCTGCTCAAGGTACAGCTGCCAACAGCAACGGGATGTTCTCTGTGAGCCTGAGTGGTGCTGGAGTTGCCAGGTGTCATTAAACTGTCAGACCCCTTCTTGGAGCCCTAGTCGCCGACAAGCTAATTGTCAGGTGTTGAAATCAACAAGCCTCAAAAGGTTTTACCACTGGCCTCCTCCTGCCTCCTGCATTGTTGTTCTTCCTACTGAGGCTGCCTGGCTCTGTTTCACTGCTTGAAATCTTCGAGTGCCTTTGGCATTATAGTCCAGAGAACCTGCATTCATTTGAGCATAACCAGCACTACACATAATCAAGAAAGTAAATCTCTTGCAACAAACACATGTGATGTACATTTCAAAAACAAAGCATGTTTTATTACCTGCTGATTTATCTTCTATAACATGATGACTCTTGCCTTTTATGAAAGAGGGAGAGGAAGAGAAGGGGTGAGGGAGAAAGAAACAGAGGAAGGGAGGCAAAGGAGGAAGGAATGATGGAAAGAAGGAAGGAGAGAAGAGGAAGGAAGGCAGGAAGGAAGGCAGGAAGGAAGGAAGGAAGGAAGGAAGGAAGGAGGAAGAATGAATGAGGAGGAGGGAGGGAGGAAGAAAGGAAGGGAGGGAGGGAGGGAGGGGAGGAAAAAGGGAGGGAGGGAGGGAGGGAGGGGGAAGGGAGGAAGTGAGGGAGGAAGGAGGAGGAAGGAAGAGGGGGGGGGAGAGGTATGGAGGAGGGAAGTAGGAGAGGGGAGGGAGGAAGGAGAGGGCGGGAAGGGAGGGAGGGATGAGAAGAAGGAAGTAAGCAGGAAAGGAGGGGGATAAGGAAGGGGGGAGTAAGGAAGGGAGGGAGGGAGGGAAGGAGGGAGGGAAAGAAGGAAGGAGGGGGAGGGAGGGAGGGGAAGGGAAGGAGGGAGGAAGGAAGGAAGAAGGGAGGGAAGAAGGGAGGGAGGAAGGGAGGGAGGGAGGGAGGAAGGAAGGAAGGGAGGGAGGAAGAAAGGGAAGGAAGGAAGGAAGGAAGGAAGGAAGGAAGGAAGGAAGGAAGGAAGGAAGGAAGGAAGGAGGGAAGGAAGGAAGGAGGAAGGGAGGGAAGGAAGGAGGGAGGGAAAGAGGAAGGAGGGAGGGAAGGAGGAAGGGCAGAAGAAAGAGAAAAGAAAGAAAGAAAGAAAGAAAGAAAGAAAGAAAGAAAGAAAGAAAGAAAGAAAGAAAGAAGAACCTAAATGCTAATCTATAGTTTCCATTAGGATTTGAACCTCACTGTTTCCCAAAGGTTCACATACTAAAGGTTTGACTGGTTGGTGCACTGGCTTTTGGAAAATGCTTGGATCATAGGCATTTTACCTCATCAATTAATCACTGATGGCTTCATGAACTTTTTAAGATTGCATTACACACTGCTGTAATAAAAAACCTGAGCCATAACCCACAGAATGGGAGAAAATCTTCACTAACCACACATCTGATAGAGCTCTGCTGTCCAGAGTGCACAAAGAACTTAGAAAACTAAACACCAAGGAAACCAATGGCCCAATTAAAAAATGGGCCCTGGAACTTAAAAGAAACTTTACCAGGGATGAAATTAAAATGTCTAACAAATATCTTAAAAAATGCTCCACTTCCTTAGCCATCAGGGAAATGCAAATCAAAACTTCCCTGAGATATCATCTCACCCCAGTCAGGATGGCAAAAATCCACAATACGAACAACAACAAATGCTGGAGAGGATGTGGAGAGAGGGGAACTCTCCTACATTGCTGGTGGGAATGCAGGCTCATACAGCCACTCTGGCGAGCCATCTGGAGATTCTTAAAGAAATTAAAGATTGAAATGCCATATGACCCTGCTATTCCACTTTTGGGAATAACCCCACATACAGCAAAAATTCACCTTGATAGCACAAGCACGACCATGTTCATAGCAGCACTGTTTAGCAAAGTCATGGAATCAACCCAAATGTCCAACAGTTGACGAGTGGATAAGGAAACTGTGGTACATCTATACAATGGAGTACTACTCAGCCATCAAAAATGATGAGTTACTGGAATTGCCGGGAAATGGATGTCATTAGAAACAATTATATTAAGTGAAGTATCCCAGACCCAGAAAATTAAGTGCCGTATGTACTCCCTAATAGGTGACTCCTAGTACCAAACCCACCCAACCCACCTAGAGACACTCAAAGATAAACTTCTGTAATACCTACAGTAATTGCAAGGATTATGAACAGGAGGGATGGGATAAGAGAGCCACACCAGAAACAAGGAGAGAGGAGACCATGTTACAGCAGAGAAAATAGGCCTCCATCAAGGACTGCAAGGGGTGACATCCAATACCCATCAGGATGGAGTGAAGGGCATTGCAGGACCAGCAAAACCGCAAAAGAAAATCAACAAACCACAATCCAGAACTTCAGAGACTCTATATCAACCACCTAGAACTAGGCCAGACTAATCTCTCCCCATCCTGAAGCTCAGGGACATTTGCGGAAGAGGGGGCGGTAAGAGTGTAAGAGCAAAAGGATGGGAGGAGCAATGATTTGCAAGATACTCCACACAAGTTAGGGCCGAAGCAATCGTAATTGGACTTTGCATGCCCGGCGCAATGTCCAACACACTATTGACCTCACAAAGTCTAGCATTTGCTAAAGGCACCAAGATCCTTGGAGGCAAGGGATTGACAGCCACAGTAGTGTTCCTATGCTTAAGGGGAACACAGGAAAGGGTTCAGGGAAATGCCACTGGGTCCTTGTACGTCATATGAGAGGAGGGCCCAGAGGAGAGTCAGGCATGCACAAGAAAGGACTCTGGGAATTGGGGCGGGAGGCACGGGGGGGATGGGGAGGGAGGGGTGAGGGGAGGGGGAGCAGGGGGTTCGGGGGGAGGAGGAGGGAGGGAGGGAACTGGTGTACCTAATAAGTTTGTATGAGCTGAAATAATAATAAAAAATGTATTAAAAATAAAAAAAGACCCAGGGGAAAAAAAAAAAGAAAAATGCATTGATTTAAATCAACTGCTATAACTCAGCCTTGAGAAAGAAGTGGGCTAATACTTTCATCTGTGAAACAGAAAGCAACTTTCTTGACTTCTCTTTAGTGCTCTTGCTTTTGGAAACAAGGCACTTCAAGGGTCCTCCAGAGAGTGTGAAAAGCGGCCAGTGGAAGCTCAGAGAGATGGGGCTCAGGGCTGAAAGAGGAAACACACTTAAAAGAGTGACTTCTGAGTGTAGAGTGCCTTCAGACTCACTGACAATTTTCACAAACATGGGCACTTCAGAGATGGAAAAGAGTAGCAAGAACCCATACATTTGTGCTATATGCGCAAGCTTGAATGAAAGATGATAAAGTAAAGATAGCAATGCATGTAGAGATAAGATACCAAAGAGCTTTGAACACCACTAAAGGCTTGAACATTATTTTGTAGGTATAAGAAGCCAGAATAGCCATCTACTATTGAAAGATTTTAACATTGTGTACATCACATTTGAGGGAAATCCTTTTCTGCCAGTAGGCAGAATGGGTTTAGCCAAGAGTAGAGGAAGAAAAACCTCTATAGCATAGTTATTAAGAACATTTCAGTTTTTAAAAGTTGTATGAGACTAAAGCATCCATGTGGGAGATGGAAAGGCAGAATTGAGTTGAGAGATACTGAGGGGACTTCATTAATGACAGATTAAAAGAGGGGGAAGAAAAGACCACAGGCCAATGGACTGACCCTTAAGTTTCTGATTTTAGAGTTCAGAAGGATTCATGAATTCAGGAAGGTAGAGCAGGCATAAGAAGATAAAGAGAAGATATTCAGATACGCTAAGGGTGCAACTCAGTAGATGGAGATGTTTAGATTGAACTGGCCTGTACTTCTACAAGAAGTCAGGGAAGGAGTTAACAAAGGGAAAATCCTTCATATGGAGCCTTTAGTTGAAGCCAAAGACAAAGATGACAGTACCCTCTAAGAGCTGAGACATGACAGCACTTGAGTCCTACAAGGATCTCAAGAAGAAAAGACAGGAACAAGTAAAAAGCAAAGGTCCACACCATCCCCTTGTACTTTAACAAATTCCTCTACATTTTGTTAAATGTGAAGGGAAATCATAAATCATATTTTTTCTTGGAAGCAGGTTATTTGATATGAATAGAGGCAAAGGCCTTCACTTGTTTATACATATATTTGAAGAATCTATTCATCTCTCACTGTTTTGTGTGTGTGTGTGTGTGTGTGTGTGTGTGTGTGTGTGTGTGTGTGTAAGAGGGCACTTGAGTGTGTGAAGGTCCAAGTGTGACTTCAGGAATTATCCTGGATTGTTCTCCCTCCCTAATACTGTGCTCTGAGGATTCCAGGCTCCTCCTTCCAGGACTGATATGGTAGATTCCCACCCTATCTGCCAGTATCTGCCAAGCATGGACATGGAATCTGGGATCCAGACTCAGACCCTTCTGCTTTTGAGACAAAGGCTTTAGCCCCTGAACCATCTCTTCAGCCCTCATAGCTCAGTATGTAAGTCAAGGGGTCAAAAAGAGAGGACAAACTTTGTTCATCTAAATCATCCTTTTATTTCTCACACCTTCAACTTTCTCCTAATTAACGCTCTTCTAGATGCTCAACTATGAATATTTCTTTTTTTAAAAAAAAAGTGGTGCCCCAAATATGCTCTAAAGCCCCAGGTAGTCCTGTCTAGAAAGAGAGTCACAAAGAAACACAATCTGACAGCCATAAATATTTTAAGAGTATTTTCAGTTATTACTTAAAGAACATAAACAGGAATTGAGTTCATAATATACCCACAGTACCCCTAGCTCTTTTCCAACCCTCTTCTCATACCCAAGCAGCTACTTGGGAGCCTCATATTTAACTCCACCATTTCCTCCATATTCCACTAAAAAAAAAAAGAAAGAAAGAAACTTGAGTGCCTCCCCTCCTGTGAATTAACTGAACAGACAAACCCCCTATCAGGAGACGGGGAGAGAAAGGAGATGAGTAACAAAGACGAGGTTTAGCAATGAGCCCGGGAAGGCTGGGAAGGGGATATTGTACTATATTTCATCCTAGTTACACAAAAGCCATTGTTAACTTTTCAAAAGTCTCTTATGTTTATCCTCTTACATAACTCCCCATCACTGCCTCGATGAGATCCTCGGACCCACTGTCCATGTCTCTTTTAGATGAGCTGTGTTTGGAACATGGTTTGAGCATTATCCCCAAAGGTTCATGATCTTCATGTTTTATGCCCTGAGGGGACCTTGAGGTGGCTGGTAGTGGTTTTCAGAGGTGACGCCCAGAGGAAGGTGGTGGGTCATTGGGAATGCTGCCCCCTGAAGTGACCAGCAGTGTTCATGAGATACTGGTTGGCTCCCTTGAGAGGAAATTGTCATAAAAAGAGCAAACCTGGCCGCCTCTCCCAGGCGTCCTGTCTCTCCACGTGATCTAGTCGGCACATGCTCCTGCTGTCTAGATGTCAGCTGCCATACGTCGTCCCAGAGGCTGAACAGATGGAGCGTTCCTAGTCGTGGGCTTTCAGCTTCTAGACCTGTGAGCTAAATAAGCCTCCGTCTGTATAAAGCGCCTGTTCTTTTATAGCAATACGAAACAGGCCAAGACACCAAGAAGCCAGATCCCGCTCTGGATTCATCCTTTTGGTCATGCCAAAGCCAACAGTGGACACGTCACTCCAGCCCCGCCCCTCCCAAAGCCCCATCTTACAGTGCAGGCTTACAGAAGGCACTGTGCCTAGTGGGTGTGGGCCACCTAGGAAACCTGGTGTCTTAAGCATACTCCATGCACAGCACAGAGTTTACAAAGGCCTGCACTGGCTCGGCAGTAAACTTGAATTGAGTTGGAATCCCAGAACCCACATGGGGAGAAAAAGAACTGACTTTTGAAGGTTTTCCTCTGACCTCCATGTCTTTCTATCTGTCTCCCTTTCTCCCCCCCCCCCCCGCCTCTCTCTCTTTCTCTCTCTCTCAATCCCCTCTCTCACAAACAAACAGCAATAACAAAGAACAGGAAGGACAGAAATCCATGAAGATTTCAGTAAGGGGAAAAACAAATCCTGAACTTCATCTGCTCAGTCGCTTTCCCACAGATGCAACCTCCTGCAGCCTCAGGCAGTGACCTTCCATAGCATACGGTGTTCTTGATGCACGACTGTGTGTCTTTTCTAGGACTACGCTTTTTGTTGAAGTCACACCATCTCATGCTTCCTCCCTACCAACAGAACCTCACTGCCAGATGCACAAATTTTAAAAGAAATAGTGGAAACCTTAGCCCCCTTCTCTTCAAAGATAATTAAGTATGCATTATTCAAAAATCCTATACCACTGAGCCTTATGTTGGAGACAATTTTGTCTGGGGTTTTCTTTTCCCAAGGAAGGACATGCAACTCGGTCTTCCACTGACTGTCTTATTTCATCCTTCCCTCGCTGTCGAAGTGCTTGAGTTGATAGGAAGGCCAAGAGAAAATTAACTCTTCATAGCACACAATCATAAATCTAACACCAGATAGTCCTTTCTAAGTCACAGCATTTAGATGAAAGGGGAGAATAGATACAGTAGCGACAGTTCTTCACATGTTTGGAGCAAGAGTTGGGGGTTGGGACAACCTGGTTTCATTCTCTGCCAGCAAAGTCAGGGACTTGAGTTGATAATGTGTTGAAGCCTTATTTACATGGCACATCTTAGGGAAATATTGCTGCAAAATTTAAAAATGCTATCAGCACCAGGTGCATGCTAAGAGTTTAAGTAGCACTGTTCATTTATTCTAATGGATCAATTATGGTAATACCCTTATCTATTGGGAATTACCTAGAAAAGAAATGGAATGGCAGAAGATGTCTCCAGTGATGTTTTATCACTGCTCACTCCTGCAGGGGAGCATTCATCCCAGAAGGGATGTTCCCAGAAACCCCAGGAGGCTCCAGAGTTCTACTGGTTCTCAAAATGCATCTTAATATCTGGAGGGTCCCTTCTAACACTCACTGGACCCGCTTCCAGATGCTGGCTGAGTTCTAATAGGTTTCTAAATCATGCCACTGCTTCTATTTCTAGCCTGAGCACCATACTTTAAGATCTACGATCCTATCTGCACTCAAAAACATGAACTTGCACACATACATACATACCATATCACACACACAGTAAATGAAGAAATAAATGAATAACTCAAGTCCATGGTCCTCAAGCTTGGAAAATGACTTAGTGGTTGAATGCTTGCTATGCAAGCATGAGGACCTGAATTTGAATCCCCTGTGTCCATATAAAAAGCTAATCATGGTCATCTACATGTCTACAGGGACCCCAAAGCTGTGTGGGGAAGAGACAAGAGGATCACTGGGGCTTGCTGGCTACTAGCCTAACTCTAGGTTCAATGAGAAAACTTGTCTCTGGAGAATAATGTGGGGCATGATACAGTAGGATACCCAGTGCCCTTCTCTGGCTTCCACTAGCAAGTGTTCACCATGTCCACTTACAGGTGTACACACGCACACACACAGAGTCCTAGACAACAAGCCCATAGAGCATGGGTCAGACCTCACGGGCTATGGAATCAACCAGCCCAGGCTCTCCCAGCCCAGCTAACTCAGTGGCAGAGTCTAGGAAGCTGTCCTAAGCCCTTAAAAGAGACATGATGCCCACCCATGAGTGAGGATGACATCACAGCCCAGTTGTCATCGTAGGGAAAAGGGCCGCAGAGCCTGACGTGCATGTTAGCCACAGCAGGCTCTGTATTCTGCGATTTCAGATGGGCAACAGCAGCAGCAGCCACAAGCAGCCCGTCGCCAAGGTGAGACTTCAGCAGCAGGGAACCAGAAAGGTCTATGGAATGAGTCAGAGCTGGCACAGGTTAGAACATCAGCACCAAATGTAAGTCAAAATACAACACAGAATAATAATGTTGACAATACCTGATATCAAGTGAGCACAACCAGGATGCCAGCTGCCACCCCAAGATATGCCATGCCTGCATTTAAATCTCACGATGAGCTCACCTCAACATTGCTGTAATGGGATTCGTTTCTAATAAATTTTACGACCCACCTTGGGATGGTCCAACAGTGATGGGAAGAACTGGGATTCTAACCAAGATCCAACCCTAGGAGGGTGACAGGAGTGGCATTTTAATGTGTCTCAGTGTTCTTCAACTCCTAAGACATTCCATCATCGGTGCTGTGCTGTCCTGCCACAGCTCTAGGTAGGAGAGATCAGGTGCACATCTCTTGGGCTTTTGTGCATGTTCAACAGGCAACAAGACGTGTAGCTGGGCCCAACCACCAACACCGATTCTCTGCTTGTCCACATTATTTTCTGTGACTTTCCATCCTCTACGAGAAGCAGAGAGCTGGTTGTAAGTGCAGGTGATAAGAGCGAGTCCTCGTCTTCACTCAGAGAGTGACTGAGCATTCAGCACTAGCCTTGTGGTCCACAGGAAACTTCTGCTGATGAGAAAGGCATTGGGTTTGATTTCTAAGAGTTGCAACTTACTTACTAGATGCCCATGAACAAATCGTCTGAGTAATATTATGAAAACTCCAGTTGGGCTGTGATTACCTGTGGGAGCCAGGAAAGATGTAAAAGCAAAAGAAACAGAAGTAAAAAGGGGATTAAACGCTGCAGCACACCCACCCCTCACACCACTTCAAGGATTTACTCATGCACCTTACAACAAAGAGTGGTATTTTCAAAACCCACAGACCAGAGGGAGATTAAAAAGTGATACAGCTTGAAAACTGACAACGATTATAAAAAGAAATAAAGAAAGAAAATTGTGTTTTGGGAGCTCTATTGTGTGCTGGACATTCTAATACAAGGATTTAAATAAATTAGCATATTTAATTTCATCTTTTCTTAACAACACCATAGGACTGGTATGAATGTCCAGTTTTAGAGCTGAGCTTAGAGGAGTCAAGTTTCAGTGCTCTGTCTTTCCCTGACAAATGCCAGTAACATTTGGAAATGACAGAGCCAGGCATTTGTCCCCGTGAGTGATCCTGTGTTGCTCCTCCCGCACGGCCGACATTCTCTTTTTCCAAACTCCACATTCAATCAAATAACACAGATAGCTGAAAACTAGTCATGGTTACAGCACAGAAGTAAAAGAGGACTTCTGCCCTCCTTTCCCATCCTCCCATCCCAACCAGTATATCAGCACATTATTGTCCCCTGGTCAGTCTAACACTTCAATTTCTTTTCCAATGACATATGTCTCCAAGTAGACAACAAGGGTGTTATAGAAGGCAAAACTACTACTAATACTACCACTCAGCATCTCTAAGAGAAATCAAAGATGCTTTCATCAAAAATTGTGTTGACTTCACAAGACGCTTAGCTCCTTTCTTGTCCTTGCTCACTGAATGGGGTCACCCCATCCAGGTTAACAAGGTCCTATGGATGTGCTGGGACTCTACAGGTTTTACAGTGAGAGCTAACTATCAGCCCCAGGATATGAGCACACCAGCTGACTCCTGCTCTCCATCCCAGACTAAGGGTCAAGTAATGTGAGCCCACAAAGCGCTGAACCTTAATAAGGAGGCTCTTCACTTCCATCTCCAGGGTACATCTCTCCATGGGGCTATCAAAAGCCTTTCTCCCCAGACTTTTGAAAACGGAGATCTTTTTGAAATGGATACTGACTTTCTGTTGCCTTCTGTGGGTGGAAGCAGGAACGCTCATGGGGATCTGCTCCTCCCTCACTTTAGGGCTCCATGTCCCTCTGAGCAGGATGATTAAACTAATCAAAGAGAAGCCTTTATATCCTTCTGCCTTGAAGTCATGCTTCACACACCGCGCACTGCCTGGTGCTCATTAGAGTTTCGTACCTGAAGCTTCGTTCTCAGACCTTCAGAGAGTGGGGTATAAGAAATTCTGCTAACAGCCTCCTTTGCAATTCCACACGAGCCAAAAAAAAAAAAATACTTTCTTTTATGTTTCTTCATTTGACACACATGATTAAAAACAAAAGAGCTTCAAAACAATAGCAAGAACATTGCCCGTTCGCTATCTGACCTTCAGATAGAAGACATCATGTCCTGGTTGATAGTCTCAGATCTTCTCTCCGGCTAAACCTTCTAGACAGTGTGTCTTGTTCTGTTCACCAAGCAGCTCTGCATGAAGTTTTGAAATCTCGTTGTCCTGCTGAAGACACAAATGGTCTCAGCTCAAGTCAAGCAGCTAGTGGGCTGCGGCACTGGACAAGGTGTAGAGTCTGAGCACAGGATAAGCCTGAGAAGAGAAACTGCCCAGAGTCTCCCAATTCACTCTCCCGGAGGGAAGCTTTTCCTCTGCATGGCAAATGAAAATGGATTTTAGGAAACAGAACCTGACTTTAAATTCCCTAACTTTTTCATGGAAAATTGCTGTGTGTGTGTGTGTGTGTGTGTGTGTGTGTGTGTGTGTGTGTGTGTGTGTGTGTGTGTCTAGTCCAGAAGTCAATGGCAGGTGCCCTTCCCTGCATTATTTTTTGAGACATGATCTTTCTCTGAACCTGGAGTTACCAGTTGAGCTAGACTGATTGGCAAACAAGCCTCGAGGATCTTCCTGTCTCTCTCTCCTGAGCACCGGATATTACAGTTACTATATCACTATGTCTGGCTTTTTACACAGATTCTAGAAATCCAAGCTCAGTTCCTCATGCTTTCACTGTAAGATATCACAAAATTCCTCCTTATTAAGGAGACAAAAATTTAGGGGATGTCATAGTTAGATACCAGTGTCAACTTGGCAACCAAAGGCTCTGAGCTGTGGACACAGTTATGAAGAATTAGTAGTTGAGTTAGGCCTAGACCAATCCTGTGGGATAACGTCTAATTGAGGGGGAAGACTGAGCCCATAGTGGGTTGGATTAGTCCCTAGGCAGGTGAATGAGATGGAGGGAGCTGGTTAAGACAGTGGATATTATTCTGTATACTTGGCCAGACATGCTGGTCTGGTAAGTGAAGATTGTTCTTCTCAGTAGTCCTGTGGACGTGGTGTGGCCACTTCCCTCAGTCCTTGGCACTGTTGTGGGCTCTCCTGCCAAGCTGTAATCAGACAGTTGTAAACTGGAATAACACACCTTTGTTCCCTTAAGCTGTTCGTCATGAATTTATTGGCAACAATGCAGAGTAACTGTGGCAGGGGGCGTTGTGGCTTGAAAATGAAATGTCTCCCATGAGTTCATGCTACTTAAATGTTTGCTCATAAGCTGGTGGCACAGTTTTGGGAGCTGTAGAACTATAAGGAGCTAGAAGTGTATCAGTTGTGGGAAGACAGTGTGGCTTATACTCCAGCCCCAGCTGCAGATGGATCTGTTTCTTGATCCACTAGGATGCAAGTAAGACCCTCCTGCCATACCTCAGGCCCTCGGGTTGTGAATGCAAACAAACCTCTCTTCCCTTAAGCCACTTTTCATCAAGTATTTGATCAGAGCATGAGAATAAATAGTTAATACACAAGGAAGAATTTTTTTCTAATCAACAGAGTGTATGACTAGAGGATATAGAAGACAAACAGTTAAAAATGGCAGAAAATACACAGAATTACTGAGGCCACCAGGTATGTTACATCATTTTATGAATTCACCAGTTCTCCAGGGAAACAGAACAAATAAGAGGTCCCCATATTCCTCCGAAGAACACTCACCTGGGTTCCAGAGAGGGGAGGGGGTTATTTTAAGAGATTAGCTCTCATACTTTGAGGCTAGAGATCTAGGTACAAGTTGGTGCTGTGGTCTTGAATTCTAATCTATAGGGAAAGCAGGACATTGGGATGGCAGGAAAGACTGCCAGACTACAGTTACATAGCACACTGCTTGAAGCACAATTCTGTTCTTCTCGTGAAACTTGTCTTGCTCTTAAAGCTGATTGGATGAGACCTTTGAAATGTCTTCATAGCAACAACTAGAACTAGTATCTGTCTGAACACCTAGGCACCAGAGTCTAACCAAGTTGACATGATTAATCTTTATTCCAAATTATTTAAGCACATGGCAGAGTTGAGACACATTGTTTTAGAATACAATTAGTTTGGAGGCAGTTATTAAGGACTTTTATTGCCATGTTTAAAAATAGCCAAGGTTCCTAAGAAACAGAATATGTCGGACTGTTAGTCAAGAGAAGAATTCGTTTCCTGTTCTCCCTCAATTAAAATACGCTTCCTGAACACTATACTGCGGCAGGTACTGATCTGAACATTCTAAGGATCGTTGCAGTATAAAAGTCCCTTCAAAGATTTCAGAGCCTAGTGAGAAAGGATGAAAGGCTGCTACCTGAGTCAGAACTTCTTTAGGATATTTGATTACCATTTGACCTTCTTGTCCCCCTCTTGATCTTCTCCATCAGGATTGCTCTGACCATTTCTGTCTCCTGAATCTCTCCCAGCCAACCTCTATTTTCTTGACAGACACCAGACAGGACTGCATCCTATCTTATAAACAACAAAATAAGCATCTTCACACCCACAGCATTTTGTGGATACCAAAAAGAAAGGCATTTTGGAATGGTCTACATTAACATCAGTAAGTAATAGATAAGGAATCCATAATCCATAATTATGTTTCTGTTGCTGTCCTATTTAATGCAATCAACCAGTGAGCCCCGTGAATCCAGATACACATCCCTTCTCAGTTACAGATAAACTGCTAGTGAGAAGAATAGATCAACTCTACCTGGTTGAGCAGTATGTGAGTCACTTTCCCAGGTGAGTGATAACAGAGGAAAGTTTTGTTCACCAATCAAAATTCATAGTCACTAACAGGTTGAAAAGCATCACTGTAAATGATCCCTAAACCTCAGTCATTTATTCCAATCCAAAAAGACACCACTAAATCTCCAATAGGGAGCAAGCAGAAAGTATCTGAGGTTGTATATTACCATAATTATTGGCAGTAGAAACAATGAGAGAAGACTCAAAGCTTCAGAGACAAATACACGGAAGTACCAGTGTAAGGAAATATTACCAAGAATTCTGTACAAATAGGTCTTATAACATAGTCAAAATGGATGAATTATAAAACCCAAACTGTGTATTCCATACACTACATGCCAGAGTAGAGGAATTTGTGGATTAGCTGGTAGACAGTAAGGGAAGACATTCCTTCTAGTCCTTAGAGAAGATTTCAAAGAGGAAGTATTAGAGTGAGTGGGACTGACTTCATTGGCCTATATTTTTTAAAAGAAAGTAGGAGAGACTGGAATGAAGGATTTGTCAATGAAATCATATAGGGATTGGCGCTGTCACAGAGTTGCAGGTTTAAAAGGAAGTAAAAGTAAATAAATAAAGGTAAATTAGGGAGATATATCTGTACAATTGGGTTCAAGTAGCAATGGGTCTTTCACCGTAGCAAAGCTTGCAGTCAGACAGTGAAAGAATATTCTCGCTTTCATGCCTCTCACTCCAAATCTCAGGTGCAATGCTGTTCTGCTAACTGTCAGAACATTACCATCAAGAACTGTTTTAGCAAGTCTTACAGTTTTCCAGTTAATTAAGTTTCAAGGCAGGGAAGAAAACAACAATAATAAGGTTGAAAGAGAAAAATTAGAAAATGACAAGGGTCAGACACCAAGGCAACTGGAGACCCTCTGTCATGTTTACTTTGCTCTTTTCACAAAAGGGCTCTTATTCATATCATGGGCCTTACTTTTTTTCCCCACTGTTATAAACGAAAGCAGCAAGGGGCCATCTATTCATATGAAATGTTCAGTTAGGATTCCCAAGAGCTCAGCAGTGCTTTCCATAATCCCTCCAGCCAAGGAGGGCTCAATTCTCAATGCTCACATAATATTCAACTACAGGAAACAAATGGCAGGTAAGGACGATTATTAAAGAAAACACTTCCATGTATTTCTAGCACTCATGAGATTAACTTTTTTTTTTTATAAAAACTGGGTAAATAACTTCACGATGATAAGCGCCCAATCTTAGGGTTGCTGAACATTTCTTGGAGCTGGGCCTTGACGGCTTCCACAAGCTTACACGCACAGCCAGGTGAGAGGTCAGAGCTTGCATAGCAACCACGACCAACCTGCACCAGCCGGAGGTTGAGAATGAACAACGGTCCTGGTGAAGGGCGTGTCGACAAGCTCCTTGTAGTGGTTGGTAAACCCTAGCAGGTAAGAATGATGCTTCAATAAGAAGAGCATTTGGCCCTAAGTTGGATATCTACAGCACCCTTCCCACTTGCCCCAAAGCCCAGGGAACATTGCAGAAGGGGGAGCGGTAAAAATGTAGGAGCCAGAAGATGGGGAAGGGTGCTGACAAATACTATTCCATGGGTGTGACAAAGACTGCTGAACCCATGAACTCACTAAGTTATGTCTACTTCAGAAGACCTGCACAAGATTCGGCCTATCGACATCTAATTACGGAAGAGGGAAGAGCTCGTAATGCACCATCTATCCCAAGGGTCAACTGGGAGTCACTTTCATCAGTGGTGCACACACTGGTGTTTTGTCATGCTTTACCAAGTGCCCAGGTACATGCTAATGCAGGCAAGCTTTACGGAACTCAGCAGAAAACACACACACACCACATGCGTGCACACGCACGCACACATGCACACATGCACACACAAAGACATGAAAGTAGAAGGGAGAGTCATTTTGGGAAGAAGTTTTTCAGTGGGAGGAGAGGGGATGAGACTAGGTGATAAGTGGTGAAAATGACTTGATCTATTGTGGTCCTATATGAAACGGAAAGAATCAAAATTTAAAGAACAGAGAGCTTTTCATCTTCACGGGCATTACCACTATTGCCTTCAGGAAGAACACTATTGGGTAAAGGGCTTTGCTTCTTTGTCAACATGTCTTCCATGTCCTCCTAATGACTTCAAGTATGTAATCCTAGTGACAAGAAGCTTCTCTTTGCCCATTTATCAGATCTTCCCATGTTTTGGAACAGAATAGATTGGTTGGGGTTGGATCACTCATCCTAAACATTTGGTACATCTGGTCTCCCAAACACAGAGTTATACATTTATGATTATTTTTTTAAAGAACCACTTTATTTTTAAGTAAGTTAGTTTATTTATTTATTTACTTATTTATTTATTTTTTTACTTAATACAGGGGCTAGGAGGAAAGAATGCATGCATATACATGTCAAAGTGCACAAGTGGAAGGTATAAGGAAGATTTCAGAAGTCAGTTCTCTCCTTCCACCATGTGGACTTTCGGAGATCAAGCCTAGGCTTCCAGGTTTAAGTACCTTAACCACTGAGCTATCTCATTGGCCCATGAAGTTATGTATTTAAATTTATAACATTAATATTTGTATTTATGCAATGTATCGTAATAAGCATACATCCTTAACCTTGAAATATCATAAATATCTTGTCCATGAATGGCCTGTAAGGCAAAGTCAGTCAAAGAACTATACTTGCAAAGAGAAGTGAGCTTACTCTCTCATATTTCATAAAATAAGATCTTGGGCAACCAATTTCAAGCTTCTTTTACTTTATACTCATCAAGTTTTATGTCAGAAACAAAACAGATAGATATGTTTATATCACATGTATTAGTATTTGCTTAGTAATTCTTTTTTTGAGCTTCATATTATTTTTTAACTTTATTATTACAAAGAAAAATTTAAATTAGGAGTAGACCTAACAATATTATGTAGGAAACAAAATTCTCAAACCATAAACAGAACCCATAAAAATAGAAATTCATGGGGCTGGAGAGGTGGCTCAGGGATTAAGCCTCTATCTTGCAGGCAGAAGGTCCTGAGTTCGGATCCTAGACCCCACGTATAGACACCCGGCTGAAGCGGGGGCGGCCTGCACTTCTGGTCCTGGTAGGGCGGAGCAGAGTAAACAAGGAGAAGGTGGAGGCAGTCCATGGTGGTTCCCGAATTTGCCCATGGTTCTACACACACACAGACACCCACACACACACACATACACATGCATACACGCACACATGCACATTTGAATAAAAAAAATAGAAATTCAAAGGGACCCTACTCCATCCAAAAATCCAACCAAATCCACAGTTCCTGGTTATGAGGGCCATACCACTACACAAATCTTCCAACACAGTAGACAGAATTCATCACTCAACTATGTGCAATATCACCCTCTACCAAATTGTTGGCCATCTCTGTTTTGATTACACCAACATATCCAATCCAAAAGGTTTCAGCTGACCCAAACATCTCAGGCCCATCAGTAATTATAATAAACATTTTATTTAGTAATTTACTTAGTAATTCTTAAGATCTGCTGATTTGAGCATGCAGCAGGCCAGGTTCTGCCAGCCGAAGTGAGAAACTTGAAAGTGGTTTGATATTTTCAGAAGAAAGACACAGTCTGTACTCAAGCTGTTATTTTGGATGCTGCGAATCACAAATATAACCACACTTAATGACAAGAAAGACACAACTGAGTAGCAAAGAAAATGGTAAGAAAAAAAAGAAAACTCATCATTTAATTCCTTAGCCAATGTTAATATTTGTATTAGGAAAGGAGACACGAACATGTTTTGTTGAACAAACTGTTCTTTCTTTCTGTGTGAAGGGCTTGAGTATCTTAATCTGAGTTGTGGGAGACACTGAAGGGATTACAGGGAAAGGTCTGCCTGCTTAAGAATTCTAACACTGTTTGTTAGACTGTTATAACAAATAGCAGGATAGTGTTTGTTTATTTCAACTCAGACCCACTGGCCTGCTTTCACAGAAATTCATGGCCACAAACATAAGCACTACCTGAAGCCCCAGTTGTAACAGTTACTCTTAACTTTTGCTGTGAGAGAGCATTCAAAGTCAAGCAACTTAAGGGAGAAAGGGAGATTTATTCAGCTTGCGGTTCCAGAAGGGAGAAACAGTCTTTCATGGTGGAAGCAGCATGGCTGGCTGGTCGAAGCTGGAGACAGGCTAAGTCACTTCCATCTGCAAGGCTGAGAGCTGCAAGATTCCTTGCTGCAAAGGCAGACTTCTCCTGGAGGTAGGGTGGGCCTCATCCACTTCGAGGCCCACCCCTTGTGATCACCTTCCTCCAGCAAGGCTCCACCTTTCAAACGTGCCATGACCTTCCCTAATATATGAGACTGTGGGGAACACATTTCAAACCATGATATCAGGTACCATGCAAAGGTAAAAAACCATGGGAAAATCAGAAGAATAGAACGATGGGATATAATAGGAAGAATGCAACTGATTGCCGTCCTTCCTGACACACAGACACAGTATGCTTTCCCACTGCTGTAACAAAATACCTAACTTAGAAAGAGAAATGATTTCTTTTACGTCAGTTTAGGGGTTCAGTCTGTGGCCAGCTAGACTCCTTGCTTTTGGACCTGTGTCAAGGCAATACATGTTGGTAGGGAGTGCATGGTAGAGCAAGCTGTTCACCTCAAGGGAGCTAGGAAGCAAAGACAGGGGAAGAAGATCTAAGTTCCTAATGTCCTCTTCGAAGGCACACCGACAATGACTAATTTCCCTACAGTAGGCTTCAGTTCTGAAGCATCTATTTTCCAGTCACCCCAGAGTCTAAGTACCACTCCCCTGGACATCATGGATCTTGGGAGAAATTCATCCAAACCATAGTGGCCAAGTGTTCTTGGGGTTAGACAAAAAAAAAAAAAAAAAACACCCATTTCAAAAATAATTCTTATAGCAGAATCCTCTGGAGAAATGAAAAACTTGGAAAGAGGAGCTTGGTCATTTGGTCTGACTTTTGGAAAACAAAGGACACACGGACTGAGGAAGAGAAGAAAGGAAGAAGTCTTTAAAAGGATAAGCTCGAAAGCCTCGGAGTGTGACCTCTACTGACTCTAGACCTTAACAATGCAATTCTCACTGGTTCCCAGTGAGCCTACAAACCCTAGCTAGTCCAAGAGGATGTGCTAAGAAGTGTAATCAGCACATTACACTGTGAATACGCTATGGCTACACCCAGTTCGACCCAACGATATTGTTGGCAAAGTTTCAGCCTACACTAACTAGCAGATGCGTATGATCGCAATGGTCTCTGTAGCATTTCTTAGGAAGTGAATTTAATGCACTTAGCTAACCAGTCATTGTTTCCAAAGATTGTAAGGGAAATAAGCTTTTGAAGTCGTGTTTGGTTGTTGTAGTTTTGTAATATAATGGAGTTTTTTATTTTGTTTTTTAGTCTCCCTTGCTATTCAATGATTTCCCAGCACAGAGCCTTTCCTTTTAGAGACCTAGTGCTATTAAGTTTCCAAAGTGGTTGCTTATTTCCTTAACACAAAAATCCATTTTTTAGCATCTGCACATTTCAATCTCCCCCAAGCAAAAGTAATTTGTATTATTTCCATATAAGGCTTCATACTAGAAGAACAGGAAGTGAGGAGTGATTAGCCATGGGATCATCCTCCTTTCCACAGATGATTTCTGAATCTCATCTGCCCATCCACGTGGCTGCCCCTCCAGCGCTGCTCTGCTCATCTCTGACCTACATCCAGTGTTGGCATCACCTCTACCTTTTCTCACAAGAATTCAAACCACTCACTCCTCACAGTTCATTGTCCATATTAAAATTATTTTGATATACAACTGTCATTATCAATACAATATTCTCATCCCAAGAGATGCTTGTCAAGGCAAATAATGTACTGACTTGTTGTAGGAACTAGTCAAAAATTTTCAATTGAAAGAAAACATCCACAAGTTGCACAGGGAGACGCTCTTGAAATCTGACCTTGTTGCTTCCATCAATCCTAAGCTGAGCTAAATGTGATCCTCACAGAGCCCTAAGCAAATTTTGTATCTAAAGACCTACCCAGGTGGAGAGTAACTTGCATGTCTGTTACTTCCATCTCACCTAAATAGCTTGCTTTGACTTACTGCTTGAAGGGCTTTCATAACTTGGCAAAATGAACAAAGGACTTAGACTCAGGAGTGTTGAGTCTTAACCTTGGCTGCACCATAATAGATCAGGTGAACCTGAGGCAATTTTCTCCCTTCTGACTCTGACTTTTCTTATTCAAGAAAAGGGAGGGATTTATTAACTCAGTGTTTGTGTACAATATCTACAATGTACCAGGCATAGCAAAATATTTCCACCTCCGAGTAACTATCTTTTCTGTAAAAGTTAGAATGCTGCTGCATTAATCTTAGGGGTTGACCCCATGTTACCAGTAGAACAATACCTTATTCCATGAAGTCGCCAATGCCAACATCTCCCAACACGACAGTCCTAGCCATCATATTCTTACCACAGTTATAATTACTGTTAGTTCCTCCAAATGAGTTAATTGCACTGTGCTGGTTAACTTTGGGGCGTTATTTATAGAACGAACATACAGAGCAAAGAGAAGAAAAAAATTAAAACTGCAAAATTCCAGGAACCAGGAGGAAATGTTTTGTGCATCATTTTTAATAATTTTTCTGCTAATTACTGCTTGTTCTTATACTTTTAATGAAACAAAGAAGTTCTGAAAGTTTTCATTCTTGCAAAGGAAATGCATTGTGTTCTGGAGATTTGGCTGCCACAATGAACTCCCTGGACTTTTTTCTTCATGAAGAAAAGGCTTCTAGCATTAAGAACTCTTAACACCTCCAATTCCTCAAGGATAGCAAAAAGTAGCACATTCAAGCTGAGTTTGAAGAGCCAAGAATCTAGTTAGAAATTGCCCAAGAGAATTAAGACAAATACAAAATGCTTAAGCATGATTACAGAAATGGAAAAATAAATAAAACCAGCCTTGAAAATGACCCAGATACCTGCTCCCTGCAAGGATTCTGTTGAGCATATACCTTTACATCTACCCCGCATAGAGGAGTTAAGTTGACAGATGGCCACACCACAATTTAAGAAACACAGGTTCAGTTCTTTGCTATGATACTATCTAGCTGTGTGGATTTGGAAAACACCTATCTCTTAAGAAATTTCTTAAGAAATAGGAAACATAAAAATGCATTCCAATGAGTAATCAGAAAATAAGACCATACATAAGGAAAAGAGGGCCAATGTCTAAAAATACCACTGCATTATAAATAAATGTTGCATATAGCCAAGCATCACTTGTACAAGCCAACACATCAGAATTACATTTGTGCCTAACACAAATAGCATCCACACTGCATCTTGTGGCTGATCTTATCATTTACTTCTTCATATGAGATAACCAATCTGAAGCTTAGCCAGTGACTGGCTTATGGATGTGAGGCAGCTTGGGCAAGTTTGCTTGCAATAAACATAAGAGAAAGCAGACTAGTCTCTCTCTGCACTTGCTAATACATAAAGTAGATGGATCCAGTTGGAAGCACTTTGATTTTATGCCACGAAGTAAAACAACCCAAAAAACAGAGAATGAACACAGAACTTGTGCCCTTCAAACAAAATCAACTAGTTTTGCATCCTGTTTTCCCATCTGTGTTCTGATATGGGATACACAGCAATATTTAAAGACTGACTGAAGACCTGTTTTCTAGGTTCAGATCCTGACTATTGCACTAACTACTTTTGCATCCATACATACTTTACCTATCCCCTTTGGACCTCAGTCTCTCTCCTGCAACAAGGAGCAATATGAAGATTTACTAAGAGGATTGTTTGAGAATTCAGTACATAATTTCCAGGTTGTCCAGTGTCTGCCACATGACAGCTACTCCTTAAGACAACTTGTCAATAAGTAATTCAGACATATATTTTTCATGTCTTTTTTAAAGTCCAGATTGGGTTTTATTATCTTATCTCAAAAGCATATTCTAATACATTCTTTGGAGCCAGATGTTCTTAATTGCAAGGTCAAACATTGGTGGTCAATGAAAGGCATTTATAATAATCATTGCAAAAACAATTTAATTTCTCAAATTATTTAGGTATAAAGAATTATGTGAGTTGACATGCATTTAATATGCACATGTATGTATGTTGCAGTTCACCTGCATGGTTGCTGATAATTGACCATCAAACGGCTTAAGGGAACAAGGAGTTTATTTCCTCATGACAGTCTGGTTACAGTTGTCAGTCCAGCTTGATAAGAGAGCATGCACCAACACCAGGACTGAGGGAACTGGTCACACCATCTCTATGCAATGGCTGAGAGATGAACAATCCTTACTTGCCAGACAAGCATGTCTGGCCAAATGAAGAGAAGAAAAGATCGCTGACTTCCTCAACCAGCTCTCAGTATTTTTTAACATTTTTTTACTATTTATTATTTATTCAGTTGTGCATGTATGTGTGTGTGCACGTGTGTGTATCAGTATGCATGTGTGTGTGTGTGTGTGTAGAACCACAGACTTTGGGAACCACCATGGACGCCTCCACCTCTTCCTTGTTTACTTTGCCCTAGGATTCATAGGCTCTGCCCTACCAGGCCCAGAAACACAGACAGCCCCCGCTTCTGCCCAGCGTTTATACGTGGGGTCTAGGATCCGAACTAAGGACCTTCCACCTGCAAGGCAGAGGCTTAAACCCTGAGCCACCTCTCCAGCCCCCAACTCTCAGTATTTTATTCACCTGTTTAGAGCCTAGTCCTACCCATCATCAGCTGGGCCTTCCCCATCAGCTAGACAATCTCTTGCAGGTTTGCTCTGGGCTTAACCCAACCACTAATTCTCCACAAATGTGCCCAGAGCTCAAACCCTCAATAGTCAAGTTGACACCTATGCCTAACCATGACAATATATAAATGTGTGTGTCTATATATACACAAGCACATGTGTACATGTATTTGTGTAAGTGCATACACAGAGAGGAAGAGAAGAAAGGCAGATTTATCATCATCTTGATAGCCACTATTCCTTCTCTATGTTACTTTCTAGCACCATGGCTGGGATTGTTCACAACAATGCACAGTCTTTGAGAAGAGTCCTGGGTTGTTCAGGGAGCATGTGCTGTACATGGGACACAGGCTCGACGCTAACTGCAAACCTTCACAAAGAACTCACTGGGAAACCCGACTCAGGTAAGTCTGCCTTTCCTCCCAGGAAAACCAAGGTCAAGGTCTCTAAATGCTGCTTCTTATGGCAGAAATCATCCCTTTGTCCAGCACCTCTCGTAACTTCAGTTGGATTCTGTGGTTCAGCCCCCAATGAAGATATGTGTGACTGTAACTGAATTGTAATCAATTCATCAAATGTGAGGCAAGTCCCGGCCAGGCTGTTGCAGTAACTCTTTTATTGCTGGATTGAATACTCTGACCCAAGCAATTAAAGGGACAAATGATTCATTATTTTGCTATATAACCCATTATGGCAGGGAATACATGGCAGGCTTGAGACTAGCTGCTACCTTGCAGCCATATTCAGGGAGGAGAGAGACAGGTGATAGGGGCTAGAGCCTGTTTTTCAAACCTTAAAGCCTATCCCCAGTGATATGTTTCCTCCATCAAGGCTCCACCTATTAAAGGTGACATCACCTTCCCAAACAGCATTACCAGCTGCAGACTAAGTATTCAAACACATGAACCTATGGGACACAATTCACTTCAAACCATGCCACAGGCCAGGCCCATAATAGCCAATCATTTTTGCTTATTTATCTGCTCTCTCACTTTACCCTCTAAAGAACTGTTGATGACCAAAAGATATGCAAGGCCACAGATAGAAGGACCGAGGTCTTTTAGTGGCCAGTGGAGGACCAGTTGTCCAAAAACATCTGCATTGCACAACAATTTAAACTAGAAAAAACTTCCTAAGAAATTAGGGTTTTGTTAAAACAGCTTGTGTGCTTATAATTAATGAACCTATCAAGAGAAAAGATAGCACCCTTGATTAAAATAATTTGAGCCTGGAAATATGTGGCTCCTCTTAAGCTTTTCTTTAGTAATGATTCTGGGTAATGAGATGAACTATGTGATTTTTCTGTCTGCTGCACATGACACACAGAACACAGGTGGAAACCATGATGCTCCCCTGACGAGGCCACAGGACAGCCATCAATATCACCCCAGATTTTAGGTCCTCAGAACATGCTTCTTTTGCTCTGCAGAGGAAATACCTTTATGAGATGTTGTCAGTTCATCCAGTCATAAGGGGAAAGGTTACAAGTCTGCATCCCGGTCTAGACTGTTCCTTGCTATCATTCACCAGAATGATGTGCAGAAGTCCCGAAAACACATCTAGAAACTTCTGACTCATACTCAGTATTTGTCACTGTCAACTTATCCCCTCTTACAAGAGATCTTGGGTTGTCATTTTACTCTGGTAGTTCACCTATTCTATCACAATCTGCCCTTAGTCCATTATGAGATGCGAGAAGAGGGCTGGGGAGATGGCCATGGGTAAGATGCTCACTGAACAAGCATGAGCTCAGATCTCAGCACCTATGATGAAAGCTGTGCATGGCTACATACCTGCAACTCCAGCTCTGTCGGGACCACAGGTAGAAGGTTTACTGGACCTACTGGGCTCCCAGTCTAGTTCCAGGTTCATTGAGAGACCCAATCTCAAGAGAATAAAGTGATAGAACATGACATCTGATCTCCTCTAGCCACTGTGTAAGCAAAGGCACATACACACCTCTCTCTCTCTCTCTCTCTCTCTCTCTCATACACACACACACACACACACACACACACACATGCACACAGCACACCAATAATTATACATAAAACATATTTATACAAATATGAAATGATGCTAAATTGAATGGTATAAAACAAAGAAGCTTCTTGACATATTGAAAGTCATTCTAGAATATTCTCTACTGCATGTTCTTCAAAGTGGTCTCTCTAATGAAAAAAGACAGCATAGATGATAGGTGTTCTGCCTGTTGTCATATCTTACACCATTCCTCTCACTGTTTTTGTTTGTTTGTTTGTTTCAAGCTGATACTAAATAAGTATGTCAGCTATGATATCAGCTATCATGGTAGTTCAGACCCATGTTTTTAAGGGCAATTTCCAGATTCTTAACATGCTATGCCAAGCCAATGGCAAGGAACTTGAAGAAACATGTGATTCACAATTCCTAAGCCAGATTGGAACACTGGCTGTGACAATCAAACTCCAAAATCTTTCTAAAGACACTAAGTGCTGTTCCAGGTGATCTGGAAATAGAGTCTCAAGTAGCGAATGAATAGTCAAAAATTCAGAGCTGATCTAACTCCAGCCCACTCAACTCCCCCTTCACTTTTCTGTAGAAAACCGGGTGGCATATGATGGCCAGATACATGTGTGGACACTTCTCATGAAAAAAGATCATGAACCAGCCTCCAAACACATGTCAGAGGCCAGAACATTCCTAGTCCACAACCAAGTGGAGGAACCTAAGCCAAATATGCTATTCTCTTGAAGTCTTTTTCATTGCTTATACACAGCCACTGAAATTTTACAGATGTATAGGGACCACTTCAATAGGTAGCCCAGGGAAGTGACCATTACTTATTCCATTATCTCTCAGAGAAAGGACCCTCAAACTCCCAAACAACAGCTTGTGATATGTTCATAGCTTCCTCGCTACTTTTACTTCCAAAAAGGATTTGTAGGGTTGATTGCAGATCAATAAGAGAACTCAAAGCATATTTTAACAAAGAGAAGAGCATACCAGCCCAGGGATAAGCTACTGAGATGGAGATCTAAATTAGTTAAATAATGCACTGAGTACAAATAGTCTCAAATTCCTACTAAATGCCAGACTTAGAGCATGGAATAAGCTAGGAAGAGTCTCTGTCCCCACAAAACAACACTATGGTAATGGATGTGAAACCTCACCCATGGACTCATGTGTTGAAGGTCTGGTCCCTAGATAGCAGAACTATTGTTAAACCCATCAATGGACCAATCCATTGATGAGTTCATAGCTCAGTGAATTAGTAGAGGGTGGATTTCTACCAGAGGAAGTAAGTCACTGGCAGAGTGCCTTTGAAGGGCATATCACTGTCCCCAGGTTTGCCACAGAGTTCCACCACCATGATGTCCTCTCACTCAACAGGGTGTCTAATCGAAATGGGAGAAGCACACAAAATAGTATATGTATAGTTAACAAGATGCAAGAAGACCAGGAGTTCAAGGTTATGTTCAGCAACATAGCAAAGTTGGACCCACATGGGCTTCATGAGACCTTATCTCCACTGTTGTTTGGGTTTTCCTTTTTGTTGTTTTTTTGTTTGTTTGTTTGTTTTTATTTTTTTTGTTTCCACTCATACAGACTTAACAGGTACACCGTCCCCTCCCTCCCTCTGACCTCCCACCGACCTGTGGCCCCCTCCCCTCCCCTCCTTCCCCATCCCCCAGTGCCTCCCCCTCCCATCCCCGGAGCATCCTTAAATGTGCATGCCCAACTCTCCTCTGGGTCCTAGTGCCTTTAGTCCATGCTAGACTTTGTGGGGTCAATGCAAAGTCCAATTATGATTGCTTCGGCCCTAACTTGTGTGGAGTATCTTGCATATCATTGCTCCTCCCATCCTTATGCTCTTACAATCTTACCGCCCCATCTTCCGCTAATTTCTCTGAGCTTCAGGATGAGGAGAGATTAGGCTGGCCTAGTTCCAGGTGGTTGATATAGAGTCTCTGAAGTTCTGGATTATGGTTTGTTGATTATTTTTTTTCAGTTTTGCTGCTCCTGCAATGCCCTTCACTCCATCCTGATGGGTATTGTATGTCACCTCCTGGCCAGAGATAAAAAGCTGTTAAACTAGAGTCTTGTTATGAGTATCTTCAAAGGTAGATGTAATAAAAGTAGGAAACCGCAGTGAGGGAGGGGTCAGTCACCCATTTGCAAAATGGTTACTTCTGGGTTTTCCTTCTAATAGGAAACCTTTAGGGTGGGAATGGGGACATACATGTAGAGGGGTAGGCAACAAGAATGTCCAGTAGATCTTTATGCAGCATGCCTACATGCAAACATAGCAATCTGAATTATACCCCAGAACCTATATGGTGGGAGGAAAGGAGTGACTTATGGAAACTTGTAGAGAAAACAGGTAACAATAGACCCATAGAGACTATGTTGAGCTTTTCATGTTTTACAATTAATTCTCAAGCAAGTTTATCATTTTACATTGTTAAAAAAAGGTGCTTCGTATGTACTCCTTAATATGTGGCTCCTAGTACCAAACCCACCCAGCCCACCTAGAGACACTCAAATATAAATCTCTGTAATACCCACAGTAATTGCAAGGATTATGAACAGGAGGGATGGGGTAGGAGGGCCACACCAGAAACAAGGAGAGAGGGGACCATGTTACAGCAGAGAAAATAGGCCTCCATCAAGGACTGCAAGTAAGTAATGAGACATCTGATTAAGTTCACAGACTTTCGTTCCTGATCATTTACAACTGAGGGAGTATGATCTCACCAGAAGGGGAGAGCATATAGTCTGGCAGATAAAAAGTAACCATTTTGCAAATGGGTGATTGACCCCTCCCTCACTGCAGTTTCCTACTTTTATTACATCTACCTTTGAATATACTCTTATAACAAAACTCTAGTTTAACAGCTTTTTGTCTCTGGCCAGGGGGTGACATACAATACCCATCAGGATGGAGTGAAGGGCATTGCAGGAGCAGCAAAACTGCAAAAGAAAATCAACAAACCATGGTCCGGAACTTCAGAGACTCTATATCAATCACCTGGAACTAGGCCAGCCTAATCTCTCCCCATCCTGAAGCTCAGGGAAATTCGCGGAAGAGGGGGAGGTAAGATTGTAAGAGCACAAGGATGGGAGGAGCAATGATATGCAAGATACTCCACATAAGTTAGGGCCGAAGCAATCATAATTGGACTTTGCATGCCCTGCACAATGTCCAACACACTATTGACCCCACAAAGTCTAGCACTAGGATCCTTGGAGGCAAGGGATTGACAGCCACAGTAGTGTTCCTATGCTTAAGGGGAACACAGGAAAGGATTCAGGGAAAAGCCACTGGGTTCTTGTACATCATCAGAGAGGAGGACCCAAAGGAGAGTCAGGCATGCACATTAAAGGATTCTCCAGGGATTGGGGGGGAGGCACTGGGGGGTGGGGAGGGAGGGGTGAGGGGAGGGGGAGCAGGAGGGTCAGGGGGAAGAGGAGGGAGGGAGGGAACCGGTGTACCTATTAAGTTTGTATGAGCGGAAATAACAATAAAAAATGTTTAAAAAAAAAGATTTTTTAAATGAAAAAAAAAAAGGCACTTGAAATCAACTTGAAAATGTATTGTAATCTGAGCAGGACATTGCCCAGCATGGTCAAGGATATCCCACTGACTGAATTCTCAAAGACTCTAAAAAAAATAATTTACCTTGGTGGCCATACCATGGTTCATGTCTGGTGCCTGATTCTGAAGCCTCGGCATCTGGATTTTGTGAGCACAGAAAAAGCCAATGACCTTAGGTTGGCATATACCATCCTGATATGTGAAAGCCTTGGGCCATTCAGTTTTTTAAATGATGAGAAATAGAATTTCGGCGTGAACAAGAGTCCACTAACAGATTTGACCCAAGCATGTTCAGGATGTGGATAAATCTGTATGATGTGCTGTCACTAGTTTGAATGTGAGTTGTCCCCGACAGGTCATGCGTTTGGCTCCTTTGGTGATGTTTGAGAAGGTCACAGACACTTTAGGAAGCAGAGCCTTGCTGTGGGAAGGCATATAAAAGGAGGCAGGCCTTGGGGACAGTTAGCCACACTCTGTTTCTGGTCATGATCAGGTCTGCTCTTGCAGTTTCCTTATTGCTCTCTCAACCTTCATGATAATGTCTGCTATGACTTCTGTCACCTGCCATGCCTTTCCCGCCATAATGAACTGTATCTCCCCTCTAGAACTTTAAGCCAAATCAGTGTCCTTTTTTCCCTTAACCTGAGTTTGGGTGTTGTCTCTAACTCTGGTAGGTCAGAGACCAGCATCTGGTGGTGATCTTGCTGACAGGATTCCAGTGTGGTACTAAGCATCTCATGACAGGAGACAGAAAGAATAAATACAGTCGTGGAGTGTTTCTGTCTGTCTCTTTCTCTCCTTTCCTCCCTCCCTCTCCTTCCTTCTTTCTCCATCCCTCTCTTCCCTCTTCACTTTCTATCTTCCCCTTTTCTTACAAAGGCACCAGACCATAACCATGGGTATCCCCATAGTACACTCTTCCCATTCTATCATCTTCCAAAGCCCCTCTCAGTGCCAATTAGATTAGGGGTCCGCCTGCTAATACCGCACAGCAAGAATGTAATTTCAACATTTGAATACTCGGGGTATACAAACCACACTCAGACCACAGCAGGTGGGAAGTCTCAGTTCCCTCCTATTTATATGCAGGTAGATATATTACTATTTAACAGAAAAGTAAAAGCTTTTAAGTTATGTGGTCATTATAGGAAGCAACTAAAGTTTGGGAGTCCCAGGAAACTCAGAGCTTCACGAAATCTAGGGCAGACTTAACAATTTATAGCCCAAGGACCAAATGCAGCCTGCCACCTGATTTTATAAATAAAGTTTTATTGGAATACAGCATCCCTATTTATTTTTACATGTGGTTTCTCTCACACTCCTTATGACAAAGTCAAGTAATTGAGACACGGCCCTTATGCTCCACTAAGCCTAAAATATTAACTATTTGGTTTTTATCTGAAAAAAATTTGCATTCTGCAAACACTGCAAGGTATTACATTTTCACAAAGATTCTCATGTCTTATTTCACCCCTCTCCTATCCTCGGCTGCTCTCAAAGAAGACCTGTAATTAATTCAAGCTGGGACTAAATACAGAACTCTACAGTCAGGTAAGGATGAGGTTAAAAGCCTTCCATTTTACCCAACAGCAAATCAGAAGGGTTGATTAACTAACAATGGTGTTGGATCCAGCAGAAAACAAGCAAAGAGGGCCTTTGATCTTTCTAAGGCCAATAGTGTTCTCCATCACAGGAGATGCTCCCAGCCAAATACAAGCACTTTCATCCCTCTCCCAAACATGAAGCCCACTTTTGAAGCACAAAATAGCTCTGGTTTGGGAGCTCTGTGAGGGAAGGACAGAGAATGGTAGCCTTCCCCCTAATGTTCTCCCATTTTCCAGAAGCAGGTGAAAATCAATTTAGCAGCTTTTAAAAAAATATTCTGACAATATACTCAGTCTGGAATAAGGAAGGACTCGGAGGAAGCAGAACATATGGTGCCCACCTGGAAGAGTCCAGGCCTGGCAAACAAAATAGGATTTGTCCATCTGGAAGAAGGGAGCTCGGGGTACTCTGAAAGTACATCCGTGCATTCCTTTGACAAACATTCACTGGTTTGAGGACAAAAGAATTGGAAAATACATACACATTCTCTCTCTTACTAATCTAATATGGAGGCGATAAATCATTAGGAGAAAAAGCAATACAGTTACAATATCCTTTGAGCAGGTAACAAAAAGTACAGCATTTCTTTGACAAACAGAAGCAAATAACTATCATAAAAGGCCCGGGAAGGTTCACAGAAAAGAACAGTCTTAAAGAGATCGGGAGTTTTCCAAGGCAAGTCCCAGCACAGAGCAAGACTCACCAACTCAGGATCCTTCCTCACATCCAACTCTGATAGCACAACCTTCCTGAGGAACAGAGAGCAGACCTGTTGACTCAAAAAAAGACATGTACGGGCCTGTTGTATCACATGAATATCAGAACAGAGAACGTCTGAAGTTGGATTCAGAGTTTTTCAATGTGACAAAGTCACATGGTGTCACACCGCGGCAGACACACAAAAGCATCGACCCCCGTTCCAACGCTGTAGTGATTCGCACGCATGCGCAGGACTTCCTGCCCTGCTCATCCTTTACATCCTGTTCTTGACA
The DNA here is from genome assembly GCA_023101885.1 of Typhlomys cinereus. Lineage (NCBI taxonomy): Eukaryota > Metazoa > Chordata > Mammalia > Rodentia > Platacanthomyidae > Typhlomys > Typhlomys cinereus. The sequence continues at coordinate 367,763 of JALPQD010000178.1, forward strand.
AGCATCAGCTGAAGTTATGTTTCTTACTCTTCAGTTACATCAGCACCACTTGGGAACCTATTGCAAATGCAGATTCTCCAACCATACCCCAGAACTCCTAAACCATATATTCCGAGGATGGGGTCAATCATGTTTGTTCCTAAAGAAACAATGGTGTGACTACACTTCACATGGAGTTTGAAAAGCACTAAGATAATATGGTTTATATGTAATATATAACTTCTATTATACATGTATATAATGCATTCAGATAGCTGCAAACGCTCTGCCTCTAATCTCTCCTCTCCTCTATTGTACTCCTTTGTTCCTACAAGTTCATTTCCCACATTCATGTCTCTGCTTTGTTTGGAAACCCACTGAGTTTAACCAGGATCATCTGTGTGACCATAGGTTTGGAACTGTCCTTTGTACTTATAGGCAAATACTATATGCGACCTTAATCAGAGAAGCCTCATTTTGCAAAGATGCAAATGTCCTAAAGAGGACACCTCTTCTAAGGGTCAGGTATGAGGGAAAAATGCAAAAGTCAGAATAGAAGGGAAAAAAGGGAAATCCTCCTGGCATGACACACTCAACACAATGTTGATCTTACAACAGGTGCAGCCTGCACTGGATTTGCATAAGATTGGGTCTCATGGGTCAGGGTGGAGCTCACAGCGCCTCACCCTTCCCTTTTATGATTAACCTCTGATGGATTCTGAGGGAGGGACATCAAGCTTCTTCATTTTCATGCCCAGTGACTAGCCCACTGGATCCTGAAGGGTCTCCTCAGCAGAAATGGGGAAAAAGAAAGAACATAATTTCAGCTGCACCATCACTGCAAAGACAGAAGAATATGGATGGCCTTGTCTTTACATTGGGCAAGACAGAGGGTTAGAAAACTACAGAACAGAGCAAGGAGGACAGGAACGACATCAGTTGCAAACTAGATGAAAACATCTGTCTGCGTATTCAGGTGGGTGTGGTAGTTTCTCTTGTGTCGCAGAATAAATGTGGGACCAAAACAACTTGGGAGAACAAGGGGTTTATTCCACGGCATGATTCTCAGTTATAGTTTATCAGTAAAACAGAACTCATACCAACATCTGGAGCTGAGGGAACTGCCCACATCATATGTACAAGAATTGCTGAAAGAGAGGACAAACTTCCTCACTTGCCAGTCTGCACGCCAAGCACTGAACCATCGCTCTTCATCTTTTCCACCTGCCCAGGGAATGATTCCACCTACCCCCTGATCTAAGTCTTCTTATTCAATTAGATAATCTCCCACAGACTTGCTGGGTCTACCTTAATTGAATAACTCTTGACAGATGTGAAGCCCAAAGACTCAGTCCTTTAATGTTCAAGTTGGCATCTGCAACTACCTGCCAGCGTGAGTGCAATCGCCGTCAATCTTATAAGTTTATTCGGTCAATGACCATTTCCAATGTCAAAGAAGCTGGAAGAGTGTGGAGTTTGCTATGGTCTAATCCCACAAAGAGTATGAGGAAGGTGAGAAATCGGTGATACACATTGACTGCTCTGAGATCACAAAGGGCTCAGACTTTCTTATACAAAGACTTTCATTTCATTGCCTACATTACAAGAATCCACTAGAGTCGTTGGTTTAATTTCAGCAACATGTAGTGAAAGGAGTCTTCAGTTTTATAACATCTTCTGGTTGGCAAAGTTGGGTGCTGGTGGGAAAGAAGGAGGCTTTCTCCTCCTCCCTCACCTTTTCATATACCTGTGACTACTACTACGAGTTTAAAACCACTAGACACCTTCCAGTTGGCTGAGGTTGCACTAGCATTCAGGATTCTATTTACTGCAAACCCACCTGATTTTTATCTTCGTAATTACAATTATCTTGTAAGCCTGAAGGTGAACCATGTCTAGCATTTCCTTCCTTCACTGCTCAACCTTGAGAGACCAAACAAGGATCCTACAAGGGAGTGAAATACAGGAGTTAAACCACAGGAAAGCTTCTGGAAGAAATTTTAGGACATGGTGCCAGACTGGGTGTGAGAAGTGTGGGGAAGAGATTGTGAAAGCGACTCAGGTTTTTTACTGTGTAAGCAACAAATGGTGCCAATCATCAAGGTAGAAAACATTAAGAAAAGGGGTCAAAAGAAGAAGGAGCTTTACTTCGAAGTCTGTGAAGTACACAGAATGTAAGTGTTCTAGCTGGAGAAAAAAGACAAGCAAGTAAAGATTTTCTAAAGAGACTTATACCCTCCTTTTGGCTATCAGACTATAGATATGGTTGGAGAGATGGTTCAGGGGTTGGAGAGATGGCTCAGGGGTTAAGCCTTTGATTCACAAACAGAAGGACCTGAGTTTGAATCCCATATCCCACATAAAAAGTGCTGGGTAGAAATGGTGGTCACCTGCACTTCTAGCTATGGAAGGAGAAGCATGGAAAAACTTAGAGCAAAGCAAATAGGAGGTAGAGAAATTCCAGGATGATTCCAGAAGTCAGTCAATCTTGGATTTCCATTGGACATATACTCAATACTGCCCTATACTACACACAAGCACACAGACACACACACACACTCATGAAGACATGGAAAAAAAAAAAAAGATGGGTCTCAGGAACTGGAGTTTCTCCAGCAATCTGATGCTAGGAGAAGGAAAGGGCTGGAACCCTGAGGGCATCCAGAAAAGGAATTCACCTCCCAGGAAGAGATTTAACACACTTTCTAACTGAACATAACAGGAGAAACTGGAACCCAGAAGACAAAGGATCAGTCAGTGATGGGGAGGGACCGCACTCTGACCAGGACAACTTACTTATGCATGTCTCTTATTCTCTTTTTTTTTTCATTTTAAAAGATTTTATTTCTTCTTACAAATCATAGTGTTACATATTTTTTATTTTTTTCCTAATCATGCAAGTTTAATAGGTAACCCTGTCCTCTCCCTCTCCCCTCTCCTCCCCTGCCATCCCCCATTGCACTCTTCCCCCTTCCCCCTTTCTTCTCACTTCCCTTCCTCTCTTGCCCTCTTCTGGTGCTTCCACCATCCTCCCTCCCATCCCCTGGAGCATCCTTTTATGGGAATGCCAAACCTCCCTCTGAGTCCTTCATCCTAGTGAAGGGTAAGACTCAGTGGCATAGCCAGGAGCCCCTTTTTGGGCTCCCCATTAGTATGGAAACTCTATTATGACTGTTAAATACCTTGCCTCTAAGGATCCTACTGCCTGGAGCCTTCTCGCCTATGATCCATGCTAGACTTTGGGGGGTCGTTGACATGTCAGCCATTGTGCAGGTCAGGCAAAGTCCAATCCTGGATGCTGCAACCCTAACTTGTGTGGAGCATCTTGCATATCGCTGATCCTCCCCATCTTCAGGCTCTTACAATCTTGCCACCCCCTCTTCCACAAGGTTCCCTGAGCTTTAGGATGGGGAGAGATTTGGCTGGTCTAATTCCAGGTGACTAATGTAGGGTCTTCGGTGTTCTGAATTACGGTTTGTTGTTGTTTTCAGTTTTGCTTTTCCTGCACTGCCCTTGGCTACATCTTGATTGGTATTGAAGGTCACCTCCTAACCAAAGATAAAAGACTGTTTAAATGAAGATCCTAATATAAGAGGAGACATAAAGGTAGATGGAAGAATAGGAGTAGGACATAGCAGTGAGGAGAGGATCAGTGTCCTATTTTCCAGATGGTTACTGTCTATCTGCCAATCCAAGAAAGGGCTCTGGGCAATGCCACTGAGTCCTTACACATCACTAGAGTGGAGGACTCAGAGGGAAGTTTGGAAATCACACAAAAGGATGCTCCAGGGAATGGGGGGGAAGAGGAGACACTGGGAGAAGGGAAGGGTGGAGGGTGAAAGGAAGGGGAAGGGGGGAGGGTACAAGGGGGACTGGGAAGGAGAGGAGGGAGAGAGGGGATAGGGTACCTATTAAGCTTGTATGACTGGGAAAAAATAAATAAAAGAATCAATGAAAAAATAATGAATGTAGCATTTAAAAAATGGGCCTTGGCATCCATCAAGTAAGTAATGTGACACCTGGTTAAGTTCACAGACATTCGTTCCTGATCATTTACAACTGAGGGGGTATGATCTCACCAGAAGGGGAGGGCATATAGTCTGGCAGATAAAAAGTAACATTTTGCAAATGGGTGATTGACCCCTCCCTTACTGAGGTTTCCTACTTTTATTACATCTACCCTTGAATGTGCTCTTATAACAAGACTCCAGTTTAACAGCTTTTTCTCTCTGGACAGGAAGTGACATACAGTGCCCATCAGGATGGAGTGAAGGGCATTGCAGGAGCAGCAAAACTGCAAAAGAAACACACCACAATCCAGAACTTCAGAGACTCTATATCAACCACCTAGAACTATGCCCGACTAAGTCTCTCCCCATCCTGAAGCTCAGGGACATTTGCGGAAGAGGGGGCGGTAAGATTGTAAGAGCAAAAGGATGAGAGGAGCAATGATTTGCAAGATACTCCACACAAGTTAGGGCCAAAGCAATCATAATTGAACTTTGCATGCCCTGTGCAATGCCCAACACACTATTGACCTCACAAAGTCTAGCATCTGCTAAAGGCACCAAGATCCTTGGAGGCAAGGGATTGACAGCCACAGTAGTGTTCCTATGCTTAAGGGGAACACAGGAAAGGGTTCAGGGAAATGCCACTGGGTCCTTGTACGTCATATGAGACGAGGGCCCAGAGGAGAGTCAGGCATGCACAATAAAGAACTCTCTGGAAATTGGGGGGAAGGCACTGGGGGATGGGGAGGGAGGGATGAGGGGAGGGGGAGCAGGGAGGAGGGGGAAGGGGGAGGGAGAAAGGGAACTGGTGTACCTATTAAGTTTGTATGAGCTGAAATAATAATAACATGTATAAAAAATAAATAAATAATAAATAAGGAAAAAATGTTGGTCTAGGCCAATCAGCTCAAAAAAAAAAATGGGCCTTGGAACCCAAAAGAAACTTTTCCAAGGACAAAATCAAAATGTCTAACAAATATTTTAAAAATGCTCCACATACCTAGCCATCAGGAAAATGCAAATCAAAACTACCCTGAGATATCATCTCACCCCTGTCAGGATTGTGAAAATCCACAACACAACAATACCAAATGTTGGAAAGTATGTGGAGAGAAGGGAACTCTCATACATTGCTAGTGGGAATACTGGCTTATACAACCACTCTGGTAATCAGTATGGTGATTTCTAAAAAAGTTAAGGATTGAAATGCCATATGACCCTGCTATACCACTACTGGGAATAATCCCCCATAATGCAGCAATTCACTACAGTGACATTAGCACAACCATGTTCACTGCAGAACAATAGCAAAATCATATAATCAACCCAAATGCCCAACAGTCGATGAATGGATAAAGAAAATGTGGTACATTTATACAATGGAATACTATTCAGCCATCAAAAAAGATGAATTAATGAAATTTGCAAGGAAATGGATCAAATTAGAAAAAAGTATATTAAGTGAAGTATCCTAGACACAGAAAGTTAGACACCGTATGTACTCCCTAATAGGTGATCCTAGTTCCAAACCCACTTAATGACATATTCAAAGGTAAATCTCTGTAATATCCAGTGTACCACAAAGGATTATAAACAGGAGGGAATGGGAAGGAGGACCTCAAAAGAAAGGAGCTAGGGGAACACGCTTCAGTAGAGAAAATAAGCCATGGTTATATATTGCATGTAAGTAGTGAGACATCTGGTGCAGCTCACTCTCACTTCCCTTCCTGGTCATTTGGGACTGAACAGGTTTGATCTTATTCTCTATTTTACCCTGAACTTTATGTCAGAACCCTGATGCTGGATTGGGGACTAATTCTTCCTCTTCCCAATGTGATCACATTGAATAAATCTCTCTCTGCCTATAATTACACTTATCTATTTCTATTTCCATTTTTACTTGTGTGTGTGTCTGTGAGTTTCTGTGTGAGTTCATATGTGTGCACATATGTATGGTGTCCTGGGATTGGGTGGGAATCATCCTCTGTCACTTTTATACATGATTCAAAAGAATAAGATAGGGTCTCTAACCAAACCCAGAACTTGCTAGTAGGTTTGGTCTAGGGAATCGCCTTGATCTGAGGATTCCCAGTCTCTGTCTTCCAAGACTGGAATTTAAAACAGAGCCACTATAACTACCCGTCGTTTTACATGGGATCTGAAAACCTGGACCCTTTTGCTTGCGTGGCAAGTCTTTTAACTGCTGAGCTACCTCTACAACTCCATACTTGCTTCTTTTATTGGCCTAATAACAAGCAGACCAGTGGACAAACCTAACGCCATTCAGTGTCTGTAACTAATGTAGGCAGACTTCTAAAGGCAATGAGAATAGACAGGGAGACCAGAGGAAATTGAGCAAGACCACAAGCCCATGTGGAAGACAGCAGGTATACTGGGAGAACCAACCTGTAACCACGTCCTGCAAGTCTGAAGCCACTGGAGGGTCCACCACAAAGACCATCAGTGGGACTTTCAAAACCTAGCCCACCAGGGACCACCAGTCAAAGGCTATAGAGGAAAGTGATAGAAAGCTTCCATTTTCAATCCCCAAAAGTTCATAAAAGGAGCACCCAGGAACCAGAGTCGTCAGAATAAGATTTGGAGATGCCTCCTCCCCTCTGACTCTTCCCAACAGCCAGAGACACCTAACGCCCTGAGCAATCAGGTGACCCTACGTTTTCTTTGCTTCTTGGTAAGTCTTATTAAAAGCATTCAATGGTGCCCCAGCTTCATTCTTTCAATTTGGGATGCAAGAACCTGGATTTAACTGATAACAAACTCAAATGACACGGTCATTTGAAAAGTGAGCTATGTAGGTGATCTCTGATCTGTCGTCTGAAACAAGGAATTGGACTGAGCAGTAGAAGGACTGTCTGAATCCAGGTGTGTCTGCATCCTGGGTTTGCCATGTGACTCAAAATCAGGAAAGATGTTACATTTTTAAGACTTACTTGGGATATTATTTTTACTTGTACTCTTAGCTCCTTTTCAGATCTTAGCTTGAACTGGAAATGAAGTGAATGTTCAAGACATTCATTGTGTCATTAGGATCCTGGGGTTTCAAAGGACAACAATTAGAAAACAGGTACCAGAAAGACAGTTCTATGCCAAAGGCGCCAGGTCGTAACCTGGCAACCTGAATTTGATCCCCAGGAGACTAAAGGAGAGAACTGGCTTCCGGATGTTGCCCACTAACTCCACTGATGCAAGGTGGAGTACATGTGTATGCCCTTTCTCTTCTTTCTTCTTCTTTGTTCTTTCTTCTTCTTCTTCTTTTTCTTTTGCCTATCTCTCCACTTCTTTTTTTAATAACATTTTTATTATTATTTCCGCTCATACAAACTTAATAGGTAGACCAGTTCCCTCCCCCCTCCTCCTCCCCCCGAACCCCCTGTTCCCCCTCCCTCCGTCCCCATCTCCCAGTACCTCCCCCCCCAATTCCCAGAGAGTCCTTTATTGTGTATGCCTAACTCTCCTCTTGGTTCTCCTTTCCGATGACGTAAAAGGACCCAGTGGCATTTCCCTGAACTCTTTCTCGTGTTCCCCTTAAGCATAGGAACACTACTGTGGCCATCAATCCCTTGCCTCCAAGGATCTTGGTGCTTTTAGCCGATGTTAGACTTTGTGAGGTCAATAGTGTGACGGACATGGCGCAGGGCATGCAAAGTCCTATTATGATTGCTTCAGTCCTATCTAGTGTGGAGACTCTTCAAATCATTGCTCCCCTCATCCTTTTGCTCTTACAATCTTACCACCCCCTCTTCCGCAAATGTCCCTGCTATCTCTCCACTTCTGTTATTTATTTTCACCCTTCATCTCTCTTCAAATAAATAGATGATAGAAACATAGATAGTTAGATAGATGATAGATAACATAGATAAGTAGATCTGGTAGATAGATAGACAGACAGAGATAGGAAGGTAGATGATAGGTAAATGTATCACCATGTATTAAAAAGAAAAGATTTAGGAAACAGCTCGTCATTTGACAGCACGTGTCATGAACGTCAGGCAAACTGACAGAGAAACTCTTCGCACATTTTAATAAATAGTAGCAACATGAAGAAAAGAAGCAAGGCCCAGCAGTGAGGCTGTTTCCTCCATCCCTCCAGGCACAATTAATTTCTTGTCTTGCTTAGACCACCCAGGAAGGAAATACTCATGTCCAGCATCCCGAATTCCTTTCCTGCAAATGTATCCAGTGGCAAAACCCAATCGTGAGAAGTGACCTTCAGGCTCCTCTAGTGCAATGCACCCAGAGGGGGCTGGGAGATTCACCCCGGGTGTCAGAGAGACTTCTTCATTAAGACTCTACAGCTAGCAGAGGACTCACAAAGAAGTCAGTTACTGTTTCCTGTTTGCATCTTGACTTCCTTAAAGAACACCTCCCTCACCACCTTGTAGACAAGGACTAACTAGAAAAGTTGGAGGAGTTAATATTCAGGGACAAGATGCCTGCGAGCTTGATATAATCTGATGATAGGTCACCTCGATGTTAACCGTGAAGGAGCCAAAAGCACTTTTCTGGGGAGAATTAGAAATACACACTACACTGACAACTTGAGCACAGTGGATTAAAAAGCACTTGCCTGTAGCAATCATGACTTGGGTAAAGTGTTAGAACTAGCAGGGCACCCACTCTTTAAGGTTATGGCCAATGCTTTCTGCACTAATAAAATGGCAGATAGATTGGATATCAACAATATAACAGAAACAAATAAAAAATACCAGATATTATTTAAAAAAAAAAGAATTCATAGGAGGAGGAGGGCCCACAAATTTCTTTACCCATAATCCTTTGTCTCAAAAACCTTTGCTTTGGGAGCTGGTAAGATGGTTTAGTAGGTAAAGATACTTGACGCCAAGCCTGACGACCTAAATTTAATTCCCAGAACCCACATGGTAGAAGGGGAGAACTGACCATGGCTAGTTATCCTTGGATCATCACATATGTACTATGATGCACATATGTACACATACTTACACACACAACATACACACAACATGATAAATAAATATTACTTTTAAAAAATCTGCTGCCAAAAGGCTGGGATGAAATAAGCAAGAGTTAGGCAAAATATTCATATGTGCATATGTAATATGTAACATGGCTATAATACCTACTTTTCTGGGTGTCTGGGTGAAGTCATGTTCTTGCAAACTATGGAGAAAGTCCAAAATGAATTGGTGACTTGATAAAAAGAATTTCACAAGGAGGTAGAAGAAATCCAGGATGATTCTCAGTCACTTTGGTCCTCCACAAGAACATACAGACATACAGTACACCCTGATACACACACACACACACACACACACACACACACACACACACACAAGCACATATGCACATAAATGAAAAAATTAAGTTTTCTAAAAAGGCATTTCACCTTCATTGTTAATATAATGCCCATGCGGATAAAGCAAACAGTTTCAGCAACTGAACAGAAGGTTGTCCGGAAGGAAGGACGTCACCAGAAGGTTGCCAATGACTCCACCTGTGCGCGTGTCCAGCTCCCCTCCATGTTAGGGAGTGATCAGTGTAGTACACAACCTGCAGGGTGGCTGACATGAAGGCTTCACATGAACGCAATTTCACCCTTGCTCTGTCCACCCAAGAGTCATCTCTGGGGCAGGGAAGGCACAGTAGATCCATGGTCCAGATACGTTCTGATAAGCCAGTCTAGCTGTGATCATGAGAGAATGAGACTTTGGCTCCAGTGTGACTCCAGGCCATGGAAATCAGGCATTGCAAACTCAGATCCCAAGAGTAAGGCTTCTGTTGCTCAGCTCTGACCATATGCTGCCCCATGGAAAGTACTGCCAACTGGTCAGCTCACCTACGAAAAGCTAATGCAGCAGAATCTTGTGTCAAATCTCATGAGCTTAGCATTTCATATTCTGCAGGTTTCACAAAACGTGGCCCAAGTGAAGTCTGCCAAGTTAGGATCTTCCTTGTTCCATCCCTGTGATTCAGAGCCAGCTTCTCACTGCATAACCAGCAACACAAAGCTCCAAGTCAATGTCTGGGGTACCGGGGCACATGGCCTCCTTGGGACCCGGGAAACTGACAATGCACTGCTCCTTAATCCAAAATGCAATTACTAACAGTTGCAAGATGGATCCTGGACTCAGAGGTTTTCACTGTTGTGATCATTATTTTAGGGAAACCAGTGATACAAGAACAAGCAAGAGTGTGTGTGTGTGTGTGTGTGTGTGTGTGTGTGTGTGTGTGTGTGTGTATGCAAAGGTAGATGGAATAGGTAAAGTGAAAGCGGGCTACTGTCTCAGGTCCACTCCCCCCTCCTCAATTCAAAGTATGGCATTGCCATTCAGAATACAAAGCAAGAATCAAGCTTATCTATAGATAGCATATTAACTGATCTTTTATTCTTTAAACTCTGCTCAAAGCATTTCACTGACAGGGCTGGAAAGATGAGACTTGTTCAGGCACAGAATGTGGTGACAGGAGCCGAGCAGGGCACTGAGTTGACTCGCTGACCGGCGCCGCTCCCTTTCTCCAGCAGCAGCTCCCCGGCTGGAGCATCTCTGTGCAAAGGGTTCTGTTTACGTTTTCATCTAGAAAATGGCTTCAAAGGATATAGGGTTTGTTTTTTTTTTAACTTTGATTTTTCTTTGGGCACCATGAAAGGGGAAAACAAAGGAGATTCAGAATCTCTTCTTTTTGCCACGGGCTGTTCAGTGGACAACCTAAGTTCTGAAGTGCCAGGTCTGCTCCTCGGTGTGCACCAGCTGTTCTTGACATTGAGGCAGGGGCCCAGAGGGTGAGAAGGAAGTGAGCTGAGAACTAAGACCAGAAGGGTCTCCAAGGTGTCCCAGCGAGAGCTCCTGGCTCCGCCCTCCCCATCTGTGTTGAGAACCAGTGTCTCTCTTGAGCTTCCTGGTTTCCAGTCCTCGCTCCATTCCTAGCAAGTTATTTTTATGTGGATCTGTACACTTGTGTTTAAACAGGATCAGACCTACTATCTAGGAACGCCACAGGGACAGCACGATAATGCACTTTCTCAGCATATAGGAAATGATGAAGAAACATGTTAGCCAATTTTGTTATGATAGTCATGACCACAGACATCATGATTCAACTACATACTTTCTAGATAGACTCCTTTAGGAAAAAAACTGCACAAAAGAAGAGCACAAAGAGCAGGAGAGAAGAATTATAATTTCAGCCAGACAGCTGACCAGCCAAATGAGCCCAGCCAAGACACATCTTTGCAACATTATACCTTGGGTCATAGATGCATCACTTGTAAATGGGGGCGGTGTTCACCTTTTGGCTGGTGTTGATTGTCAGCCAACTCCTTTCGGCATTATTTACACTCATATCATAGCACAACTCTTCTCACTCTCTATATCACCCCTCCCTGCTTCTCCACTGCTGAGAACATGAGGGCAAGGCTGGGACTATTGAGAAAGAAGGAGAAAAGGTGAACAGAGAGGAGCAAGGGAGAGTGAGAAGAAGGGGCAGAAAGGAGAGGAAGAGAGGAGGGATGGGAGGAGGGAGAAAAGAAGAAAGGAAGAAAGAGAAGAGGGGTGGAAGATGGCTGACAGGGCAGAGCTAGAGAAGGAAAGAGAGTATAGGAGAAGGGGGAAGTGCAAGGGACAAGACTGGAGGGGAGGGAGAGAAGATGGGGAAGGGGACTGAAGGAGAACCGAAAGGAAGACAAGGGGAGGGCATTGAATTATTTCTCATTTGCTCAGGAAAAAATCATGCATTAACATCTTTTCATTTTACAAAATTCTCCTCCATCTACTTTTGTCTGATTTTAAAGACCTGACACTGATAACTCTGAATGAATGTAAGTGAAGTGTTTAGTATATTAAAGAAATAAGGCAAATTGTTCCACATCTTTTGGAAGACCGCATGAGATGCTTCAGGCACCATTAAGAAGCTTTATTCCCCATAACTCTATAATCCCCACTCCTGGAGATTTGTTCTCTGAAAGACTTTAAAAGGAGGAAAAGTGTTTGTTAAATGTGATCTATCTTTTCAGCATTGTGTGCAAAAATAAATAAAACATAGGAAACAACCCAGATGTCCAACCACAGGAAGATGAACTAGTAAAGGACAGGCTATTAACTTCGTGCACTATGTTGCAAATACTAAAAAAAGAAAGTCATGGCTCTGGAGCACTGTGAAAAAGCAGAATGACAGAATTCATGCAGATTGCTACTCCTGAAAACAAAGTAGTTACATGAATACTGTGGAGTGACAGATGTTTAAAAATTTTATAATTTTTAATTAGCAAAGTAATAGGCTTTGTTACAGAATTTTCTTACATTTCGAGCCTTGTGCTGTTTCATCTCCCCAACATTTTAAAATGCATATTTTAAAAAAATAATTGCCTACATATTTATGTGAGAGAGGAAGACAAACAGAGAGAGAGAGAGAGAGAGAGAGAACATGGAGATTTTGGAAGTTATTTCTCTCTTTCCACTACATAGACTCCAATATCGAACTCAGGTCACTAGTTTTACCCACTGAGCCATCTCATTAGCACTCAAATCTACCTTAACGTTTAGCATTGTCCTTTATAACCAATAAAATCAGAGATTGACATTTCAAAAGTGTAAAAGCATCAGGCCTTTTGGACTAGGGAGAAAAACCCACTAATGACAGCTGTCTCTAGAGTGTTGTACCTCGGCTAGTACAGCAAAATGGCCAAAAGCAGCTGAGGAATGATTGTCCAGTGGGGTCTAGTGCTAACTTGAAATGTGTAATAACTCAAAGAAATGTCTGTGCTCTGAAAGAAGCTGAACTATCAAACTTTTCAACTCTAAAGAACATGATATTGAGCAAAGGTAAATCACTGTAATCCGTTCAAGATTTCTAAAATTAGAGGAGATATGCATCCGAATTCCTTTTCCTGGAGTTTCTGCCAAGAATCTTTACATTTGTTCACTTATGGGCTGTTCACAAAGATCACCTGAGACAAACGAACAATGTTTTCTGTCGAGCTCAGTGTTGCAGCTACTCTTCCTTGCTGCTGTGAGGCGCGCATGCACAACTAAAGGGAAGAAAGGGATATTATGACTTATGATTCCTGAGGGCAGACAGAGTCCACGATGACAGGAGTCACACAGTTGTACAACAGGCTGTATGTAGAGCAGATACCCAGCTCAGGTCACTTCAACCATCATGAAGGCAGAAAGAACAACAGAAGACTGAGAAGAAAGGCAGCACAGAGCTCCCAAACCTGAAGACCCCCCTCCTGTGGTGTGCCTTCCTTCAGCAAGGCTCCACCTCTCAAAAGTACCATTACCATCTCAAACATTAGTATCACTAAGAACACAAATTTATGAGCCTATTGCGGGGGGACCTCACAATCAAACCACAACTTTCACGAGGCAAAATTCCAAACTGTGGTAAAGCCACATTTTCAGCTTCTGCTTCTAGTTTCAGGTCATGCTAATAGACTAAAGGTCACACACCTAGAGACCCAAACTCAAATTCTAAATGAACCTAACACACATAGTAGTAGTAAAACAACTTGACCAGCTATTTTTGTAATGAGATTAATTGGGAAAAATTAATATCACATGTATAACTATAGTTACTACAACGCCAAAGCATTCTGTTAATTTACAAAGAAAAATGGGGGGGAAACTAAAATAGTTTTGCAAGAGTGCTGGTATGCAGAGTGAGGGTTTTTTTTTTCTTTTCAACTCTTTTTATCATCATAATATTCCTTTCCATAGCAAAGTTCATGCTACTGTGATCACACCAAACTTCATGGCCGTACCTTCACCCCAAGGAGACCTGGGATGCCCCAGCTTTGACCAGAATTGAATTAAAAATGAAGGTGCATAAATGAATACTAATGATAACAATAAGAGCTGCAGTGAATTAACCATAATTGTCGTGATGATTAGAGAAGCTATGAATTAAGAAGCCAATTGTGATTATAATGGCCACTGTGATAATGAGTCAGAAAATGGATGTGGCATACAATGACTCTGTGAGGGAAGAGGTATATGGCTGAAGACAGCAAAGGTCTGTGGGTGGAGGTGGAAAAGTACAAGAGCATTGTTTCAGCAGAGAATGGATCCCAAGAGAAGAATTAACCAGACAGCAGTAGTGCATATAATAGCTGGACCCTGGACTGCATCAGACCAGACCTAGGTAAGAAGAGTAATAAGGTTACTCTGAGAGAGAGAAGAGGTTCTAGGCAGTGGCCGATGGCAGGTGTTTCAAGGGTGAAGGCCTCAGGTACAGACTTCTGCGATGCTGAAGGCTTGAAAAGCATCCACTGAAGCCATTGATCCTCTGTCCTTAGGGGGCAGTGGTGACTCTGAATTCTGTGGAAAATAAGCTCTAACTGAAATGAAGGTGATATGTAAAGCTGCCTGGAAACCTAGCTCTCAAGACAACAGGGAAATCATGAGAATGCCCGAAGATAGACATTCCCACAGGGCCAGAAAATGATAGCTCTAGAAACAGTGGTTCACTAAACAAAAACCCCCAGGACCAAGGTATGGGATACCTCCACAGGAGTTCTTAGCCAGGAAGGTCCCACAGTCTCCCAAATCAACATAGGTTCTTGCTGCTCCATTTGTTAGCAAGTACATTATGTGGAGCATTTGGGAGGAATGAGAGGATTTTTATTTGCACTTATGATTCTAGGGTACAGTTGGCCAACATGGCAGGAGAGTGATACTAACATCAGAAGCTGGAGGGACTGGCTACACTATATTCATAAGAAGATCTAAGAGAGACACAAAGCCATAAACATATCATCTAGTTTGCTAGTTTACTGACTTGCCAAGTTCTTACCATCTATCTTTGTCTTATCCACCTACCCAAGCAATGGTCCCACCCACTGTTGGCTAGGCCTTCCCACATCAATTATATTTTCTCCAATAGGATTGCTCAGAGGCTAGCTATCATGGTTTGAGTGCGATTTGTTCTTCATAGCTTATGCGTCTGAATCCTTGATGTTTGGGAAGGTTTGTGGCACCTTTGGGAGGTAAAGCTTGCTGGAAGAAGGTAAGTCACAGGGATGGACCCTTGAGGTTGGTTAGTCCTGCCTGGCTTCTTTAAGAAGTTTGCATCTTTCTCTATCTTAGACTCCTTGATGGACGTGACTTAAGTCACATTCAGCTTTTGCCAGCCAGCCATACCTTTTCCGTCATAATGGACTGTATCTCCCCTCTGGAAATATAAGCCAGGTAAAAATTCTCCCTTTCTCCCTTGAGTTGGTTGTCTGAGGGGGTGTCTCACAGCAGTAGAAAGAGTCACTGCGACACTTGCCTTAACTAAACAATTCTTCATAGGTTGACCTAAAGACATAGTTCTCAATTGTCAACTTGACACCTGTAGCTCTCACTGCCTCAGTGCCCACCAGAACAACTGGATCAGATCCTACTCCTGAAGACAACCCGTGTTTTTGATGTAAAATATAGAGAAAGCAAACTGCCTGCCCACTGGCTGGCTTTGCTAGTGTCGAAACATGCTGTGCAGGCTGCTGGAGTAGTAAAAACATCAATGGTCTCATCTAGCTGTGAACTCAGTGATGCCCAGCGCATCCTGCATGAGAACTAAACAGTAAGTTACTATAACTAATGCTCATAGAGTGAGCGAGTTCACGTGCTGAAGCAGTGTGTAAACTATTATTTCAGACAAAACTGAGCACTTATTGTTGACTGTCTTTCATCTTTCTTTCCTGAGATTAGGCATTAGAAAATGATGACTTTCTAAGCACTTATTATTATACCCACAGATTAGAGAAGCTCTCAGCACTAGAACAAGAAGCATTGTTTGCAGTGGAAGGCCTTTCATGTACAGAATTACATCTGACAGAAATGCAGAGAATCAGTGACTATGGAGATGTCCATTCTAAACAGGACATCGAGTCTACCCCAATCACAAGATTCAGAGGAACAGTGCTGTCAGAAAGAGGCCTCTGTTCATGACAAGGCTGTTGTTCCCAAGAACTCACTCCAGAAGACCTGCACCGTATTTGGCTTATCAACATGTCACCATGGTGGGGAACAGAAGTAAGAGACTGCATCCCTCTGAGGGACTACTGAGGGTCCGAACTTGCAGCAGTTATTCTTCTCTGTTACTGTGAAACAACACTCATTTACAAGTTAAGGAAGAAAGGGAGATTTATTTGGCTTATGGTTCCAGAGAGGGGATTCAGTTCATTATGGCTAGAAAGGCATCGCCGCTGGCAAAAGCTGGAAGCAGCCCAAGTCACATCCATCAAGGAGGCTATGGACTGCAAACTGCAAGCTACAAGCGTAGACTCACTAGCTGAAGTAGGGTGGAGCTAACCAACCTCATGGCCCACCCCCTGTGACTTCCATTCTCTAGCAAGGCTCCACCTCCTAAAAGTGCCATGACCTTCCCAAACAAGTAAAGATTTAAACACACAAGTCTGTGGAGGACAACTCACATTTCAAAATATGACAATGTCAGACACCCACTGATAGGTCAACCATGCCCCAATAAGTGCTAACATACTTGACAGTACAGTCATCCCAGAAAAAGTCCAAAAAGACATGAAAGTTGGAGGGAAACTGGCTAGAAAGGAGAAAGTATGTATGGGAAAGACAGATATGGGATTAGGTAATAAGTGGAGAAAATTATATCAATTCATTGCATATGTGTATCAAAGTATCAAAGAATTAAAAAATATAAATAATGTCTCACTGTAGTGGAGACCAGTGATGGAGATAGCATAATTGGCCTGAATTGTTGATGACTTAGTCATGTCTGTAGCCAGTAGACATAAAATATGATGCAAAGAATAAATGTCTAAGATTTTTCAGAACAGATAGTGCATTGGCACCGTGGGAAGAAAGCTCAAGACTTTTCTCTCGACATCTTTATAAGATAAGGAACATTCTATTTTGCATCTGTAAGAAAATGCATGGCATTTATTAGAAGGATAGGTGTTTAACAAATGCTTGTAAGCAGCTACTGGATAATGTGCACTAGTAACAATAACTAATGCTAATTGAGGGCTTATTATATGTCAATTAGGATTGCACGCTCTTCATGTATATCAGTGAACACCAAGAAGTAGTGGCTACTTGTCCTTGTTTTACAGGTAAGGAAATCAAGGGAGACAAACTAAATAATTTCTCAGTGTTACAATGATGGAGTTGGAATTGAGGTCAGGCAATATGTCTAGACAGCTACTTAGAGTAGTGATCAACAGACAGTTTACATATATATATTGTTTATATATAATGTTGAATGTTTAAATATATATAACTAAATGTTTAAAGCATTCAACACAGTTCTATAAAGCTGGTATTTTATCTCTATTTTTCTCAGTTTCACAAATAAGAAACTTAATTTCTATAGCGTATGAGCACTGTAAGGGGGAAGTGGGGTTGGAAATAATCAGTCCTGTGGGGGAAAACATATACTATTCCTACATTTGTTCCCCTTATTCACGAGACGTACATCTCAAGACCCACAGTGGGGCCCGGAGAGATGGCTCAGGGATTAAAACTTTGCCTCGAAAGCAGAAGGTCCTGAGTTTGGATCCCAGGTCCCAGGTAAAATCTCCAGGTGGAAATGGTGGCAATCTACACTTCTAGCCCTGGTGGGCAGAGTCTGAGAAATCCCAAAGTAAAGCTAAAAGAAGGTAGAACAATCCAGGATGATTGCAGAAGTCACCCTTGATCCTCCATAGGGATGCACTGTGTCCTCTGACACACACACACACACACACACACACACCTTCAAAACTAAATAAATAGTTAATTTTTTTTTAAAAAGACCCATAGTGGATTCCTGCAAGTGCAGATAGTACGGAAAATGTCGTATATATTGTTTTTTCTATTTACATACACCTATGAAAAGTCTAATTTGTAAGCCATATACAATAAAAGATTAACAAAGTAACAAGAATTATGAGAATGCACCATAATGAAATTATTAGCATTATACTTATACTTTGTTTGAAGTCAATAAGTAAAATAAAGTTTACTTGAACACAATATTGCAAGACCAGACAATCAATCTGATCACAGGACAGCTACAAGTAACTAATAGGTGAGAAATATCTTTGTCTAGCACAGATTCTCTGGACAAAGGGGTAGATATATCCCTATATGAACAGAAGGGATGGAGAGAGGTTTCATCATACCACTCAGAATCACACATACTTTATGAATTATTTATTTCCAGAATTTTCTATTCAATTTTTTTTGTTATGACAGCTCAGTAACAAAGCTAGGGAGAGGTGAAACCACTAATGAGGAGACTCCTCTAAAAGGGCTTCAGGTTGCCAGTGTATCACAAAAATAAAGCTCAATTTGACTTTAATTGACATTTGCTATTGCTTTAAATTTTCTGCAGACAATACATACTCTTATTGCCAGCATCCAAGGTGGCTTTTTCCCCCTACTCTTTACACCTTACCCATATGCAATCCGCACATAGCTGGCTCAGAGAGGTTAAATGACTAAGGTCACACAGCTATACCATACTATTTCTCAGCTCTGCAACTAGGTTCCTACACTTTCACAGAATATAGGAAAGCATGAAGTAGAGAGGTATTACACTCTATACTTCTTAGTTCATTCATTTCCCAGTATCACTTGGGAAGCTTGAAAATTATCAGTGACCAAACCCATGCCACAGTCAAACTACACCAGAATTCCATTAGGTGAAAATTTGTACCCACATTTATTATTATTATTATTATGATTATTATTATTATTATTATTATTTATTCAACTGTGCGCATGTGCGTGTATATGTGTGCGCACGTGTATGTCTGTGTGTGTGTGTCTGTGTATGTGTAGAACCACGGACAAATTCATGAAACACCATGGACGCCTCCACCTCCTTCTGCCCCGGGATTCACAGGCTCCGCCCTACCAGGACCAAAGCGCAGGCCGCCCTCACTTCCTCCTGGTGTCTATACGTGGGATCTGGGATCCGAACTCAGGACCTTCCGCCTGCAAGGCGGAGGCTTAATCCCTGAGCCACTTCTCCAGCCCCACATTTTAAAGATAAGTAAATTTTAGTTCTAACTTGCAGTTTCCACATTTTTTTTTATTGGTAGAAAACCTGCACCCAAAGACTTGTATGTACATATACACATGCACACAAAGCTCATGTTGAGATACCATAAAGGTAGAAGTTTTCAAATGTCCATGGTTTGCGAGCTGTGGTCACACATCTCACTCATCGTTATCTTACTGTGAAGCTTTGTTTATATGCTGCGTATCTCAGCCCAGGCCACTGTTAACTCAATAGCACAGTCAGGGTGATTCACACAACTTCTTTCTCATAATTTGGAAACTTGTTAAGTCCAAGGTCAAGATCAAGATGCCAGCAGATGTGGCTCCTGTTGACCACTGTCTTCCTTGACTTGCAGTTCGTTGCCTTCTTCCTATGTTCTCACATGAGAGGGCAGACTGAATCTCTTCCTCTTCTCACAAGGACATTAATCTAGTCTAGAGGTTGGGAAATGGCTCGATCCGTAAGAGTGCTTGCTGTACAAGGGATCTAAGTTTGAATCCCAAGCACCTATATAATAGCTTTAGAGATAGATAGATAGATAGATAGATAGATAGATAGATAGATAGATAGATAGATAGACAGATAGATAGATAGATAGAAGATAGAAGATAGATAGATAGATAGATAGATAGATAGATAGATAGATAGATAGATAGATAGATAGAGAGTATGTCAAGTCCAAAGTAACCTCTCTCTGTGGAAAGCCTTCCTATACTCATCGGAGCAAACATAAAATGCTAGCAAGTCAAGTAGAATCAGTAAAATATAAATAATACACGAAACTTCTTCAGAAGACATCTTGGAAGTGATTGTGTGACAAAGATAGTTTAAATAGTAAGGAGCCTTTCTGGCTAGTGAAACTACCTATAGATTCTGGGACTAGAAAGGTCTACTGGTATCTTCTATTTGTATCAAATGCTGAGGCAGCCAAGATGCTAATATGACCTTTAACAATGAATTTAATTGGAGCATAGCACTTCTGCCCACCCACAGATGGACCAGAGGGGGCTGGACTGCAAAGTCATTAAGAATGTTTTAAAAACTTTACATTTTAAAATCCTAGACTCCCTCATAGTTCATCTGATTCAGGATCTCCAGGGACCAATGTATTTAAGTTTTCTAAGCTTTAACAGTATAGTTTCTGATATGCTTGGCTTGGTTCCCCAACATGATCAAGGACTTGGACTATTAAATAGAAAGACTTTGAAAGGTCACTGGTTGTTGAAAAGAACCATCCCATACATACCTACTCACTCAATACATGAAGACTTATTATTAAAGCAATGTTCCTTCCGGGCAAGAAAGCATAGTCTGAGAGTCCCTAGTGCAAATACGTGCAACAAGGAGGTTCTGTACATACAAGACCTCATGCAGATCAAGCCCAGGGCTTAAGTTCAGATGTTTCATGTGTTGAACAGATGTGGCTTTGGTGCCAGGCCAGTTTGAATTCCATTCCTGCTTCTGACACTTTACCAGCTGTGAGGTTTAAATCCTTCACTTAATTTCCCTTAACCTTAACAGCTGCTTCTGTAAACGGGGAGATAAAAATGCAGTCCTTGTGTGCTTATAGCCACAACGTACTGTGAAGTGTTTGGTCTTCGTGTCTTCTCTTCCACCTTATCTTGCCACTGATCTATTTGTGTAGTGGGAAGTTGAGACCCACCAGTTTTATTTCTCACGCTGACTGACCATGGGGAGACCCTACAGGAGTTTAGAAGGTGGGAGAAGGGGGAAGTCATGGCCTGTCATTCTTTCTCTCTGACTCAGTGGCTTCTCTTACCCAATAGCCCCACCATAATTCCAGCTTCTAATCCTCAAGCTTTGGCCTTGTTATCCTGCATTCCCTCGTGGTCTCTGCAGCCCAGCATGGAGGTGGACTTCTGCTTGGCTCCTCTGGGTTGTCTCACATCCTTGCTTGCTTCACCAAGCCTTCCTTCCTCATTTCCCCGCTTTGCTTGCCTTCTTGCAAATGTTTCAGTATATCCTTTTCTGTTTCTTATTTCCTCCTAATTAGACTCGTAGATGTTCCCAGCATAGGGCTTCATACTATTTATGTTCAACAAATTGGAACGCTTATAATTATGTATAATATAACGAGCTGCTGCTCACTCCCCAGGTGCCCCCTGCCACGGTCCTCCGTGTGAACACTCAGGGGCAAGATGGCCGACTAGAGCCAAATCTGCTTCATCAGCTTCCCCAAGCTTGAAATAACAACAACAGCAGCCAACGTTTATGCAGTGATGACTCCGTACCAGGCATGGTCTTAATTGTTTTATTTAAATTAACTCATTTAATCTTCACCACAACCCTGGGAGGTAGACACACTATTAAGTTGAGAAACAAGGCAAAGAGAAAAAAAGAGTGACTTATCAAGGTCACAGAGCTCATTGTTGGCAAAGTCAATATTCAAAAAGCCATGCTCACTACTAACCATCAAAGTGACTGACTCGGAAGAAGAGACAATCCATTTCATTCTCAGGGACCACGGTCTCTCAACATTGGCACTTCCCAGGTGAAAGGGGCTTCACCTCCCACAGATCCCAATGTATGCAACATAAGCAACATCCCAGTGTACACAGCACAAACAACATCCAGTGTACACAGCACAAACAACATCCCAATGCACACAGCACAAACAACATCCCAATGCACACAGCACAAACAACATCCCAATGTACACAGCACAAACAACATCCAGTGTACACAGCACAAACAACATCCCAATGCACACAGCACAAACAACATCCAGTGTACACAGCACAAACAACATCCCAATGCACACAGGATAAACAACATCCTGAAAGAGCATCCTATCCCAGGCTAGACCAGGAAGGCCCTCTGGTCATCTATCCCTCAGGCTGCTTGGCTTCCACTCTCTTTTTTCTGATTTAATAGAAATCTCCAGTGGAGCCTGACCAGGCAGGAATCCATACATCATTAACGGGAGCTATATTAAGACCATAAAAGCCTATTGCTAACATTCTAGTGACCTTCATAGAAACCAATCTATCAGGAGGCTTTGCTGATTACTGTCACTGAAGGCAGGAGGGAATGAGCATTTACCAAGTATCTACTCTATATCCAGACATCTTCTAGAAGCTCTGTACAAAGCATCTTTTCACTTTCATTCTCCCAGCAACCTGTGATATAAAAGGATGACTCTTACTTTTCTGATAAGAAAACTGACTTCAGAGAGCTTGACTTTGGGGTGAATGAAGTTATAGATGAAACCCTCCCATTACCAACTCCACTCTACCACTGTTGCAGTTCACCTGCATGGTTGCTGATAAATGATCACCAAACAGCTTAAGGGAACAAGGGGTTTATTTTCTTATGATAGTCCAATTACAGTTCTCAGTCTAGCTTAACAGGAGAGCAGGCACCAACACCAGGATGAGGGCCACACCATCTCTGCATAATGGCTGAGAGAGGGACGATCCTTACTTGCCAGACCAGCATGTCTGCCAAGTGTACAAAAGAATGCCAACTTTCTCAATTAGCTCTCAGTATTTTATTCCAGTGCCTAGTCCCACCTGTGCCTAACTATGACAACCACGGTATCCTATGAGCTATGGTAAGTATGCTGCCCAATGTCTTGAAGTATAGTCCCTAAAATATAATTATGAAGTATGGGACACTTTCTATGGAGGATGGAAGGATTAATGGTGGTCCTGAGAATACCCAGTCCCTCTTTTCCCCTTCTCAATAGAAAATAGCACTTGTAGACCCCCTAACCCCTCCTTCTCCTCCCCCTTTCTTATCTGCAGCTGCTGCTTGTAGATAAAAATCTATAAAGTTGGTAACCACAGCAAGATTCTCAACCCACAAACTTAATCAAACCCCCAAACACTGTCCTAAGCACATAAACATTTCCTTCACCCCCTGACCCTTACTCCCTGAGAGTCCTCCCTGACCTACACATGCAGTTCTTTATTCCCTGAAAAAGAGCTACGGCCCTTTGCTGCTTTTACCCCAAATAAAGCAGTCTGGGTCCTGTTGCGATTTGTTCTGTTTCTTTCTCTCTGAACTGTCCTACTTGAACTCTGAACCCAGCCTGAAAGTCTATAGAAAATTTATTGCTTTATGGATCACATTTTGACAATGTTTACACTAGACTGTCTACAGCAGTTATCAATGCCTGTCTCTCCACTATCTGTTGGACAGAAGCCATCAGCTAACTGCTTATTTGATTTCACAGATCCCCATGGTGAAGGACCTAGACTCAGGGAGCTATACTTAACTATATGGAGACTCATCTGCCCTGGAGCTGGCTTAGGTTATGATGGTCTGACTGTCGAGCTGATACCATCCTGGAATAAAGGAGAATATAGTTCCCATGTGAAAGAGAGGCAAACTGTTAAGAGCCAGAGGGCAGACTGCGGTTAGTACCTTTTAACAACGCCAAGATCCCCACCCAGGCATAGACAGTCATGCCTTTATATAAGATTCTCTCCTTCTGGAGCAGCTCAATAATTAATTAATTAGTTAATTAATTGATAAAACAAAAAGTATGAGTTTGGGTTTTTTTAAAAAAAAAAAAGACTCCAGCTTCATTCTATTCATTCTCTCTTGTATTTTCTCATTTCTTCAACTAGAATCCAGCTATTGATCTGTGAATTGTCCTTAGGAGATGTTCATGTGGCAAAGAACCCAGGAAGGTTTAGACCCTTAGTTCAAAAGTCCATGAGAAACCGAATCTTGGCAAAATGGACTAAGTAGCTACGGAAACAGTAGCTTCCCAATTGAGCCGTTACATGAGACTGTGGCTGGGGTGGCACTGGGATGAAACCTTGTGAAAGACCACGAAGCAGGAGTCCCCAGACGTGTGATCCACAGAATCACTAAATCATCTATGATTCCTTCTCCATCGGGCTCAAGAGAAAAACCCTTTGGCTCCAAATTCAGCACTTCAGGAGACAGGGAAGGAAGGAAATGAACATCTATTAAGTACTTCCCGAAGCGTGAAACATTTGTCATGGTGATTTATTATCACATTTAATCATGCCAGCTAAAGTTCTATCTTTGTGTTCCAGTGGAGGAAGTCAAAGCTGAAATCAAATTAAGCTCATATCCCCCAAGTGAAAGGCGGGTACCAAGGCTGGCAGTTCAAACACAGGCCTGTCTGTCTGCAAGGCTAATGCTCTTTCCACCAGCCCCACTGCGAAGGGGGGTAGAAGCGAAGCCTGCTTATCCTTTAAGGCTGCTCTTCCCCTGCAGTTCTCACTCATGTTTACTAAAGCGAGGGAACAGGTCAGCAGACAAACAGAGGGCGCATGCTGTGCCTGTGTAAAAAGACACAGAGAGAAGATGTTTAAAGGACAAAGGGGCAAGACTGCCACTACCCTTCCCGACCCTTGCTTGATCTCGCAGTGAGAGAGATGAGGGCCAGCCACCTCCCTGGGATGCTGGGCAGATTTGAAGCATATTGAGTCACTATTAAAATCTGGACTATTAGAGTAAATGATGAGTGTTTTAAGCATATATTGTCAGAACTCCTTCATATGTCCGTTTTCCTAAGCAAAAACTTTGAGAGTAGGGCAATTTGACTTCCCAATTAGCGGCTGTTAAACTTTCCCTTTCTACCCTGACTACTTTAAGCAAAAGGACCATCAGTCAAATAGCCAGCCATCTGGAGTCGTCTTTTAATGCCCTGAGAAATCTACACGATGATCACAGCAGATCGCCCCAGCTCCTGAAAGCGCCTTCTCACTGGCGATGCTTAAAATAGTTTTGTCATATTCTTGCTATCTCAAGCATTCGTGGATTCTAAATGCAACCATTCCCTCCTAGGGCCGGAGGGGGAGCACTTCCTCTGGTGGTCTGGTAGGGGGGGTCGCTGCAACTGATGCTGAGGAAGAAAGGCTGTGATTGGTCCAAATAAATGGCTATGACTGGGTCAAACACCAGTGAGTCCGCCGGGAGATGCGCGCTGCTGCTGACTCCCTGTGTGATCACATCAAACCCAATAAAAGGTTTCTCTTGAGTGGTCTTTTCTGGCCTGCTTTTAGTCGCGTGGCTGAGCTGTTAGCACGAAGAAAGAAGCAGCAGAGAGTGAAAGCAGAGGCCGCAGAAGAGCGGTGGCAGCAGCCGCGCAGCAAGCCCGCCCAGCTGTGAAAGCAAGACAGCCAGCAGGCTGAGCAACTGAAGTTCAAGAATGTCCAGGGACGCAGGAAGAACAGAAGGAGAGACCCGGCAAAAGAAGATAAAGAGTCGAAGGTAAAGAAGGATAGAAGCCTATAAGGAGCCAGAGAAGAGAAGCTTCCCAACCAGCTTCAAAGAGCTGTCAAATCCTTAGAACCAAGGGCGCAGACATGCCAAGAACTGCAAAGCTGTTCTATGCAGTGGGCTAAGGAATCCTGATCTTTGAAGCCCACACAAGAATTTTAACATTGGCTGCTAACAAGGGCTGAGGTCCACAGAAGCTAGAACACCAGCCATGAACCAAGGACTGAGGAATGCTGACTTTCTAAGCCCCCACAAGAACTGGCAATGCTGGAAACCCTCTTGGAGAACTGTATCCTCAGAGGGCGCCACCTCCTCCCTCTCCCACCTGCCTACTGACAGTGCCTGGAGCTGCCAAGTATGAAAGCTGGCAGAGACAGGCTCCTGGAGAACTTCTTCATGCCTACCTATAAAGGGTAGACCCAAAGAACTCCCAGCAGATGGCTAATAAAACCCCATGCATGCAGAAGTTTCCCAACTCAACTTCGTTTGAGACTTTATTTGTAGGTGAATTCACAGAGCATATCAGTCCATATCAGAAAGGGACTCCAGAGCCTATGATAGGCTGAAGGTATAAAGAATCCCAGTGTGGTGAGAGGAAGAAGCAGAAAGGAAGGGACAGCTAGAGACAAAGTGCTAGAAACATAAAATAGACACAAGGACAAATCAACATCCTGTATGTTGCTCCCATTTTAAACATTTCTTCTTTCCAACCCAAACATCCACTTTCGGGCTATCTATCGTTACCCTTTCTAAACAAGGGACACTGCTCAACAATCCTCACCTGTCACCTACATGCTGGATTCCAGACTGGATGTAGTCACAAGAACAAATACAGAGATGTGATGTGTACTTGCTTCCCAGGACACCAGAAGGGTGACAGATCAAAACTATACCATAATGTCCCAGTCGGGACACTGATGGTGCTGCGGTCAGGACTGGCACATTTCCAGCACCTTCTATAAGCATGCCCACCTGCTTCCCACCACCTTCTACTGCATCACTTCATCACTGGTGAACTTAAACACACATGCCTTGCTGCACAGTTCTAGAGGCTAGAAAGCCAAGATCCACAGGAAAACCAACAAGGTTGATTCCTGTCTGAGGGGTTTCGGAGAACATCTGCTCCATCTTCTAGCTTCCCGTGGTTTGCTGGCACCTGAGGATCTCAACTTCATCTCTACTTGTGTTCTCCCTGACGTGTCTACCTCCAAATTTCCTCTTACTAAAATGCAGCAATCAGCCTAGAGAGACAACTCAGGAGCTAAAGCTCTTACCACACGAATCAGAGGATTGGGGCTGGGATCCTCAATTCCTTGCATGATGCCGGATGAGTGTGGTAACCTTTCTGAAATTCCAGCATTGAAAGGGAGAGACTAGAGTATCGCACAAGCAAGCTGGCTAATGTGTCCAGCCCTGTAAGTGAGTTATGAGTTTACTTCAAACTCAGCTGAAAAAGAATAAGAGAGAAGAATAATCGAGGATGATTCTTAACATTAATCTTAGGACTCCAAGATTGCAGATGAATTTGCATACACACACATATATGTACCTCCCACATACACACTTGGCTGTGCACACATGCATAGACAACACACACACACACACACACACACACACACACACACACTTACAGGGAAATGGAAAAAAATATAACAATCATGATAGATGAGTTACTATTTTTCCTCATCTTGATTGATTCCTCAGCGAACCTATTGCTAACCAGGACCACATTCAGAGGCGCTTAGGACCTCCACATACATACTTTGAGGAGACATAGTTCAAACCGTAATATCCTTTCCTAACCTTAACCTTTGACAACCATTATGTTGTTCTCCATGTGTACAATACGGTCACTTTCAAGAATATTATAGAAATGAAATCCTAAAGCATTCATTTTTCATTGCTAGCTTTTCTCACCCACCTAAAACATTTCTTTGAAGTTCATTCATGAGTATCGATGGATCATGCATTGTTACTGCTGAGCAGCATCACCAGTATCCTAAGTATTTCACAGTATGCCACGCTCTATTTAAAGATACCTGGGCTTATTCTGGCTTTTGGCTACTACAAATGAAACAACTATGACCATTTGTTGTTATATGAATATTAAGTGTTTATTTCTTTAGGATACATGCCCAGCAATAAAACTGCTGGATCATATCCTAATGGTTTCCTTGGTTTTATAAGAATCTAGCAAATGGTTTTCTAAAATAATAGTGCTTATTACCATTCCTAACAGCAGATCTATTTCTCTGAGATTTCAGGAGTATTTGTTTTAGCTTTCTGGGTGGTTGCTTTTCAACCATCTTGATTAGGTGTGTGGTAACAGCTGCAATTTGGCTTCATGGTCATTTGGATACATCTGGGTTTTTTGCTTGTTTTGTTTTATTTTTCATAAGTAGAGCCTCTTCAGTAAAGTATCTCTCAGCATCTTATCTAGGATGATCTGGTACTGTTTAAATCCATTTCCTGGTTCTGGGAAAGGCCACTGGGTCCTTGCACCTCATCGGACAGGAGGACCCAGAGGAGAGTTTGGCATGCTCATTAAAGGATGCTCCGGGGATGAGAGGGGGAGGCACTGGGGGATGGGGAGGGAGGGAGGGTTGGGGGGCACAAGGGGATGGGGGGTTGGAGGGAGAGGGGACCGGTATACCTGTTAAGTTTGTATGAGTGGAAATAAAATAAATAAATAAATCCATTTCCTAATTGAACGTTTGCTTCTTCTAAGCTTCCAGAGTTCTCACTCTAGATATGAATCCCTTGTCAGACATGTGGTTTGTTCATATTATTTCCCAATCCATGTGTTTGCCTGTTCATCCTCTTCACACAGACTTTCCCACAGTAAAAGACTTATACTTTCACGAAGACTAATTTACTTTTTTTCCTCTTTGGCTTGATTAGCACAACTGCTAAGTCAGCCTATCTTAAATCTTGAAAAATTTCTCCTTTTTTCCTAATTTTTTTATCCTTTTATAATTTTGGGTTGTATATGTAATTCCACATGCTGTGATTTCCATACACTCTCTGGGATTAAATTAAGGATTTGTGTTGCTGGGTTTTTTTTTTTTTTTTTTTTAACCGTTGCTGTGAATGACCAGTTGTCCCAGTGGCATTTTTCTGCAGGTGGATGTTTCTCGCAGTAATCTACATATGATGGTTAATCTTTATTGCCAACTTGACAGGTTTTAGAAGCACCTAGGAGACCAAGCTCTGGATGTGTCTGTGAAGGCATTTCTAGGGAGGCTTAACTGAAGCCAGCAGACCCACTCTAACTGTGGGTGGTGTATGCTATGTCCTAGACTGAATAAAAGGAATAATCAACATTCAGCTCTCTTGGCTTCCTGATGAAAGACAGGTGACCAGATTCTTCATTCCTCCACTACCACGCCTTCTCCGCCATGATAGACCGTAAATTCCAACAGTAAGCCCACACTAAGCCTTCATCCATTAAAGGTGTTTTGCCAGGTATTTTGCCATAGTGATGACTTCTATATCATCATTCTCTCTATGACTTTAAGAGTTCCTGGTACTATTTATATCCCTTTAGCAAGTTGTCATGGTTTAGGTTTAGGTTGACTTATGTACCTTGCTTACTTTTGTGGGTTATGATTCCAAGAGAGGCTTAATTTTCTGAGACTCTGTGGTATTATTTTGATTGTCTCCATTCACCTCTTGTTACCACTGAAGAGTGGTCCCTGCTTTCGTCTGACAGGGTGAAACGATTTCTCACGGCTGGACTACTAAGTGCTTGATGGGGGTAGAGTAGCTGTAACAGGCAAATGAGAAAAATCTGTACTCTATTTTGGGATTGCTTTTGATTCACTTAGTGTTATAGTATACACATTGCATTATATTTTACATGAGCCCTGAGAAATATTGACTTTAATTTGGTTCTCTTAACCCCTGGGTTTATACACAGAAGATAATAGCTGGAGGTATGAGAAGCTGGGAAATAACGTTGCTGCTCCTGCCACATCTTGCTTTTATAAGATAGATCCGGTGAGTTCAGCTTGGCTGGAGTCTTTCTTGTTCTGTTAAAATTACTGGAAGATTTAGATGGAAATTATGGTTTAAGGGGAGAAGAGTCCCACTTCTGAGTATATAACCCAGCTCATGAATATGAATCGTGAGCACTAATTTCCCTTCTCAAACTTCTATAAAATGAGAGTTTATATTTTTAATTATGAATAACTTAATTTTAGGAACATGGAAGTTCAGTCTAAATACTATCTCTAGGCCTTTCTCTAGTGAGCTGCTTAACTATATAAGCTGTATCATTAAAGCATATAAGCATAATCATAAAGCTAAGAACACAAAGGCCTTACCTGCCACCATGTCACAGGAGAGACTCTTCCACATTATTTAGCCCTGATAAACTGACACTTGTAAGCTCCTTTGTTAACCTGTGTTTCTCCAGTGAGACTATTCTTCAGCGAAGTAGCAGTTTTTGCTTCTCAAAACTTAAAGGACCATAATTGTCTTCTTATTGTTCCAGACTCCAGGCAATCTTTTATTCGTTTGTTTGATTTAGGAAATTCTGTCATTTACCCTCATGGGCTAGGCTCTAGAATAGAATATGGGCTGTGTTATGATGCAGGTTACCTTAGATAAGCGACACAACCTATCACTTTAGGATTAATGCCTCTTATGATTTGGATTTGAAATAGTCCCTAAATAGCTGACCAGTGCATAGACTTACTAGGAGGTGGTACAAGCTTTTATTTAGGTGTGGTTTATTTAGAAGTAAGGCATTAGGCACAAGCCTTTGAAGGAGAAATCGCTACTTGATCTCCACTCCCTCTTTTCTCTCCCTCTCCCTCTCCTCTCTTCCTCCTTCTCCCTATCCCCCAATTCCCTCTCATCTTTCGATTCTGACTCTCTTCTCTCTCTCTCTCTCTCTCTCTCTCTCTCTCTCTCTCTCTCTCTCTCTGTCTCTCTCTCTCTCTCTCCTTCCTTGGTGCTAGGAGATAAGCACCCTGTTCCACTACACACTCCTGCCACCATGATAGTCTCCATCTCCTAAGCCCCAAACAGCACCAAACAATAGCACCAGTTGATCTTGTATGGGACCCATTGAAACTATTAACAAAAACCAATCTTAATTCTTCCAAGGTGTAAATCACAGGTATTTTGTCAACCAGAACATAATGCTAGCCATCACAATGCCTCAGTTTCCGTATCCATAAAATAAGAACAAACCCAGAACCTGCCTTGTTGCACATCATGAGTGCTAAGTAAGGTGAACATTTGAAAGCCCCGCTTCCATGCCATCATCTTCTTCTTCTTCAGTCTTACTTCTAAGACCCTTCCTTTCTTCATCAAGACACCTCAATGTCATCTATGGCTGAGGGTGTTGAATAGTAAATTTAGGAAGATTTGCTTCATGCATGCCAAGTCAACCCTTGGTTAAACACAAACTCTCCCTGATTTTGGAATCTAGAGTGTTTGCTCCTTTAAGAAAGTGGAAAGGAGAAAATTAAAAGCTATCATCACAAAGATCACCCTGTCAATCATGGGGCTGGTTCTATCCCTGTATACATTTGTCAAACTGCATAGAAGGATATAAAGTACATGAATTTTACATGTAAATTATATCTTGATAAATCTAACAAAAATTGTCAGGCTGGAGAGATGGCTCAATAGTTAAGACTCTGCCTCCAAAGCAGAAAGTCCTGAGTTCGGATTACAAGTTCCACATAAAACACCAGGTAGAAACAGCAGAGTTTCACTTCCAGAGTGAACAACCTAGGATGATTCTCTAAGTCACCCTTGGCCCTTCATAGGTACACAGTGCCCTCTGATACACACACACACACACACAATGATAAAAGTTTTTTTTTAAAAAAAAATTTGTCATGCTACATGAACACCTATGTTCAAATTTTGGGGGGAGAAATACCCTAGGGATGGATTCCTTTTCTGGATAGTCTCTACTATCCAATTGTCTCTATGAAAAAGGAGAGTCTCCAGAATCCAGCTGTTCTAACACATGAACGTATAGGTGCATTCCACATTCAAATCATAACACAACTAAGGTACTATTATTTCTTAATGACATCTAATTTTTATTTTCCCTGCTCTTACCCTTCTGTCAAACTAGGTAGATAAGGTAATAAAGTAAAACCATTCACATTTGAATACCAAAAAAAAAGAAAAGAAAAGAAAAGAAAAAGAAAAAGGAGAGTCAAAGCTTGTAATGATAATTACTCACTGACTTGATCGGTAAAAAATGAGATTTGCTTATTTATGTAGTCAAGAAAGGAAAGAGCGCAGAGGAACCCTACAACATCTACATTCACAGAACCAACACAGAGTTAGACACACCTTCACTGAGCACCCCATTGGGTCATCTCACAGACTGATTTCAGTAATTCAGACACTGACCCCCACACACACACACATAACCACACACACACACATACCACGCAGAAAGGCAAGACATTCATACTACAATAAGGAGGTGATTTATTCAAGGTCATCCACATGGGAAGTTCCCTAGCCAAACCTTGAGTTCCTGGTACTTTGTAGCTAAACACTATGTTTCGTTTGTTACACCAGTGGACACAGTGATCATATTCTCAGGTTCTGGAATTGGCTGCATTTCCCTCCAGGGTCTAGCAGGACAATTTCCTATTACAAAATAGGATTCTGTTGGTTCAAGTCTACAGCCTATATTGTTGTCCTGCCTGTGAATGCCATATTGCTATCATGCTGGTCTTGAAGAAACAGATGGAGAGAAGATGCAGAATGTTCTCCCTCCTGCCCCTGTTGTCTTGAGCCACATGAGTTGTGGTGTGGCCAAAGGAAATGTAAAGGTAGCAGTGTGTTTCTAAAGCATCTAACTGCCATCTGGCATGGGCCACAGGGAGGAGGGGAGCAGTTTATTATGCAACCATGGCCATGAAGGATTGGTGAAAGCTACAAAAAGATAAATTAGCGTTTTCTGCTTTACCTTGAGAAGTTGGACAGTTTGGAGAGTAAGCTTCACCCTTTTTTTCATTTCTCAGCCACAGACAAGTGGTGTCTTCTTGAAATAAGCAATGAATTCATGCATTCTGTGCACAGAGGAGATAGTAAACGTTTTTCTGGAATCCAGGGGCAGGGCATAAAGGAAAGTAAATCAGATGGTTATGGTGGCCCATCCAAGAATTGCAAAGGAGACAACAAAACGTCAGGTCCCAGCACTAAACACAGGAGTCATTCCCTGCTGACAGTAATGGGACATCCCACACCACAGCGTCTACATTTGGGCTGTTCTAATGCACTACCATGGTTCAGGCGGCTTAATGGCAAAAATGCATAGGATTGGGATTCTAGAGACTAGACATTCAAGATCAAGGGGACAGAGAATAACGTGACTGTGGACTCTTAGCCCTAAACATAACATCTAAATACCCATACCCCAAGGCTCAGGGAATACTGAGGAATCAGGGATGGTAAGAATGTAAGAGCCCGAGGTGTAGTCAGACAGCAAATTCTGGACATGTCAGGGATGCTGAACCTATGATCCTACTAGTGCTGAGTTCATTTCCACAGAGCTGCATAAGATTTGGCCTAGCAACAGTTGACCATGGCAAAATCTCAAGAGGTTCCCCACTTCCCTAGGGACTACTAAGGATTAATACTGGATGAGGGAATGGGAGCTACCTTCCTCTATGCATATCAGTATCAGTATCAGTGGATACCGATACATCATCTATATCTTACCAAGTGCTCAGGTACATGCAAGTTCAGGCAACCCAGATGCAACTCATGGGACCCATGCACACATGCATGGGACACATGCACAAAATGACATAAAAGTAAGAGAAAGCCTGAATGGAAAGAAGATTTACATTGGGTAAAGGAGGGGCAATGGGATCATGGATGAATAAGGGATGAAATGACTTGAATTATTATATTCACATATGAAACTGTCAAAGAATAAAAAAGAAGAAAGAAAAAATGTTCAAAGTCACATGAGGTCCAAACATATTGTAAGTGGGCAATTGCCACAGAGAGCACTCGATCTTTAGGGACCCCTATCCACACAGACCCATTCCAAGGAGGAACTCCAACTGTAAGTTTACATTATTTTTAAAGGTGCGACAGGCATATGGTGCATGAGTGTGTATATGTGCATGAACTTGCATGTATGTGCAGGTAGTTGAATATGTCTATGAGCACTTGCATATGTATGCACAAATGCATACCTACGTATATGTGAAGGTCAGAAAAGACAACCTTGGATGTTGCTTATCAAGCATCTTCTTGGAAGCTTTCTTTTTGAAAGTGGGCCTTTCATTTTCCTGGAGGTTACCAGTAGGCTGGGATGGCTAGCGGTAAGGGAGCTCCATCTCCCTAGTACTGGCATCACGAGTGTTTGCCACCACGCAGTTTTTTGTTTTTATTTTTGTCTTTTTATTGTGGATCCTAAGCAGCTGAAGCCAAGTCTTTATTCCTGCAAAACAAGCACTTTATTGGCTGAGTATCACCCCGTCCCTGACCAGAGTCATTCTTTCCTTAACATTATACCAAGACACTTTTCTGTAGCTATTGGCTCAGACTGTCTCCGTTGTGGTCTTAGTGCCACTTCTATTACTGCATAATGCGCAACCTCAGATTTCTCATCTATGCTGGGGGAAAGTTATAAGTACCCAACTCACAGAAATCTTCTGAAATATATAGTCAGAGGATTCAGACATAGGATTGAAAAGGTACCTAAGAAGCTGCTATGGTGCTACAAATATTAGTGTCATTAAGATAGACTTGACTTCAAATTGCCTGAGCCCTGGTCTAAGTCTTTCTTCCCATGGCCTGACTCAGCCTTCACTGAATACATTTCCTTGCCCCAGGAGGGCAAACAGCTTGCATTACCCCTGCCAGCTCCATCAAAGCTCATCTTTGGTCTGGAAGTTGCATTTACCAGGCACCTCCCTAGGACTGGATGGTGACAGTTTCTTTCCAGCTCACAGGTCCAGAGACCTGAGGCTGCAGAGTGTCTCTTGCTCCTTCCAGGCATGTACAGCACTGTCCCCACACAATGGAGGGTCAACCTTTAGTTCCTGGATGCAACTTTTTGTATCAGAGCAGCAAAGGACAAGGTTTAATTCAGTAGAAAATTAACTTCCCACTGCTTGTGAACCTTCCTCCATTCCTCACCAGACCTCCACGGATGCTGTGACATCTAGCAGGTGAGGAATTCATCAAAAAACACCTACTCATAAGCTCCTGTTTTATACTTTCTGCTACAGTGCCTCCACTCTTGCAAAAAGTCTCAGCTACTTTTGTCCTTTTATGTTGTTACTCTGAAGACAAAACACTGGTATGAGATGGGACTCAACTGTCCCAATTGTAAGTTTAGGAACTTTCTTTCTTAAAATTGATATACTATGTGATAGCCAATATCTACAGAGAGAAATAAAGACTATTACCATGAAGATCTTCATACCGGGACCCAACAAAAGTCAAATATTACAAGTTAAGTCTCCTTTCCTATCATGTTACCCTTCCTCCTCCCAGAGGGATTTCATGGAAGGTTTGTGATGTTTACCAAGTCCCAGGAACTTGAAAGAAATAAAACTCTTCATTCTGGGGCTGGAGAGGTGACTCAGTGGGTAAGAGTGCTTGCTATGCACGCACAAACACCTGATTTTGAATCCCCAGCCCTCTCGTAAGAGCTGGTCATGGTTGCACATGCATGTAGCCCAGCATTGGAGAGCACAGAAAGATTAATCAAAAGAGCTTACTGGCCAAGTCACAAGGGAATAGGAGGGAAAATGACACAAGATTATAGTGGACTCCTTTTCTGATTTCCATATGCATGCATGCAGATGGATACACACACACACACACACACACACACACACACACGCATGCACACACACACACATGCACACACATACAAGTCTAAAAACTCTTCATTCTGTGTAGTCCTCAGTAGGCAGAAACTGAGATTCCTTACACCTTTCGCTCTTCAGCTGCCATTTCTGCTGGACCCCCTTGACATCGCCCCTGTTGCACATACACAGTTCCAAATCAGCCATGGGTTTACATAGAGGTTATATGGCTATCTAGGGGTACCCCTTTTCATTCTGGAATATTCTCCCTCATTTTTCAGCCTCTGAGGCAGCTCTGAATCCTGCCCTGCAGCATGCTAAGATGGTAGCCCTGCTCCTTTCTGGCTCAGTCAATCTATTGACGTTATGGCATGTGGACTACATGACTCAGTCAGAGAAACCATTGAAGTGCATTTCATCATCATCAATATCTTTCTGGAACCAGATTCTCTTCAAATTTGTGCTCATTTTGAACACTCTAAGTTCTTTCACTCTTAGGTTTGTGCAGCAGTTTACAAATATTGTCATTAGAAGCATTAACTGTCAGATTAGTACTTAGTCAACAGTTTCTGTGTTATTTTTTAAACCAATTTAGAATAGGCTTCACATAGAAAAATAGATTCTGTCTGTTTCTCACTATCCCTCATCAATCAGCTCTCCACAGCTAAAATATTAATTGTGAAAGATTATTTTTAAAATCCTATTTATCTTCCACAAAAAATCATGTTTACTGTAGGATATAATTCAAATTTTTACATTACTTTGTGTATATGTGTATACATGTTCTCTGGAGGCAGGCAGAGCACCAGTCATGATGATCAGTACCCACACCCACCAGTTACGTGAAGACGTGTAATCCTCTTCATCACTCTGAGCTTCTTTTATCATCCACAAAATGGGAATCACAGGCTCTGTTTGGATGGATTGTGTTGAGGATCAGCACTCATTATTGAACACAGAAGATATGTGTAAACATCTTAGAAACATGTGCATGGTGCACATGTAGAGGTCAGAGGACAACTTATAGAAGATGGTTTTCTCCTATCATGTGCGATCTGAGGATCAGACTCAGGTGGTGATGCTTTGTTATCCAATGACCTATCTTGCCTAACTACTACAACATAGTTCTTAAGTATTTATTACAATTTCATGGTAAGCTTATTAAGTCATCAAGTGACCAAATATTGGGCATAGAGCAGAATCTTTTGTTTCCCACATGCCAGTAAGGTTCTGGTACTAAAATTTCCTTTCCAGAGATACCTAGGTTTTCCTGCAATGCTCAATGCCTATACAAACATTTACATGGGAATATGAGCTAATGTATCCTGCCCCTTCACTACCTCTAACCCACACAGATTCACCTGAGAAAATTCAACATGTAATAGAGCTGAAACCAGAACGTCTCTGTTTGAAGTAAATTAAACCCCCAAGGACTTTGTTCACTGACATGCATGGCCTGTAAAAGAGATATCTGACTTCTATCTCAAGGAACTGATACGTATTCAAAGGATATAATCTGTAAACCATTTCTATACTAGAAGGTGAGCACACTTTCTGTAAAGGGAAAAAGTGACAGCTACTATGAGGCCTTGAAAACTATGGTTTCAATCACACTATCTTGCATTTGTTAAAAAGCACTCATAAATGAATGGACATGACTGTGTTCCAATAAACATTCATATAGAAAAAAGAAGTGGTGAGTTAATGCTGGCCATAGTTATACTCTACTGATTTATGCGTTAGCTGAACTGGAAAAGGGACTTTTGTATAAAGCTTCAGCAATGCCTAGAAGTCAGCATGAGCTCTTCTTAAAGGTCTGAAATGCTAGGAGTTCACCCTGCCTGTGAAGACTTCAGTGCAGTTGATGATGTGCTGATGTTGTTATCACCTGCTTTTTGCCTCATCAATCTGCCAAGCAAATGACTATTGGCATTTCCAGCATCTGTGAAGTGTCTTGGTTTACATACAGATGTTGTTTTGAGAATAGTCAGGACACCAGCCATGAAGCTTCATATCCGTTAGTTATATGCACATGAATGATCCTGTTTATCTTCCTGAGCCTCAACAAAAATGAGATTCATAGGATCTGTTTGATGGGATTATCTTGAGGATTAAAGAATCTTAAGATCAGTGCTCACCATTAAACGCAGAAGACATCTTTAGATGGTAAATTTAAAAAACCAAACTTAAAAATCAACGTGCTTAAAGTTAGTCTAGAAATCACTTCTTAAATGTCAGTTTTAGAAAAAAAAAAAACCCTCAAATTCTTCTCAATCAAAAGAATATTCAGTGGGTTCAGACACTCATAGTAAAGGAAAACAATCTTGAAATCAGGAGAGGGCTCTAAGGGTCTTGTTTTTCCTCTGCCCCGCGGCTTGGTACAAATCACTTCTTGCACTTCTCAAGGTTTTTTTGTTTGTTTGCTTGTTTTGTTTTGTTTTTGCCCCAGCAATCAAGAGGAAGGTAGCTGAACTAGACTGGTGTTTCCCAAAGTTCCCAAAGTATGAGAAAGCTATGATCAGAGATAGGCGAATTCGTGCAAGCAGTGAGCATTAGCATCACAACAATGCTCTCCCATGGGGTAGTAAAAACAAGTTACAGAGATCCTAAAGATGCAAACAATGCTGGGTTGGAGGCTTGTGATTCCACAAGTGCCTGCTGGTCCCAACAGCCTATGTGTGTATAAAGCCGTGCAACTCTGTCATTCCCAATCATGTCCCATAAACGCAATTAGCAGTGCAGCATCATTATTCAGGAGGCATTTATTAGTCATACCAAGTTCATGCTATGAAAGCAAACCAGTGGCATGGATGCTTCCCTCGGCTGCAAAATCAATTGGAACTGACTTCGCTGTAGGGAGTCATGGCAACAGTGCCCATAATCAATCTCCCCTCCTTGGAGAAGTCACGGCATCCAGTGATAAGCTAACAGGCTACTGTGACGGAGGAGCAGATGTGAGACAGGAACTCAGGAGTGGCTGGAGTTCAACAATTTCATTCCACAAGCACACCGCTGCTGCTCTAGAGTGAGAAGTAAATCACAGGAGGCATGAGTTGTTTTCCCCACTGAGCATCCACTTCCATCTTGGCTGCAGCACCTCAGCTTTCCACAGATGGAAAGGAGAATGAACCACATTCTGCACCACTCATACAGCTAAGGATAAAACCTGCTTTCTGAGCTATCACATGACCCCCTTCCCACTTAAGAACTGATTGAGAATTAATAGCACAAGTTTGATCCAATGAGATTATGTTTCAACACTTTTTGGGACCTTTGGTAAAGATTTGCCCCTTTAAGATGATAGATGGAAGTTGCCTTCACTACTGTCATACACATACAACACACACACACACACACACACACACACACACACACACACACGTCAAAAAGATCTCATAATTTATTGAACTGGATTCAGCCTGCGCGAAGCTAACCTATCCCTCCAGTCTTCAATTATGACATACAATTGACATACATTACATTTCCAGGTTTTTCTTAAGTCATGATGAAGTGGATACGGGGAACACACAACTAGAGAGTATTGCTTCATTCATAAACATTTAGGAGAAAAATATTCTGCATGGAAGGTTCTGATGATACATATACATCTCTTTCTTTGTCCAACAGTTCTGATTTCTCACATTTTCCTGAATCAGAAAACA
This sequence comes from Typhlomys cinereus, assembly GCA_023101885.1. Classification (NCBI taxonomy): domain Eukaryota; kingdom Metazoa; phylum Chordata; class Mammalia; order Rodentia; family Platacanthomyidae; genus Typhlomys; species Typhlomys cinereus. The sequence continues at coordinate 406,463 of JALPQD010000178.1, forward strand.
GAAATCATCCTTGTCTCTTGTCCCCTGCCTCTTTAATGTCTCCAAATTTATAAAATGTCAAAGTCTCAACAACTTTCCTTCTTAAATAACTCAGGAAATTGGCTTTTCTCCAACTTCTGCCAATGATTCTTCAAGGTATTATTCCATTCTCATCCTGACTGGCTTAATGTCCTCCCACACAATCTCCTGCACATACAGAGGTACAGCATACCTCTTTATAAGTTGTTGATTAGGAAGGTCCCCAAATGAATGTTGGCTTCCGCCATTGTTCTTGGCTGTCTATCAGCTAAGATGTGTCCACTGTTACAGCAGCATGAATGTTATAGGGATGACCAACCATGTTCTGATTGAATTCAAGACCCATTTTACAGATCTGGTCAAGCCTAGTCAAAACCCTAAGGTTAGGATCATAGACTCTACGGAGGAAACTTTCTATCATTGTTTCATTAAATGTACATATTGTCAAACTTCCTTCTATATATGTCTATGTCTATAGAGTAGAGCTGCTTTCAGCCATGGTCAGAGAAGCTTCTACTTGCAATGGACTGTGGTTAGTGTAGAGACTTTTAGCTGGTGAGAGTACTGTGAATTCATGACTTTTGAGTGCCTAGCCCTAAATAGGACATTCATATCACTCCCCTCCGAGGCTCAGGGCAGAGAGTAGAAGAGTGAGTGAGAAGAAATGTAGGAGCAAGAGGATAAGGAGAAGAGCCCTGACATGCTGTCTTGTGAACATGACATGGTTGGTGTACTCATGGACTCACAGAGGCTGCTATTACCTGCACAGGGTTGAACTGTCAACATTCTTTGTGGGTGGGGGAGGAGCTTGTGAGGCCCCACCCCTCACTGAGGCACTATAGGAAGTGAGTGGAGGCTGGGTGAGGGGGTAGTCAATTTTCTTCAGTGGTGTAGCTATTGTTAGGTTGTACAAGTTCCACAAATAACCCACACCCATGCTCATGCAAGCAATCCTCATTAAAGCCCAGTGTATCACACACAGAAAGAGACATGAAAGTGAGAGGAGGATTTGGGAAGAAGAAAAGGTCCAGAGGAAGAAGGAGAGGCTGATAAGAAACTGGTCATGGGGCATGAATGAAATCAAAATGTGTGTATGCTTGTAAAATTGCACATGAATAATTTAAGTGTTTTTAAAAGAAATCTCCTGCATGTAGCATGAGTGTGACTATTATACCTAAGTCCCACCCTAACATTTTCCACATGTTTCTACTATGTCATCAGTTCAGAAAATGAAATGTTGCTATACCTTTTCAAATATATAAGGCTCACCATTGACCTTAGCCTTGTGTGCAGGCTGATCTGTCTAGATTGCTAGCTGGTCTTTGCCCTTTGTTTTTAGCCTCTATCTTCTTTTAATGATACTTTCTGCACCTCCGCATTTCTTCTTTCAGCTCTCTAGTACGTGTCCTCCCTCTGGGCTGAACCACTTCCAGTTTTACAAATAAAACAGACACTGCGACCCATTTTTACTCTGTAGAGTAAAATGACCTCGAGCAACGTGTCCTTAAGAACTCAACTTTGTTATATCTGTTCTATCAAACCTCCCCACGTGGCCACAAGTTAACTGACACTATGAGATTTCATTTGTCTCATGGGAATTGGAAGTACTGTGTTTTACTCTATTTGGCAGTCATTGTTAAGGCAAATGTCTTAAGACTATTTAAAAACTGTAGAGTAGATGATAACAAAAATTACTGAAGACAACAGGAGAGAGAGAGCAAGTAAGAGAGAGAGAGAAAGAGAGAGAGACAGGGGGTGGCTGGACATAATGGCACATCCTTGTAATCCTAGCACTTAGGAAGCAGTGGCAGGAGAGTAGCTTTAGGTATGGGGTCAACCGAATGTATCAACAGTGTTACGCAATGAATTGTATATCTGTGCCCCTTGCTTCTTAGATGTCCAGTTTACCCTCTGTCATGAAAGAACCATAAATGAAGCACAACATATGAACAAGACACACATGTCAGGTTAAACAGGGCAATGGTAATAAGATGCATAGTAGAAGTAGGAGGGGTCTTAGCAGTGACCTAGAACCCTTCGTTGAGAGCATTTTCATCTCGCCATACAGAAGGGAAGCCTATTAGAGGCTGATTGCTCCACTGAGTTAAGGAGACAGAACTGAGAACCATGGGAATAAGACATCTAGAGATAAGAGGACAGAAGACTAGAGGAGCAAGCAGCTGCCCCGAGATCTGCAGAAGACCCCTCAAGCACTTGGCTGAATCCCGGCCATCACAGGAAAGTAATGTGGCTTTGAAAAGGAAGGAAGTCAGAGAACTTACACTATCAGATTTGAGTCTTACTGAAAAGTTCCATTAAGCCAGATCTCATGGAATTAGCATAAAGATGAACAAATAGATCAGTGGAATAAAGTAGAATTTAAAAACGGAGACAGACAACTGAGTTGGTTACGTATCATCTTTGCAATAAATGATACTGAGAGAATTTGATGGCAACACCATGTATAAAATTGGTTCAAAGTAAGTATAACACTGAAAACTATAAACTTCAAGATGAAAACCATAAAATAACCTTTAGGAGAAATTTAAGAGATAGTCATTGTGAATTTGAATTAAGAAGAAAGTTTTGGATACATTAAAAAAGAAACATAAAATTGATAAATTGGACTTCCATGAAGTTAAAACTTTTGTTCTTCAAAAGAGACAGTTAAAAGCATAAGACTGGTGATATAGTTTAGCGTTAAAGCACTTAATACAAACCTTAGAAACAGTGTTCAGATGCCCAGAACCTATGTAAATGCCAGATGGGAATGGTGAGCCACCTGTAACTGCAGCCTTGACAAAGCAGAGATGAGGGATCCCCAGAGCAAATTGGCCACCCCACTCAATCAAATCAGCCAGTTCTGGGTTCAATTGAGAGGCCTTGCTTCACTGATTAAAATGGAGAGCAATCAGGGAAGATTCTCGAAATCAGTTTGGTTCTACACACCATACACACACACACACACACACACACACACACACACACACGCACGCACGCACGCACATGTACCCATACATACACAATCATGAATACACATATGCACATATACCCCACACACATACATGTGTGTAGTGGAAGAAAGGTGTATTAAGGTGTATTAGTCAGGGTTCTTTGAAGAAACAGAATCTATAGAATGTAATATATATAGATAAGTTTATTTAAAAATAACTCACAATAAAAATAGTGTCCTTCAAGGTAGCCACCCACAGCAACCTCATTCTTGACTGGAATGTTCCGCAAAGCCAAAAGATCCTGAGAAGGTCTCAAGCCTTTGCTCCTCTGGAGGGTTGAAGACGCTGGCTTCCGATGTCGGTGAAGAACAGCTGGGCTCTGACATCAGCGATGAACAGCGAACAGCAGCGAGGCCTAAAGACCAGGCTCCAAAGGCAGCGGGAACAGCAACAACGTGATGGAAAAGGTGAAGCTCCAAATAAGCTAAGGACGGAGGCAGCAGCAGCAGCAACAAAAAAAAAAAAAGGCCATGATGCTCTAAAAGTGAACGACGAAGCTCGTAGAGTGGACTGCACAGCAAGTCGACACGGATAAGGGAAGAACAAGTCCCTCCTCCTTGCACTTCCTATTATCTGGTCCACCACTGGAAGTACCACCCACTAAGGACTGGGTTTTCCACAGCAATGAATCAAGTACCTGCAGACTTGTTCAGGGGCCATTCCAACCATTAACCTTCCACAGCTGCCCCCAAACAGTCTGCAATTGTCAAGCTGACACCAAAATACAACCATAACAAAAGGTGTGGCAGCACACATCTACCATCCAACAGGCAAGAAGCTAAGGCAGGAGGATTAGGAGTTTGAAGCCAGCCTAGGCAACACAGAGAGTTCCCACAAAGCCTGGGCTGCACTTCCAGACTGTGACTAGCAAAACCGGAAAAAAAAATCAACAAACCATAATTCAGAACATCCGAGACTCTATATCAACCACCTGGAACTGGGCCAGCCTAATCTCTCCCCATCCTGAAATGGATGTCATTAGAAACAATTATATTAAGTGAAGTATCCCAATCCCAGAAAGTTAAGCGCCATATGTACTCCCTAATAGGTGGCTCCTAGTACCAAACTCACCCAGCCCACATTGAGACACTCAAGGGTAAACCTATGTAATACGGTAATTGCAAGGATTGTGAACAGGAGGGATGGGGTTGGAGGGCCACACCAGACACAAGGAGAGAGGGGACCATGTTACAGCAGAGAAAATCGACCTCCAAGGAATGCAAGTAAATAATGTGACACCTGGTTAAGTTCACAGACGTTCATTCTTGATCATGTACAACTGAGGGGGTATGATCTCACCAGAAGGGGAGGGCATATAGTCTGGCAGATGAAAAGAGATCATTTTGCAAATGAGTGACTGATCCCTCCCTCACCGAGGTTTCCTGCTTTTATTACATCTACCCTTGAATGTGCTATTATAACAAGACTGCAGTTTAACAGTTTTTTGTCTCTGACCAGGGGGTGACATACAGTGCCTATCAGAATGGAGTGAAGGGCATTGCAGAAGCAGCAAAACTGCAAAAGAAAATCAACAAACCACAATCCAGAACTTCAGAGACTCTATATCATCCACATAGAACTAAGCCAGCCTAATCTCCCCCCATCCTGAAGCTCAGGGACATCTGCAGAAGAGGGGGCGGTAAGATTGTAAGAACAAAAGGATGGGGGGAGCAATGATTTGAAGAGTCTCCACACTAGATTGGGCTGAAGCAATCATAATAGGACTTTGCATGCCCTGCGCCATGTCCGTCACACTATTGACCTCTCAAAGTCTAGCATCAGCTAAAGGCACCAAGATCCTTGGAGGCAAGGGATTGATGGCCACAGTAGTGTTCCTATGCTTAAGGGGAACACGAGAAAGGGTTCAGGGAAATGCCACTGGGTCCTTTTATGTCATCGGAAAGGAGGACCAAGAGGAGAATTAGGCATACACAATAAAGGACTCTCTGGGAATTGGGGGGGAGGCACTGGGAGATGGGGAGGGAGGGAGGGGGAGCAGGGGGTTCAGGGGAAGGAGGAGGGGGAGGGAACTGGTCTACCTATTGAGTTTGTATGAGCGGAAATAATAATAAAAAATGTTATAATAAAAAAAAATAATAAAGCTTGAGACTCTAAAAAAAAAAAAAAAATCTCTCCCCATCCTGAAGCTCAGGGAAATTTGCGGAAGAGGGGGCGGTAAGATTGTAAGAGCACAAGGATGGAAAGAGTAACAATATGCAAGATACTCCACACAAGTTAGAACCGAAGCAATCATAATTGGATTTTGCATGCCCTGAGCAATGTCCAACACATTATTGACCCCACAAAGTCTAGCGTGAACTAAAGGCACTAGGATCCTTGGAGGCTAGGGACTGACAGTCACAGTAGTGTTCCTATGCTTAAGGGGAACACAGGAAAGGGTTCTGAGATATGCCCCTGTGTCCTTGCACCTCATCAGAGAGGAGGACCCAGAGGAGAGTTTGTCATGCACATTAAAGGATGCTCCGGGGATTGGAGGGGGGAGAGGCACTGGGGTATAGAGAGGGATGGGGGAGGGGAGGGAAGGAACAGGGGGGTCAGGGGGATGTAGAGGGAGGGAGGGGACCGGTGTACCTATTAAGTTTGTATGAGCAGAAATAATAAAAAAAAAAATGAAAAGATGCAGTCAAACTAATAAAAAGGAAGACTGTACCCTGGAAGAAAATATTTTTAAAGTATATTGTTTGAATGGAGACATAATATATAAATAATCTTACCTCAACAAAATAAAACAAAGAACCTCTTCAAAATGGACAGAAGAGCTGAACAGATACTTCATCAAAGACGTACCAGGTGAGCACCAGAGAAGATTTCTCAACGCTGTTGCTCATTAGGGAAGTTCAAACAAGAAACCCAGTGAGGTATCAAGCGTGCCAGCTTGCTCTTCCCTGCTGTGACCGCACACAACAGAGACAGCGTAAGGGAAAATCACTATTGTGGCTCGTGGTTCAGATGTGTCAGTTCATGGTGGGAGGAGCAGAGAAGCTCACATCAGAAAACACAGAAACAGAGAGCATCAACGCTATACTGACTTTCTCCCTTTTTCTCCATCGGATGTTACCACCTGCGTGTAGGGTAGGTTTTCTCCATTTCAGTGAAACCTCTCTTGAGTGCCATGGAGATTGTTCAGTGGTTAAGATGACTTGCTGCACAGGCAGGAGGACCTGAGTTTGAATCTCCAGAACATAAAAAGCCAATGTGTAGGGCTGGAGAGATGGCTTAGGGATTAAGACTGTCTCACAAGCAGAAGGTCCTGAGTTCGGATCCCAGGTTCCCTACAAAAAAAAAAAAAAAATGCCAGACAACCTGCACTTCGGATCCTGATGGGCAGAGCCTGGGAAAAACCAGAGCAAAGCAATCCAGGATGATTTCCGAAGTCACCTTTGGCCCCTACAAGGACACACAGTGCTCTCTGAAACACATCTAAATAAATAAATTTTTTTTAAAAAGCCAATGTGTATTATACCCAGCACTACTGAGGGGTAGAGACAGGAGAATTGCTGGAGTTTATCTGGATACCTGACTCACACATATAACTCTCTCTCTCTCTCTCTCTCTCTCTCTCTCTCTCTCTCTCTCTCTCTCTCTCTCCTGAAAACATTCTCATAGATGCACAGCAGTATTGTTCTAGGTGCTTCTAATGATAGAGACCATAAATATTATCCATCATGCTGAGCACGACTAATTACCTACTTGAACGGTTGGGAATGAAACGAGCTGAGAGTCTCATCCACTGCTGTGGAAATGCACAGCCACTGTGGGAAACAGTTTGGCAGTTTTTTAAAACTTAGACATTAGCTAGCTTACTTTATAATCTAGTCATTCCACTCCTAGATATTGACCTGAGAGAGAAATAAAAGCATGAATCCATCCAAAGGCTGATAAATGAATACTCATGGTAACTCTAATTCTAACAGCCCGAACTGAAAACAACCATTTCCACCAACAGGTAAATAAAGTTTTAGATCTACACCATGGAGTACTCAGACAAATGTCTCCTCATGGACAGAGCTCAAAATGTCTATCCTGAGAGAAGAAGGACAGACAAAAAAGAGTATCTACTGTTTAACTCCCTTTATAGAAAATTCTAGAAATTTCAAATGAATTTATAGTGACAGAAAGTAATCAGTGACCACCTGAGGATAAGGGAGGAGCAGGAAGGAAAGTGAACCAAGGGGAGCAAGGAAAATTTAAGGGGAGAGTTATAGTCATAAAAACTTGATTGTGCCCTTTCTCCCTACCGCGTCACCTTTGTCCGCGCCGCCATCCCCAGGTGAGTGAGTCAGTCCGTCCAGCCCCCCAGGTCACTCCTTGTCCCAGCAGCACACCCCAGGCTGCCTCAGGCTTAGGCCTGGGCCACGCCCCGGGCCACAGCCCCTTTCTTCCTCCAACCTGCCTGTCCGACCAACTGGACAGGATTTGCTCACATTCCTCCATCCCTGGAGCTTGGGAGGCCATTAAGCCAAGTCCCAGGCCCCAGATGACGAATTCTGCCGTCAACATCAGCCCCTCTGCCTCTCTGGCCTACGGGGAACCACACACTTGGTTCGTGGAAGACACACTGCTACTCAGAATTCAATAGAGTCCAAAGAAAACTCAAGCAAAGTTCTAAGGGTCAAAGGCCATACATCTGAAAACCTCTACAATCATCTTATCACATGGGAGAGATTCTTCACATCCAGCCCAAAGATAAGTAAATCTCCTTTTTTTTTTTTCACTTTACTATTCCTTTGTAATACTAATCACTGTAGATTAACCTTTCCATACAGCCACCCCCAAAACATATACAACTCCAGGGAATACACCACTCACTCTCACATATCACCAAAATACTACATCATAAAAGTGCACTACCATACTAATACTCACCCCCTGTCTACTTAACCTGATTTAACTGATGTACTAACAGCCTAATAGCCTCAACTAGGAAATAACAGTAACAAAAGACAAACATACCAACCCCAAGGCAAGCACTAGTAACAACTGCCCAAGTGTAATAATACCAACTAAATCAGTACAGTCAAAAACACACAGAAACTGAAAAGCCCTAGAAGACAAAACAACAATGCCCAAGTCAAAGTGCAGATACATGAGAAACAAAACCCAAGGAGACCAATCTCACACTGAAAGAATCAGCCCCTTAAGGATGGATTCCAACCAGAACAAATTCACAGAAAATAGCCAAGAAAGCCAGACCCAAGACAACAACTTTCAAAGTATGATCACTACCATGATTAATACTATGAAACAGGAAATCCAAGAGGAATTAAACAACCACATCAACCACGTTGAACAGGAACACAACAGGCATTTGGAGGAGTTGAGAAAAACAGTTCAAGAAACAAAAATAGGCATAGTGCAGTTAAAACAGTCTCAGGCAGAGTTTAAAATTGAACTAAAAGACAAGTTATCTTCAACCAAAAGCTCAACAGAGAGTCTTATCAGCAGAACTAATGAAGCAGAAAATAGAATTTCAGATCTTGAAGACAAAGTGGGAGAATTAACCAGCTCAATGGAAGAGGTAGTTACAGCCAAAAAGGTACTTGAGAGGAACATTCAAGAGATATGGGACACCCTGAAGAAGCCTAACATGTGCATCCATGGTATACCAGAGCAAGATTCTCAAAATACCACACCTCAGGAAAATTTTCAAATTACCATAAATGAAAACTTCCCTCAACTGAAGAATGAGAGGCAAATACAAGAGGCATTTCGCACTCCAAACAAATATGACCAAAATAGAAAATCGCCACGGCAAATAATAGTCAAAACACTCCACATTCAAGACAAAGAAAAGGTGCTGAGAGCTTCAAGAGAAAAAAAGCAAGTTACTTTTAAAGGCAAACCAGCACAAAGACAATTTGAAGGGATACATGTCTACCAAACCAAGCCATCAAAAAATGCTAGAAATGATACACAAATTTGAAGAAAAAAACAACTGTATCCAGGAAGACAGAAGAGTAATATAATACCACAAAAACATAAATGTAAAATAATAAGCTTACAAAATTCATTAAATATAAAAAATGTCCAGAATTAAAAATAATTTCTCCATTATAACATTAAATGTCAATAGTATTAACTCACTGATTAAGAGACACAGATTACAAACTTGGATTAAAAATCACAACCCATCAATCTGTTGCCTTCAGGAAACTCATGTCACCACAAAAGATAGCCACATTCCTAAAAATGAAAGGCTGGTCCAAAATACCGCAAGCTAATGGAACCAGGAAACAGGCAGGGGTAGCCATTATACTGTGGGACAAAGTGGACTTCAAGCTAAAAAAAATCATAAGAGACACAGATGGATACTACATTTTAGTCACAGGTACAATTCACCAGGAAGACTTCACAATACTGAACATTTATGCACCCAATACAGGACCCTCCACATTCATTAAGAAAATCCTACAGCATCTAAAGCGAGAAATCAACCCCCAAACGATAATTCTTGGGGACTTCAACACCGCCCTCTCAACATGAGATAGAACAACAGGTCAAAAGCTTAACAGAGACACTTTGGAACTTAATCAAACCCTTAAAGAAATGGAGCTTACAGATCTCTATCGAACTTTTCATCCACGCACCAAAGAATACACATTTTTCTCAGCAGCACATGGACCTTTCTCCAAAATAGATCATATACTGGGCCACAAAATGAATCTCCACATATACAGGAAAGTTGAAATTCTAGCCTGTGCCCTATCAGACCACCACGGCCTAAAGCTGGACATCCACAACACAACAAACGACAGAAAATACACTAACTCCTGGAAATTTAACACTATGATGCTGAATGAGAACTGGATTCAGGAAGAAATTACAAAGGAAATTCAAGATTTCCTGAAAGCGAACGATAATGAAAACACAACTTACCAAAATCTCTGGGACACAATGAAAGCTCTCCTAAGAGGTAAGTTCATAGCTCTTAATGCCTACATCAAAAAAATGGAAACATCAGAAATAAACAACTTAAAGCTTTAGAGAAACTAGAGCAATTTGATCCCAAAAGCAGTAGAAGATTGGAGATTAGCAAAATAAGGGGAGAAATATCCGAAATCAAGATTAAGAAAACAATAGAAAATCGACCAGTCAAAAAGCTGGTTCTTTGAAAAAATCAATAAGATTGATACACCCCTAGCTAAATTAACCAAAAGCAAGAGAGAGAAAACCCAAATCAACAAAATTAGAAATGAAAATGGAGATATCACTACTGATACCCAAGAAATCCAGAGAATTATAACACCATATTTCAAAAACTTATACTCTGTGAAGTTTGACAACACAAAAGAGATGGATGAATTTCTAAGTAAACACAACTTACCTAAATTGAATCAGGAAGTTGTGAATTATTTAAATAGTCCTATAACATATAAGGAAATTGAGGAAGTAATCTCAAATCTTCCCACCAAAAAATGTCCTGGACCAGATGGATTCAGCACAGAATTATACCAGACATTTAAGGTGTTAATAACACCAATACTCCTTAAACTGTTCCATCAAATAGCAAAGGAAGGAAGACTACCAAATTCCTTCTATGAAGCGGATATCGTTTTAATCCCAAAACTTAATAAAGATTCACTTAAAAAAGAAAACTATAGGGGCTGGAGAGGTGGCTCAGGGGTTAAGCCTCTGCCTTGCAGGTGGAAGGTCCTGAGTTCAGATCCTGGACCCCACATATAGATGCTGGGCAGAAGCGTGGGCGGCCTGCATTTCTAGTCCTGGTAGGGGGGAGCCTGTGAATCCCGGGGCAGAGTAAACAAGGAGGAGGTGGAGGCGTCCATCGTGTCTCCCGAATTCGTCCGTGGTTCTACACACACACACACACACACACACACACACACATACACATACACACACACGCACACATGTACACATGCTCAATTGAATAAATAAATCAAATATTTAAAAAAATTAAAAAGAAAAAAAAGAAAACTATAGGCCAATCTCTCTGATGAACACAGATGCAAATATTCACAACAAAGTCTTAGCAAATAGGATTCAAAAACATATTAAAAAGATCATTCATGGGGACCAAGTAGGCTTTATCCCCGGCACACAAGGTTGGTTCAACATACGCAAATAAATAAATGTAATTCATGATATAAACCAGTCCAAAGTCCAAGACCATATGATACTCTCAATAGATGCAGAAAAAGCTTTTGACAAGATCCAACAGCCTTTTATGATCAAGACGCTAGAGACAGTAGGAATGGAAGGAACCTTTATCAATATAATAAAAGCTATATACAACAAGCCCACAGCAAGGATTGTACTCAATGGGGAAACACTGGAAGCATTCCCACTTCAATCAGGAACTAGACAAGGCTGTCCACTCTCACCACTTCTATTCAATATTGTACTTGAAGTCTTAGCTGAAGCCATAAGACAAGAAAGGGACATAAAAGAGATTCAAATCGGCAAGGAAGAAGTCAAGCTATTCCTATTTGCAGATGACATGATCTAATACCTGAGTGATCCCAAAAACCCCACCAGGAAGCTCCTGGAACTAATTGAGAAGTTCAGCAGGGTGGCAGGATACAAAATAAATGTGCAAAAATCAGAGGCTTTCCTATATGTCCAGAATGAAAGAAGTGAAAAAGCCCTGAGAGAAACAATCCCATTTACAATAGCCCCTAAAAAAATGAAATACCTTGGTATAAACCTAACCAAGGAGGTAAAAGGCCTTTACAATGAAAACTTTAAAACCCTAAAGAAAGAAATTGCAGAAGACACCAGAAGGTGGAAAGACGTCCCGTGTTCCTAGATTCGCAGAATCAACATCGTAAAAATGACCATCCTACCAAAGGCAATATACAAATTCAATGCTATACCAATTAAAATCCCAAAGCAATTCTTTAAAGAAGTTGAACAATCTCAAAATTCATATGGAGGCAAAAAAGACCCAGGATAGCAAAGACAATCCTGAGTAACAAAAACACTGCTGGAGGTATCACCATACCAAACCTTAATCTATACTACAAATCCATAGTTGTAAAAAAAACCTGGTACTGGCTCCAAAATAGACACAAGATCAATGAATAAGGCTTGAAGACACAGATATAAGCCCACAAAATTACAGCCATTTGGTCTTTGACAAAGGGGCCCAAAGAATCCAATGGAAAAAGAACAGCATCTTCAACAAATGGTGCTGGCAAAACTGGATCTCCACATGTAGAAGCTTAAAAATGGACCCGTACTTGTCACCTTGTACAAGACTTAATTCCAAATAGATCAAGGACCTTGAATTGAGGCTAGAGACTATAAACGCCATAGTTGAAAGGGTAGGGAACTCCCTCGAGCTGATTGGGCTAGGCCAACATTTCCTAAACAGACATCCAATGGCATAGTCACTGCTACCAACTCTCAACAGTTGGGACTTTGTGAAATTAAAGAGCTTCTGTTTAGATAAAGAGATTGTAACAGGAGCTCAAAGGCAACCCACAGAATGGGAGAAAATCTTCACTAACCACATATCTGATAGAGCTCTATTATCCAGAGTGCACAAAAAACTTAGAAAAAATAAACACCAAGGAATCTAATGGCCCAATTAAAAAATAGGCCCTGGAACTTAAAAGAAACTTTACTAGGGATGAAATTAAAATGTCTAACAAATATCTTAAAAAATGCTCCACTTCCTTAGCCATCAGGGAAATGCAAATCAAAACTTCCCTGAGATATCATCTCACCCCGGTCAGGATGGCAAAAATCCACAATACTAACAACGACAAATGCTGGAGAGGATGTGGAGAGAGGGGAACTCTCCTACATTGCTGGTGGGAATGCAGGCTCATACAGCCACTCTGGCGAGCCGTCTGGAGATTCTTAAAGAAATTAAAGATTGAAATGCCATATGACCCTGCAATTCCACTTCTGGGAATAACCCTCCATGCAGCAGAGGTTCACCTCGGTAACACAAGTGCAACCATGTTCATAGCAGCATTGTTTACAATAGCAAAGTCATGGAATCAACCCAAATGTCCAACAGTTGACGAGTGGATAAGGAAAAGGTGGTACATCTATACAATGAAGTACTACTTAGCCATCAAAAATGATGAATTACTGGAATTTTCCGGGAAATGGATGTCATTAGAAACAATTATATTGAGTGAAGTATCCCAGACCCAGAAAATTAAGCGCCGTATGTACTCCCTAATAGGTGGCTCCTAGTACCAAACCCACCCAGCCCACCTTGAGACACTCAAAGACAAATCTCTGTAATACAGTAATTGCAAGGAGTATGAACAGGAGGGATGGGGTAGGAGGGCCACACCAGAAACAAAGAGAGACGGGACCATGTTACAGCAGAGAAAATAGGCCTCCATCAAGGACTGCAAATAAGCAATGAGACATCTGGTTAAGTTCACAGACTTTTCGTTCCTGATCATTTACAACTGAGGAGGTGTGATCTCACTAGAAGGGGAGGGCATATAGTCTGGCAGATAATAAGTAACCATTTTGCAAATGGGTGATTGACCCCTCCCTCACTGAGGTTTCCTACTTTTATTACATCTACCTTTGAATATACTCTTATAACAAGACTCTTTTAACAGTTTTTTATCTCTGGACAGGAGGTGACATCCAATACCCATCAGGATGGAGTGAAGGGCATTGCAGGAGCAGCAAAACCACAAAAGAAAATCAACAAACCATAATCCAGAACTTCAGAGACTCTATATCAACCACTTAGAACTAGGCCAGACTAATCTCTCCCCATCTGAAGCTCAGGGAAATTTGTGGAAGAGGGGGTGGTAAGAGTGTAAGAGCACAAGGATGGGAGGAGCAATGATATGCAAGATACTCCACACAAGTTAGGGCCGAAGTAATCATAATTGGAGTTTGCATGCCCTGCGCAATGTCCAACACACTGTTGACCCCACAAAGTCTAGCATTTGCTAAAGGCACCAAGATCCTTGGAGGCAAGGGATTGACAGCCAAAATAGTGTTCTATGCTTAAGGGGAACAAAGGAAAGGGTTCAGGGAAATGCTGCTGGGTCCTTGTACGTCATCGGAGAGGAGGGCCCAGAGGAGAGTTTGGCATGCACATTAAAGGATTCTCCGAGTATTGGGAGAGGGGAGGCACTGGGGGGTGGGGAGGGAGGGGTGATGGGAGGGGGAGCAGAGGGGTCGGGGGGAGGAGGAGAGAGGGAGCGAACCGGTGTACCTATTAAGTTTGTATGAGCGGAGTTAATAAAAAATGTTTTAAAAAATAAGAATTGGATAATATGGGAAGAAAATTGTGTAAATTCATTTTATACATGTATGAAACTGTTAAAGAATAAATAAATTACAAAAAGTAAAAAAAAAACTTGATTGTAACAATGGTTTTATATGGATTTGGGTCTGTAAAAATGCATGTAAGTTTATACTTTAAATATGGCTGTGTGACTATGTAAATGCTATCTCAATGACATTATTTTAAAGTTACGAACCGTAATTATCTCCCTCCTTTTGCCTATGTCCCCTTTGCAAGGTAAATTTGTAGCTACTCCATCAAGAGGTTTTTGAATCTGTTTCTTCACCCTTCCAATCTGGGAGGACCACAGAACATTCTGGAAATGTATCTGCCGGTTCTGAGCTATAAGCCTTGAAAGATTTGGATAATCCCTGTCTCTTCACGTTATCTGAATCCAATCAAAGGCACTCAAAGCAGAAGCTTTGCTTGATGAAGGTAAAAATCACATGGCTGGAGGGCATCGGAGATGGTTCGGTGGGCGAAGGTGCTTGCCTCCAACTGATGACCCAGATTGGATCCCTGGAGTCCTCCGAGTGGCAGGAGAAAACCACCTCCCACAAACTACCCTCTGACTCCACATGCACACACACACACACACACACACACACACACACACACGCATGTGCACACACATACACACATGCCTGTGCACACACACGCACACATGATAAATAAATATGCAAAAAATGTTAAAAAAATACATGCCCTAGTCATCCATATTTCCCTGTACCCTCTATCCCCAATGGCATACAGGTAACCCCAGAAGCAAAACAGTCTAGCTGGCCTATAACAGAGAAATCTAAACATACACGGGCGTCTAGACAAGCCCCGTACATTGACCAGTCAAGAACAAATGAAATTTTCAACCTTCTGAATCATTAACTAAGCTAAAGGTTGCTAAGTTAAGCCTCAGAAAGTGAAGTCGCTTCGTGGGCAGCACGGGTCTTGGTGATTTATGTCCCATCCAGGACTGCAGTCTTTGTCACTCCTCTTCACTTGCTCTTTCCAAGGCAGCTAGAGATTTAAGAACTGTTCGCCATGACACGGCCGGAAACATCGTCCCACTAAAATGTCTTGCTTCTTATGGACCCAGTATTGAGCACTTGACCTTAGGTAGACACTTGCTAGACATATGATGAAGGTGAGCAAAAGAAACTAAATGCATACACACACACGCGTGCCACACACATACACACACACACACACACACCAACTGGAGAAACAGCCCAGGGGTACAGCACTTGCCTAATCCTGAGTTCAACCCTGAATATCACATGCACAAAACTATAAATAATTCATACTGCTAGCCACTTCTTATTCAGAGGTCTGGGAATTCCACTTTATTTCAACGGAGAAAAAAAATTGTTTAGTTTGAGTTGGCTTTGTGTTTAGATCACAAGGCTACATAAAATATTCTCCAAACAAGAAATGTCTTATCATTTCAAACAATGAAATAATTTGAAGGAAATCCCCCTTTCCAGCTCTTAAAGTAACAGCCACTGTGAGTAATTGACCACACATCCTCTTGGTTATATTTCCACATATAAATACAATTGTATGTAAATTTTTCTTATCCATAGGTAGACAAACCCCATGTCCTGATTGTGACTTTTTCTTCTACTTTGGGGTGTGTCATGAGACATCTTTTCATGTTGATTTACATAGAGTGCTCTACCTCCTCTCTACTGGATCCATTTAATGGACTCTGGATGAAATCAAGGATAAAGATAAGAACACCTGGAAGGTATTACTGAATATTGATTTTTTTATTCTTTTAGTATTGTATAGGTGAATGTAACAAGTTTACGTTATTTTCACACCTCAATTCCCAAACTCAACTTCCCTTCTCTTCCCATTATAGCCCTTCTCTTCCCTGTTAGTCTCTGTTCTGTTTTCTTATCTTTTTGCAGTGCCCACTGAATTTCTTCTGGCCTATCTCTGATGACATGTTGTTGAACATCTATTAGTGGGTAAATCATTGAGGGAAACACTCCCCTCCATGAATACTAACCCTCACCAACCCCTCAGGGAGGTGTGGGGTCTTTTAGTTTTTGTCCTTTCATGGTGAACTATTGATAGGACAAATCTTGCGTAGGTCCTATGGAAATATACATAGTGCAGTGAGTTCATGGATGTAACACATCTGGGAGACAATGCTTGGCCGCATTCCTATTGCCCTTCGGGCTCTTACAATCTTGCTGTTCCCACAATGGAAAAGACAAGAAAACAGGAGAGAGTCTGGCAGGGAAGAAGAAGGGCTGTAATGGAAAGAGGAGAGGTGATGGGAATGGGGATTAAGGTGTGAAAATAAGATAAATTCACTGTACTTGTGTATGAAACACTAAAAGAATTAAAAAGAAAAAAAGAGAGAGATGAAACAATTAATCACCTCCAGGGTGCCACAAAGTCTGGCCTTGGACCATCCCTTTCTGATGCCAGAGAGAGCTAATGGGCATTAGTCGTCCACTTACCAGTGTGAGGCCTAAGAAACCAGAGCTGATCCATATTGCATGGCATTTGGGTAGAAGATACAAAAGATTAAACTTAAAAACACTCCTAACCACTGACTAGCTCTCGCCTGGGACTTTTCACCTAGCACACTGTTAAGAGAATCTGTGAATTCATCTGTGAGACACAGGAAAGTACTAAGAACAGACAGTCTCCCTGGCCTCTGCCACACGTGCCTCCCCAACTGCCAGTAGCCTTCTGGGGTGCCCTCTAGATCCTTTGGCAGCAAACAGGCTCCTCTCAATAGCATGACCCCCGTCGTGGCTTGAATGTGAGTTGTCCCCCGCAGGACCATGTGTTTGGAAGGGAAAGGTCATGGCACCTTCAGAGGTGGAGCCTTGCTGGAGGAAGGCAGTCACAAGGGGTGGGCCTTGAGGTGGATTAGTCCCTCCCTACCTCCAGGAGAAGTCAGCCTTTGCAGCAAGCAGTCTGGCAGCTCTCAGCCTCCAAGATGGCTGCAGTGATGTAGCCTCCTCCAGCTTTGGCCAGCCAGCCACGCCACCTCCACTTTGAAAGATTGTGTCTCCCCTCTGGAACCATAAGCTGAATAAATCTCCCTTTTTCCCATAAGTTGTCTGACTTTGGGTGCTCTCTCTCACAGCAAGTTAAGAGTAACCATTACACCCCCAGAGAATCATGTGTTTGAATCCTAAACTGGTGTTAATGTCTGGGAAGGTTGTGGCACTTTTGGGAGCCTTGGAGCTTTGCTGGAGGAAGAGTTTCACAGGGGGCCGACTGGTCTTAAGGTTTGGAATTAGTCCAGCCTGATTCCTCAGCTTACTCTCTTATTCTCTTTCTCTGCCTTCTGATGGCCTCAGGGACCTAAACTGGCCTCCTGTATCTGCCTCCAGTCATGCCTTCTGCTTTATGATTGCCACCATAATGGACTGTATCCCTTGCGGAACCAAATAAATCTCCCCTTCTCCCTTAAGTCATGTCTGAGTGCTGATTCATGAGACAAGGAACTGCAACGACCACCAAGGCCAGGACTCTGCTGCCTCCCCAGGAGTCTTAAGCTGCCTTGCACATTGGCGTTCTCCCAGGAAGTTCCCCACCAAAACCCTCCCCCTTCTCCCCAAACACATCCTTCCCAGCAAAACCTCAGCCTCAAGGAGAAAGGACTTCTTTTAAAACTGCTCTTTTCTTCCTTTCCAACAATTACTTATCCTATTTTCAATTTTTTTCTTCCTTTTTTTTTTTTTGTAGCTTTGACAGCTTCATGTCCTTTATCATTAAAACCGCAGTATCATTTAAATAAAGGTGAAGCGTGACATTTCTAAAAAACTGAATGTTGCTTAGGGATCATGCTGTTCATTTTAAAAGGTTATTGCTTCAAAGACACCCTTTCAGCACAAGATGTTCAACACCATGAAGCTCAGCATGCTGACAGGCTACACACCCGCAATCCGCAGCCTACCTTCAGCCAGGGGACTGCAAAGAGAATCTCCCATGTAGGAACGACTGAGCCGCATTTCTGGCTCTGGTCACTACAATCTCTGCTGGCAGCAAAGCCAAGGCCAAGGCCATGGTCACCAGCTTAGTGAGCCAGGCAGGGGAGATGTTCTTGGATCCCACCTGTGTAGCTGAGGATGACCTTGAGCTTCTAGTCTCCCTACCTGCAACTCCTGAGCTCAGGGATCATAGACATGTGCCACTGTAGTAAGTTTATGTGGTGTGCGGAGACAGCCCATGCCAGGCAATCACTATAGCAGCCATATCTGAGAGAGACAGAGACAGAGACAGAGAGAAAGAGAGAACATAGAGAAACACAGAGAGAGAGACTAAGACAGAGAAAGAGAAATAGAGACAGAGAGACAGAGACAGAGACAGAGACAGAGAGACAGAAAGAAAGACAGAACACAGAGAGAAACACAGAGACTAAGACACACACACAGACACAGAGAGAGAGAGAGAGAGAAAGAGAGAGATAGATAGATAGATAGATAGATAGATAGATAGATAGATAGATAGATAGATAGATAGATAGATAGATTTAGGTAGAGACAAAGAGAGAGAAACAGAAAAAGACAGAGAGACAGAGAAAGTGAGAGAGACTAAGACAGGGAGAGAGAAAAACAGAGAAAGACAGAAAAGAGACAGAAACAGAGAGAAAGAGAAAAGATAGAGGAAGAGAGAGAGAGCATAGGGTCATGCATGCCACAGCCCATGCGTGTAGGTCAGAGGACCACTTTGGGAAATCAGTTCTGTCCTTCTACCGTGTAGACTCCAGGGATCAAGCTCAGGCCGCCAGCTTTGGGTTCAGTCATCTTTACCTGCTGAGCCATATCACCAATCTCCTTTTTTTTCCCACTCATACAAACTTAATAGGTATCCCAGTCCCCTCCCTCCCTCCACCCCTCCCTGGATCCCCTCGCTCCTTCCCCCCTTTTCCACTTCCTTCCTCCTCCTCTCTTTCTCCAGTGCCCCTTTCCCCCCATCCCTGGAGCATCCTTTAGTGTGCATGTCAAACTTCCCTCTGGGTCCTCCTTTCTGATGAGGTAGGAATTGTAGCATTGCCTAAAGTACTATTGTGTGTTCCCTTTTAGTATAGGAACACTATTGTGGCTGTTAATCCCTTGCCTCTAAGGATCGTAGTGCCTGTGATCCATGCTAGACTTTGGGGGGTCAATGAGATGTTGATCATTGTGCAGGTCATGCAAAGTCCTATTATGATTACTTCGGCCCTAACTTGTAGAATCTTGCATATCGTATGCAATCTTACCACCCCCTCTTTTGCAAATTTCCCTGAGCTTTAGCATGAGGAGAGATTAGGCTGGTCTGGTTCCAGGTGATTAAGGTAGGGTCTCTGATGTTCTGAATTATGGTTTGTTGTTGATTTCAGTTTTGCTGTTCCTGCACCGCCCTTGGCTCCATCCTGATGGGTATTGGATGTCACCTCCTAGCCAGAGATAAAAGGCTGTTAAAATAGAGTCTTAACTATAAGAGTAGATTCACTTATAATAAGACTCCAGTTTAACAGCTTTCTGTCTCTGGCCAGGGGGTGACATACAGTGCCCATCACGATGGAGTGAAGGGCATTGCAGGAGCAAGAAAACTGCAAAAGAAAACCAACAAACCACTATCCAGAACTTCAGAGACTCTATATCAACCACCTAGAACTAGGCCAGACTAATCTCTCCCCATCCTGAAGCTCAGGGACATTTGCGGAAGAGGGGGCGGTAAGAGTGTAAGAGCAAAAGGATGGGAGGAGCAATGATTTGCAAGATACTCCACACAAGTTAGGGCCAAAGCAATCATAATTGGACTTTGTATGCCCTGCGCAATGTCCAACACACTATTGACCTCACAAAGTCTAGCATCTGCTAAAGGCACCAAGATCCTTGGAGGCAAGGGATTGACAGCCACAGTAGTGTTCCTATGCTTAAGGGGAGCACAGGAAAGGGTTCAGAGAAATGCCACTGGGTCCTTGTACGTCATCGGAGAGGAAGGCCCAGAGGAGAGTCAGGCATACACAAGAAAGGACTCTGGGAATTGGGGCGGGAGGCACAGGGGGATGGGGAGGGAGGGGTGAGGGGAGGGGGAGCAGGGGGTTCGGGAGGAGGAGAAGGGAGGGAGGGAACTGGTGTACCTATTAAGTTTGTATGAGCTGAAATAATAATAAAAATGTTTTAAAATAAAAAATAATAAAATAAAATAAAATAAACTATAAGAGTAGATTCAAAGGTAGATGGAATAAGAGTAGGAGACCGCGGTGAGGGGGGGTCAGTCACCCATTTGCAGGATGGTTACCATCTATCGCCAGTTTCTATGCCCTTCCTGACTGGTGAGATCAAACCCCATCAGTTGCAAGTGACCAGAAGGAAAGTCTGTGAGCTTAACCAGATGTCTCACTACTTACTTGTAGTACCTGATAGTGGCCTATTTTCTCTGCTGTAGCATGATCCTTTCTCTCCTTGTTTCTGGCGAGGCCCTCCTTCCCCTTCCCTCCTATTTATAGTATTTGCAATTACTGTAGGTATTACAGAGATTTATCTTTGAGTGTGTCACTAAATGGGTTTGGTACTAGGATCCACATATTAGGGAGTACATACAGCGCTTAATTTTCTGTGTCTGGTATACTTCACTCAGCATAATTTTTTCTAATTCCATCCATTTCCCAGAAAATTTCATTACTTCATCTTTTTTGATGGTTGAGTAGTATTCCATTGTATAAATGTACGACATTTTCCTTATCCACTCATCAACTATTGGGCATTTGGGTGGATTCCATGACCTTGCTTTTATAAATAGTGCTGCTATGAACATGGTTGTGTTTATGCCATTGAGGTGAATTTTTGCTGTATGTGGGATTATTCCCAAAAGTGGAATAGCTGGGTCACATGGCATTTCACTCTTTAACTTTTTTAAGAATCACCAGACGGCTCTCACCTGAGTGGTTGTATAAGCCTGCATTCCCACCAGCAATGTAGGAGAGTTCCCTTCTCGTCACATCCTCTCCAGCATTTGGTGTTGTTTGTATTGTGGATTTTTGCCATCCTGATTGGGGTGAGATGATATCTCAGGGAAGTTTTGATTTGTATTTCCCTGATGGCTAAGGATGCAGAGCATTTTTAAAGATATTTGTTAAACATTTCAATTTCTTTCCTGGTAAAGTTTTTTTTTTTTTTTGAGTTCCAAGGCCCATTTTTTAATTAGGCCATTTGTTTCCTTGGTGTTTAGACTAATCTCCTTTTTCACGGGTGTTTTTATTAACAACTTTATTCCAACTTGACAACACATCAAGTCCATGTAGCTGCAATGGAAAAGCTAAGGCCAGTGAACCTGTGGACACTCTAGACCCTGTCACCCTGAGGGACCAGGAACACCCTTCTATTAAGCCTGCAGGAAACCATCATGACAGCTTCAAAAGCCCGTAAATCAATGTCAACACTAAGCTAGCCATAGCCTGCATCACTGGCAAGGTATATTTAAGAACCTTCCAGCAGAACTGGTCTCTGAATTGTGGCCAACAATCTAGCTACTGTATGGGGGGAAGACCAGGTTGGCTGAAGGGTAGGAAGGTAGACAACTGCATAGCAGGACGTTTCTTGAGCTTAGTCTTAGTAACGTCACAATAAGATTGCACGTGTGAATGAAACAACTCTATTTTCATTATTTGTTCTCCATGTGATCAAGATGAGCATCATCGGTGGTGGCAAATGATCAGTCAGAGAGGACGATCAGCACTTCCATGTTCCATGCTGGGCATTCCAACGTGGGGCTAAATTTAAATTACATGCAGAACAGAGAGTTCTATACATTGAATCAAAGAACACCAAGGCTAATGTAAGACTATGAGTTTGGGTTTTTACCACATGTAGACCTTGTCTCTTTCTTTTTTCTTACTATTCTTTTTTTATTCTTTTTTATTTTTATTATTTCCACTCATACAAACTTAACAGGTACACCGGTCCCCTCCCTCCCTCCAACCCCCCACTCTCCCTACCTCCCCATCCCCCAGTGCCTCCCCTCCCATCCCCGGAGCATCCTTTAATGTGCATGCCAAACTCTCCTCTGGGTCCTCCTCTCCGATGAGGTGCAAGGACCCAGCGGCATTTCTCTGAACCTTTCCTGTGTTCCCCTTAAGCATAGGAACACTACTGTGACTGTCAATCCCTTGCCTCCAAGGATCCTAGTGCCTTTAGCAAATGCTAGACCTTGTGGGGTCAATAGTGTGTTGGACATTGCGCAGGGCATGCAATGTCCAATTGTGACTGCTTCAGCCCTAACTTGTGTGAAGAATCTTGCATATTGTTACTCCTCCCATCCTTTTGCTCTTACACTCTTACCGCCCCCTCTTCCACAAATGTCCCTGAGCTTCAGAATGGGGAGAGATTAGGCTGTCCTAGTTCCAGGTGGTTGATATAGAGTCTCTGAAGTTCTGGATTATGGTTTGTTGATTTTATTTTCACTTTTGCTGCTCCTGCAATGCCCTTCACTCCATCCTGATGGGTATTGGATGTCACCCCTTGCAGTCCTTGATGGTGGCCTATTTTCTCTGCTGTAACATGGTCCCCATTCTCCTTGTTTCTGGTGTGGCCCTCCTTCCCCATCCCATTCTTTAACAATTTCATATATGTATATAATGAATTTTTGTCTTTTTCTCCCCATGTTCCTCTAGGTCTCCCCCTCATTCTCCCACTAAAAATAAATATTCCCAATAAGTCCCCCCTCCCAGTTCTGTGATCTGTGGTAGAGAGAAGGAGGGAGGGAGGGATGCAGGGAGAGAGACCCATTGAGTTTAATAATTGTTCGGTGACTAGGATGGGCCTGGGCACTGGCTGGAACATAGGCAACTTTTATCAGTAGCTCTAACACTGGAAAAAGTGGCAAACCTTCCCTCACCCAGAATTACCAGCAGTCCCTCAGGAGGGTATGAGGCCTCATGAGTCGTCCCACACTCCTTGATGAAATGTTGGCAAGTCTAATCTTGTGCAGGTAAACCAGCTACAGCAAGTTCATGAGTGCATAAAACAACTGTTTTCACTGGCATACATACTTAGGTGAAATACATTGTAAGAAGTCATCTGTCAGAGCTAATGCAATGCAAAATGGGACAGAGGGAAGGGGGCATTAGGGAATCTTCTCCCCAAAGTCAAGGGTTTGCGTCGAGGGAATGTAAATTTGCAGCCTGGTACAGCCCAGTGCACCTCTCTCTCCATCAGCATACAGGTTGTCTCAGCCCACATCGCCAAAGTCCCTCTTCTCATTTCTCCTCAATTCAGCCCTTTGGCTCTGCAGGAGAGGCCACTATGAAAACCAGATGCAATAACAGCACTACAGAAAATAACATCTATCTCTGGGATATATGAAATTAAAATTAGCGTATCCAATGAAAGATCTTAAGCCAACCATTGCAAAAATTCACTGGGTTTCTCCATTCTCAAAGAAATGGAAGCCTTCCAATTTCCTGGAAAGAGCTTGATAAATAAAGAGGTGACAGAAAGACATCCATTCCCCCTCACTAATAGATTACACAGGAGAGTCAATATAATGATTATAGTTTAATCTCAGGTGCTAATATAAATACCCATAAATATCCATAACTGCACTGGCAGTTTCCTCCTCGTCCACTGTTGTTTAGACTGGTTTACAGTGCTGTGCAAGTGCTCCCTGTCATGAGAGGGCAGGAATTAGGGGTTAGCAAGCAGGTGGTTGGTTACCTGGAGGCTAACCCCCTCTCTACAGTGTCCTATTCCTGTTCTTCCCTCTCCTTTAAGCCTTTTCTTATATAAAAGCCTCTTTTTAAAAACAGTTTTCTATCTTTCCATATGAGAAGATCTCAACATCCAGACAGGACACAGTTTAGTGCTGTGAGAAAACAGCGAAACAGACGACAGTCAACCCGAATGCAGAGTCTGGAATCCCTGCAATGTCCACGGGGAATCAGCCCGGCCAAATCTCTCCCCATCCTAAAGCTCAGGGAATCTTGCAGAAGAGAGAAGTGGTTAGATTGTAAGAGCCTGTATTAGTCAGGTTCTCTAGAGTTACAGAATTAACTAAATGAATATATAAATAGGGAATGTATTGATTGGCTTACAGATATGATCAAGATAGTCCAATGATGGCTGCCAGTAGCTGCTCAGTCCAGTAGTCCAGTGAGTGATGGCTGAAGGCTGGAGGATTCCTAGAGAATCTTTAGTCCTGTTGAAGATTTGGAGGGTCAAAGAAGCGAAGAAACTGGGCAGCTGGAAGGAAGAGAGATTCCTAGCACACCTGCAGAGCGTCTCTCCTCTTCTGAGGTTCCCTTTTATCTGGTCCACTACTGGGAGATTCCTATGAGATCTATGGAGGTTCCGATGGGATCTAGGGCTGGTCTTGCATTATCCAAATGATCTCTTCAGATGGTCTCAGCTGATCTTAGTTAATACCAAGGTGTGTCAAGTTGACAACCAGGATTATCTATCACAGACCCTAAAAACAGGAAGGTCCACAGTTGGATATGACATTCCATTCAAGCAAGTCTGCTGCACCCAGGAACTCACTGCAATGAGACTTGTCCTTACCAAACCTGCACAATGGCTGACAAATCAACATGCCCACATAGACTAAAGAGGATCTCAGGAGGTATAGCTTCTAGCAGTAGGAACTTTAGGAACTAGAGCTAGAAAGGTGAAGGAGAATGCCCCTATCAGTGAGTCTGCCCAAGTTTTGCAGTTTGCCTGCATGGTTGCTGATAAATGACCATCAAAAGGCTTAAGGAAACAAGGGGTTTATTTTCTGTTACGATTGTCTGGTTACAATTCTCAGTCCAGCTTGAAGGAAGAGCATGCATCAGAGCCAAGGGAACTGGCCATACCATCACCACATATCAGCTAAGAGATGGACAATCCTTACTTGCCAGACCAGCATGTCTGCACAAGTGTACAGAAGGATGCCAACTTCCTCAGCCAGCTCTCTGTATTTTATTCATCTGTTCAAGGCCTAGTCCCACCCACCATGGGTGGGTCTACCCCATCAACTAGACAATCTCCTTCAGGTTCACTCTGGGCTTAACTCAACTACTAATTCTCTATAAACGTGCCCAGAGCTCAAACCCTCAACCATCAAGTTGACACCTTTATATAACCATGACACCTAGGAAGGGCCACTTGCTCTGCCACAGAGGTCTGAACCCCCCTCCCAGAGCAGATGATCCAGAGGGAACCCTGGGAATCATAGAAGCAGACTGACAGGAGGGTAGTGGGATGGACTGATAAAGGGAGGGGAAGGAAGGAAGCTGGGAAAGGGAGTAGAGGGGAGGGAAAGAGGCAGGAAGGAAGGAAAGAGGGATTGTTACTCATTGTGCTTGTACAACTAGGGAAAAACAAAATTAAATTTAAAAAAAGAAATTAAAGTTAGCGAATCTGATGGAAGACCTCAATCTAACCACTGTGAAAATTCACTGGGTTTCCCACTCTCGAAGAAACGGAAGCTCTCTAATTTCCTGGAAAGAGCTTATAAGTAAAGAGGTGAAAGTGGACATGCATTCCCCTCACTGATGGATTACCCTAGGAGAAACAGACCGGCACGCGCTGTAAGCGTCAATGAGACGATTACAGCTTAATCACGGGTGTAAATGCCAATGCCGTGTTGCTCAGCTCACCCCTCCCTCAGGGTTCAAATGTGACTTCTCCGTCTCAAGGAAAAGGTCGCTAATTTCTGTCACATCAGAAAACATGACATGTGCGCATCTGCTCAGGGACACCAGCCACTTCATGCAGATGCGTGTCCCGTGAGGATGGGACTCGAGAGGATGGTCCCTGATCAGGCCAATCAGAAGTCTCCTCAAGGCTGAGCTCCAGACCTGAAGACTGGCCCAACGGATGTCCTCAAAGATGTCCGCATTGCTCTTAGAGAGGCCTTCGCAGACCCGCAGGCCTAGACCCATGTGCTGCTGCTGCTGTTATTTGTTCAAACACTCCAGTAGCCATCTGGTTTTGATGTGACACATTGATTTAGTGGTAGGTCAAAATTTAAAAAAAAAAAAAAAGACTCAAGTCAGACTCTGTCAAGATGGTAACACATTGTTCCAGTGCAGCGACACGGCATTAGTCACCAGAAGCGTGCGTCGCCAAGCAAGTGGAGTCTGGATCTGGGATGTTGAGCAGGTTACCCCCTCCTCTGCCCCAGATGGCCTTCTTCGCTCATCTAACATCCACAAGAGCCAGTAATATTTTTTAGGAGAGCAAAGGAACTTTATTTCAGGATACATTTCATGATGGCAGTAGAGTTACCTAAAGGATCCCAGGAAACTGGCCACATTTCATCCTGGAGAGAAGGCTCGGAGGTTAAAGCTTTTACCTCCCAAGTAAAAGGACCTGAGTTCAGATCCCCAGGACCCTACATACAAAACCAGGCACAGTAGTACACGTCTGCCACCTCAGTGCCAATTGAAAAAGACACCCAGCATCACTCTCTGACTTTTGCAAGCACATGCACATCTCCCATATACATGTTGAGTCATTAATACCTGGGGGTGAGGAGTGCTCTTCTGAAATGGTTACAAAGGTTCTAAAGAAAGCATTGCTATTTCCAACTTCCCTCAACTTTCTGTCTTTACAAACATCATCTTCCTCCTACTCTCTATTCATGGAAGGCGAGAAAAGCATTTTCATTGTTGTTGTTCAGGAAAAGAAAAGGGAACAAAAGCAAGCGACTAGCTCAGACCACCTAGACCCTCTGGGCTGACTGTGGGGGAGTGCCCAGACACAGACAGCCTGGGGGACATAAGACATCCCAAACAATATTGTCCTGACTGTCACGGAGCCTATTGCTTCTAAGTGAGTCCAAGAAAAGATGGCAGAATTGGGTCTGCAATGCACAGATTCACTTTTCTAAGAAATGGAATAATAACAATGTGAGAGGAAGCTTTGTAAGTGGGAATAAAAGCGTGAAATTGAGGAAAGGAATAAAATACAAGTGAACTGGAAGATGCCGCCCAGATCCTGATGTGCATTCAGCTGCTACAGGGTGTTTCTGAGAGTGCAGTCCCACGTCAGCTCACTAAGCTTGTGGCCAGGACCGAAGAGGAAGGCTAGACATGTTATGAAGAGCCATCCTGTGGCTTTGCCCATTGATTGGCCTCTTCTCTCTTTTCATGGAGCTGACTCTGGAAATGCACATTTCAAGGCTCATGACTAAATCTTTTATCATTCTGCCAGCAAAAATACATTAAAAAATAAAGAAATGTACAGAAAGAAATAGATTCTGGGTTCCATAGCAGCTCTCTGTCATTGAGCCTGCAGAAAGAAGAGCCAGGGGCCTCCAGTTGGAAAAACATCGGATGTACTAGAAACTTTCAGAGCAGGAAATAGTCAGTTTATAAAAAGAAGAATGCTACGCATGGGACATTTAGCATGTTTAGTAATGCTCTTGAAAGCACAGGTCTCCAACCAAAATGTGAATTTCAGTTAAACAATATGCTGAAGAAAAAGTTTTAAAATCCTCGAGGTCATTCTTTAACAACCAGGAATGGGAGGTAAAACAACCAGGAGTAGGAGGTAAAACACACACACACACACACACACACACACACACACACACACACACACACTAACCTTGGCAGAATTAGAATTAATTTGGTCAAGAATATGCTAAAGAAAGAATCAGGGTGTCAAAGTCTGTACATTTATTGTGTTGCTAATTGTAGAATCTCCACAGATGTCTTGCGTGTCCAGCCAAACTGAAAATCTCTGTGAAGTTCCTTTGAGCCTCATTTGCCCCACACTCCATAAAGAACTCTTTCCAGGTTCAGTATGAAGGAAAGAGAAGAACCTGAGGACTAGCTGCCACCTGCCAGCACTGCTGTCACCATGCCCAAGAGAAAAGCAAAAAACAATGCCAGAGGTGACCCAAGTATTTAAAAAGGGCAAACACAGGGGAACACCATTTGAGCTTCGTGGTTCAAACTTGGCATGCTTTTCCCTGGGACCCATCTGCAAATCTAGAGGACTATTTCACTATCACACTGGGAGGAAAGAAATGCAGAAGTCCTATCAATTATCTTTCACTGCATGGGACAGGCCCATAGCACCTATCTTAAAAAGACAGTAGTGTGATGATTTGGCATAATGCTAACTCTTAACTATTGCTGTGAGAGAGCACCCCAAGTTGAACAACTTAAGGGAGAAAGGGAGATTTATTTAACTTAGTTCCAGAGGGAGAAAACAGACTTTCACAGCAGAAGTGGCATGACTGGCCTGGCCAAAGCTGGAGACAGGCTATGTCACACCCATCAGAGAAGCTGGGGCTGGAATCCTGGAATCCTGGAGAATCTCTCTTCTCTTCTGTGGTTCCTTTTATCTGGTCCACTATTTGGAGGTTTCTATGAAATTTATGGCGGTTCCGATGGGATCTAGGGCTGGTCTTATATTATCCAGATAATCTCTTCAGGTGGTCTCAGCCAATCTTGCCAAGTGTGGTCTTAGCTTATCTTAGTAAATGCCAGGTGTGTCAAGTTGACACCCAGGATTAACCATCACATTTGGCAAGCCTATTCTAGACAAACAGAAAGAAGAATTTGTGTACGTTCCTTTTAAACCAGGAAGAAGTTCTCAGTGAGCAAGAGTGGACCAGGAGGTAATGATGTTTTTTTTCTACGAGATCTTGAACTCAGCTATGTGCTTAGAAGTTTCAAACTTCTTACTTCCCCCAAGAGAAATGCTATTAAGTAACAGTCTTGTGCTTGGTTTGGAGAGTGGAGGAAGAAGAGATGCCCCAATGGAGGGACTAGAGACAAGATAACTAAATGCAATGGCTAAAATCAATGTGGCATTGGAGCAAGAACAGAATAGACAGAGGGAGGGAAAGGTGGCCTATCTTTGCTCCAGCAATCTCTCAGAGCACTGGGAAGTAGCAGAAGATCTCCCCATAATGAGAAGGCCTACAGCAATAGAGGTACTGGTAAAGATGCCACAAAGTAATGAACTTGCTTCCCACATGGGGATGAGCCCATACCCTAGGTTGGCCAGAGCTCAAGCTGTGGCTACCAGGTGTGCTGCCTTCTCCAGGCTTCGGTGCATATGGGAGGCTGCTACAACATGTCTGCACGTGCCACATCCTCATGTCTGCAGGTTGGACTCCTTAGTGTGACGCGCAATCACGGCCCTCTGCTGATCATTGAGATTTTTCTCCTGTCCCTTGTGCACATGTCATAAAAGTGTGCATCAATATCAACCAAAAACTCGCTGATGGGTGAGGCAGAGGCGGGGCTGTTGTTGGAGAGAATTCTTAAAATAGAAGAAAGTTGCATCAATCCTGAGAAAGAACAGACTAGGGAAATTTCTGGTGACCTTAATCAAAATTTCAAGAAACAGTTTCTTGACATTGATACAATGAAGTTACTCTTGTTATACTACCAGCAGCCTGCCAAAGCCAAACCTGGGGTCATTGCCTTTTCTGTAATGAGCTAGAGAGAAAATATTTGTGACTTTTGCAGCTGCATGATCCCTACTGCAATCATTCAGCCCTACCATTGTGGTGTAAAAGCAGCTAAGGGTAATACAGGAAATACATATGCTTGCATTCCAATAAAGCATCATTGGTAAAAACAGACATTGGACTGGGCTAATTCCACTGACCACAGTATCCTGATCCTCCCCCCAAAAATGTTAAGCATACTATAGAAGTAGCCCCTTGTCATAGTTAGGCATGGGTGTCAACTTGACAGTTGAGGTTTTTGAGCTCTGGGCACATTTGTGGAGAATTAGTGGTTGGGTTAAGCCCAGAGCAAACTTGCAAGAGGCTGAGTGGCTGATGGGGAAAGCCTAGGTGGGTGGGATTAGGCCCAGGAATAAAATACAGAGAGCTGGTTGAGAGAGTCGCATCCTTGTATATACTTGGCCAGACATGCTGGTCTGGCAAGTCATCCCTCTCTTAGTCATTATGTAGAGATGGTGTGGCCAGTTCCCTCAGCCTGGTGTTGGTGCACGCCCTTCCGTCAAGCAGGACAGACTGTAACCAGACTATCAGTAAGAAAATAAACCTCTTGTTCCCTTAAGCCATTTGATGGTCATTTATCAGCAACCATGCAGGCGAACTGCAACACCCCTCCTCCCCTTACTACCCATCAAACACACTGCCTCATGCTATAGCACTGACATTTGAATATTTTAATTTACCTAATATTTGGGGAAAGAATTGGTGGATCCTAGGAAGGCCAGAAAATAGACTTATTTTACAGTAATTTGGAGCCCAAATGGATACCGGTTACGGTGTTCAGTAGTCCTCAGGGTGTTTCTGAATCTAGCGAGTGACAGGTCCATCTGTGTACGCCGGCTGACTAGGGCTGCGCACTGCTCTGGTGACTGGCAGGAGTGCTCTCCCAGGACTGGTAGGATTCCCCAGAGAACAAGGGCCCCTGAGTGGCCAGGAAGGGAAGACGTTGACCCAAGAGTGGCAGCTGAATTAACTGTCGACTTTCTTAGGATCAGACCCCAGATCTAGGGGCAGGGCTCTGCGTGGCTCCATGACACTGTTTCCATTTCTCATGGAGCAAAAGATCCAAAGATCAGACAAAGGCAGATTTGACCTGAGCCCTGTGATCCTGAAAGGTAGGGGGCGGTTTAAAAATGGCATTGCTTGATGTTACAAAAAATTACTTTTGGCAGAGCTGGAGAGATGATGGCTCAGAAACTAAAAGTCTCTGCCTCGCAAATGAAAGTACTTGAGTTCAGGTCCCAAATCTCATGTAGAAACATGGCCCTGGAAGGCAGAGCCTTGGAAACACCTGAGCAAGGCAAAAAGAAGGTACAGCAGTCCAGTGAGATTCTCGGACCTCCACAGGCACATACTCATGTACCCTCTGATACACACACACACGCACGCACGCACGCACGCACACACACACACACACACACAATCTAAAAAAAAGAAAATACCTTTTTGCAAGCAATGGCCCTTCCTCCTATAGGGCTTGCTTGAACAAGAGTCATGGAGGCCCGGCCAGGCAGGGACCCTCCAAGTTTATGTTTTTGCATCATTGATGGACAGGTGACCTGTTCGTCTCCACTTTCAGTAGGAAGAACTCAGTTTCTTAGTGCCTGCTTCTGATTCCCCCAGGTCCTGACTGAGGACTAACCTCTGCAGCACCACACCCAGCGCCCTGAGGACAGGCTGCTCTCCAGTAAAGCCCCCTGGCTCAGGGTCTGATCGCCCCAAGCCTTGTCTGCTTCCCCACGCTGAGTGTGGTTTGAATGGAAAGTGTCCCCCGTGGGTGCACATGTTTGAACGCTCGTTCCTGGCTGGTGGTGCTGTTTGGGAAGGTCATGAATCCTTTAGGACACTGGAGACGGAGGTCAGGGCTCCAGGTTTTCCAGAGTAGCCCCACTTCCTGACTGCTGGTGCAATGTAGTAACCACCTTTGCTTCTTGTTCTTGCCCCATGTCTTCAATTCTTTGACAGTCTGAACCCCCTGAACTGTGAGTGGAAATAAACCCATCTCGGCAGGTATTTCCACAAGGAGGAAAGCAATGGATTCTCTGGCTCTTTGGCCTCCTTTATGCTTCCCTGTATGAAAAAAAAGCCCCCCTTCATCTGAACTTAGAGATGCTCACAGAAGCTGAGGTCAGAGCAGCCGCCCTGCATCTGCCCTCCCCATTCTGACTTTGCAATAATCCTCACTACCAGATCTCTCCCTGCCAAGTCTGGATTTGGCTTTTGCTTGATAACGCTGAACAATGTGGTGGAGTCTCTCTCTCTCTCTCTCTCTCTCTCTCTCTCTCTCTCTCTCTCTCTCTCCTTTTCCTTCTGTCTTCCCAACCACTACCATTTCACTTTATTTCAGGCATGTTTCCATTTCCACTCTAGCATCTTTGCCCTTGTGACTTACTCTACCAGGAGCCGATATGCACTGAGAAACATATGGTCATCCCTACCCTTCATGCCAACATCTGTCCAGATGATCCACAATACCAGAAACCATCCATCACCACGACCTGCCCTCTCCCTTCCCTCTCTGCCATTTCACTGTTCTTCACCATAGTTCACCTGATAGGCACTAAAGATATAGACTCCATGTGACTATCCATTCTGTCTTTACTCCTCTGATATCTGTCCCTTTAGCATCTTAAAACATTGACTAAGAGGGACCAAGTTGGCTTTTAAAAAATATTTGCCCAAAATTAAGGTAATATCACTGACTAAAATGAGAACCATTGCTATACTTACTGAATGTTTTCTTGGAATCAACACCACTGTGATTTCCAGCCATCACAGGTACCTGTCAAGGTAGGGTGATCATCTCCCTCCACAGAAGGGGACATGGAGTTATAAAGAGTCTCAGAATGCCAAACACCAACAATTACCACGTGATTAGGCTACAGCCAAACTGACTCAGACCCATCCTACTTTTACTGTAATGTAGCCGGCTGCCCCCTCTATCTTTATAGCTTCTGCCTTACAAACCCAGCAAGAGAAAAGCCGACATGGGCCCTAGGGTGCCTCTTCCCTTTGGCATGCTTGAGACTGGGAAGCATTTAAGAGGAGTCAAATGCTAGCAGTGGCATTTGAAAGTCCCCAGAATGAGTAGCATTTGCATTTAGACAAGCAGAGGGAAAAAGAAGCCTGGAGTCTTATGTGAGACTTACATAAGATACCAGCCTCCTTCGCCATCCCATTTCATTGTGTCTGACCCTATGTGCCACTCGCCTCCAGGAGATGTTCCCGCCAGACACCTGCTTTCAGAGTAACAGAAATTATTGAGAGAGAGAGAGAGAGAGAGAGAGAGAGAGAGAGAGAGAGAGAGAGAGAATGTGTGATTCACGTCTGCTTCTCAAAATCAGTTCCAAATATTCAAGGCAAAAATAACTGGTATGAAATGCTGTTAACACATCCCTGTGTATACAATCAATTTTGCTTCTCTCTCTCTCTCTCTCTCTCTCTCTCTCTCTCAATAAAGATATTTCTGTGGCATCTGGGTATCTGCACTTAGGTACTTTTTCTTTAACCCCTGCGTCTCAACCAACCTCTATTATTCTCAATTGGAAAATACTTGTTCGGCACTACCCTAAGTCACGCCGTCCATCTCTGTACTTGGGAGGCTGAGACCAGAAGATTGGGAGTTTGAGGACAGTTTGGAGTTCTTGGTAAAATCCTTTCTCAAATACAAGCAACCCTAATCATGTCGAGCTTTTACGGAGCTGCTGATATGTGTCAGGTCGGGTCACAGGCAAATGGTACATGTCGATGCCTGTAATTGTCATGAAATAATTTATGAGATAGAAATCATGTCTATTTCAACAAAAGGAAATTGACATAGCAGTTAATTCCAGGTGTCAACTTGACAACTGACAATTGAGCCTTTGAGCACAGCTATGAGGAATTATTTCGTTGAGACAAGTCTCCAAACAAGCCTGCGGGACATTATCTAATTGATTTGGGCAGCTGATCCGCGATGTGTTTAATAAATGCCTACCAAGAGCACTTTTCCCATTCCGTCTTCCTTGAGCTTTAATTTTTCTTTGTGACATTTTCATTCCAACAGCTTTTATAGCCTCCAATCTCTTCTTCTGCAACGGCAACTGTTTCTTTTTTAGAACTTTGCTCAAAAGCATAAGCATTTTGTGTGCATGTGTTTGGGTAAAAACCCTTCTGTTTCATATTTATCTTTTAGAGATGATTTTTGCCTTGATATGTTGCCACAACCCAAACTAATTCCCTTCCCTCTCACACTGAATTATGTGCGATCTGTTGAGAACAAATAAATGATATTTCAAATGCGGGAAGAGGAGGAGGGCTTAGCATTGCATTGGGAATTCTGTCCTTAACGTGACCCACGAAATCAATGCACCTTCAGGGACTGAAAGTAAATACTGTCAAGGAAAAAAAGCAGAATTTTCCATTTGCTAATGCACACACTAAAGCATTCTAAGGTAGCAGATGGGCCCTGTGCCACGTTTCCTTCTGAAATAGCATTTGGAGGTGTGTTTAAGGCGGGATGCACACAGGTAAACAGAAATAAAAGAAAATCCTTCGTCTTGGCTGAGCTACAGTAGCGGGAAAGAACTGACAAAAGAACTGGGAAGTGAAAGTCTTTTCACTTTTGTGCTGAAGAGTTTAATGAAGAAAAAAAAAGTCTAGGAAATGGATTTCTCACTCTGAACCTTCTCTCCCACTGCTACTGAATCAGGATTGCGCCTCCAGTCGCCAGCCTTCCACCACGCACCACGACCTGCACTTGAAGGTCTGCTGAGGAATCTGTGGACATTGGTGGGAACCTTAACAGCACAGGGCTAAAGTCCCTTCTTGAGACTTCTTTTCCTTCAGTGCTACAAACTGGGCTAAGATTCTCAGATTCTGGTCCCTCTAGATTCATCCCAACTGACCTGTCTCTACTAATCCCCAGCAAAGGGGCTGCCTTCGCTGCTTTTATTGGACCCCCAGACTTGTTCTCATCACGAATTCACTCTGTCTCAAGCCCTCATCCTATTGCCCCCCCAACATCCCACTAACTAGGTCTCCACCTGAGCTTCTGGTAGCTGCTCTCTGCCCTCAGCAGGCCGGGTTCTTATCCAGCCTCTTCATGCTCGGCTCTTCCTCATTGTGGACGCTCTGGTCGCCACCATCTATGCAAGGTACGAGTCACACACCAAGAAATGGCTGCTTGGCAAGACATCCACCTTTGCCAGTAAAGAAATCTGTGCCTCCAGAGCACACTTCTTCAGCTAACCACATGCATTCAGCCTTCTGTTCCCACCAGGCCCACAGCTTAGCTACAGTCTCCCATAGCCACTGTTCTTATTTCTGCTGGGGCCCGAAGCTGCTTCCTCCACTGGAAAATGAACTATTAGGACGAAGGAGCCTGTGTTGGCAACAGCTGCAAAACTGCCCGCTCCTTGGGGGATCTACAATAATAGCCTGCTCAACACAACTGCAGCCTAGCCAAGTGTCTGTGTTCTCTTCGACAGTGAGTCCAGCAAGGTGCTTGAGAACAAAGCAGTTCATTCTCTCTGTCAAGTAGAGGAACTTTCCTTCTAAGAGTGGATGAGATCTTTCCATTTACTGTCATGATAAGCAAACTACACATGAGCTACTCATTGAATTTCAAGAAGTACTTTCCATTCCTACCACAGAGGTACTTGAACGTCCGTGTTCATCACTGCTGTGGTCACAACAGCCAGGGACGGAAACATCCCAGATTCCTGTCAGTGGAAGAACAGAAATGAAAATACAGATGTACACAATGGAATGCCACTCAGCTGGAAAGAATAAGGAAATTATGAAATATGGAGGAAAATGGATGGATCTGAAAAGTGTTGCATTAAACAAGATGACCGAGGAGAAAAATTGTGTTTTTCACTCATATGTGAATCCCAGCTTTTAATGTATATATTTATGTGTATGCATATATATGGATGTGAGTCTGGGTGTAGGTTATGTGACTAGAAAGAAGACTGAGAGAAGGAAAAACAGGTGCTGAAGGGAGTTGCAAAGGGGCCCTGGTGACATGAAAGGGTGCAGGCGAAATGAGGTGGGGGGGAGGATCAACAAAGATGAATCGTCTGAAAATACCATGATGAAACCTAATACTTTATATGATATTAAAAATGTCAATGTCGTTCCTCTGAAATGAGAATGTGCAGGCCATTTAACTGGCTTTCCAAGTGATCGTGATGTGAATTCAGGACTGAGAATCACAAGTCTACACGTAACATAAAATGATGGACCTGAAGGCTCCCCAGGCAGCAGTGTTGTCTAGCAAGTAAGGGTCTTACTCAGGAGTGTACACCTTAGAGTCTCTTCTTTAAAGATTTCTGAGAAATGCCAATCTGGACATAGAGCTCTAATCCAAAACTGGGATTCTTCTGGTCCCCATTAAGCTTCTTTCGAAACCATATTTGACCCTCTAGTCTCCTGGGTGGTCGAGTGGACACCCTAACAAACTAGATAACTCATACATACTGTATGGTAATCTCAAAATCAAATGGCCAGAACCCCATTTCAAGAGGAGGAACTGGCAAGCATGTCACTTCCACTCATTAATGCAACATTTCTTTAGATGACATAACATGGCAGCACATACATAATACTAACATACTGGTTTTAAGTGGCTCAGTATCAAACGAAGACAAATCCAGGGTACTTAATACCTGGTGGACCACTACCAACTCATGGGCTGGAGCTCAGTATGTGAACCTGCTGTGTTAACGGTCTTTAGTTCAGCTATGGTACTACTTTTGAGTCATAGTATTCAAGGATAATAAGGGGCCTGGCTATCATACCCTGTTACCAGCATCTAAGTGGTTACTCAACCCTATTGTGTTGGTCTGAAATCACATCAGACAAGGACAGTACATTGCTTCATAAATGGACCACTCTTTCCAGTCCACAGAAGGCCTCCCCAAGGCTAGAAAAGAGTGGAAAGCAAGGAATCGTCATCATTGAGAGACACCACATCCTAACAATATCACATGAGACATAAAGAGCTTAAGAGAAGGGAGTGGAAAGATGTGTTACTCTGTTTGCATAATCATATTCTGAAAAACAAACATAACATGAACAGAAAATGAATAGACACTCATATTTTTCTAGATGCTCCAGGTCAGGTTCAGATTTGTGACCACCATCAAAAAAGAGTGTGCTGAAATAAATCAAGTCACAGGCAACCAGAATCACAGGTGGTGTGATGGATAGGGTACTGTTGTGAGTGATGAAATTACCAGCAATAGTAAGTAGAGGATATGGCAGAGGCCAGAAGTTCATACCATGCAAACAGGTTCTAACAAAACTCAGTGTAGAGAGTAATAAAAAGGTTGTCCGTCATCTTTTCTCTCAGTGCCAGTCATGAAATTAGCCGGAAATGGTTCACTTGACAGGACAGAATATAAAGAAATCACTTCAGACCTGAACATAAAGAACTAGAATCTGAGTCTTAGAATCTTCATGCATTATTTGGACAATAAACAAATACCGAAACATCTCTTTTATTCCTGTTCTTCTAAATGTTCATAAATATGTCACAGTAACACAAATGGACCCGGGACTTTTATTAAACTTTTGTGTGTC
The DNA here is from genome assembly GCA_023101885.1 of Typhlomys cinereus. Taxonomy (NCBI): domain Eukaryota; kingdom Metazoa; phylum Chordata; class Mammalia; order Rodentia; family Platacanthomyidae; genus Typhlomys; species Typhlomys cinereus. The sequence goes on from JALPQD010000178.1 coordinate 443,744, forward strand.
AGAGGGAGTGTATCCACACACGCTTGTGTGCACAGAGCCTTAGCATTCTCCACCTTGTTTTGAGAGACAGGGTCTTCTCACTGAATTGGACGTTCACCATTTCCGCTAGACTAGCGAGCCAGCAGACCTCTGGGATTAGCCTGTTTCTTTACCTTCCAGTTCTGGGACTAAACATGCCTGCAACCATGTCCAACTTTGATGTGGCTTCTGGGAATCTGAACTCGAGTCCTCATGTTTGCAAGGAAACAGATTCCCAGTCCTTTTTATGAATTCAAATATGGTCCTGTCCCTGATTCAAAAGGGTGAAAAAAACACATTTCTAAGAACTTGGACTGTGACGCATCCCATCACATTTAAGGGCTGCAGCCAAAGCTGGACTGGATGAGAGTGAAGAGAAGGAAGCGCTGGAAGGAAGGGGCGTGAAGATACACTTGAGCAATAAGGGAGTTTTCGCAAGCAGAAATAGGAGGAGAGGAAATCCCCCTAGAATTCAAAATATTTTTTATTTAAAAGAGAGAATGAGAGAATACAGAGGTCAGAGGACAACTTCTGGAAGTCGATTCTTTCCTTCCACCATGTAGACATCTGAGTTCAAACTCAGATCACCAGGTTGGCCCAGTAGGCGCCTATATCAACTGAGTCACCTCCCTGTCTCTTCCCCAGAATGTTAACATTTAAGCTACAGTCTGATTTTTCACTCATGTTCTGAGGACTTCTTTGCCCTTGTGATCAGATTCCAATCCTTCCCATTGCCCAAGGCCTCCATGCTTGAGCTCCCTGCCTGACAATCTCCTATGAGTGTCCTGAGTTCAGGTCTCTCTGCAGGCCTTGGTGCTCCTCACACACACCAAGTTTTTGCCTACTTTAAAGCTTCAATGTTTATTTGTTCTTCTCTCTTCCAAGAATATACCATCTATCCTGAACCCCATGAGACTGATTCAGGTCTCCTATCTAGTGTCACCTCTTTAGACACCATGGCCACCCCGAACACCCACTTCTCCACCTTGCTTCTCTCTGTCACAGTGCACCTGTTCCTTATACATTCTCTTCTGGCTTCCTCGCTGGACCCTCCAGGAGTCAAAGGACCTTGAGTAACTCATTCACTGTTTACACCTCCCGCACCTAAGGGAGTGCCCAGTAGACAGGGACTTCTCAGTAAATATTTGAATGTGCTGATGATAAAAAGGATTATGTGATCAAAACCAGAGGAGATGCAGATATATGTAGCTAGGACAGAGGAAGCTAAAACAAGAGAGAAAAGAAAAAAGGTTTGAACTTGATCATGTTAAAAGATAGGGAACCCCCCCCCCAAAAAAAATACTCTGAACAAAGACATTTTACTGAAACCTGTGTCAGGGAAAATATACTGAGAGAGTCTAAGGGTAGTGTATTAACAACTATATGCATAACACTAGTAGTTTAGAAAAACAAATAATGGCAGAGACATTTGGAAAGTGAAGACTAGATCAGTTGAGATGCATAGAGGGAGTAGATCAATTTGCCTGATGATTACACAGGAATACATTAAGATGATCTCTGGGACAGGACACTTGCTAAATATTTATATATGTGTGTGTGTGTGTGTGTGTGTGTGTGTGTGTGTGCAATCACATTCATGCCGTGGCACGCTTGTAAAAATCAAAGGACAACCTCACCTTCAACCTTGCTTGACACAGGGTCTCTCGCCACTCACTGCTGCATTTTCCAGGCTAGCTGGCTCTAGAGCTTCTGAGGATTGTCCCATCTCTGCCTCTCACATCCCTATGGAAGCACTTGCAGGACAGATGTATGCTACTACATTCAACTTTACATGGGTTCTGGGAATCCGACCTCGGGTCCTCACAGTTGCGTGGCAAGTGCTTTACCCACTGAGTCACTGACTTGGGTGCCCTGGTCTATGGATGAGCCCACTGACCACATTAGAATGTCTACGAGGAGGTCGTTGGTGGATAAAACAATAAGTATGCCTGTAGAAATGTGCTTGATCGGCCCAGAATATATCTAGGTGCTTAGGTTAAAGTGTGACGCACAGGAGGACAGTCAAGGCTGGAAGCAGTGAACAAATGACTGCATACTGGAGTCGTTTCTGAAAGGTGATGAATCATTACTTATCGGTTATTAGGACATTCCACAGTTAGAAACAGTCAGAAAAGAACAGGGTGAATGACTGAGAGGGCAGAAAGGAAAAGAAGCAAGAGTCCAGCGCTTGGGTTAAAGGTATTAGACATAGAACATAAGTCTTCATTGTACAATGTAAACATGGGCACAGAAAGGGGCTGCACATGAGCTGGAAGTAGAGGAGGACGAAAATCCAGGTCTCATCGCAGACCAGCACTGCACCTAAGAATAGGGAGGAGTCTCATAAGTGTGGAGGTCTGAAAGAGCCACAGACGGATCAGAGGAAACAGGCTTCCTTTCTCCACCAATTGTCCAAACTGCCTGAGCGCTTTCAACACCCATATTGCTCTGTGGGGTGGAGGAATGCTCAGGAGGCCTTTAAAATTGCACTTTCTCGGAGAAGATTTTAACACGAGAACGCATTAGCGGCTCTTGATGTGGAGACTGAATTGCTCACAGTTCCCTTTCATCAAATTTCCCAGGAACAAACGACAAGTCATGGGAGATGCCAGAACAGAAGGAAGTCAAGGAAAGCGCCTACTAGAGTCTCGGCAACTTCCAAGTAAAAGCACTTTAACAAAAGCAAATGAGAAAATGGAGGGAAAACAAGAATGAGACACTCCACCAGCGTGATCTCAGTTAGGCTTGAGTTAACCAAAGAGCCAGGATGGAAGTTATCACAGAAAACAGATGGGGTGACAGCAGGACTGAAACCCTGAGAACGGAGAACCAGAGAGAGAGATTAGAACATGTGAGAAGAACAGAGGAGAGAGGAGACTTGGAGAATAACATAGAATGCATGGGAACATGATTCCAGATCAACAAGAAAAGTCACAAGAACTGGTCAGGAGCCAGTAGACCCACAGGTGGATAAAGATTATGTCTTGCATCATGATCATGTGGTTGCATGACTTGGGCTAAATGGTATGTCGTCTTTCTGGATCACCCAATGCTCATTTATAAAAATGAGTCATCAGATGGCTCAGTAGAGAAATGCTTGGTCCACAAGCACAAAAACTCTTGTTTGGGTCCGCAGCACCATGTAACAGTCAGACCCAGAGGCACATGCCGGTATCAATAGTACCACAGGGATGGAGAAATAGGAATCTCCAGGGACTCTGTGGATGGCCAGACTAGCTGTAACACTGCCATGGTTTGAAATGTGTCCCCCACTGTCTCATGCGTTTGGCAAGATCATGGTACCTTGAGAGGTGGAGCCTGCTGGAGGAAGGCAGTCATAAGGGGTGGGCCTTGAGGTGGATGAGTCCCACCCTACCTCCAGGAGAAGTCTGCCTTTGCAGCTCTCAGCCTCCAAGATGTCTGCAGTGACTTAGCCTCCTCCAGCTTTGGCCAGCCAGCCATGCCACCTCTGCTTTGAGAGACTGTACCTTTCCTCTGGAACCGTGAGCTGAATAAACCTCCCTTTCTCCCTTAAGTTGATTGACTTTGGGTGCTCTTTCACAGCAATAGTTAAAAGTAACTGTTACAAATACCAAGCTTCCATGTTCAGTGAGAGACCCTGTCTCAAAAAATAAGGTGAAATTCTGATAGAGGGAGATTCCTGACATTGACCTCTGCCTTCCACACACATACATGCACAGGTAAGCGTGTGCACATGCACATGCACGTGCCACGCACACACACGCACACACACACCATCATTAAATCACTTTTAAGACCTTCTTTATATGCCATAATCAAATGAATTTTCTTCTCTATTGTTGATGTCAGAGCTACCTTACACTTTTACATCAACCTCCCAAACAAAATCACACTTGGGTGTTTTTTATATATATATATATAAATCCATTTCTTATCTACATCAAGGCAACTGTCAGATGCTTAATAAAAGAAATTTCCATTGATTTATTTCTTGCCTTCTAAACAGCTATTCCTCTCAGCAAGATAAAAGTGAAACAAGAGGGCATTTAAAATCTCTAAATTGAAATAGAAAAGGAGGAAAGGTTTAAAGGTAGCATAATAGCAGCTTTTCTGTTTTCCCACTAAGAGCATTTCATGTAAAAAGCTTCACCTGCAATACTAACAGGGTCCAGCTTCGGAAAAATGCACCAAATAGAACCATTTCTGCTTCCAACGACGTTAATCTTCTCTGTGGTTCAGGAAGGATTAAAAGCAGCACTAAGGACTTGGCAGTGCAGATGTTTTCTAAGTACACCTGTCCAGATGTGCTGAGGGGCAGGCATTGGCCACCCCCAGCCACCATCCCCACCATAACTAGACCCTGTCATCCCCAGAAGTCACCTTCTTGCTACAAAGGGCACCAGTCAAGTACCAGCGGGAAGACAACTGTTCTTGTAGGGGGGACAGTTCACGTTTGGGGATTTCACTTCCAACACAGTTTAGTCATAATCTCCCAAGGCTGGGGAGATGGTTCCGTGGTTAAAGCCTTTGCCTTGCAAACAAAAGGACCTGAGTTCAGATCCCCAGATCCCACATAAAAATTCCCAGTGGAGCAGAAACAGGACAATCACTTGGAAGCCAGTACATCAGCCAGCCTAGAGCACACAGCACAACAGAATAAGAGAGACCCCCACAGCACAGTGCTCTTCAGCACAGTCCACAGCATAATTGGTCTGGTTACTTCCCGTTGCAGAGAGCTAGGACAACCTCCTGTCGGGCATGCGAAACTGATTCAATAAGGTCATCCAAAGCGTGGGCAAGACGAAGCATTCCTTCTGCAGATCCTTCCACAGGCTTCACTATGGCAACTTGATTGAGAGGTTCCTGGACATCAGGCACCCCAACATGCAGGAGATTGTGGCAAACCTACAGTATGATGACAGAGGCATGAAGTGGGGGCTACTGCAGATGACCTCATCAAGGTTGTGGAGGAGCTAACTCGGACCCGTGAGCCAAGGACAGTGGGCTCCTTTCCTGACCCTGCCCAAAGGTTCTGCCCTTCTGCCTTCTCCTCCCTCTACCACTGTTGTCTCTTTGACCACGGAAGGTCTCCCCTAAGCCTCCCCCAAAGCCGCCCCCAAAGCCACAGCTCGCCTCTATGGAAATGGGCCTTTCTAGAACTAAAACCAGCTCACTAGAGACCTAGGAATGGGCTGAAGATAGAATATTTTCTCCCTGGATTGTTTTCGTTGCTGTTGTTTATGTTGATTCAATCCATGTTGAATAGTTTACAAAGGGAAAGCACAAGCACCTTCATACAGAACAGACAGACACAGCATCACGTTGTGAGTCGTCCAGGAGGGGCGGGGAGGCAACATTTTCCCTGGGGACAGCCATGCTAGTCCCAGGAATGGACCGTAACAGAAGGGGGCACAGCTGGGACCACCCTCGGCCTCTGCTCCAGCTCAGCCTCATTTCCTGCCCTATCCTAGCTCCTGATAAAGAGCCCCATGAGTTAAGAAAGACTAAAGAGAGGATCATGTCCCTTGGGACATGTGCCCGGTTTCTAGGAGAACACTGAGCACATTCTCCCTGTTTTTTTGCCAGTCTTAAAAGATTTCAGCCACATCTTTGGGCCACCAAGCCTTGAAGCTTTGCCAATTGGTCTCCTTCGGTGGGATTTTGCATCTCTTCCACTGAGAGGAAACTTTGTGTGGTGTGTGTGTGTGTGTGTGTGTGTGTGTGTGTGTGTGTGTCTCACAGTCACGCTTTGTCCTTCATTACTTACTTTTTATGTAGATTGTGGGTGGTGGGAGGGTCACAGTGGGGGAAGATGGTCAGAAGAGTTTCATTGTCTTAAAGTAAGAGTGTCCTTTTGCTCTCTTCTCTTGTCACTCAGAGCATCAACCTGCAGGGCTGTCGGGCCATGGGCTGCCTGATGGGAACCCGGGATGGGGGGTGATCCCCAAGTCACAGCCCTTTTGTCTCAGGGAACTCCCTTCTTCACAGAGAAGGAGGTGAGGGATGTGAATTGATTGTTTCTGAATTTTACCAAATAAAGCAGACTCTATGAACGAGAGAGAGAAAGAGAAAGAGAGAGCGAGAGAGATCCTGCCTCCAACATGGTAGGAGAGAACTGACTCCTGCAAGTTGTCCTCTGACCTCCACACATGTGCTACGATCTAATCTATCTACCTATCATCTATCTGTCTTTTCTCTCTCTGTCTCTGTCTCTCTCTCTCTCTTCTTCACTCTCATTACACACACACACACACACACACACACACACACACACACACACACTTAGCATTTTCATTTATTCCTGTACTCTGCGGATTCCAATAATATCATTTAGGGATAGTCTACATTAGTACTAATCAGTCATAATTTTGGCCATGGCCTTGGTCCATTTTCTGCCACTAGAATACCAGAGACTGGGTAGTTTATAGCAAGGTGAGTTTATCTTAGATCTGGAGGCTGAGGAGTAAAGAGAATGATACTGGCATCTGGCAAGGGCTGCTATGTTGTCATGTAACAGCGGAAAAGCAAAAGTAACGATGCATTAGACAGAGAGAAATCAGGCTGAACTCAGGTTTTTCTCAGACTCTCGCTGCTGAGCTGACACACCCACCACACCCATAACCTACCACATCCATGATAAACACATCCATTAATTCATAATCTCACCACCTCTTTAAAAATCTATTTCTTAATACCAGTACAATAGGAATTGACATGAGTTTTAAAGGGGACATTTAAACATTGCAACCACCACGCAACAGACAGCTAGCTCTCTTGCGCTTCTCGAATACGGAAACTATAGATAAACAAGAGCACTTGTAAGCAATGTCTTAAATTCCCCAGGGACCTTCTCTCTTGAAAGAGGCAAGACAAAAACACCAGATACCACCACCTCCTAGGAGAGCCTGGCTGAGCACAAGCTGACTCATCCCCTCTGACTTCTCACATTCCACCTTGGAAACCCGCACCTTACCAGCTTCTAAGGGACAGGTTGGTCCTATAGGAAAAGCAACATCAAAATTGTCTTTGAAGTTCCATTTCTGAAAGAGTACATGGAATTTTCAGCTCTACGACACTTAGCAATTAGAGACTCTGCTCGTCAGGAGGAAAAATGACAAGGTTGACATTTCTACTGAACAGTCACTGGAGCTAAGGAATCTGTCTCTAAATGTATTAATTACATACAGGAAGTTGCATTTGGGTAGTAGTTGGTGGTGATCCTTAATGTGAAAAATAGTGGTTTTTTTTTTTTTTTCTTTCTGCCAGTTAATGCCTGTTCCACTTGGATCCCCAGGAGTCCAGTCTTCTTTGTAAAGTCTTATCTGGTGACAGGCTTTGCTTCCGTCAAATATAGTAGAGAGTAAACTCATTACATGTTCCGATGATCTGAAGATAATGGCATTTACTAGACTAAGGGCATAGACCTAAAGTCAAATCAGATCGACAGATTGGACTAGCAGACAAAGCACAAACCAGTGTGTGCCAGCAGAGTGGGGGATGAGGAGCAGGATATGGTGCCAGAGGGCACATGAAGAGTCAGCAGTGCAAAGGGCCATCCCAGGGAGCTCTCATCAGACTCACAGCCAATAAGAATGTGGACACAGGAAACAACCTTTTGCCTTCTCTGTTTCTCTCCGATCCATTTTGTCACAACTGGAAAGTCTTCCCACACATGTATTCCTTCTCCTGTTTCCTCTTCCATGTTCTTTCTCTCCCAGTCTCCTGCCAGGACACCTGAAACTTTGCCCTGTGTTGAAGGCTTGTCCTTCCTTTCCTTCATGGAGTTGTCCCAACTCCTAAAGGTGTAGGACATGATTCCATGTGACACTGCAAGAACCCACCCCGGGCCAGTGCAGTTTGGTATGGGATGTGCCTACTCCCAGTGTCTTTTCAAAAATGAAAACAAACTCTCTCAGTAAAGGTAGATCACCCACCATTGTGTGATTTAGCATCTGACCACCTTGGCAGATGGATAATGAAATGAGAGTGACATGTGAGCACACACACACACACACACACACACACACACACACACACAGATATTATAAGTGGCATTAGACTGTAGATATACTAGTAGTTATACACACTTAAAAAACACACTTCTCATCAGGCCTGCTTTCTCCCAGGTAGAATAACCCTTAGGATACCAGGTTCCCTTTCAGCGCTCTCAAAGGCTTACTGTATTACTTACTGTTCACATTGCTGTAACTAATATCTAACAAGAAGCAATTGAATGAAGGAAGGGTTTACTTTGGCTTACAGTTCTAGGAAGATACAGTCCATCGTGGTAGGGAAGTCATGGTAGAAAGAGCAAAGGCCAGATAGTCACCAGGAAGCAGAGTCAGGCTCTGAAATGTCAAGGCCCATCCCCAGTGACTCACTTCTTCCATCAAGGGGCTCCCTCCTAAAGACCCCGTAACAGCACTAGCAATTGGGGACCAAGTGATCAAGCACATCAGCCACGTTCACATTCAAACCACAACGGTTACCTTCTATCAGTCTTGCTCTTTGGCTCCAGCTCACCCCACACTGTTCCTCCACAGGGAGAGGTATTTCCAGTCTATGGGATGATGCCACTCTCTAATTTACCCCAAACTCATCAACTGTCTGTGTCTTTGGACTCAAAGAGACACAACCAGCTTCAGTCAGGCTCAGAAAGAAGGAAAGACCAGCCCAAACTCAAAGCTGTTCTTTCCTGTACCCCAAGATGTTCTCAACAGGATTTAAGGCAGTTAAGCAGGATAGGCTATAAAACACAAGAGGGATGACTTAACAGAAAAAAGACAAAAATACTAGAGTGGAGGCATTAATTGAATTTGAAATGTTCCCCTAGAAACAAATAATTAAAATTTTAATTGTAAGCAAAATGTGTATATATTCAAAGTATAAAATAATGCTATGACAAACATATTGCTAACTTATTAGCATTGTCAAATTAATTAACTTGTGTGTCACAACTATAAGTTTCATCTGTGTGTTGGGAAAATACTTAAGATCTTCTTTGTTTCTTTGTGAGCTGGGGAGATGTCTCACTAGTTACAGCCCTTACTGCATAAGCAAAAGGACCTTGATTCAAATCCCCAGATCCCATCTAAAAAATGCTGGTCAGATATGGGTATAGCCTATAGTCCTGACCCTGGAAAGCAGAGTCTTGGAAATCTCAGAGCAGAGCAATAAAGAGGTATAGAAATCCAGGATTGTTTTCAATATCAATCCCAGGCCTCCTCGGACATGCACACTCAAGTCCTCTCTTGTATATATGGCCTCACACACATATACAACCATCCACATACAAGTATATATACACATATATGCAAAAAAACTCTTCTTACCAAATTGCAAGTAATACAATATTGTTAACTATAGCAATAAAACTCCATTTTAAATTCTAGAAGTTATTCATCTCGTAACTGAAAGTTTGGAGCTTATGAATAACATCACTGTCTCCCTCACTCCTGGCCCCTCCAGCAACCAATCTAACCTCTGTTTTCTATGAACTTGATTGTTTCAGATTAATGCTAGAGGTCACACAGTATTGGTCTTTCAGATCCTGGCTTATTTCTCGTAACATAATGTCCTCTCGGGTCATCTCTGCTGTCATAAATGGCAGCATTTCCTTCTTTTCTGACTGAATAAAATTCCATGTGTGAAGATATGCTTTCCTTTATTCAACGATGACTACTTTGGTGTCTTTGGTATCTTGCCTACTGTGAATAATGCTCACTAAAAACAGAGTATTAAAACTTGGAAAACTACTAATTTTACTTCCTTTGGATGTATGCCCAGAAGTGAGATTTCTGGATATTACATATATTTCATTTTTAGACAAATCTCCATCATGCTTTTGATACTAGTTACACCAACTAATATGCCCATTGAAATAAAACAATACAATAGTAAAACAAATCATTTTGGGTTTTTTTTATTTGTCTGCACTTTTGGTGTCATTGATAAAAATTTCATTTCCAAAATCAATTTCAAGGAGTTCTTCTCCAATGTTTTCTTTAAGGGTCTTTTAGCTTCTCTGTCTAGAGTCCATCTCAAGCTAGTTCCTTAAGTGAACTGTAGGCTGAGAAATTCACAAAGAATAAAGATGCACTCAATACATGATTCTTAAAGCCGGAAAGGGGAGGACCACCTGAGGAGGGCCTTCTTGCTGGTTGGGATATTAGGGACTTGAGACCTGCTTGTCAGAATAATACCCATCCCTGTTACTATAAACTAGAACAAGAAATTAAAAGAAGGGAAGGAAATAGATTAATAAGAGGGCCGCCAATGAACCTATAGGTAGGAAGACAGCACATCAAGTGCTCTGTAGGCAGCTGTTATTATACCCGTAGAATGGGAACTCACAGTGGACACCTTTGGGTCTAAAGCTGGATGAGTAATGAGAAATGCACATACCAGTGAGATGGCCTGAAGAGAGGTAACTTGAACCCACACAAGAGTTGACAAGTCAAGTGAACCTTAAAGTCCATAGAAACATACAGGTGGAAGAGTGGGACAAAATGGTGAAGAGAAGGGAGGGAATGGGAGAGGGGGGAGGGAAGAACACTGGGATGAATACTCAATATGTTTGTAATAGTAGAAAAAATTAATAAAAAAATAAAATAAAAAGATATGCTCAATAAATATAAAAAAAACACAACAAACTTGCTAATTTGGATCCCTGTCCTCTGCTAGTGCCACTGATACACTGATACACTCAGGGAGCCCCACCCTCCCAGCCTTGGTCAAGCTTGATTAACTTCCTCAGATTCCACCCATAAATACCGCAGTCATAATGTCTCTATCTCTGCATGTAGTCATGCACCATGGAATAAAGTTCAGTCAATGATGGATGAACCACACAGATAGTGTACCACGGATTATAATGAAGCATCGCCTGGTGACATCACGGCTTTCATAATGTCATAGCACAGCCCATTCATCCTGTGCTAATGGTGATACTGGTGACCTTAAGCCATGCAGAGCATAGCATATGCAGTTACATAACACCTAAGAACAGTAGATGAGTGTATTGTTCCTTTATATTTATACTATACTGATTATTGTTCTTTTAGAGTGTATTACTTTCATTTACATACTAAAATGTACTTCAAAAGATATATAATTTTGACTAGTAATAGTTTCATGTGTCTCACATTTACCTTGCCACGATTGTATCAAGAAACAACATTAAGTAGTTGATCTATGTCATTACGGTGGTGTGCACGTCTCTATGATGGTTAACCTATGTCACTATGCTGGTGTATGTATCTCTACAATGTTGGTCTTTTTCATTTACAATTGTGTACAATGCTCTACAATGGTTGATGTTGTCATTCACAATTGTATACACCACTGTAAGATGGCTCACGTATTTCATCATTTTGTGATAGTAGCCTACACCCTGTATATTGTGTACATCACTTAATGCTGCTCACACAACTTGCCTCAGGACTTACATTTACTTGTATATATGCATACACACACACAAACGTACATGCACACATATGCATGTGTGTCAGCACATGCAGGTGAACGTCAGAGGACAACTGGCAGGAATTGATTCTCTCTTTCTCATGCAGGTTCTGATGATCAAACTCAGGTCATCAGGCTTGACGGCAAGCACCTAACCCACTGAGCCACTTTGCTGGCCCAAAACATATCCTTAGTCTTACATAATAGCACTTACATAACCTTGTATTTCACAGTGGGGATTAAATTTTCACATGGCTTTTAGTGAAGACATTTGAACCACAACGATCTCCTTTGCCAATTCTGGGGTGCCAGCTGCAGCTGACTTTGAGCTGTCTAGCACCCAAAAGAAAAAAGGACACTAGTGATTTGATGGGGAAGTTTCCTCCTTGCCTCCGGGGCCCCTTCCTCCATTTCACACTGCCTTGACGTCACTAAACACAATGGTCAAGGCTTCTGGTCTCCACAACAGTATTGATTAATGAGGCTGAAGCTCTTCAGACTTTAGCTAACTCTCAGACAGAAACAGACACGAAAAAAATATCAGACCCTAGAAGGTTGCTGCTGTTTCTTATCAGGAATAAGCAGCACAATGCTGATCTCGCTTCATATCCTTGCCAGGGCAATCCAAAGAAAACCGTGGGTGCTTGAAGCTAGAGAGATGGCTCCGTGGTGAGAATGTTTGCAGGGCCACGTGTGAAGACCTGGGCTCAAACTGCTAGCTGCCAGCTGTGGTCATGCATACATGCAACCCTAGTGCTATGGTGGGGGGGAGGTGCAGACAGGAGGACGGTTTGCTGGATGCCAAGCTAGTGCCAAGTTTGGTTGCAAAAGAATAAGACAGAGTAATTAAGCAACATATCCCACATCCTCCTCTAGCCTCTGCAAAAGGCTCACCAGCATATATGTGTGGGTCCACCATAACACTCATATGCAGATACATGCACGCATGTACACACATACAAACCACAAAATTAAAAAGAGAAATGTTGGTCCGTTGTAATGTTCCTATTTTCCTCTATGTCTTACTACATGAGGATTATCAAAAACATGTTTCTCCTTCTTGTGTTGCAAAGCAGAAGTTCTTTTGTTTTCCAAAAGGAATCTGATATATCATTAGAAACCTGATTCTGGGGACTGGAAATTGTTTAGTCAGAACAAGCATGAGGACCTGATATCAATTCCCGGAACCCACGTTAAAAAAAAGTCAAGTGTGGTAGTGCATACTTATAACCCTGAAGTATGTGAAGAAGAGACAATCAGACACTTGGGACTTACTGGACAGCCACCTAAGCCTACTTGGAGAACTCCAGGACAGTGAGAGACCCTGCCTCAAAAGACAAGGTTGACAGTGCCTGAAGAATGACAGTCAAAATTATCCTCTGGCCTCCACATGCAAAAGGCTCACCAGCATATGTGCACATATGTGCATGTGTATCTATGTGCACGTACACACACACACACACACACACACACACACACACACACACACACAATTGCTTTCCAAAAACAGATCACAGAGAAAGGCAAAGCCTATTTCCAAATAGATCTGCATTGAATCGTCACAACCAGCAAGGTCTACCTTCTCAAAGAGCAGTTACCAGCAGCAATGCTGTTGAGGTAAGTATAATGGCAGGGGAATGCTTTCTAGGAGTGTGGGAGATAGGAATGTTCCTCCAGAAATCAGTCTGTAAGTGTCTTTATATTTAAGCAATGTCTTCCAGTTGGCAAAGTATCTTTTATCTATATCCAAATCCCAGTGATGTAGGCACAAGTGTTTTCTGGATGAGGAATCTGAGTTTAAGAGATGTTTACGATAAGCGCATAGCCATGGGTCAGGTCTTCTGATCCCAAGAATAGTAGAAGACCCGGAAGTGGGTGTTGAGTCGTGCATTCCGGGATCTCTTCCCCCATGAACTGCATGAGGACCTCAGGCAAGTCAGTACTATGCAGGCTTGGAACAAGTCATCCGTTTGTTCAGTCCCTGTCTTTCCTCCCGGTTAAGTCCATCACTTTGTGGCGACACAGGCTTCAGTGGCTTTTTACATTTGCTCTGCTTAGCAATGAACACTTTCATCTGACTTATCTGAAAGGTGTGGTCGTACCCAGGCAGCTCCAACCCTGGTTTGCCCCCCCCAATCCATGAAAGACTTTACCACAAGGCTGGTACACAGGGTTGCGTACACAGGATAATGAGAACATTTTGCCTTGGTAGAAACCAACTTGTCATCTACTTAATTTTCATCCTTTCCACATAAAGATAATGATGTACCAACATCTTCAAAAAAGATTCCCTGTCACTTAAAGTAGGAAACCTTACCATGTCATTTAGACTGCTAAGTAACTTTAAAAAAAATCTATTCCAGTGCTGGAGAGACAGTTCCGTGATTAAAGCCTTTGTCTCACAAGCAGAAAGACCTGAGTTCGGATCCCCAGATCCCAAATAAAGATGCCTAGTGGAAATAAGAGTGGCCTGTAATTTTGATCCTCATGTCACTCTTTTGGACCTTTGCAAACACACCTACTCAAAAGCTGTTTTGCATACACACACACACACACACACACACACACACACACACACACATACGCACATGCACACGCACAAATATACTGTACACAAAAAAGTCCCACACAGCAAGCACCATTATTATTATTATTATAAACAAGAGCAGCTCTATCCATGGACAATCTACCACCAGTCCCCTTGCTCAAGACCCAGTAGAATGAAGCCCAGGGGAAAGGGACTGGCTATCCATCGCCTTTGATCAAATGCTTTAAGTGCTCATCTGCACACCCTGGAATCTGATGCCAACCACTGTTATGAAAATCTGCCCAATCCACCAGAAGTTTCCCATTGACACAGTAGGAAAAACCAGAAGGAGTCGTGCTTCCCCATCACCCTTACTTTCAGCACGGGGCAGCTTATAACTGTGTCCAGGAGAATTGTTTCTACCTCTCTGCAATGCTCTCCCCTTGGTCTTTTCTTTTCCTATCAGTGAAACACATTTTCATTGGTTCTCCTTAGGCATTGCCCTTCTCTACAATGAAGTACTCCAGTTCGCTAAAGGAACTGCTGTTGTCTGTGAACTGCCCTTCTATCTTGCATTGTCTATCTAGAAATGCCAGTGGCAGGCTACAGAGTGAGACCTAAGGGTACCTGTTTCCTATAGTCACATTAGCCTCAAGACTCAGAAAGCAATAAATTCCAACTCAATGCTCCTTTCAAAGGCATAGCTGTTTGAAGATCACTGCTTACTAGCATTCCAAGAAGAAAACAGCTTGGTGTATTATGGGGAAAAAAATCCCACTGTTCCTAGTGAAACAATAAATAACACACATTACTTCCAATCATTTGCCACAGTGAGGCAAACTGCCCTACGAACTCCATGGTGGGATCAGAGTCCTGTGTGTTCATGGATATGTGTTTTCAATCTATTCATGGTTAATTCTGTAGCCAAGGGAACTATGTATGAGACTTACTTCACCATCCATGTACCCCTCACCAATGTGACCACAGAAGCATTAAGACCTTTTTCCGGTCCCAGTGTAGGCTTGTTCACTCTGCCTCCCTCCAGGCTCCAAATGCAAGTGCTGGCTCCCACTGATTCCAGCTGCCACTCCTTGAAATAAGTCTTCATCCACTGGAATCACGGTCCCCAGCATTGCCTTGAAGATTGCTCAAGTTATAACCCCCAGGCTGAGTGAAGCAGCAACCAATCACTGGATGATATGGGCTATTAGAGGCTAGCCACTTTGCTTCCTTCTTGGACCACAGTTGAGGTAACTCTATACCTGCACCATCATGCTAGGGCTACACATACATCTTCATCTAGCCCTTCCATTGTCCTCTTCTGCTGTCTTCATTCCTTTACAGAGAGTACATGGAGTACTGACTCCTATAGAGCAGAATCCTGTCTTCAAATCTGCTTCTAGGAAACCCAATCCAAGACAGAGTTGGAACAAGACTTAGCACAGGAAATCACACCTGGATGTGATTGACAATCTGTGCTTTTGAAGTTCAGCCTGTCTCATTTCCAGTCCAGGGGGCTGCTTTGGCATCAAAGAGCAAGAGCAACCCACGACTTCAAAGGCTCAGACTGGGTGTTGATCGGTATAGTCCAAATCTTACATAACCAGCAGTGAGCATGTTCTGAGGAGTGATTACCATGGAAAATCTGCCTTAGGAACGTTTGTATAAGGATCTTAATAAGAAGCTACTGATTTCTAAGGAAGAGCAAAGTTCAATTGTATACTTAGGGGTGGATAAAGTTCAGGTCATGGCAGGTACACTTAACTACTAAGGCAATCTGTGTTTAAATTTGATCAAAATATAAAGGAGTCTCTGATGCAAAGTTTTACAGTAAATGCCTCCCATTTGAACAGTTTATAAAAGTGAGTTTCCATGTCTGAATTACACTTAGAAATAGGAATGAAATACTAGTTAACTTTTTAGCAAAGTCTGTGACAGATTTAAGTACCATGCAAGACTCTGAGCTCCTTGAATGCTAAGGCTGCTATAGACATGTATATCAGATATTTTGAAAAGAGAATCTAGTTTTTTATTTTTTTTATTCAATTGTGCATGTATGGTGTGTGTGTGTGTGCATGTGTGTGTGTGTGTGTGTGTGTGTGTGTGTGTGTGTAGAAACATGGACGAATTCGGGAACCACCATGGACCGCCTCCACCTCCTCCTTGTTTACTCTGCCCCGGGATTCACAGGCTCCGCCCTACCAGGACCAGAAACGCAGGCCGCCCCCACTTCCGCCCGGCGTCTATACGTGGGGTCTAGGATCCGAACTCTTGACCTTCCGCCTGCAAGGCAAAGGCTTAACTCCTGAGCCACCTCTCCATTCCCGAGAATCTATTTTTTTGGCTGTACAAAATTTACCCTCCAGTAGCCACAATGTCATTGTCCTTTGTAAACCAACTCCCTAAACTCTCAGCCCAAGATGTCCAACCCATGTTAACTTATCGCTTAACTTCTGGGACAATTCAGACTTAGCAGAAGAGACTTTCCACTAGTGAAAGTAACTGATTTGGGAGTCTAAACCTGGTCAGTTAGAGTCAATGCAAATCAGACTGGGGTGACTGCTAGATTAATTAGAGGTATTTTCCATTTTGATCTATTAATGCACATAAATGACAGGCTGAAGCTGCTGATACGACCCTTCCATCACAAGGAGACAATACAGCAGCAAGAAGACCCCAGAGATTTAAAAAAAAAAAGTCTTTCAAAATACCTTGGTTTTCCCATAATAAGAAATACGTTTTTTACAAGTTTATGTCATTTGTTAATCAGAATGTCTTAATGCCTGTATTCGCAAGTATTGAACACTTTTGATCTACAGAAACTACATCCAATTTAATATGCATTTACTGCTCATTTACTTTGGAACATTTATAGGAATGGGATCTTGGAAAGATTCTAGAAGATTACGACTGGCCCTGAAGCAAATACAAGACACACAGCTTGCAGAAGACCCCGTTCCCTTAATGGCAACCTGCTGTACTCAACTGCTCTGGAAACAGCACATGGACATCAGTTTGAAAGTTGATGTTTAAAAATGTTTTATTAAAAACCCAACGGAGAAATAGGTGAGTCAAGTTGTTTCCTGCATCCAAACTATAAATTGTTGTACCAAACCACAGATGATGACTCCATCGGGACG
Source organism: Typhlomys cinereus (assembly GCA_023101885.1). Taxonomy (NCBI): domain Eukaryota; kingdom Metazoa; phylum Chordata; class Mammalia; order Rodentia; family Platacanthomyidae; genus Typhlomys; species Typhlomys cinereus. The sequence continues at coordinate 460,874 of JALPQD010000178.1, forward strand.
TGCGGGCATGTATTTTTAAACTTTTGAGACTGGAGAGCAAGCAGCGTGGCTAGAACAACCAAAAAGAACAGCTTGTCTTGCTGAATGACTCACTTGAGAAACTTCCATTTGTGCTGTTTCAAAACAGGATTTTCAGATTTAAGAAGAGCTGGAATGCCTTACAGTATTTAGGTGATGATGATGGTGTGCGTGTGTGTGTGTGTGTGTGTGTGTGTGTGTATGTATGTATGTGTGTGTGCGCACATGTGTGTGTGCGTATGTGTATGTGTGTGTATGCACATGTGTGTGTGTGTCTGTGAATGTGTCTATGTTTATGCATGCATGTGTGGGGTGTATCTGTACATGGAGGTCAGAGGACAAACTCAGCTACCACTCCTCTGTCACTCCTTTGTTTGTGAGATAGGATCTCTCACTGACTTGGACATCTCCAGGTAGGTTAAGCTGGCTTTCCAATGAGTCCCAGGGATCCATGTGTCTCTGTCTCCCCAGTGCTAGAATTACAGCCATATACCACCACCCTTGCTATTTCTTGGATACTTGGGATCTAATACTCAGTACCTCATGCTTGCAAAACACTTTGCTGAATGAGCCCTAGATGAGTATTTTTTTTAACTGGTGAGCTATCATGTCACAGGTACTGTGGCCTGTTTTCATCTTCCTATTTTGATGATAGCTATTAAATTTAATAATCTTCCCCAAGATTTAGGTAAACTGCTAAGCAACAAAGTCATGAGCTGGTAACAGTAATTTCTCATTTTTACATACTACCTGAATCTGAGAGTCCATCACTAACTATATCTAATAGCTGCCTATCTATTTCAGAGAGAACTATTTCTTTTATCTATTTCATCCCCACTTCTGAGTCTTTACCATCTTTTGAGAACCTCTTGTAATGTAGGTCTCCCTTGAATCTTGTAATAGCCTCTTAAACTGCCCTCACTTCTGAACTTTCATTCTCAGAATCCCTCATACATAGCCCTAAGCATTTAATTTCCCAACTCACTGGTGCTCAGTTTCATGGGGGAAAAAATGCAGACATTTCAGTTAGTCATCCAATGGCTTGTCTTCCATTTCTGATTACTGAATCCTACGTACTCTTCATTCTGGCAGCTTTCACAGAGAAAGAGGAAGTGGGCATAAAACTGAAAAGTCAAGGCTATGTGAAATGGAAGGCAGAAGCAGAAACATTCTGGAAGGAAACAAGGAAGGCAAGAAGGCAAGAGCCCACCCAGGAAGGAAGAGCATGAGTTAAAACCCACAGAGATCAAGGGCAGGAGCTGCAGTCGGAAGGTTAAGGAAGTTGTGTTGCCTGGACCAACGCTCTGGCCTGGGAATCATGATGACACCCCAAGAGCCTGTTCTGTCTAACACTCCCCAATTCTGCTCCAGAGCCGAGGATATTCCTTCTCATTGGCCGATTAGCCCCAGAAGGTTAAAAAAAAAAAAAAAAAAAAGTCAAAGGCATAGAAAGGAGAAACAGAATGCTTCTTGCACTGCAGAAAATGAGAATGTTTGCTTTCACAGTCGGAAACAGGTCCCAATGAGGGACACAGCACCTCTCCGGAGCGCACCGTGCCTAAGTTGAGCCTGACGGTCAAGCCCAGAGCCCGACCCCAAGCTGAGCTTTGTCTCCCATGAAAAGCCCTGAGCTCAGACAAGGCAGCACCAACAGTCCACCAGCAGTGGCCTCGGGTTCCAAATCACTTGGGTCCTGTGCACTGTGGCCAGCGGCCAGCTATGTTGGCTTCTATGCATGGAGCGACCTTCCCTTCAAAGAACACATAGCTCATCCATATGGTAGCAGGTGACTGGACCCCTGGGAGAAGTCCCTGAGGGTGACGGGTGACCACTCTGCTCAGGCAGGCCATACTCACTCTAGACTGACTGTTCCCAAGTGCCTGGAGAACTTGCTTAGAATATGGACTTCAGCAACTGAGGAGATGGCTTAAGGGTTAAAGACTTTGCCTCAAAGCCAAAGGACCTGAGTTCAGATCCCCAGTCCATGTAAAGAAAATGTCAAGCTTGTAACTCCAGCCCTGGAAGGCAGAGTCTGGGAAACCCCAGAACAAAGATATGGGGAACAAAGCCATAAAGCATATAGGGAAGATGATTGCTAATGTTACCCTTGGGCCTCCGCAGGCACATACTCAAATGCCTTCTTGTGCACATGCATATGTGCACGCACACACACAACAGACACACACACACACACACACACACACGCACACACACACACAAACACACTGTCATGGTTAGCCACAGGTGTTAGCTTGACAATTGAGGGTTTGCGCTCGGGCACATTTGCAGAGAATTAGCGGTTGGGCTAAGGCCAGAGCAAACTTGCAGGAGATTGTCTAGCTGATGGGGAAGGCCCAGCCTATGATGGGTGGGCTTAGGCCCTGAAAAGATGAATAAAATATTGAGAGTCAGTTGAGGAAGTTGGTATCCTTCTGTACACTTGGCCAAATATGCTGGTCTGGCAAGTAAGGATCGTCCCTCTCTCAGCTGTTGTGTAGAGATGGTGTGGCCAGTTCCCTTGGCCCTGGTGTTGGTGCGTGCTCTCCCATCAAGCTGGACTGAGAACTGTAACCAGACTATTGTAAGGAAATAAACCCCTTGTTCCCTTAAGCCATTTGATGGTGATTTATCAGCAATTATGCAGGCTGACTGCAACGCACACACACACACACACACAACACACAACACAACACACACATGCACACGCATGCATGCAAAAAAAAAATGTAACTCCAAGAATGTATCTCAGAGATTTACATTCAGTAATCTGTGATGAGGCTGTGAATTCAAGATAGATAGTAAGCAGACTCCCAGAATAGCTGGATGCCCAGCCAAAGTGGAAGACAGACTTATTCTACAGGTTATCCCAAAAGGTCTTCTTAACCCAGGACTCCATATAACTAGATTAACCTGAGTCTCTTAGGCACTGGTCATTGGTTATATCAGTCCTTCCATCACAGTGGCCCCAGAATTCATGCATTCTATCATGCCTTTAAAGTGGGAGGAGACAAGACACTTGCCAATATTTGCTTAAACTCCACAGGTGATTCCAATGCAAAACTAAATTTAGAAATGACCACTTTGACGCCTTGTAAGAAATTCGGGAACTTGTTCCCTAATCTAAGAAGTAATGAATTAATCTCTGGAATTCAACAATTCCCTATATAATGTGTATGCATATGCTAGTTCCAAAAGCCCAGTTACAGCCACTAAATATCTCTCCATTTGTTTGGGGGTCAGTTCTGAAGAAGTGGACAGAAGGTGAAACAACAATGTCCACAGAAGACCAGTCCATAGGTGCAAATGGAAAAGAGTCACTTCTAAGTTCCTAACAACCTAACAGGCCACAATTATTCAGTACATACAGACACCAGCCACATGCTTATTGTGTTGTTTCTATTTGGTACCTTCTGGCACTGAAGCACCTGTGGATATTGTGACTAGCCTGTGTGCTGGACCCTCAGTCCAGCTTGCTCAGTCCCAGGAGACTGCAGAGAGAGGGGTGGAGTGTGAGTGTGGGGCCTCAGGCACCCCCAGATTCTGCAGGCCTGGTGTCTCACCAAGATGCATCTGAATGATTTTAGCTCACACTGCTGAAGATCTGGTCAGTTGCCTGCACTGCTCTGGAGAGATGGAAAAAGGGGCTGATAGAGTCGTCGTGATGACATGTGACACGTGACTCTGAAGATGGTGACCTGCTTGTGGAATCCTTGGCAGGTGTCAAGCCAGGAGTCTATAGCAAAGATTGTTCCTGTTGTAAATGTCCAGGTTAGCATGACAGTACTATGTAACTTACCATGCATAAGCAACAGTGCCCATCAGAGGAAGTAAAAATAGGCCAGAAGCTTCCAGTCTATAATGGTTACTTTTTACTGTTGCTATGAGAAAGCACCCAAAGTCAGGCAACTTATGGGAGAAAGGGAGATTTAATCAGCTTATGGTTCCAGAGGGAAGATACAGTCTTTCACAGTGGAGGTGGCTGGCTAAAGCTAGAGGAGGCTACGTCGCTGCAGACATCTTGGAGACTGAGAGCTGCTAGACTGCTTCCTGCAAAGGCAGACTCCTCCTGGAGGTAGGGTGGGTCTAACCCACCTCAAGTCCCACCCCCTATGGCCACCTTCCTCCAGCAAGACTCCACCTCTCAAGGTGCCATGACCTTGCCAAAGCACATGAGACTGTGGGGGACACATCTCAAACCATGACAGAGTCCTGACCATCCAGTGAGCGAGATCCATGCGAGGCTTGCGTCAGGCTCAGGAGTAGGATGGGCTGCGCCTCAGCAGAGTGTCTTTCCTCCTGCTCAGAGGAGCACCAGAAGAAAATGACACTATCGTGAAGTGGCTCACACAAGAGGATTATTTTTCTCTTTTCCTTTACTTTTTGTGTATGTGTGTACCTACACGTGCATGAATTCAAATGTGTGAATGGCACGTGTGTGGAGGTCAGGTGTCAGCCACTGCCTTTCTACCTTGTTGGAGACAGGATCACTTTGCCATGTTTCCACTGCCAGGCTAGCCAGCCTGGGAGCTCTGGGGAATCTCTTATCTCCACCTCTCATCTCTTCACAGTAGTGCTGGGAGTACAGATGTTCCTTAGCTTTTTTGCATATATTCTGGGCATGGAAACTGTCCCTTGGGCTTACGTAACAAAGGCTTTACCCACTGAACCTCTGTCCAACTCCTCTCTGTGACAGTCTCATGTAGCCCAGACTGCCTGTAACTTACTGTATAAGCAAAAGTGATATTGCACTTCTGATCCTGCTGTCTCCCAGGTTGACGGGCACAGTGTGCCGCCACCTCTGGTTCTTGCAGATCTGAGGAGCAGACCCAGGACTTCACGTGTGCTAGATAAGCACTCCACCAACTGAATCGCATGCTGGCTTCACACTTGAGTTTTCATTGCCATGTTTATTAGGCCATTTCCTGGATGGCAAGAAATCGTTCTGCTGTTCTTACTCTCTGTACTTGCAACGCAGAAAGGATATCTGCCTATTAACATGCTTCTGCTAGCTTCTCCTTAGCACCCTTTGAAAGTTTCCTATGGATCCACAGAAGCTGAGAGCCACTCAAGATTGTCTGAAGCACCCAAAAAGAGGAAAACTTGCCTAGTACATTGTATACTAGAAAGAAGAAGGTTGGGAGGAGAAAGCCCAAGCGAAGTGACAGGGCGTACTGTAAACTGCCTAACAGAAGAGGCTCTGTTCAGACTCAAATCAGCACTCCTCTGACTCAAACGGACCACGGAGTCTTTGGTATAAGCTAACACTCAGGCTTGCTAATCTCTACACCCGGAGTTCCTGAGTCAGTTAGCCGGACTCGAAGCACATGAAAACACATGCTGATAAGTTCCCCAGACATGGTGATGATATCAACCCAAGGAGCACGTTCTGAGAACCAGAGAACTGAAATAATACCAAGAACAGCTGTGGGAGTCAGAGGTGCAGGTAAAAAGAATCACCAGGTAACTCACTGTAGCCTCACTGGTGTCCTGTACTTTGAATCACTTCATAAGGCTAGAACCCCACAGGAGGGGGTGGGGCAGCGAGCCAGGGACAGAGCAGGACTGATGAAGGGAGGGGAGGAAGTAAAAGGGTGTGTGGATGGGGAGGGTGGCACAGGAAGGAGTTGGGTAGGGAGGGGTTTGGGGCAAAGACGTAAGCCCATCTTGCTTCTAAATAAATAAAGGTATAAAAAAGATAGAATCCCATCAGCATCTGTGATTGACATACAACTAGAAACATGTTTATGGCTTATGCTAATTTTTACAAGTTGTTTTTCTAAAGGTTTGGACCAGTCTATGACACTGCTATCATGCACAAGTTTATACTTTAATTTTTTTTTTTACTGTCTGCATTTGTGGGGTGTGTATGTGTGTGTGTGAGAGAGAGAGAGAGATTATGCATATGATTATAGCATAATCAGGTCAGAAGACGACCTTGGGTATCTGTCCTTATCTTTCACCTTCTTTGAGACCACAGACTCTCTTGCCTCACCCCCATCTTGATATAGCAGCTCTGTGATTACAGACATGTGCTACCGCGAGACTAGAAGCTGTGGAGAAATATGCAAAGAAGGAAGAGCCCACGTGGCAGAAACTCAAGTTGAAGCAGGCTTCAAGACAAAGGCAGCTGGGCTGGATGAAGCGCAGCTGGTAGAGTGCTCATCAGCATGGATAAAGTCCTGGGCTCATGCTCCAGAATGTAAACGAGGTGCTGTGAGACATGCATCTGTACTCTCAGCCCCTGGGAGGGGGAAGCTGAAGGAGGAAAATCCAAAGCCATCATTGGCTCCGTAGTCAGGGCTTCTGCCAGGGAACTCGTTGTTTGATGCTTAGGGTGGTTTTGGGAGCAGTTTCTTTGGTTGACTGCACAATCCTCCAGTGCATGGGACGTCCAATTAAGACCACCTGATCCAAGACTAGGGTGTCTTTCACGTCCTGCCGCTTTCCACCAAGGGCACCTCCTGCTGATATTCTTCACGGCAACTGCAGAGCGCAAAGGTGGTAAAAAGATGAGTCTCTGTGCGTGAATCCCAGGCTGAACGTCAAGCCAAAGCAGGGTGGTCTGAGCGCCACAGTTGGTTATTCCACAGAATCATCCAAACCACTCTGCGTGGTGGATACTAACTACCATTATCATCCCACTGGAGGGGCGAGGAAACTGAGAGCACATTGTTTCATGTTCCAAGTCCCAGTGCTAGCAAACAAAGATCTGGAAGCTACATATGAACTCCAACCCAGGAAGTTTCCAAAATCCGTGTTGCCTGAGACTAAAGAGAAAGAACCTATGGAGGAAGAGCTAAACGCTGTGTCCACTTGCTCTAATATCTTGTAAATCTGAGTGGGAAGAATGACCACATGGATCCACGGAAGCCCCGCTGAGAAGAAAACGTAGAAAGAGGGAAAATAACACCTGCTGCTCTTTCCCCTCCAAGGCGGACACCACTTCAGTTGTTTTGTCTTGTTATGGTTTTCAGTTTCACAGAACTGCTAAGCCTTCTTTCACTCATGGAGTGCTCCCTCTTTGGAACTTCTTCTTCTGTCAGCCCAATTGGCCACACTACCATGAACTCCTACTCAAGACTTCATTCGAATATCCTCTCTCTCAGGAGGCTTTTTTCCCATCGACTCTTCCAACTCCCCCTGCCAGCCTCTCCCCCACCTGGACCAAAGCCCCACAGCGAAGCTCATCTGACTTCCTACCACATCCTCAATGCTTGGCACATACAGTAGATGCCAAGGGATGGTCACTAAATGAAAACAAAATTGTTCCTTCCCATGCATACGATCACACAAATACACAGTCGCTGTTTTAAAGTCATACACTTCTCATTCTCCTTCATTCCTGTGCACTTTGTCAAAGGAAGAAAAGCTAGACGGTGTCTCAGCATGGCCAAGGCTATGCATGTGCTGATTCCCCCTTAATGAGTGCTTTGGGGCATTCACATGAGGAAAGATAGAAGTACACTGTTTCCTGGGTTCCCAACTTAGAGTCTTCTGGCCCACCAGATCAACAGTGGATCACAGACTCCTCTGTGGACGCTCTAGTCCACTCTCAGTCTGACAGTGGCTAGAACCAGTTGAAGACTTTGTCCCTGGACTCCATTTTAAGACTTGCAGGAGCTCTGGGCCCCTGAAACACAGAAATCCCCCTTCAGCTGGGCTCATTACAGAAGCCTGGGTTCCTCCAATTTAAACTCAGAGGCAGGCGGGTCCTCGGGTTACACCTGGATTGATGTAATGCATAAGGTGGCCCAAGTGTCCTTATCAAAGCTGTTGCTTGATAGGGACATAAAAATCAAAGGCGGGCCTCAGAGACAAGCTGTGATTGCTGGGGTCAGACCATTCTCGTCTCCCATCACTCACTGTAGAGTTCTGAACTTGTCTTCTTGGCCTCACATTAAAGCAAAGCGGCACAGCGATTCCTTCACCTCCAGTTGCAGAGCCAGCTGCCTGGCGTTCGAAACCCTCAGTCAGAGGCATCGACCTGTGTTCAGTTCAACTGTCACTACTGCCTGGGGTTGGGGGAACCTGTCGCTGCCTTCACAGCGGTGAATGCTCAGCCCGTTTCAATCTTACCCACCCACCAAGTCAGCTTGTACCTGACCTCCGCATATGCTCACCTATCTGCCCCGGCCTTGAGGGGGTGCCCCCAGCGAAAACAACAGAAGCCACACCCACTCTGTCTCCTAAACACATGTTCAGTCTCCTTAGCAAGAAAGGATCCCAGCTTCAAACTGTCCTTATGTTCCTGCTGGCGATGTGAACACAGTAAGCTTTGGGTTTTGTTTTTTTTCTCCCCGTGCCCCGGGCAGAATTGCAAACACCGAAAAGAGAGAGGTATCAATGAAGCAGAATTTTGCATTTCTATTATAGCATAGCCTTTGGGTTTCCCACAACTGTACAAAGCTGAGCTATAATGAAGTACAAATTTGATCAGAGCCCCAACTATAAAATACTGACCACAAAGTTTTTAATGTGTGTGTGCCTATGATGACAGTGGGCGTGTGTGTGTGTACATGTGTTGTCCTTCACATCAGTGGCATCTTTGAAATCTGAACATCAAAGCCGTGGCCAGAGGAATCTCCAATTCCCTTTGAAACAACAGCGCTGAACTTTGGAGCATGGCCTCAGGTAACTTTGATTTCTTCATCTCAAACCCCTTACCAAAGATTCCAGAGAAAACTGGTTTCATCTCCATGTTGCTGGTTTTCACTATGGACTTGGAGAGAGAGGCTGATGGGTCGTTCACAGGGCACATGCAACGTTGAACACAAATCTTCATTCCAGCTAGAGCCTGGGTAACACGCATGGCTCCAAGAACTGCTGTGGAAGGAAAAGTACAACTGGCCAAAGTGCAGAAAATAAGTGACTGCATGGTGCTTGACCCTAAATAGAACATCTAATCCACCCCTATTCACACCCCAAGGCTCAGGGAACATCAAGAAGAAGAGGTGATAAGACTGTAAGAGCCTGAAGTGGGACTGTGGTGGACCACACATTATCACCTGGACCCACAAGACTATGATATCTATGACTTCATAACAGATATGTATATTTTCACAAGAACTTTACGGAAACTGCCCTACCGACATCTCACCATGGAAAGGGAAAGATCTCAAGAACCTACATGCCTCTCTGAGAAACCAATGAGGAATAATGCTGAAAAGAAAAGGAAGATGGTTTCCTTAATGGTATAGCCCCTGATCTATGATACTTGCTGGAGCATGAATCATGTCAGGCATATGTCATCAAAGACAAACTAGATGAAACACAGTGGGCCATACAATTGAAAAGATTTGAAAATAGCCAAAAGTCTGGCAGGGGAGATGAAAGATTGTGAGAGGAAAAGTAGGGGGATAGGATTAGGGATTAAGAGGTAAAGATATTTAAAATTCTCTATATCCATTTATATGACACTAAAAAATAAAACATATGTATTTCTAAAAAAGAGTAGCTCTGTAGGAGGCAGAGAGATGGTTCAGTGGTTAAAGCAACCTGCTACATAAGCAAGGACTCAGAGTTTGGATCCCCACAATCTAATGTATAAATCCTGAGTGGGCAGATTGATCCCTCTGTAATTTCAAGCTTAGAAAGTAGATAGATCCCTAGAGCAAGCTGTCTAGCAGCACCAGCTGTAAGGGCTGTGAGCTTTGGGTTAAATTAGAGACCCTCTCTCTAAAGAGTAAGGTGGAAGAACAGCTGAGGATGGTCCCAACATTAACTCAGACACACGTGGACATATCCAAACTGAAATACCCACACCTATGTGAACACACATATAGTTATGCATGAGTATGTTTCTCACACATACAGGAAGAAGGAGGAGGATGAGGTGAAAGGGAAGAAACAGGAGGAAGAGGAGGAGGAGAGAAAAGAAGGAGGAGAAAGAGGAGGAGAGAAGAGGAGGGAGAGGAGGAAAAAGAGAAAAGGAGAGAAAAGAGGAAGAAGGAAAATGAGAATTGTTGTAGTAAAGGCTGCCAGTAAGGTGTGGAAGGTTTATTCTTTTACCCAGTGGCTCAAGTTCCTAGGAAAAGTAATCTTTGGAATGTCAGACTATTGTAAGTTTTATTCCTGTTTCCTCTCTTGATCACAAGATGCTAATATTCATATTTACTTATCTTTTGGATTTCCACATGTTTTCAAACCTGGAAGCATTTTACATAAACACATAGGACCCCACAACTCTCTAAGCCAATAAGATTATGAAAATGCTGATCTAATCAACTGTTGAATCCACTGGTGGGTTGGAATTCTCAGCAGATTATTAGGAGATGGTAGAAACTGAAAGGTGGGCCTTGGAGGAAGGGGGTCACTGGGGGAGCCATTGAAAGACATATTTCATCATGGCACCTTCCGCGGTCTTCATCATGATTCCTGGCTACATGACTGCTACCTGCCAGTTCCCAGCCCTCATCAGCTGAGGACTGCCCCAGTGTACTCTGGTCACCCACATTTACAGAGTCACACCAACTCCTGAAGTCCCGGGAAGACCCCCAGACAGAAGGCTGGAGCCTCACCTTGTAGCCCTGAAGAAAGGAGCCAGCAACACAGGTGGCTCTGCTGTTGTCCTTTACGGCGCTAGCTGATCCAGAGCCGGGCCTTGGAGGGGAGTGGTGCAGGCAGCAGGCACCAGATACCCCACTGTGTCAGTTGGACTGACTCAACGGATTACCAAGCTCACAGTTGGGACTTAGGCCTTGTCCAGAGCAGAACCTCGGCCCCATCCTCCTGAAAAGGAATAGAACGTCTTCCGGTGTTCACCAGAGATACTGACCCCACACTCTAGAACCACCCACAGCTGATCCTTTCCTGCTCACGCTCTTCCAGTCTTTCCCTGCCGTTGGCTGGATCTTGGAAACTCCCAGCTATTTTCCCCCTAAGTTTCTTCCTTTAGTTGGCAGAATTTCATTACTTTAACCTCATTTCAGCTGCTAGAAAACATCATGCACTCTTCCTCTGGGCCCAAAACATTACTCAAAAAGAAATGAATATGAGGAAGACAGGGGGGAAACCACGAGGGCAATATCGTTAGGATCATCTGTTCCGGAAGCAGGCTGCGCACACTGTCGTTCTATCTTTGTGCATATTTACTCGAAGCCCTTTTATTATATTCTGAGTTCTCCAAGGTTTAAAGTTTACTTGGGACAAAAGGAAGAAATAAGAGAAAATATACTGTCTAAGATGTTCAGTTAAAATTTTGGTAATTTTTCCTACAGTAATTGCAAAGATTATAGACAGGAGGGAAGGTGAAGGAGGGCCCCCCCCGAAATAAGGAGAGAGGGGACCATGCTACAGTAGAGAAAATAGTTCACTATCAAGTATTGCAAGTAAGTAGCGAGACATCTGATGAAGCTCACTCTCACTTTCCTTCCTGGTCACTTGCGACTGAGGGGGTTTGATCTCACCAATCAGGGAGAGTATAAAGTCGGCAGATAGACGGTGACCATCCTCCAAATGGGAGATTGACCCCTCCCCTCACTGCAGTCTCGTACTCCTATTCCATCTACCTTTGAATCTCCTCTTATAGTAAGATTTCACTTAAACAGCCTTTTATCTTTGGTTAGGAGATGACCTCCAATACCAATCAGGATGGAGCCAAGGGCAGTGCAGGAACAGCAAAACCGAAAACAACAAACCATAATTCAGAACATCAGAGACCCTACATTAATCACCTGGAACCAGACTAGCCAAATCTCTCCCCATCCTAAAGCTCAGGGAAACTTGCCCAAGAGGGGGCGGCAAGATTGTAAGAACCTAAAGATGGGAAAGACCAATGATATGGAAGATACTCCACACAAGTCAGGGCCGCAGTAGCCATAATCAGACTTTGCATGACCTGCACAATGATTAACATGTCAAGGACCCCTCAAAGTCTAGCATGGATCACAGGCACTAGGATCCTTAGAGGCAAGGGATTAACAGTCACAATAGTGCTCTCTTACAATCTTACCGCCCCCTCTTCCGCAAATTTCCCTGAGCTTCAGGATGGGGAGAGATTAGGCAGGCCTGATTCCAGGTCATTGATATAGAGTCTCTGATGTTCTGAATTATGGTTTGTTGATTGTAAGAGCACAAGGATGGAGGAGTCATGATATGCAAGATACTCCACACAAGTTAGGGCCGAAGCAATTATAATAGGACGCTGCATGATCTGCACAATGACCAACATATCATTGACCCCTCAAATTCTAGCATGGACTAAAGGCACTAGAATCCTTAGAAGCAAGGGATTAACAGTCACAATAGTGTTCCTATACTTAAGGGGAACACAAGAAAGAGTCCTAGGAATTGCCACTGAGTCCCTACACCTCATCAGAGAGGAGGACCCAGAGGAAAGTTGGATATACATATTAAAGGATGCTTCAGAGATAGGGGGAGGGGGCACTGGGAAAAAGGGAGGGAGGGGGGAAAGGAAGGGGCAAAGTGGGGAGAGAAAAAGGAGGTCCAAGGAGGGGTGGAGGGAGGGAGGAGACAGGGGTTCCTATTACGTTTTTATGAGCAGAAAAATTAAAAAAAAATCTACCATTTGATCCACCATGCCAGGACGCATGCAGTAGAGACACCTGCACAGCCATGTTCCTTGTGGCACTGTTCACAACGGCTAAGCCATGGAATCAGCCTACGGCAGTAAAGCACAGCTCTTGCCCCTCCTCTTTCTCCTTTTAATTCTTACTTGGGGAAGGTCCAAATGCATTTGAAAAAGAGGCAAAATTACCCAGAAGAAGCCCTCTTTGCTCTTGCTATTGAAAAGTTTAGGAAAATTCTAATGATAAGTACATCTTCCTGCTACTTTGTCATACTTCTCAGTGAGATAAAAGTGGGCACGTGATGGAATCACAAGACTGAAGAAGAGAAGTTCTTACAGCCTAAGGCAAACTTTTCTTCCATGTAGTTATCTCTGCGTGTGATTATTTCATAGTCTACAGTGATGTAGCTCCCCCAAACTTTGAAGACAATGAAATTGCCCTTTGGCATTAAAAAAAATAGCGTTCTCATACTAAAGGGGAGCCCAAGAAAGGGCTCTGGGCAATGCTACTGAGTCCTTACACCTCACTAGAGTGGAGGACTCAGAGGGAAGTTTGGCATTCACACAAAAGGATGCTCCAAAGAATGGGAGGGAGGAAGGGGGAGGCACTGGGAGAAGGGGAGGGAGTGGGATGAAAGGAAGGGAAAAGGGGGTGAGGGAGCAAGAGGGTCCAGGGAGGAGTAGAAGAAATAAAAAAAATGTTAACGGCAAAAAAAAAGAAATATAACAACATTTTCTTTCATGTGTACATGGGGGTGTACACAAGAGTACACGTATCCAGAAGAGCACACTGAGTACATGTGCTTGTGGTGACCCAGGGTAACATCTGGGAATCATTCTGGATTGCTCTATCTCCTTATTGTTTTGCTTTGGGGTTTCCCAGTTTTTACCTTTCAGGGTCAGGATTGCAAGCCAATGCCATTTCTGTGGGATCTGTGATCTAAACTATTTCTGTGCTATCTGAGATCCAAACTCAGGTCTTTTTGCCTGAGAGGCAAAGGTTTTAACCTGAGTGATCTCTCAGTCCTATATTTTTTAACACAGAAGCAAAATGAAGAAACAAAACATAAACATTAAAGAAATACATTGAATAGAACTTCATTTCCAAAAACAGCTCCAAAGGGCCTTATAATAGAAAGCATTTGCCTGAAAACTTCCAACCACACTATTCCAACCAGAAGGATACATGCAACATAGAAAGCAGTGACTTGCAAAGTCAGAAGTGGTACTCTAATCTGCTTGCTGAAGTATTTCCAACCACAAGAAGACCTCATTCCACAAGATAAAGGCAGAGAGTTCACATCCATTTTTACAAGGGCTGCTGAGGTCTCGTTAGTAAGCTCATGACCAGTGGACAGCTCCTCCTTTCAAAACAGTTTTCATTCCATCCCTTCCCATTTGCAATATAGCCCCTCTGCTTTCCTCTATTTGCTAAACTTATCATAACAGAAAGAATTACTTAGAAGTACTATAAAACAACTAAGTCTATATATATTCATGATCATTTCTGTGAGGCAGCTCACTCTTACAGTTACAGTATGAAGATCTGGAGAACTTCAAGTGCAAATGCAATAAGATAAGAAAAAGAAAAAATAGATATTAAAGAGGAAGAAATAGGACTGGAGAGATAGTTCAGGGGTTAAGACTGTCTCACAAGCTGAAGGTCCTGAGTTTGAATCCCAGATCCCAAGTAAAAAAAAGTCAAGTGGGAAAAGAGGTGGTCTGCACTTGCAGTCTTAGTGGGCAGAACCTGGAAAATCCCAGAGCAAAGCAAGAAGTAGGTGGAAGCAACCCAGGATGATTCTTGAAGTCACCCTTGGTCCTCCACAGGGACACACAGTACCCTCTGATACACACACACACACACACACACACACACACACACACTAAATATTTTTAAAAAGGAAGAAATAAATTAATATTGTATGAAGATGGCATCAAACTCTAGCTACAAAATCTCAGAGGATTTTAGAATTCATAAGCAGTTTTAGCACATGGGTCAAAGGATAACACTAAAAATATCAGTAACTCTCCTGTACACCAAATCTAGTCCATTATAAAGTGACAGAGCAACAACTTCATATTTACCATAGACATAAAATTCTAAAGCTAACTAAAAGGAAGGTCATGTATTTCTAAGGTTTCATAAGCAGAAAACTTAACCAAACAGCATTAAATAAGACTTAATAAAAGGACCAAGAATTCCATTGCAAGGTATTTATTTGTCTTGGAGAAAAACAAGTCCCTGCTTGTAACAGCTCACATTTAACAGTGATTACTTTAATAGAGAAAAATTAAAAACCTAAGTTTCCACTAAGAAGAGGTTCATTAAATAAACTATGGAACAATAGCACTAAGAGATTTTATTAGGTCATAGGTAAAAAGATTGAGGGTTAACAAACCACAATCCAGAACATCAGAGACTCTATATCAACCACCTGGAACTAGGCCAGCCTAATCTCTCCCCATCCTGAAGCTCAGGGACATTTGCAGAAGAGGGGGTGGTAAGATTGTAAGAGCACAAGGATGGGAGGAGCAATGATATGCAAGATACTCCACACAACTTAGGGCCAAAGAAATCATAATTGGATTTTGCATGCCCTGCGCAATGTCCAACACACTATTGACCTCACAAAGTCTAGCATCTGCTAAAGGCACCAAGATCCTTGGAGGCAAAGGATTGGCAGCCACAGTAGTGTTCCTATGCTTAAGGGGAACACAGGAAAGGGTTCAGGGAAAGGCCACTGGGTCCTTGCACCTCATCGGAGAGGAGGGCCCAGAGGAGAGTCTGGCATGCACATTAAAGGATGCTCCAGGGATGGGAGGGGGAGGCACTGGGGATGGGGAGGGAGGGGAAAGTGGAGGGGGGGCATAGGTCGGTGGGAGGTTGGAAGGAGGGAGGGGACCGGTGTACCTGTTAAAGTTGTATGAGTAGAAATAAAAAAAAAAATTTTCAATCTACCACCAATCTTTTGTAATGACTTGACATATTCTCCTAAAATAAATGTGATTATGTCATATGGCAAAAAGTAAAAAAGAAAGATTGAGGGTTAACATGGAAAGAGATAGAAGATATATTGCCAAGAAGAAAAAGCAAAAAGCAAGACAATGAATGCAGAATATTAAGTAAAACCCATCACAATCACAAAAGCTCAATTTTCTTTGTGAATATGAACATCTGCATGTGTGCCTGTGTGCAATGATTATAAGCATCTGGAACATACATAAAGATAGAAAACAGTGACTTTTAAATACAGAAGTGGTCCTCTAATCTGTTTGCTTGAATATTGACATACATGCACATGTATGAAGATAGATGTAGAATATATCTATCTTCTACATCTTCATGAGCTTGGTCAGTGTCCCACCTGAGTTTATACAGAATGAATGAAGCATAGCACCTTGGATCAGGTATTCCTGGACAAGGAGAATATTTCCCTCAGAAGCTAGAATTCTCCGTGTAAGCTCCCACCTGTAGGTCTCATCAGCCTTTTCCTGCCAGGAATATCCTTTTGTTTACATAATCCTGATCACCTTCCAACTATGCTGGGCCTTTGACAATCTAAAGAAGCATTAGTGTCTAGGCCTTCTACTCCTGGGATATGAAGCTATCACTGCAAACATCCTATATGAAGCACATAGAAAACAGAAGGCTTGGCCACGAGTTAGCCCAGACCTGAGATCAGGAGTGAAAATCGATGGGACAAAGGGAATTAGATGCTCTGGCCTTTGCTCAGAGGTCTGGCTCACAGAGCCTTCTCACTTGTCCCATCTGCTCTCCTTCCATCGATTGGAATCTTCCCTTAACTCAAGACACTTCCTTAACTGAAGAGAAACAAGCAAAATGTTCTGAGCCAGGTACTCTGCATTTCATTTATATTGATTTGCTTGTTCTTCTTAAGAGACTCCCGGCACGCTTATAATAATGGTGCGTGCGTGTGTGTGTGTGTGTGTGTGTGTGTGTGTGTGTGTGTGCGTGTGTAGCTAAGGATGACCTCCAACTTCTGATCGGCCTGCTTCTACCTCCTGAGTGGTGGGATTATAGGCATGGGGTACCAACACTCCCTCAAGCACCCTACAACTGTGCTGCATCTGCAGCTCCCCGCATCCAGCTATTTTCTCCACATCAAGATAAAATATTTCAGACAATCACTGTTTACTTATCTGCCTGAGGCCATTGAGTTTCACAAGTTTAATAAGTATAACTCAACTGCTTGCTTATATAAACAAAGGTAAAGTGAGACTTTGGTATTGGTAGGGAAGCCAAGAATGAACTAGCACAAGAGGAACCTGCACTGTCAAAGAAAACAAAACAAAACAAAACAAAAACTTCTAGGGAAAGAGAAGAAAATTGCTGTTGTTCCTGAAAAGAGAAGACAAGATAAGCCAGTGACTTGTATTTCCAGTTATTACAACTGCCCGGATGCCATAGCAACAAATACAGCAAATGCTGTGTTCCCTCGAAAAACAGAATTTTCTATGCTGTTACAGGGACACACTTGGAGCATCATGTAAACAAGGATGGGCAGTTTCCTGCTTGCTGGGGAAGCGCGTCTCTATTTTTTCTCATCATTTTAGGCACACAATTCCCATTTACGCCTCCCTGGTAGGAGGAGGAAAAGGAGAATGGATGGACAGGCAGATGAGTTTGAAGAAGACATGGACAGGCAGATGGGGTCAAAGTCGATAAATCCTGAGGAACTGAAGCTGACACCCCTCAAAATTCAGAAACACCACCCACTTTTCTGTCCCGGATCTTCTCTCTACCCCTTTGCCCTTTTCGGTCATTCCGCCACCATCACCAGCAGAAACAGCTTCCCTTTGCCAAGTGACTGGAGCAGAGTAGACTGTGCTGGCCTGATCCGCTGAGCTGAGTGAGTTGATAGATAGAGAGACAGACAGATAGATAGGTAGGTAGATAGATGAGATAGACAGATAGAGATAGATATAGATAGATAGATAGATAGATAGATAGATGATGGATGGATAGATAGATAGATAGATAGATAGATAGATAGATAGATAGATAGATTGTCATAGTTAGGCACAGGTGTAAACTTAACTGTTGAGGATTTGAGCTCTGGGCACATTTGTAGAGAATTAGTGGTTGAGTTAAGCCCAGAGCAAACCTGCAGAAGATTGTCTAGCTGCTAGGGAAGGCCCAGCCTATGGTGGGTGGGACTAGGCCCTGGAATAAATCACAGAGGTTGAAAGTGTCGGCATCCTTTTGTTCACTTGGCCAGACATGCTGGTCTGGCAAGTAGGGATCGTCCCTTTCTCAGCCATTGTATAGAGATGATGTGGCCAGTTCCCTCGGCCCTGGTGTTGGTGTGAGCTGTCCTGTCAAGCTGGACTACAAACTGTAACTGGACTATCATAAGAAAATAAACCCCTTGTTCCCTTAAGTCATTTGATGGTGATTTATCAGCAACCATACAGGCGAACTGCAACAAGCCGTAAAAATGTGAACTAATTGGGACTGGAGAGATGGCTCAGGGGTTAAGGCACTGTCTCAGAAGCAGACGGTCCTGAATTTAGAGACCAGGTCCCACATAAAAACACCAGGTGGAAACAGTAGCAGCCTGTACTTCTGGTCCTGAGGGATGGGGCCTGGGAAATCCCAGAGAGAAGCAAGAAGAAGGTGGAAGCAATCCATGACGATTCCCGAAGTCACCTGTGGTTTTCCACAGAGACACCCAGTGCTCTCTGATGCGCATGCGCGCGCACGCACGCACGCACGCACGCACGCACACACACACACACACACGAAATATTTTAAAAATAAAAAATACCTCCCGCCTGCCTGCCCGCCCGAGAAGGGACTCGCTCGCGGTCTGTCGGTCCTCCATCCCAGGTGAGTTACCCACCCCCAGGCCGCCCCTTGTCTCAGCTCCTCCCACCAGCCAGCCTCAGCAACACCCAGGCTGCCTCCCGCCCGCCGCCTGCCCCTTTGACCCAGACGGGACTTGCTCTGGTTCCTCCATCCCTGAAGCCTGGTTGGGCCACTAAGGCAAGTCCCAGGTCCCAGATGAAGAGTTCTGCCATCACCACCAGCCCCTCTTCCCCTCTGACCAACCAAGGACCCTCGCTCATGATCCACGGAGGACACACTGCTATTCAGAATTCAACAGAATCCAAAAAAAAAACCCAAGCAAAGCTCTAAGGGACAGAGGCCATACATTTGAAGTCCTCTAAAATCATCTTATAACATGGGAGAGATTCTTCACATCCAGCCCAAAGATAAATAAATCTCTTTCTTTTACCATACTGCTCCTTTTAAGTATTAATCACTGTAGATTAACTTTTCCATACAGCCACTCCAAAAATATATACAACTCCAGGGATTACACCACTCACTCTCACATATCATCAAGATATTAAATCATAAAAGTGCACTACCATACTAATATTCACCCCCTGTCTACTTAACCTGACTTAACTGATGTACTAACAGCCCAATAGCCTCATCTAGGAAATAATAGCAACAGCAGACAAATGAACACAACTACAAGCCAAGCACTAGTAATAACTACCCGAGAGCAGTAATACCAACTAAATCAGTTCAGTCAAAAACACATAGAAACTGAAGTAAGAGACAAAACGACAATGCCCAAGTCAAAGTGCAGATCCATGAAAAACAAAACCCAGGAAGACAAATCTCCCACCGAAAGAATTAACCCCATAATGATGGATTCCCACCCGAACAAATTCACAGATAATAGCCAAGAAAGTCAGACCCAAGATAACAACTTTCAAAGTATGATCATTACCATGATTAATACTATGAAAGAGGAATTCCGGGAGGAATTAAACAACTGCATCAACTATTTTGAACAGGAACACAACAGACATTTGGAGGAGTTGAGAAAAGCAGTTCAAGAAACAAAATTAGACATAGAGGAGTTAAAACAGTCTCAGGCAGATTTTAAAATTGAACTAAAAGACAAGTTATCTTCAACCCAAAACCCAACAGAGAGTCTTTTTTTTTTACATTTTTTATTATTATTTCCACTCATACAAACTTGGTAGGTACACTGGTTCCCTCCCTCCCTCCTCCTCCCCCCCCCGACCCCCCTGATCCCCCTCCCCTCACCCCTCCCTCCCCATCCCCCAGTGCCTCCCCTCCCCCAATCCCCAGAGAATCCTTTAATGTGCATGCCTGACTCTCCTCTGGGCCCTCCTCTCCAATGACGTACAAGGACCCAGTGGCATTTCCCTGAACCCTTTCCTGTATTCCCCTTAAGCATAGGAACACTACTGTGCTGTCAATCCCTTGCCTCCAAGGATCTTGGTGCCTTTAGCAGATGCTAGACTTTGTGGGGTCAATAGTGTGTTGGACATTGCATGGGGCATGCAAAGTCCAATTATGATTGCTTTGGCCCTAACTTGTGTGGAGTATCTTGCATATCATTACTCTTCCCATCCTTGTGCTCTTAAAATCTTACCGTCCCCTCTTCCGCAAATTTCCCTGAGCTTCAGGATAGGGAGAGATTAGGCTGGCTTAGTTCTAGGTGGTCGATATAGAGTCTCTGAAGTTCCCAACAGAGAGTCTTATCAGCAGAAATAACGAAGCAGAAATTAGAATTTCAGATCTTCAACGAACCACTATCCAGAACTTCAGAGACTCTATATCAACCACCTAGAACTAGGCCAGACTAATCTCTCCCCATCCTGAAGCTCAGGGACATTTGCAGAAGAGGGGGCGGTAAGAGTGTAAGAGCAAAAGGATGGGAGGAGCAATGATTTGCAAGATACTCCACACAAATTAGGGCCGAAGCAATCATAATTGGACATTGTATGCCCGGCGCAATGCCCAACACACTATTGACCTCACAAAGTCTAGCATCTGCTAAAGGCACCAAGATCCTTGGAGGCAAGGGATTGACTGCCACAGTAGTGTCCCTATGCTTAAGGGGAACACAGGAAGGGGTTCAGGGAAATGCCACTGGGTCCTTGTACGTCATTGGAGAGGAGGGCCCAGAGGAGAGTCAGGCATGCACAAGAAAGGACTCTGGGAATCGGGGCGGGAGGCACGGGGGGATGGGGCGGGAGGGGTGAGGGGAGGGGGAGCAGGGGAGTCAGGGGGAGGAGGAGGGAGGGAGGGAACTGGTGTACCTATTAAGTTTGTATGAGCTGAAATAATAATAAAAATGTATTATAAAAAAAAAGAATTTCAGATCTTGAAGACCAAGTGGGAGAATTAACCAACTCAATGGAAGAGGTTCTTAAAGCCAAAAAGATACTTGAGAGGAATATTCAAGAGCTATGGGACACCCTGAAGAAGCGTAACATGCGTATTCATGGAATACCAGAGCAAGAATCCCAAAATACCACATCTGAGGAAATTTTTCAAACTATCATAAATGAAAACGTCCCTCAACTAAATAATGAGAAGCCCATCCTAATACAAAAGGCATTCCACACCCCAAACAGATATGACCAAAATAGAAAATTGCCACAGCAAATAATAGTCAAAACACTCCACATTCAAGACAAAGAAAAGATGCTGAGAGATTCAAGAGAAAAAAAGCAAGTCACTTTTAAAGGCAAGCCTACTAAAATAACAAATGACTACTCAACGGAAACAGTAAAAGCAAGAAGAGCTTGGAGAGATGTACTTCAAGTATTAAATGAGCAAAAATGCCAACCCAGACTGATATACCCGGCAAAATTATCCGTCATGATTGAGGAAGAAAGAAAAGGCAAAACTATCCGTCATGATTGAGGGAGAAAGAAAAGTTTTCCAGCACAAAGACAACTTGAAGGGATACATGTCTACCAAACCAAGCCTTCAAAAAATGCTAGAAATGATACTCAAACTTGAAGAAAAAAATAAGCGTATCCAGGAGGACAGAAGGGAAGTATAATAACACCAAAACATAAATGCCAAACAATACATTTACAAAAGCCACTAAACATAAAAAATGTCCAGAATTAAAAATAATTTCTCCATTATAACATTAAATGTCAATGGTATTAACTCACCGATCAAGAGACACAGATTACAAACTTGGATTAAAAACCACAACCCAACAATCTGCTCCTTTACGAAACTCATCTCACTACAAAAGATAGGCACATCCTAAAAATGAAAGGCTGGTCCAAAATTCTACAAGATAATGGAACCAGGAAACAGGCAGAGGTAGCCATTATGCTGTTGGACCAAGTGGACATCAAACCAAAAAAAATCATAGGAGACACAGATGGATACTACATTTTAGTCACAGGTACAATTTACCAAGAAGACTTCACAATACCATATAAACCAGTCCAAAGTCCAAGACCAATGATACTCTCGATAGATGCAGAAAAAGCTTTTGACAAGATCCAACAGCCCTTTATGATCAAAATCCTAGAGAAGGTTGGAATGGAAGAAACCTTTATCAATATAATAAAAGCTGTATACAGTAAGCCAACAGCAAGGATTATACTCAATGGGGAAAAACTTGAAGCATTCCCACTTTGATGAGGAACTAGACAAGGCTGTCCACTCTCACCACTCCTTTTCAATATTGTACTTGAAGTCTTAGCTGAAGCCATAAGACAAGAAAGGGGCATAAAAGGGATTCAAATTGGCAAGGAAGAAGTCAAGTTATCTCTATTTGCAGATGACATGATCCTATACCTGAGTGATCCCAAAAACTCCACTGACGCTCCTGGAACTAATACAGAAGTTCAGCAGGGTGGCAGGATACAAAATAAATGTACAAAAATCAGTGGCCTTCTTATGTGCCCAGAATGAAAGAAGTGAAAAAGCCCTGAGAGAAACAATCCCATTTACTATAGCCACTAAAAAAATGAAATACCTTGGTATAAACTTAACCAAAGAGGTAAAAGACCTTTACAATGAAAACTTTAAAACCCTAAAGAAAGAAATTGCAGAAGACACCAGAAGGTGGAAAGACCTCCCATGTTCCTGGATTGGCAGAATTAACATTGTAAAAATGACCATCCTACCAAAAGCAATATACAAATTCAATGCTATACCAATTAAAATCCCAAAGCAATTCTTTAAAGAGGTTGACCAAACAATCTCAAAATTCATATGGAGGCACAAAAGACCCAAGATAGCAAAAACAATCCTGAGTAACAAAAATACTGCTGGAGGTATCACCATACCAAACCTTAGTCTATGCTACAAATCCATAGTTATAAAAACAGCCTGGTACTGGCTCCAAAATAGACACACAGATCAATGGATAAGGGTTGAAGACCCAGATATAAGCCCACACAACTACAGCCATTTGATCTTTGACAAAGGGGCCCAAAAAATCCAATGTTTTTCCATTTGAAGAACAGTATCTTCAACAAATGGTGCTGGCAAAAGTGGATCTCCACATGCAGAAGATTAAAACTGGACCCATACTTGTCACCATGTACAAGACTTAATTCCAAATGGATCAAGGACCTTGATATAAGGCCAGAGACAATAAAAACCATAGTTGAAAGGGTAGGGAACTCCCTCAAGCTGATTGGGCTAGGCCAACAGTTCCTAAACAGACATCCAATAACACAGGCACTATAACTCTCAACAGTTAGGATCTTTGAAATTAAAGAGCTTCTGTTCAGATAAGGAGATTGTAACACAAGCACAAAGGCAACCCACAGAATGGGAGAAAAGCTTCACTAACCACATATCTGATAGAGCTCTATTATCCAGAGTGCACAAAGAACTTAGAAAACTAAACTAAACACCAAGGAAACAATTAAAAATGGGCCTTGTAACTTAAAAGAAACTTTACCAGGGATGAAATTAAAATGTCTAACAAATATCTTTTTTTTTGAAAAACTTCTTTTTTTAATTTTTTATTATTATTTATTCAATTGTGCTATGTGCGTGCGCGCGTGTGGGTGTCTGTGTGTGTGTAGAACCACGGACGAATTCTGGAACCACCACGGACACCTCCACCTCCTCCTTGTTTACTCTGCCCTGGGATTCACAGGCTCCGCCCTACCAGGACCAGAAGCACAGGCCGCCCCGCTTTCTCCTGGCATCTATACGTGGGATCTGGGATCCGAACTCAGGACCTTCCGCCTGAAAGGCAGAGGCTTAACCCCTGAGCCACCTCTCCAGCCCCTAACAAATAACTTGAAAAGTGCTCCACATTCTTAGCCATCAGGGAAATGCAAATCAAAACTTCCCTGAGATATCATCTCACCCCGGTCAGGATGGCAAAAATCCACAATACAAATAACATCAAATGCTGGAGAGGATGTGGAGAAAGAGGAACACTCCTACATTGCTGGTGGGAATGCAGGCTCATACAGCCACTCTGGCGAGCCGTCTGGAGATTCTTAAAGAAATTAAAGATTGAAATGCCATATGACCCTGCTATTCCACTTTTGGGAATAACCCCCCATACAGCAAAAATTCACCTTGATAGCACAAGTATGACCATGTTCATAACAGCACTGTTTACAATAGCAAAGTCATGGAATCAACCCAAATGTCCAACAGTTGACAAGTGGATAAGGAAAATGTGGTCCATCTATACAATGGAGTACTACTCAGCCATCAAAAATGATGAATTAGGGACTGGAGAGGTGGCTCAAGGGTTAAGCCTCTGCCTTGCGGGCAGAAGGTCCTGAGTTCGGATCCTAGACCCCACGTATAGACACCAGGCGGAAGCAGGGGGCAGCTTGCGTTTCTGGTCCTGGTAGGGTGGAGCCTGTGAATCCCGGGGCAGAGAGAACAAGGAGGAGTCAGAGGTGGTCCATGGTGGTTCCCCAATTCGTCCGTGGTTCTACACACACACACACATACCCACACCCACACACATACACACTGCACACAAACACACAATTGAATAAATAAGATATAATAATAAAAAAATTTTTAAAAATGATGAATTAATGGAATTTGCTGGGAAATATATGGAATTAGAAACAAATATATTGAGTGAAATATCCCAGACACAGAAAATTAAGTACTTTATATACTCCCTAATAGGTGGCTCCTAGTACTAAACCCACTTAGAGACACTCAAAGATAAATCTCTGTAATACCTACAGTAATTGCAAAGATTATGAACATCAGGGATGGAGAAGGAGGGCCACACCAGAAACAAGGAGAGAGGGGACCATGTTATAGCAGAGAAAATAGGCCACCATCAAGGACTGCAAGTTAAGTAATGAGACATCTGGTTAAGTTCACAGACTTTCCTTCCTGATCATTTGCAACTGATGGGATATGGCCTTACCAGAAGGGGAGGGCATATAGTCTGGCAGATAGAAAGTAACCATTTTGCAAATGGGTGATTGACCCCTCCCTCACCACAGTTTCCTACCTTTATTACATCTACCTTTGAATGTGCTCTTATAACAAGACTCCAGTTTAACAGCTTTTTGTCTCTGGCCAGGGGTGACATACAATGTCCATCAGGATGGAGTGAAGGGCATTGCAGGAGCTGCAAAACTGAAAAAAAAATCAACAAACCATAATCCAGAACATCAGAGACTCTATATCAACCACCTGGAACTAGGCCAGCCTAATCTCTCCCCATCCTGAAGCTCAGGGAAATTTGCGGAAGAGGGGGCGGTAAAATTGTAAAAGCACAAGGATGGGAGGAGTAATGATGTCCAAGATACTCCACACAAGTTAGGGCCGAAGCAACCATAATTGGACTTTGCATGCCCTGCGCAATGTCCAACATATTTTTGACTCCACAAAGTCTAGCATGGGCTAAAGGCACTAGCATCCTTAGAGGCAAGGGATTGACAGCCACAGTAGTGTTCCTATGCTTAAAGGGAACACAGGAAAGGGTTCTGGGAAATGCCACTGTGTCTTTGCACCTCATCGGAGAGGAGGACCCAGAGGAGAGTTTGGCATGCTCATTAAAGGATGCTCTGGGGATGGGAGGGGGAGGCACTGGGGAATGGGGAGGGAAGGAGGAGGGGAGGGGCCACAGGGGGGTGGGAGGGTAGAGGGAGAGAGGGGACCAGTGTTCCTGTAAGTTTGTATGAGTGGAAATAAAAAAAAATTAAAAAGTAAAAAATAAATAAAAAATAAATGTGAACTCACATGTAGTCAAAAAGCGTTCTGATCACTATTTGAATCTAGGATTAGGGATGAAGAGGAAGAATCTGCCTTGGATATGAAGTAAAGGGAAGAACAGCACACACTGGCCTAAAAAGAACCAGTTTTGGTGGCAGCCAGCAGGAAGGAGAAGGTCAAATCAACTTGGAGCCCAGCTGGATGGAGCCTGACTGTCAGCTTGTGGGACATGTGTTCCAGGGACGTTTCCATGGCGGCTGACCTATGGCTGGGGATAATGACCAAATCCATGTGAAGTGAGGAGAGGGACCCTCAGCAGCCCACCCTGCCGATCACAGCCCAGTCCCATGAGGAAGGGGCCCAGAGAAAAATCTCATGAGCTGAGGGCTAAAGTTTAACCTGAGAACACAGCCAACATTCTGACATTCTGAGCTAAGAGACAAGGTGAAGAGGTGAGAGGGCCGCTCCTGGAACCATACTTGGATTTGCATGCACCTAGTAATGCATGAAGACCCTTATCGGCCAGCTTTCCCATCGTGCAAGACAGCCGATCCCCCATTTTTCCTTTAACCGCTTTTCAATGCATCACTTCACTTGTGGATGAATTAATCAAGTCATTCCTCAGGTCCATGGTGCAGGTCCGCCTGGACCGAGGGTTCCCTGATCCTTCCCACGTCATTAGTGGTCGGACTCGCACTTACACAGGCTTAGGAGGCATCGATAAGTCAATGGAAAGAGGCACAGCAGCAAACACTGGGTATTAGAGCCTGGTGGGTTCCAATCATTCCCTATGGCAGCAAGGTCTGGAGAGATGCATTGACCGAGTGTCACAGGTGCAGTGTGAGTTGTACCCCCTCCCCCCACAGGCTCATGTGTTTGAATCCTCATCTGGTGTTCATGTTTGGGTAGGTCATGACACCTTTAAACGATGTCTTGTTTGAGGAAGGCACTTCACAGAGGACTGACTGGCCCCTCAGGTTTAGTAGCTGGGCCCTACATTCTCTTGAGCAATTGCTCTCTCTGCCGCTAATGACTAATGCAGTGATCTGAACTGGGCTCTTACTTCTTCCTCCAGCCATGCCATCTACTATGCCATTCCGGCCATGCCATCTACTATGCCATTCCAGCCATAATGGACTATGGCCCCTTTGAAGCCATAAGCTACATAAATCCTCCCTCTCTCCTCTAAGTTGGCTAGTATGAGTACCACCTCACGGCACAAAGAAAGAAAGTGACTGCAATAGGTACTGGTACCGAGAAGCAGAGTGTTGCTATGAGACTAACAAACCCAGCAAGTACTGGGCATCTGCCACCAGTATCATGAACCCAGCTATAAAAAATGAATAGCTCACATAGGAAATTATTTTTTCTTTGAAACCACCAGGAAAGTGAACCTACTTCCCTGAAACTTCCAAAAGGCCCCATTTTCTGGAGGAGAGGTCAGTGGGTGGCCATTCCCTAAGATAAGGCACAAGGGAAAGAGACACGTGTGTGTGTGTGTGTGTGTGTGTGTGTGTGTGTGTGTGTGTGTGTGTAGCGGGGGGGGGGTGATATCCATGGTGGGTTTGCTGAGTCTGAATGGCTTGCAGTGTACAGGGTGCTTTGCAAGGCTAGGAGCTGAAACCAGTCTCATTTCGTGCTACCAGGCTCCAACAACACCAGAGAAGGGAAAGGATTCGTCCTTGGCTTTCATTTTGGCCAGCTGCACCCATGAAAACAGACAGTACCTGCCTGCTAAGGTAACATGTGGCTTAACACCACAGGGAGCCCCCGATGAAAAGCCTGGGGTCCTTTTCTCCCCTGGAAGATGTTAATGAGGTAGGAGGAAACGTGCATCTGAAGTGAGCGGTGCTCTTAATTCTTAATAGGCGCCCACACTAGGAACTCCACATCTCAGTGGTCAGCCTCTAATTGGAACTGGAAAAGACCCTCAAGTGCACCATCAGTTACAGTCATCCAGATTTTACAATGGAATTCTACAGGCTGCTCTGAAATGCGGCTACATGGAGATAAGTCATAAGAAGCATTTACAAAAAGGCAGCACTAGCATCTATCTGGAGGAAGGAATCCCACCAAACAGATTGAGGGGTACTTCTTGTCATTAAGTTAATCTCTGCAAATCCTGTGCCCAACTGGTTTCTGAATGGTGCAATTTAAAACAATTTTAAAAACACTGAGCTCCAAAGATTAAGCCTCTGCCTTTCAGGCAGAGGTCCTGAGTTCAGATCCCAGATCCCATGTAAAAACGTCAGGCAGAAATGGCAGTGGCTTGTAGCCCTGGTAGGCAAAGCTGGGAAACTATAGAGTGAAGCAAAGAGGAGGAAGCACAATTCAGAGTGATTCCCAAAGTCACTCTGCTCTCTGATACAGAGAAAGAGAGAGAGAGAGAGAGAGAGATACATCTAAAAATAAAAATATACTGAGCTCACATATGCATAAGTTTATATACATATATGTGTTGCCCTAAAATGAACAAAAATTGTACCCCTTATATAGTTGCGGACTGTCATGATATGAATGTGAAATGGTCTCCTCGTGCTCATGTGTTTGGACACTTGATCCCCAGCAGATAGTGTTGCTGGGGAAGATTGTGCAACTTTTTTTAAAATTTTTTATTATTGTTTATTCAATTGTGCGTGTGTGCGTATGTATGTGCCCACACGCGCATGTGTGTGTGTGTGTGTGTGTGTGTGTGTGTGTGTAGAACCACGGACGAATTCGGGAACCACCATGGACGCCTCCACCTCCTTCTGCCCCGGGATTCACAGGCTCCGCCCTACCAGGACCAGAAGCGCAGGCCGCCCCTGCTTCTGCCTGGCGTCTATACGTGGGATCTGGGATCCGAACTCAGGACCTTCCACCTGCAAGGCGGAGGCTTAACCCCTGAGCCACCTCTCCAGCCCCAGATTGTGCAACTTTTACAGGAGGCAAAGACATAGTGAAGAAAGTACATCATTAGGGAGTCCTAGGGTTTGATAATCTGGCTCCATTTCATATTCTCCTCTCTCTCTCTCTCTCTCTCTCTTTCTCTCTCTCTCTCTCTCTCTCTCTCTCTTTCTCTCTCTCTCTCTTTCTCTCTCTCTCTCTCTTTCCCTTCTGTCTGTCTGTGTCTGCCTCCCTCCCACTTCCTCTGGTAGGTTCTGTAATGTGAGCCAACATCCTGCTTCTGCGGCCATATTTTCTGCTGTGTGTTCCCCACTATGAGGGAGTTCAAAGCCTCTGGAAAGATGAGCCAAATAATAAACCCTTCATCCCTTCCATTGGTTGAGTCAGAGTATTTTATCATAGCAGCAGAACAGCCACAACCACAAGAACCACTGTCTCCTGGGACTCCTCATGAGATGCAGTAAGTGATAATAGGCATTTGTCCATTGAGGGGAACACCCGTGGCCAACTGCCAAAGAAGCTACTTGCCCCATGCCTGCTTGAAGCCACAAACTCAGCTGCCACCAAGACAGGAAAAGGAAATGCGACTCATCTGGAACGAAATTCAGTGGCTGAAGTGATCTTTAGTAAAGGCCCTCCAGTCCCTAGCTCTTGTTATGTTAATGTCAACAAAGTTTCCCTCTCTTGTAATGGCCCTCACATATTCAAGAAAAATGTTATTTTCTTGCTGTAATATTTGTAGTCTGCACATGGCTAATGACTAGAAATTTTTCAGAGTCTATAACACATTTGAGGGCTAGGAAAAATGCTTTAAATTTTAAAAGAAAAATCTAAAATTGGATTCAACTACTATTTAATTAAATGTCTACAAAAGCTAACATTATGCCATTTTTTGGCAGGTTGAATTAGTTTCATGAAAAAATGTCATTCTATTTAGAAACATTTTCAATAGATTTTTCTCCAACGCATGTGTGTGAGCACGCACACAAGAATTCTTGTAAGGATTGCCAAGAAGTTGAAAACATCAGAAAATTGGATTACAAGTAATCAAATCAATTTAAAAGCAAAAATAGCAAAAAAAAAAAAAACTTTTGGCAAATGCTTAAAATAAGATCATATTAAAGCATATTTTTAAACTATTTGTTTTTAAGGTAGAGTCTTGTCGGGTAGCCCAGTAATCTTCTGGAGTTGGAGGATGGCTCAAATGGCAAAGTGCTTGGTGTATAAGCATCCTGAATTTGATCCTCAGAATCCACACAAAAAAAGCTAGATGTAGTCCGTGCCAGCCTGTGAGCCCAGCCCTGGGAATGTAGAGACAGGTGATTCCCTGGGACTAGGTATGGCTTATCTAATCAGCAAAGTCAATGATAGATTCTGTCCAAAAAAAAAGATGTTAGGAGACCTGTTTTCCTCAATGGTATGCCCACTGATACATGGGCCATGCTCCACCAAGTGCCCACAAACATATCAATATAAGCAACCCAGATAAAAGCCAGTGGGCCACATGCACACACACACCCAAAAAAATGAAAGTAGGAGGAACTGGAAGAAAAAGAAGGTTGTAATTGGGAAAAGAGGGAGATGGGATTAGATAATAAGGGAAAAATATATAAATCCATTGTTATATGTATATGAAACTGTCAACAATAAAAATTTTTAAAAATCCAAGATGGATGGCTCCTAAGGAACAATTTCTGAAGCTGTCCTCTGGCCTCCATGCACACAAGCACACAAGCACACAAGCACACAAGCACACAAGCACACATGCACACAAGCACACAAGCACACATGCACACATGCACACAAGCACACAAGCACACAAGCACACATGCACACAAGCACACATTCTCACAAGCACACAAGCACACAAGCACACATGCTCACATGCACACAAGCACACAAGCACACAAGCACACATGCACACAAGCACACAAGCACACAAGCACACATGCACACATGCACACATGCACACAAGCACACAAGCACACAAGCACACATGCACACATGCACACAAGCACACAAGCATACATTCTCATAAGCACACAAGCACACATGCTCACAAGCACACTTGCACACATGCACACATGCACACAAGCACACAAAAACACATGCACACAAGCACACTTGCACACAAGCACACATGCTCACATGCACACAAGCACACATACTCCTGCATACTCACGCTCATATACACACACTGATAAAACAAACCTCATAATCTTCCTGATTCAGCCTCCTGATGCTGGGATCAAGAGAACTGTGTCACCATACCTGGCCTGAGGATGTGATATTCCATGAAGATGAGATGGTTTTACTCAGTTTCATAATGTAGAGATAATTATAAGCTAGGTGACCAAGGTTCAGGAACCTGTTCAGACCACAAATCACACTTGTTACACTGAAAGATGTGCTGGGAAGATGGACAAATATAAATAGCTGACAGAAGACCCAACAACACACACCAGTGAAAATATAATCACCAACTTAATCCTTCACCCAGGAAAGCCCTTTGCACAGCATCCTTCTGTGCCTTGTGTTATCACATCTTCCTGTGTGTCTGCCCTTCCTGCCCTATAAGCCACTAAAGGCCCCAAGGTCGTGATTCAAACCCACCACCTCTTGGCATCTCACCTTAGGACATGGAGTAATCACTCAATATCTGCATGTCAAATCAAAGATTAAAAAAAGCACCCACCTCACACACACTTAAGTAAAATGATTCTTCCAAGTTTGTTACAAACCACACAGGCAAGAACTCTGAAGACTTTGAATCATGAAGCACCTCCAGGAAATGACATTTTCACAAACATCTATTGTTTCTTTGTTCCTTGCCTGAAAGTATGCTTCCCCCTGGGATATTAGTTAACAAACAAATCCTAAAGTACCTTATTTTCCTGCCTAAATGCAGTACTTAAGTTGGGTTAATTTCTTAGCTTTAAAAATGACTTACAGGAAGAAAGACTGGCTGAGCATCGGATGATTGTAGAGTATTTAAGTTCTCATTAGCAGTGCCGTGTTAAAAACAGGCACACGCATACACAAGAAAACCACCTCATATGGCTTTATATTTCAGTATTATGATGCTTTGCAGTTTATTTTTGACTGGGAAAATAAGAACAATTACCTCTGTGGATTCCCACCGAAGAATTACCCTTGCCCTGTAGATTTCATAATCGTGGCATTATTGCTGTGTTTTTCACAGAGAAAGGAAAACTCAACCTCCAACAAGCAATTTGCCAGAGTTTCTGCACTCCCCCACACCTGTGAGAGCAAGAGACTCGAGTCTTCCAGCTAAGAAGCCTTTTGTTTGGTACAGGGGAGTTTAGATGAGCTCCCACAGAGAGGAGATGTGTGCTCACAGACTAAAATCATCATACACCAACCAGACTTGCACTTTAACAGCATTTACTTAGTATTATTTCATTTCTCTCTCTCTCTCTCTCTCTCTCTTTTTTTTACTTCTTTCCCATAAGAAAAGCAATCAAGCATTATCTGACTTCAGAGGGAGAGCAGGAAAGAACGACCTATTCCAGACAAAAGCTAAGCTCACCCCTGCGGCCAGTGACTTCCCACCCAACCACACGCCCTAGACCACAACAGAACGGGAACGGTTCATGAAAGATAAAGAACTCGGGTACCATCCTACTGAGGTGTTTGGACTGTTCCAGGACAGAGACCAAAGAAGCAGCTTTGTTCTGCTGTCTAGGATGATGTCCTGAGCTCATCCTCCAGGTTGCCAGCTTGCAGCAAACTCCATGATCTCTCAGGCCAGCCAGACCTTGGAAACATGGTGATTCGGAATATTCATTCCCACTCCAATCTAGTCACCCTTACTGAGACATCTCACTGTCTTCTCCTCTGTGTGCCCACCCTGTTTTCAAAGGTGATTGCTTCAAAGAAAGTGACACTGATTCTTACAGCAGTTACTTTTGGATCACTGACCAAATGACTAGAAGAGACAACCTGCTTGCTTTGTGGTTTCGAAGATGTAGTCTATCACAGTGAGGAAACGATGGTACTATTTATGGTGGCTGAGACTGGGTGGCAGAGACGCATCATGTCTTGGTAGACAAGAAGCATAGGATTATCCCAGGCCCAGGCTGTCACCTTCCAGCTAGTCTATGTCCTGAAGGTTCTACAACCTCCCTCACATAGCAGCACTAACTAGGAACCAAATGTACAAGTGCATGACCCATGAGGGACATTTCACATTCAAGCCGTAGCAATGTTAACTACAATAGTTCCTCCTGATAAGCAAACATATATAACTACCAAGTTGCATGTCTGAGCAGAATAAGAAAGGCAAGGTATTTTGTCTTACTGTTATGGAATAGATACAGGATCCAAAAAATTATGGGAACAATGGGGCTTATTCTAGTTTATGATTCTTGGTTATGTTTATCAATCCAGGCAGGAAAGGTCATATCAATATTAGAAGCTCAGCAGTCCAGCCATATCATATCCACAGAAATTGCTCAGAGAGGAACAAACTTATTTGCCAGTCTACAAGTATGCCAAAATACTGAACCAGCTCTCTCTACTTGCTTAGGAAATGACCCCACCCACTATAGGCTGGATCTTCCTCCATCTATTAGATAATCCCCCACAATCTTGCTCGGAGCTTGCCTTAATGGAATAACATTTCACAGATGTGCCCAAAAGGTCAGCCTGAAATTGTCAAATTGACGTCTGTAACTGACATTATTCATGTACATTGATTAAAGTTCAACTATATACATCTTGAGGTTCCCATACATTATGATTCTATAGTATCTTGCTATTTATGTTGTGAAATATAGAAAAGACATCAAGAGTCCTAAGTTTCAAAGAACTGCCCTCAGAGTTCCAAATAAAACCACCCTCAAAGAATCCTACAAACTTAGTGTGAGCAGCCCACACCCTTAGCACATATGGATTGAAATATTTCAAGATTGTACTATACCTTAAGTAGGCTTGAAATTACCACCATTCTATCTAATATTGCAAGTATACTATATGTCATAAGTATGTTGAAGTAGATACTAATTGCTTATCCATCCATTCATTAAACAATGATTTATGGAAGATTTATAGCATATAAAATATTGTCTAGGATGGTAAGTCTGTGAATACTATAGAGGAACTATTTCCCTCCAAGAGTTTCTACAGCTTCTGGACCTGCAGACAACAAATAAGTAAAGACACAGTTACACAAGGAAATAAGCATGGTGGTGAGCCATCAAAGGCCATGTGCTCAGAGATCTCGCTAAGGCTCAAAGCCCTGATCAGGTATGGAGACCTTCTCTGTCAAGGAAGAAAAGAAGACTTAGGTTCTGGGAGAAGTGCAACATCCAGCGACTACTGAAGCTGAGAACCTTCAGAATTGTCACAGCTGACAACCACACACTGGTATGTCCTCAGAGGGCCCAACAGATTATAACACTCTCTATCGAAATACAGCTCTGTCAGCTCCTGTGCAGAAAGGGAGGAGAAAACAAAGAAAAGTCATAGCCAGTCATCTCAGGACACATGTGAAGGATTCCCTTCACTCTTGCTTTGTTCATTTCCCTCCTTGATCTTTTCAACCAAATGTGGCTTTCACCCTTCAATACGGTAACACATGGAGTCCTAGGTTAATCTCTATCTAGGTTAATTTCTTAAGTGTGATGGGTTTTCAGAACCCCTTTTGCAAGATGTGGTCATCAGGTAAACACTTTGTCTCCAGTGAAGTTCAGATAATTTCAACAGGTACCACACATACAATCACACACACACACACACACACACACACACACACACACACCCTCAAACACTGAGAGAGAGAAGTGACCAAACACATACGCACACACCAAACACCAGCGAGAACACACACACACATCCCTCAAATACCAGAGAGAACATACACACATACACACACACAAAGAAAGGGTCCTTGTAGGCTGATTGGGTAGCTAGCACAGTGAACAGGCTGATTACAATTGACTTTCAGGGAGGTTTGCTCTTCTGCTCTTCCACTTGACCATTTTCTCTCTGAGAAAGAGATAATGCTTCTGGGAATGGCTTTATTGGGCCCAGATTTTATAGAAGGTGAAGCACCTAGTTTTCTTTGAGTTCCTCAGCAAAATTGTCTTCCAATAAGAGAGGAACCATTTCTTGAAGAAGAACGAAGGAAGCTCAACGTTCGGGAGAGAACAAGGCGCCTCGCTCAGAATGATATGCAGACTCTTTTACACAGAGAGTTCTGGGTACAGAGGAAGTTATCAGAGACCAGGAGGCCACCTGGAGCTCTTGACTGACACTTCTGCCCCTCTTTAAGAGTGGGACTGTTACTCATCTCTGACAGGTAAATAGCAAGGCAATTCATTCCAACTCAACCATGGACCCTAGGAAAGAAACCCAGAAAGCTGTCTCCAGAAGAAAATACCACTTCTGCATGACACCTACACGGACCTGATGTTCTAAAGTCAGTTCTCACTTGCCTGATGCCACTTTGGTAACATGAAGTGTGGCTGGAGGCGGGAGGGACAACACTGGAAGGGCAGACCTGGCTTTGGAAGGCAGAGAGAAAATCTGGAGTCTGCGTCCCCATTACACACTGGTGAGATATGCAAGAAGAAGGTCTGAGATCCCTGTCCCCACAGACATGAAAACTTCCACACAACCAACATTGCTGTTTTCAAGGAGAAAAAGTGAGAGCAGGGAGGAAGGAGGGAGATGGTTGGCCAAGCAAAGTCCTTCCCTGGGTTTCCTTCTGAGAACTGGTAACAGTTCCCTTCCGACTCTCCCTTCCTTTTTTCTCCTCCTCCTCCTTCTCTTCCTCCTTTTCCTCTCCCTCCTGTATCTCCAGAAGTCATTGCACCGTGCGAACTCATCCTCCTCCTCCTCCTTTCTCTTCTCTCCTCCCTGTACTTCTGATCAGTTGAGTAGCAGCATGTCCGGTGGAGGGTGGGGATACTGTGCTGAATGCCACAGAAACCCGGGACGAAATGATCCTTCTCACATTCAAGTCCACGTTCTCAGTGTTCCCCGAACCCGTCAGAACTTTTCTGTGATTTGGTCCTTTGAGTTTCCTTGAACTATTTTCAATAGCTGTCCATAGAGGAGGGGCTCAGATCTGTCTGCAGTCTATTTGGGGGAAATAAAGTTTCATTGGCACTGACCTGCCGACAGCTCCTGTCTGTCTGTCTGTGAATTGTCCGAGGCTGCCTCCGTGTAGTCAAGACTGAGTGGATGAGCACAGCAGAGATCCTTTGGCCCAAAACACTGACATACACAGCAAAGTGTTGCCAACTCCCGAGCTAAACATTCCAGTGCTGCTCCCTTGTGCTCTCCTCTTGGCTTGATGGTGGCGGTTGGTTGGCTTCAGTCACCCACTGTTTCGACACCCAGGACACGATATTGAAGGAACGAGAGCGGGCGTGGGTGCTTTGCATTTCAGGGTACAGCAAAAGCAGCAAGTTCTCCAAACCCGTCTCTGCCCTCTTTCCTTAAACCAGAATTCCTCTTCCCCGAGACGTGTCCTGAAGACTAGGACTTCTCTCCCTCAAAGAAAACCAAAACCCACCCATAGGTCACTGTCTCCCTCTCTCTTCTCCTTTGAAGAACCTCATTCCAGGGGGGTCTGTTTTATACCCAAGAGGAAGGAAACCACATATGGGGATAAAAGAATTCAAATATACAGGCCTTTCTGGGTTCCTGCTCAGTTTCTTACAATATTGTCAGACTTTCCTTCCAATACCCTTCTACATCTTCATCAAACCTAAGCACAAAAGAAGTTTTCTCCATGTGACTGACCATGGGTGGAGACTCTGCTACCATATAAGAGTTTGATTACATAAATGCATTGATGGGTTGAGTCTGTAGCTCAGTGATAGAGTATGTGCACAGCTTGTGGAGACCTTGGGTCCAATCCTCAGTGTTGCCAGGAAATAAAAAGTAAATAAATGCTGATTCAGTCCTTTCAGAATTACCTTATAGAAATGTGGACCATGACTTGTGACCTCAGGATGCTCAAGGGAAGGGCCACCTCTTCCTACTCCTACATCACTACATCAGGGTGGTGGTCATAACTAAAGTTGTCTCCATCCTTCCTCTGTGTTCAGACCACCCTATATACAGCTATGCCTGTCCAGTCTTTTGCCCCCATCCTTGTGGATCGTCTCTCCCAATCATTTCCTTCAGCAGCTATGCTATGCTATGCCATGATTTTGAGCAGGATATTAGATACAGACTCTCCTTTTTTCTTTCTCTTCCCTCTAGAAGCTTTGGGCAAGATGGAAGGTAGTCCTCATTCATCTTGGATCGGCCCCTCCTCTGACGCCTAATGCAAACTAGACACTCAATAAACAGACCCAAGTCTCCTGAGCTAAATTTCTCCTCCAGCAGCTGTGCTCAGATAAATCTCTTAGTGGGAGAAGAAGCTGTCTTTTCAAATAATGTTTCATTCTGCAAAAGAAGACTGACTTTTTAGCTAAATGGCATCAAGAGAAGCCAACAAGAAATAAAATAAATCCTCAGTCTCTGGACATTTCCAGTGCAATTTGTCTATAGCTGTTGTTGGCAAAGTGTAATCTCTAGACAATGTCTTGCCCAGAGCTTGTGAAGAACACAGATTCCCAAGTCTTAACCCCAGGTGTGGTAAATTAGGAACATCAGGGAGGGGTCCAGCCATCTTTATTTCATCAAGACCCCTGTGGTTCTAATACTCAGGTTTAAAGTCTTAAAGCAATAGTAAAGGGTTTGTAAAACTTTTTCATAAAAGCAGATAGGATAGAACTGGGGAGATTACTCAGTAGTATAAATTCTTACTACCTAAGCAAAAGAATCAGAATTTAGCTCCCCATAGATTTTTTTCCAGTTTATCTGATTTTTTTATTACTTAAAAAATGTAAAAACGGAAGGGTAATTTTCACTCAATAAATATCACTTGATCCTATACAATTCTCTCCCAGAAGGTGAAGTCTATTATTTTAGATGATGATAGCCATTTGTCAACCAAATAATCAGTTTTCATACAGTTTCAATCACGGCAGCAATTTCCTTGAACTGTCTGTAGAAATTCTGGAACTGTCATTCGAACGACTTGTTCTTTACTTGGCCAGAGCCATCTGCCACTTGTAACTTTGCTGCCACACAAGGATTCTTAAGAGATCTGCAGCTGTCAGAGCTTACAGCCATTCCCAGTTTCCAATGAAAATCTATAAGCTGGCTGGAGGCCTTGGACTTAGCATCCAGCACCTATTCACTGGACTGAGGGTCCTCTGTGGCAAGTCCAGGCCTGACACACTGGATCTGGTCTGTGGCATCCAGAACTTCCACTTCCACCTTCTCATTCTGCTCTTTACAGTTTAAATACTAGTTGGGTATAGCAATGCACCTAGAACTCCAGCCTTGGAAGGTAGAAACTGAGGATCCCCAAAACAAGGTAACTAGCCAAACTGGCCCTACAGGCAAGTTTTGGGTTTGATTAGAAACCCTGTCTCAAAAGAATAAGATGGACGAATAATTGAGAATGATTCTCCAAATCAACCTTGGACTCCCATATGCACATGCGCATCCATACACATACATGTGCCCACATGCGTGCTAGCAAGCATTTACATACTCTTGCGCCAATACCTATACACAATTAAAATTTAAAAAGAAAAAACAAAACAGATAGTACAAATTTAGGCTTAGAGCCAAGAAAAAGACTTGAGTGCTTACATATCAAGGACTTACATACCAAGAGAGAACATAAATTTCCATAAACCTTTCTATGAAATTAAAAGTGTATAATGTATAATACTCACAAACAGTATACTTTTGGTAATACAGGTCTACTAATGAGAAAAGGGGACCTTGTTTTTTCAGGTTAACAATTGAACAATTGAAGGTAATGCATCCTATTACCATGACTGTACATCATGTGTGTGCTCCACTTCCCAAATGTATTTTAAAGCCCAACCCTAGCGCAATGATATTTGGAATGGGGCTTTTGAAAGGGAATAAAGTCTCATGAGACAGGCAAACACCATGACGGGATTAGTGCCCTCGGAGAAGGGAAACAAGAAAGTCTGATACTTCCCTGCCTTTTGCTGTGTGTGGATGTGATAAGACAGCTCACTGGGAAGTGAGCGCCTGCCAGACCCCAGATATGCTAGTTAGACACAGGTGTCAAGTTGTCAACTGAGGGCTGAGCTCTGGAAACATTTATGGAGTTAGTAGTTAAGGAAAGTTCCAAGCAAGTCTGCAGAAGAGTATCTAACTGAGATGGGAAGACCCAGTGCATGGTGGGTGGGACCATTCCCCATGCAGGTGGTTAAGACAGAAGGAGCTAAATAGAACTTTGGCATAATTGACAGACTTGCATTCTGGGAAGTGAAGTTTGTTCCTCTTTCAGCAATTCCTGTGGATATACGTGGACAGTCTCATCAGCTTCTGATGTTGGTATGAACTCTCCTGCCAAGGTGGACTATGAGCTGCAATGGAGAACGATAAGCAATAATAAAAGCACCTTGTTCTCCTCAGCTCTTTGGACATGAATTTATCGACAATATGCAGACACACTGCAACACGGTTCTGCAGGCACTGCTGCTCTGGTACTTCTTAGATGCTAACACTAGTATTAACCCACCTGGTCTAAATAAAACTGCAGTATTGTTGATGATGACCATAGGATTTTGTTCCCTTCTTACAAAGCGAACAGCAGGAAATTTTAGTCTTGTGACAGCTCTAAAAAACAGCCTGGTTCAAAAGAGTCCTTGAGGGTATACTCCAGGTGGTCAAGAGGAGAATAAATCCAACTTCAAATAGTCAAAAATAATGACTTCACTCAGAGTAATTGGTTTGGCCTAATGACTAGTCGAAGTCTCCCGAAAGTTTGATGTGCAACTTGTCACAATAAGAGTCTTGAGGAGAATCATCTCCCAAGCAAATCATGCTGGCTTCTTCTGGAAACACTGACAAGTGTGGGTGACAAGTGACTGAGGCCAAGTGTAATGAGAGCCGAATGAGCCCCAGGGGCAAACAAGCTACAGCTGAGTGGTTACCAGTTATTCAGAGAGAAGCCTTCAAGTTCCAATTGAAATGGTTCTCAGCAAAAAGGCTTTCCCTCAGGCAGGTTTTCCATCACATTCCAGAACATGTGGTACATTTCTACTCATCCAGGAAAGAGAAGAAAGACCACACACACCACTTACGCACGCACACAATAACCATGTGTGAAAAGGGGAAGATCTCAAGATGTACCGCAAGCCTTCCTGAGAGATTCCTGAGGGGAGCTACCTTCAGTAACTTATCTCCCGATAAGTTATCCACGCCCCTGCAAGTGCCCAGCCACACCCCTGCAAGCGCCCAGCCACTTGCCAGTGCAGGCATCCCAGATAAAAACCCAGTGTGCCACACACGCAAAAAGATATGAAAGTAGGAGAGAGACTAGCTGGAAAGGAGAAAATGAAAAGGAGAAGGGTAGGATTGGGTAGTAAGGAGCAAAAATGACAGAAATTCATTGTATCTACATATGAAAGTGTCAAAGAATAAAAAATGCATTTAATGAAAATATGACCATGTGTATCTTTGAGAAAATGGAGAAATTCAGTATGCTTTTCTTCTTCATGCTTCTAAATTTTCTTTAATAAATATAAACTATTTATGAAAAATCTCTTCTAAGATATTCAAAGCAAGACAAATGATAAAATAAAGATTAGATCCTGGCCTAGAATGTGGTTGCTCTAATAATAATAAAGCGATATCCTGAACAGCAGAGCAGCATTTACCTTACTTAATAAGCAAAGCTGAGTCATAAAATTCAAAGTATAACAGAGCTTAATTCCACTACATTCTGTGAACAGCAAAATAAAACAGCATACTTTTAGGGGGGATTTTAAACTACTTTTGACTCAGTAAAAAGGAAAGATTTATGAGTCTGGTTTTTTTTTTAAAAAAATGAATTCTTTCAAGTGCTTAAAGACACTTTTTCAGAAGAATTAGCTAACAGGGAAAAACTCCCATGAAGGGCTGAAAGGGAAAGTCAATTATTTATCACCTCTCCAGCAGAGCCTTCTGAACTTCAGATACATATCAAAAGATGGCTAAAGTGAATTAATCTCTGTATAGCTCATTTCCATTTAGAATTACATTGTAGCTTTCCAAATGCCCTTGTTACCTGCACATGTTACATGTGGGAAAGCTGTTCTGGTTCCACCAACCTCCATCTAACAGCCAGGGGTCTCTTTACCTTGCAGATTTGTTCCTAGAAACATGGCTGCAAATCAAGTTACATTTGAAAGATATTGGAGATGCAGGCACTGATGAGTTCTTGGTAAAAATCAAAATCCTTGGAGAATATGAAAAGAAAGAGAGAAAAGTAAGGAAGGAGAGAGGGAGGGAGAGTGAGAAAAGAGAGAGGAAGAGAGAAAGAGAAAGAAACAGAGAGAAAGAGAGAAAGAGAGAGAGGGAGGGAGGGAGGGAGGAAGGGAACAAGAGAGAGAGAGGAAGGGAGGGAAGGAGGGAGAGAAGAAAGAAAAAGAAAGAAAGAAAGAGAGAGAGAGAAATAAAGAAAGAGAAAGAAAGAAAAAGAAAGAAAGAAAGAAAGAAAGAAAGAAAGAAAGAAAGAAAGAAAGAAAGAAAGAAAGAAAGAAAGAGAAAGAAAGAAAGAGAGAGAAAGAGAAAGAGAGAGAAGGAAGGAATGAACGAACGAAGGAACAAAGGAACGAAGGAACAAAGGAACAAAGGAACGAAGGAAGGGACCACATACAATAAATTCTATCTAATAGGATTAAATGATTAAATATTTTTCTCAGTTGATTTCCTCCAAAGGGACATGTTTAGACAGCATGCTCACAAACCCTTGACAAATCTATTACTTTATTAAAGGTTGGAATTTTTGCCCTAAGAACAAAGAGCAGTTGACTTGAGAACAAAGAACAGTTAGAACAATCTGAGTAGAGCTAAAATAAAGCATATGCCCACCCCAGTAGAGGTTAAACAAACAATATAAATCTGTTTCTTACATTAAAAGTTTAGCGTTTAATTGCTTAGGCCTGGATTTTTCCCTTCTTCTTGTCCCTGATCACATCTGCAAGCCAAATGGCACCTGTTGGTATCTCGGTGCGTTCCAGGGAGCTTTGAAACAATAATGATTTTCAGAACCCCTCCCCGTGTATTTTTCAATATTTAACCTAGAATTCGGAATAAATGTTGCTGTGTGTACTTGACATTTTTGTGAGGAAAACTAAGAATCTTCAAAACAACCATGATATCAACTGTGATTATAACAAATTAGAATCACATCCTCGGCCTCTTCCCCTGGGGTGATTTTGAGACCAAAGACAAACATGGCTCAAGAAATTGAATTACAAGAACTAATTTGCCTTGATCTTGAACAAGGGAGAAGGAAAGGTGCCTGAACCAAATGGAACTGGGGTTGTCTGTCACCCTGCCAGATGGGAGGTGTAAGGAGGTTTAGATCACTCCCAGGATCTGAACATCTGTGCCTGAAGCTTCCCCTGGGCCTTGAAGAGGGCCACTAGCTTGGGTCAGATGGAGTCAAATGATGTGAGTAGGGAAATTATTGCTTATTTTATTTTTCAGGTTTTACAAGCATATTGAGTACTTATCCCTGATTTCCACCCATCCCCCTTCCCTTCCTTTGCTCAAATCAATCCACTCCCTCCCACCCTCCTGCCTGTCTGCTTCTGTTGCTTATTTTAA
Organism: Typhlomys cinereus; assembly: GCA_023101885.1. Classification (NCBI taxonomy): domain Eukaryota; kingdom Metazoa; phylum Chordata; class Mammalia; order Rodentia; family Platacanthomyidae; genus Typhlomys; species Typhlomys cinereus. The sequence continues at coordinate 502,969 of JALPQD010000178.1, forward strand.
CCCTCAGTGAAGGTCTTCCTCATGGTTTAGGCTTCCTGCATCTGTATCTCAGTTTTGCTGGCGGCACTGTTCCAAGGAAGGTATTACAGCAGGTAAGCTAGTGATGCGCCCAGGGCCACAGGGGTAGTGAGTGACAGAAGGGAATTTTCCTATCCATATCTCAGTCTCAAGTACAGGTGTTTCCAGTGTACCAAGGTTATAGCCAATTGCCAGATGTGACAGCCAATCGTCATGGTCCTAGCAGAGGGAAGGAACCGTTCTCCTCATGTTGCTGATGAAAACACGGTCTAAAAAGTTAGGGGAATGAGGGGTTTATCCTTGCCTGAGATTCTTGGTTGCACTTCATCAGCTTGGCAGGAGTGTTCACACCCCCAATCCCACTGGAATTGGCCACTATTCACATAAGGCAGAAGTGATGGTATGATGCTTTTGCGATAAGGGACAAAAGGTATGGCTTGCTTCTTGGGTGTGTAATCTTTCTCCTTTCTGTCTTTCTATAGAAGATGATGATAGATAGATAGATAGATAGATGATAAATAGATCGATAGGTAGGTAGATAGATAGATAGATAGATAAATAGATAGATAGATAGATAGATGATAGGTAGATGATAGAGGATACATAGACAGATGATATAGATATCAATGTACATGATGTATACTTTACCCATATAGATAGATATAGCTATAGATGATATAGATAGTATAGGTGCTATAGATAATATAGGTGATATAGACAGATGTAGATGTAGATAGATATACATGATATAGATAAAGATATAGATTGAGATAGAGATACAGATAGAGATAGAGATTGTCATAGTTAGGCACAGGTATAAACTTGACTGTTGAGGGTTTGAGCTCTGGGCACATTTGTAGAGAATTAGTGGTTGAGTTAACCACTAATTAATAGGCCCAGCCTATGTTGGGTGGGACTAGGCCCTGGAATAAATCACAGAGGTTGAAAGAGTCGGCACCCTTCTGTTCACTGAGTCAGCACCCTTCTGTTCACTGAGTCAGCACCCTTCTGTTCACTGAGTCAGCACCCTTCTGTTCACTGAGTCGGCACCCTTCTGTTCACTGAGTCAGCACCCTTCTGTTCACTGAGTCAGCACCCTTCTGTTCACTTGGTCAGACATGCTGGTCTGGCAAGTAAGGATCATCCATCTCTCAGCTGTTATGTGGTGATGGTGTGGCCAGTTCCCTCGGCCCTGGTGTTGGTGCGTGCTCCCCCATCAAGCTGGGCTGAGAACTGTAACCAGGAATCGTAAGAGAGAATAAACCCTTGTTCCCTTAAGCCATTTGATGCTCATTTATCAGCAACCATGCAGGCAGATTGCAACATAGATACATCACAATTCCAGAAGGTTCTTTGATGCCATTTTTATCTCTCACATGCATGTATGGCTGTTGAGTTGCTCCAGATCTGGATGAAATTGTTACATATAAAACTAATACATCTATGCATATGAACTTATATAAAGACAATAATATCTATGATATTACATAAAGATAATATCTGTGAATTTCCTAGTGAATTACACCTCATCTGTAAAGCCTTCTACAAACACCACAGGAAAATCAGAAAGTTTATAAGATCCTTAAACTTTAAGATCCTTAAATAGCTTTGAAGCCCTTAAACCTTAGGGCTTCAACCTTAAACCTTAGAAAGTAAGTCTGCTAACTAGACAGACTGCAGAAAGGATCTATATAGGTAGATCAGGATCGATGCCAAAGGAGCCAGTGAAATGGCTCAGTGGGTAAAGACGCTTGTTGCCAAGCCTGATGACCTGAGTTTGATCCCTAGAGCACATGGTAGGAGACTCCTGTTGTTGTCTTCTGATCTCTACACACACACCCCACAAAAACACACACAATAAATAAATGTAGATTTTGAAAAAGAAATATTTCTAAAAAAAATAGTTTTGTAATATTCTCTTGGGTATCTGTGTATGATATCTATGCCAATTTGATAAGCGAGCCCTGAACTTTTTGGCAAATCTAGAAAAAAATAAGCAGTTAAGGCAGGCCCTAAGCAAACCTGCAGGAGACTGTAACACTGATGTGGGAAGACCCATCTCACAGTAGTGGGACCATTTCCTGGGCTGGAGTTGGTTCTCTGACGTATTCACAGACTGGCAAGTAAGAAGATGTGCCCCCTCCCTCAGCAATCCCTGTGGCTTCGAGGTGGCCAGTGCCCTTGGCTCCTGATGATGGTGTGAACGCTCCTGCCAAGCCGATGAAGTGCAACCAAGAATCTTAGGCAAGAATAAACCCCTCGTTCCCCTAACTTGTCTGGTCATGTTTTCATCAGCAACATGAGGAGAAACGGTACCTTCCCTCTGCTCAGTGCAAATTATGTGTGCAGCCGGCTGCTTTGGGATTTTAGAATTGTTACGCAAAGGCTGTAGAGAGAAAGAAATGGCTATGATTAAGCTTCTTACATTCAAAATAGTGTCTTCTTGCAAGATAATTGGTTATAAGCCAGACATTGTTGGAAATGAAGCAATTTTCTAAATTCTTTTAGTTCCCATTTAACGTATCAAGGGTTGGTCCTGGCATATTCATCATAGTCACAGAGATGTAGCACGGAGAACTCTGTACCTACCTGTGATGCCTACCCTGAGCTAAAGGAAAATAAACCACTGGAGAAATATAAGCAAATTCTACCTGTAGCAGGTGCCTGTATCAGATGAGTGAAGGAAGAGTCCTGTAAGTTCTGGGGTGCCCTCCGCAGAAGGTCTCAGCAGGAGGCCTTCTTCAGAAACCATCTTCCTGGGGCTGGAGAGGTGGCTCAGGGGTTAAGCCTCTGCCTTGCAGGCAGAAGGTCCTGAGTTCGGATCCTAGACCCCACGTATAGACGCCGGGCGGAAGCGGGGGGGGGGGGGTGCGATTCGGTCCTGGTAGGGCGGAGCTTGTGAATCCCGGGCAGAATAAACAAGGAGGTGGAGGCATCCATGGTGGTTCCTGAATTTGTCCGTGGTTCTACACACACACATACACACACATGCACACATGCATACACACACAATTGAATAAATAATAAATTTAAAAAATTTTTAAAAAATTAAAAGAAAAGAAACCATCCTCCTGAAGAGTGACCTTCCTGGGGCTGTGCGCCTTGGCAAGACAGCTCCACCGCAGGGCCTGGCAGCATGCAGAGTTCCCTCTTGCATGATGGGCCATCCCAGCTCCAGATCCCTTTTGAACCAGACTACACCGGAGGGCGGCACCCCCGCTCAGTTAGGCTTCCTTCTTAGGCCTTCCACAGGCTGCCATTCCTAGTGGACTGTCCAGGAGGGGTTCTGCGTTCTCAGCTTTATCTCAGGGCCTGTGTGCCAGAAAACTTGTGATATGAAAAAAGACCCTCTGAGTCCGGTGGAGTGAAAGGGAAAAGAGGGAGAAGCCTGCCTGAACACAAAGCCCTTGAAGCAAAGGGAAGTGCCTGGTTCTTCCTTTGAGACCTGAGAAACCATCCTGTAGACTGTGCCTGCCACAGCCCAACCCAGTAAGGGAGGACGGAGCAAACAAAAGGTGACGCTGGTCCTCTCAGGCGCGTCTCATTGTTCCGGCTGAGGGAATGGTTATCTAGAGTTAACAGAACAAGCCAAGGTCAGGCCAGGTGTGTGAGAAGCCAATGCCCAGATTAGGAGCAAACAGAACGATTAATAGCCCAGTGCCAGGGGCTTCAAGGCTTTAGATGCCAAGGGGCATCTAAGGCATTGGGGACAGAAACAAGACCCAGGCCAAGCTGAAACAGCTGAGCCACACGAGCAGTAGACAGGAACAGAGTGACCCCTGTGGGCCAGGCCAGAAAACCCAGAGAGTGTAGCCCAAAGCCTGAGGGTGCTCTTTGCCTCCAGTCCTGAGAGGTCACATCACCACCCCACCTTTTGGTCACTGTATGGGAAAGGAAGAAGAAAGTGAGCAAAAGAACTTAGAGTCCCCCCCCCAAAATTGATGAATTTAGCTGAATCACCCAAGCCCAGCATTGCTGTCAATCTTAGTTATGGTGACATGACTTCAGTTAGTGTAGCAAAAGTCCTTGGTGGCGCTATCAGTGAAAACGTGGCAAACAATAAGATGTACACGATGCGCTTTTATAAATTGTTTGCTTTTAAGTGTATTAGGTTATCAAGATACCAAACCTCCAAATAGTCTTGCCATTTCTATTTTGCTTATTTTGGTTTTCAAGAATATGAACTGTGTATGGTCAGATACAAATGAACTTAGATGAAACTCACAAGGACGAGGATTCCTGCTGTCACAGAGACCAGGCCAGTACATCTGTCACGAGGCCTCAAACCATGGTATAGCCTGAGGGAGGGAGAAGTGTCCAAACTAGAGACCTTGAGTCTGAGAGATGAAGGGGAGGTAATATGCCCTCAAAAGTTGAGAGGAGGCCAACTCAGCCTCCTCCTGTGCTAGAAGTCCCTGGAACACTGCATAACAATGTTCTTGGGAGAGCCCATCCTGTAGCAGCCCTTTTCTTTCTCAAGAGAATCCCAAGTGACAGTTACCTTAATGAAAAGCTATTTAGGGCAGAGGATGTAACTCAGTGGCCTCACATGTTGCAGTAACACTAGCATGTCCCAAGCTCTGGGTTCGATCCTCAGTACAAAGAGACAGAGAGCAAGAGAAGAAGAGCGGAATACAGGAGGGGTTACGGTGCGCATGGAAAAGTTCACATAGTTATGATAGTGATCAGAAATACAATTCACAAGAAAGGCAGAAACTTTCAGTAAATGGATTTTCATCACATATTCTGCAGGAAAGACGAAACTGGAGGGTTTGGGAGAAAGAAAGTGTTAATGAGAAGATATGGATGATGAGGCCACAGTGCCTAATATGACAGGGCTCTGGTTAGATAACACACTTCTAACAGAAGTACTTGCTATGCTGTCAAAAATGATAGTCAAATACATACATTTTTCTTTGAAGAGGAAAAAGCTATTCATTAAGACAGAAATAACTTTGCTGTTCAACAGGAAACATTTCTATTCAAGAAATCCTATGATAGATTCCTGATTAAGCAAATAAATGCTAAAAATCGACCCTTCCCATTAAATATGAGAGATTGACGGGCTGACAGATTGGCTGGTTAGCTCATTGGCTGGTTGGCTAATTAACCAGTTGGCTGATTGAATGGAAATTAGCAGTTGTTTTGCTTTGGTTTTCCTTTGTTAAGGGGGGGGGGGACACCAGATCAGCTTATTGACATAAGGAAACTGCCTCCATGGCTGTATATTTGCCCTGAGTTCTCAAATCCTGCACAGATAAGCAATGGTGACTCTTCTACTTTTTCGTCATGTTACTTAAGGGAACGATAAGATCATTTTTGCTCACAATTCTTGATTACATTTCATCATCTTGGCCGGAGAATTCATACCAATACCAGGAGCTAAGGGAACCGGCCAGACCATATTCACAGAAATTGCTGAGAGAGGGGCAAACCTCATTTGCCGGTATGCACGTGTGGCCAAATACGCCCAGCTCCTTCCATGCTTATCTACTTTCCAGCAAATGGTTCCACCCACCATAGGCTGGGTCTTCCCAGATCAATTACATAATCTCCCAGGGACTCATTTAAGGGTTGTTTTAAACCAACCCTTCAAAGATGTACCCAAAAATTGTCAAGTTGACACCTGTATCTCACTGGCACAGTGACTCTCTTCAGGAAGCCAGTTAACTGCCCATCAAGTGGCACAGAGGCCTGTGATTGCTGACTTGAGAAGAAAAGAAGCCATGTGAGGTCCTGGAGTGTCACCTGCACATTGAGCAGGCCTTGATCTCAGCTCCATGGGGGGCGGGGGGAGGCGGCATCGAATCAGATGCTTAGAGAGCCGCATGCAAGTACAGAATGGGGTGTAGACCACGGAAGGCAGGTGTAGACCACGGAAGGCAGGTGTAGGCCACGGAAGGCAGGCTTGGCTAACACACCAGGCCCCCGCCCAACCTGGACGGGTGGTGAGGACTGGGTTAGGAAGGATTAGCCGAGGAGATACTGCTAGGTTTGGAAGAGACACAGACCACCTGGCATTACCCATAGAAGATATCTGAAGTCCTCCAGTTAGAGTCGAGGATGTTGACCAAGATGGCTGCCTTGGCTGTTGTTTTAAGTTTTTGAATAGTTAATATTCGTGTGCTTAAAATTCCAAAGCAAACAAAATTATGTGCCACTTCATCCCTTCTCTCCCTCTCCCCACTATCCTTGTTTCCTGTTCCCAAAGACGACCAATACGTAGTTGCTTTTTAATGAATCTATCCTAATGGAGAGATGTCAAAATGTCATACTGTCAACAGCATGTCTGTTCTCTAACGTCTCCTTTTGGTGCGCACCAGAGGAGAATATGCCATGCACTCTGCTGGCTTGCCTTTTTCACTGAAAAAATAAATTCTGAGGACTGATCCATAACAGAGTGCTAAAGGTTCCTCTGTTTCCTGCTGGCCAGGGAGTATTCCATCATGTGGCCACATCATGACTTATTTAATAGTCTCCTACTAACAGAAGTCCCAATCTTTTGCTATCCTGACAGTTCTGCAGTGATTGCCCCTCAAGCCAGATTTCTTTGGTGGTTCTTGTGCTCTGGAATGGAAGATTGAAACCAGAACATGCTGAGAAGTTAAAGCAGGGATTTTACTGAAAGCAAAGGGAAGAGACTCTTGGATAGTTCGTTCAAGGACAGAAAAAAGGTAGCCATAGCCTTAAGGTAGGAGTATATTAGAGCAGAAGAGACAGCTTAAAGTCAGAGAATAGGAAGAGAACCACCATTAGCACATGGTGAGAAGACAGAACCTTCATGAACAATAAGAGGGAGGATGGGAAGTGCTACAATCCCTTATAGTCCTGGGCATTGCTAAGGGCATCTCACAGTTACTAGGGAAGTTAGGTAAAGAGGATGGGTGGATCCACAACCCTTTACAATCTTGGGCACTGCTAAAGAGTGGCCCAGGGAAGTGAGGTAAAAGCTGGAAGGGGTGGTAGGGGTGGTTGCTGCAAGACTGGATGTTATTACATTACACTAGCTATGTAATGGAGATTATTCTATTACCCTACATACTCATTGTTGTGCACTTCTACATCTATCTGTGGGATGCATTTGTATATTTTTTCAACTTTTAAAAAGTGTACCTATTGGCCTGGGAAATGGCTCAGGGGGGCAAAGCCTTTGCCTCACAAGCAAAATGTCCTGAGTTCAGATCCCCAGATCCCACATAAAAATGTCAGGCAGCTGTGGTGTTAGCCTGTAATCCTGTTCCTAGAAGGCAGAGCCTGAGAAACTCCCAGAGCAAAGCAATAAGGAGGGAGAGCTATCCACGTTGATTCCCAATGTCATCCTTGGGCATCCACAGGCACGTGTAAACAGGTGCCCTCTTGCACACACAAGCACCATCCCCCAACACACACATATACAAAATGTGCATGTTAATTAACATATCATCACTGTATTGCATTTATAAATCCCAATGTGACGTTTCAGTGTATGTACTCGATATACTCGACTCGAGCTAACTGAGCGATCGATCACCTCGCTTGCTCATGTGATACTCTGCTCTTTGAATTACTTTGCAGTATGAATTGCCTGTTGTCACCTTGATAATATAATACAACCTAAGTGCCCATCATTAAATGAATCAATAAAGGAGATATATAATGTGGTGTAGGTACATAATAAAATGGTATTCAATCTTTTAAGAAAATGAAATTTGGGTTGGAGAGATAGATACCTTCATGGTTAAGAGTGCTTGGTGTGCAGGCTCTGAAGACTGGGGTCCGGGCACCCACGCAAAAAATCAGATGTGGTCCCAACATGCCTGATACCCCAAGTGCAGAGCAGAGCAGAGACCAGAGCATCACTGGAACTTGGTGGCTGCCAGTCTCTCTGAAGAACAGCTCTAGCTTCAGTGATAGACCCCGTCTTAAGGGAGCAAGGTGAGAAGAATAAAGGGGCATACGAAGTCTTCTTTTCACACACACACACACACACACACACACACACACACATACACACACACTCTTATCACTAGGGACCCCATGTCTGTATCTAGGAGCATTAAGCCTTGAAATTTTGAAATGTCCTGTGACATTGCCATCCGTGAAAGCCCTGGTAAATGCCATTCCCACTAGAAGGCCTGATGCCCTAGAATCTAATAAATTCTAATATGTCAAACTCTTGGTCCAGGAGGGCTGGTGCCTGAAAGTGGAGGTGAGGATGAGGAGTCCTGCTTCCTCTATCCCTGCTGGACACTGACAGGTTCATGAGAACCTGTGGATCTCCTCACTCCCAGGAAGGGAAAGCTGCCCACCAGACGAGCTCGTTTGTAAAACATGAACTACATACTCCTTGCCTCCGTCCCCATCCTGCACACAGACTTCTTGCCAGAACAGCTCTTGGCTGCTCCTCAAGTGCTATGGGGACCGCCTTCCTGCCCACAGCAGGGACGACTGACGGCTCCATGTTTAGGTCCTGAGGAGGACATTGTGCCTTCTCCTAGCTTTTTGTTTTGTTTTGTTTTTTCTCAGCAGGAAAATAAATGATCAGAGACCTAAATAAGATATTTCATGAAATATCTTTCATGAAATGTTAACTGGCTAAAAATTTTCTTCTCAGAAAAAAAAAAAATAGGCAAAACTACCAAAGATTTTAGTTGTCTTCCCCATTTCTTCAAGGGAAGTCATCTGCCTCCACGGAAAGGAGGGAAAGAAAGGGAAGGGAAAGTGAATGAACTATTTAAAATGCAGATTCTGGACCTAACCCAGAATTTCCCACTTGGAATCACTGGAAGAACAAAGGGAGACAGGCAAGAACCTGGGAGTCACATTCCACATCAGCTTCCACAAGACGTTTTAAATATAAGCAAACCCTAAATGGTCAATGTGACTGTGGTGACCAAAGCCACGTACCATCTGAAGGGAGGTTGAAGAAAGTGACTCAGGAGAGAAAACTTGAAATGTCAAGAATTCTCAAGTGCTGGCTAGGAATAACAGCGAAGAAATATTCATGAGTCTATTAAGGACATAGATAAATAGCTTTCTGCCTCTATTAGCAATGGCACTTCAAAGCTGAGTGCATCAAAGAAGAAGATGAATAGGACAAATGAAAGCTGTGGGTTTCAATTATTTATTGGTATGGCAGAAAAAAATTAGATTTGGGTGACACAAAACCTTCAATATATTCAAGTAAGGCATTCTTTCCTGGCTAGATTAATTAGTACATTAAAAAGACAGGGTGTTAATTAGCTGCCTTTACATTGCTCTACCTACCCACATACAACTGAGGAATTTTTATCTCCTACTTGTTAATTGGCTATTAACAGCAGGATGCAATTGCTTTGGAAATTATTCCCTTGAAAGTGCTTAAGGTCTAATGTTGAGAAGTGTATTTGTACACATGTTCACATAGGAACCAAGAGGCAGCCTGGGATGCCAATACCACATCATACTTCCTAGGCCACAAAGCATGTTCCATTCATTCTTTTTCATCCAATTGCTTCCCATCCGTACATCCTGAGGCAGGTACATTCCAGCCTCACAGCCATGGGATGTCCACTGGGTGGAAATAAAACTGCTGCCTGGACCACATGTGTGTGATTCAACTCCACTGAGATCATTCATGAGTGTCTATTTTTTACATATGTATTAAATGATTAATGGACAGTTCTCGTTGAAGTAAAAGATATTAGTACCCAGGAACCTCAGTATACACTTCAAGTACATCTGTAAATGCCTTCATATTGTCCATCCCCATGGCACCATTCCAGAAGGTTCTCTACCACCATTTCCCAGTTTGTACTCAGAAACTGTCACTATTTTGCCATTTTGACAGTTGTGCCTCATCTTAAACTTGATACAGAGAGCCAGAAAGATGGCCCAGTAGGTAGAGGTACCTGAATGCAAACATGACCACCTGAGTTTGATCCCCAGAAACCCATATGGTAGAAGGAGAGAATTAACTTCTGAAAGTTGTCCTCTAATCTCTACCCATGCTGCATGCTATGACATATACATTCTATCTCTCTATCTATCTATCTATCTACCTATCTATCTATCTACCTATCTATCTATCTATCTACCTATCTATCTACATGTCTGTCTGTCTGTCTATTTATCCTATATCTATCATCCATCTATCTACCTTTCTCAGTATACATATATATATAGTAAATAAAATATTTAAAGCTGACATTGAATCACACAGTAAATATTCTTTTATGGCAAATTTTCCCTTTCAGTATCTGTTAGATGATGCCTAGTTTTGGGAGAAAACCCAAGTGCATAGCCAAAGTGAAAACAACTTGGGTGTGTAGATGAGATATGGAGAAGAAGCAAGAGGTACTTCTAAAAGAAACACCAGACTCACCCGAACAGTTGAAGACAGACTGCCAGATCCCCTTAGGAGCTGCTGGTGCATTTCAGAGCCACCAAGAACACAGTCCCTACACTTTCCTTCTATGGTCAACCTAGCTCACTCTAGATGAGAAGAAGACTTTCCCATGGCAACAAACCACCTACAAGCCCATAGACCAGTGTAGCTCTCCAGTGTAGCTTTTTTCAATGAAAAACAGTTAATACAGGGAACCACAGTGAATTAAAAGACAGAGAGGAAGTGAATGTAGAGTGTTCAGCCATTAACAGGATATCCAAAGCACCCTCCTACCCCGAGTTTTCCCATACCAAAGTTCAAAGAACACCACAGAAGAAGGGAAAGTATGTGAGATTCAAGGGAGACGTACCACCAAATGGTACCCTTTGGACCTAGAACCACTACCACCATGAACACATTACATAAGACATACAAGAGATGGGTCCAACATCACTACATCATGAATGAGGGAAGAACTCAGTTGGGTCCACCCCTGGCTGGTCAAAGCTGGTCAAAGGAAGGGGTCCTTCATACAGCAGAAGCGCTGCCACTGCATTATGGCCTGTGTTACAGTGGATGCCCAGACAAATGCAAGAGCTTTGGAATCTTTATTGGATTCAGTGGGACAAGACATAAGAAGGAACATTTGGGTAGCAGAGGGGAGCTTGTTCAGGAAAAGGAAACTTGCAGTGGAAGAAGAGGGATGGGGTAGAATAATGTGGGGAGAAACCACAAAAAATACATTGTGATTTTAAATAATTTAAGTTAGAAAAGAAGCATTTTCCAAGAGAAAACTTTCATAGCATCATTGACTCTCAAACTTTAGCTTGTATCAAAATGATCCTAAGAACTGCAAGCAAAGCCCATTCTCCTTGAGGGTGGAGCTTGTGACTCAGAGGTAGAGGAGGGACCAGAAATGTTGTAAACACAACAGATTGCACATGATGCTTTGCAGTGGGTTTGGGTATTCTGTCAATCAATACAACTTCCTCCTCAGGGGATAAAACAAACAAACAGAAGATCCAACTGAGAAACACCCCATGCTCTTGTTCCCCTCACTGAAGTGTGGAGGTGCGAGCATCGTAGATCTAAATCCTACTGCTATTAGTTGCTCCCAAGGAGATCTTGGACAAATTACTTCTCTTGAGTCCCTGGTCTCCCTTCAGGAAGGGATTGGTAAGAATATCCACCCTGTAGACACGTCAGGCCTCTCCCATGAGCCTTGCTCTGCACTTGCCTAACTTAAGTGTATACACGGTTCTGTACTTTGAGACCAAGCATCTAGTGTCACTTACCTGTCCTTGATGTCATGATCCCGAGCCAGTAAAAATGTTAGATGATGCTTAGCCTTTGGAAAAAGCCCAAATGTGCAGCCAAAGCTAAAGCAACTTCAGTCTGTGGATGAAATATGGGGAAGACAAAGGAGGTGCTTCTGAAAGAAATACCTAACATCTTCTAACATCTACTGAGACCAAAGACGAAAGCAACTTACTCTCTTCAAAGGATACACAATCTATGGTGATTGTTATGGTTGCATTTTGGTGTCAACTTGACAGTTGCAGACTGTTTGGGGTGCAGCTGTGGAAGGTTAAGGGTTGGAATGGCCCCTGAACAAGTCTGCAGGTACTTGATTGATTGCTGTGGAGAACCCAGCCCATAGTGGGTGGTACTTTCCAGTGGTGGACCCGATAATAGGAGGTGCAAGGAGGAGGGGCTTGCTCTTTCCTTATCCCGTGTCTTTGTGCTGTGAAATCCACTCTGCTATGGAATCCACTCTGCGAGCGTTGGTCACTTCTAGAGCGTCGTGGCCTTTGTTGCTGCTGCTGCCGTCTCTGTCCTTGGCTGACTCAGAACTTCATCTTTTCCACCACGTTGTTGCTGTTCCCACTGCTTTTGGAGCCTGGTCTCTGGGCCTTGCTGCTGTTCGCTGTTCACTGACATCAGAGCCCAGCTGTTCTTCACCAACATTGGAACCTAGTGTCTTCGACCCTCCAGAGAAGTAAAGGCTTGAGACCTTCTCGGGATCTTTTGGCTTTGTGGAACATTCCAATCAAGAGCAAGGCAGCTGCAGGTGGCTACCTCGGGCACTATTTTTTATTGCGAGTTATTTTAATAAACATATATATATATATATTACATTCTATAGATTGTTTTTTCAGAGAACCCTGACTAATACAGTGAGATAATTTGTGGTAGAGTCGTAATTAAGGAAAGGATAAAAAGGCTTCTTAGGAGGGCTATTGTGACAGAGACACAAAGTCTTAGCTAAATGTCCCAGGAGGTTGACGTGGTCACACAGGCAAGGTGGCAGGGCCTAGGTCTCAAAGCTCTAACTCCAAAGCCAGTTTTCTCTCCTAACACAGTTTTGTCCCCATAATCCAACATTACAAAACTAAAGTGGGAAAAGACAAGGGGCAGAATCTGCCTCTCCGTCCTCCCTGAAGATAGCGCAGCATCGTCTCGCTCAGCTTCACGGACCCGGCTGTGTTGGTCTGGTTTGTGCTGCTGCGTCAGAATGCCCGAGGCTGGAGAGTTTCCAATGAGCAGAAACATCTTGGCTGACGGTGGAGGAAGCTGTGTATTTGTGGATCCGTGTGTCAGCCGCTAGTGAGCATCTTCTTACTCAACCCGAAGCAGGATGCAGAAAAGACACAAAGGAGAGCCCAGCTCCCGATGTTATAATGGGATTAATCCCTCAAGGCCCCGTCACTTCCTAAGGGTCCCAGCTTCTCACATCATCATGACAACCTGTTTTCCAAATGTGTTTTAGAAAATTGCTACACTCAAAGTCTGGCATGAACACAAAGCGATAACTTTAAGAAAAATTCACCAGTCTGCACCTCTGGAAGTTACAACTAGCCTAGAAGATAGAATGACAGAATACAAAATCCATACACACCTGGGTTTAAATCCCGGCCTGACCACTGACTGACCATGTGATCTTCATCAATTATTCATTCCCATGAGGTATCTTGTATAACATGGGACAGAATTTTCTATGATGAACTAAATTGTACATATTTAAGCTTTTGCTGCACATAGTTTCATTTGTAATCGCTCAGCTCTGACTTTGAATGCTGTACCACCACATCTATGAACTCCATGGGTTTCCAGAGACCTACTAAGCACATGTGATTTTCATGACTCTGTGTATATTTGTGTATGTGTGTGTGTATACAGATTTGTGTGCATATATTTATACATGAATGTATATATAAGTTATATATGTATGTATATGTGGGTTTTGTGTATGTATATATGTATATGCATGTGTGCAAGTGTATATATGTATATATGTGTGTTATATATGTGTGCTAATATGTGTGTCTGTGTGTTTGTGTATGTATGAATATATGTGTGTGTATATGTGTGCAAATATATGTGTGTCTGTGTGTTTGTCTGTGTATGTATATATGTATGTATGTGTGTGTGTGCATGTGTGTGTGTGCTTGTGAACTTGTTCATACAGATGCACAGGCACATGTAAGTGCATATGTTTGGAGGCCAGAGGTCAACATTCAGGGTCTTCCTCAGTTATTCTCCACCTTATCTTTTGAAAAGGGGTCTCTCACTGAACCTTGAGCACTAATTGGACTAGGCCCTGGCCGTGAGCTCCAACCAGCACTGGAGTTACAGCTGCATGTGGTGCTATGTTTTTATGCTGATTCTGAGGATCCAAATCCAGGTCACCATGCTTGCATGGCAAGCCATTTGTGACTATCTCCCCAGCTCAGGTTTTTATTATTCCTTCAGAGTTAGCTCCCTTATTATATTGCAAATACTACTTCCCTTGCACCCTGGACCAGCTTCCAGGGACTGCATTGATTCTTAAAAGCGAGTCTGGCAGTTTCACCAAATGCGTTGTCTCAGGAGTACTTCTGGCCACTTCCAGCCTGTGGTCAGCTATGGTCAAGATGAAAGCAATCTGCCAATGAATCTTTCCAAGGACAGTCGAACTGAGATGCTCACGTGCAGATTTTTCAGCCTCAGAACAAAATGCTCAAGGGAAATCAAGTTAGATGGACCAAAATAAGTCTAGGGCTTTGTTATTTGTTTATAACAGACACGCCATTCACCGTCAGACTGTGGGAAAATGAAAACACTAGAACAAAGCAGGTAGGGAGTGTGGAGGCTGAACAGAGATTCAGAAGATCAAGCCAAACTTGAACTTCTGACTCCAGTACCTACAACGTCTGCAGCCTTGGAGTTACGCTTGGTTCTATCCTGTGAACCGCTGGGATCATCGTCATGTATTCCATAGGATTATTCCTTAGAATAATGGAGTTGTTGACAATGAAACGCTTAGTGTACCAGAGGTCAGTTTGGAGAGTCTCGTTTATGTGGGCTTTCTTCACTAGAGTTAAGACAGGAGCATCTGACCCCTTAAGTGGAGTTGGTTCAAAACAGTGAGAAGGGGTACAGAAAGCACTACCAGAGTAATTGTGAATTGGCAGCCATGAGCCCAGAAATAAAACACCTTTGCAAAGAGCCAGATCCTCAAAAGCAGGGCACTGAGTTGCTACCATAAATGGAAGCCACAGAACTGAGCCCAGCTGAGATTTCAAAGGGGAAGGGGGTTCCTGGCAGAAGGCTCCAGGGAGATCTCAGACCACCCAAGGACCATCCCATCCTCCCTCTACCCCAGAAACTGTGACCACCCCCACCTCAGCCCCTTTGAAAGGATGACAAACTCAACAGGCCAAGAGCTGAAGTTGGGAAAGCTTGGTCCTCCTCCCACAAGCACGGTTCAAACGCGACCTTCAAAGGAAGCCTGCTATCTAGGCTAACCCAAAATGTTGGGTCAATGACTTGCTCCAAGGACCTGGCTGGAGATCAAAAGAAATCAGCCATACTCTCAATCTTGAGCCCAAAGCAAGCCACTTTATACTTCAAAACAAAGCCATATCTAAGTCCACAATCAGGGAGACTGGCAGCCACACACACGGCCTTCTCTTTTCCACCAGTCCTTCTTCACCCCACACACACCCCAAGTGCTGGAGCTACAACAAAATACAAGACGGAAAGTTCTACTTTCTTTGGAGTATGAAGTAAGGCTTTAGAATCAGATCCTCGCTGTCTTTCAAACGACTGAATCTTCTTCATGGTGAGCTCTGACCCTGAGGCACATAGGAAATGCATAAATATTGTCAGCAGTTTAAACTGTTATTTCCTTTCCTAAAGCAAAGTATATGTGTATGTCATGGAAGCAAGAGTTTTGCTAAGAACTGAAAACCCAGAGGTGAAAAAAAAAACCTTAATACCAAGTGGCATGCTTAAAATGAGCCTTAGAATGTACACGTCTGAATCTTTTAGGGTCACCCTGATTTACACCGTGTGTGTTTTACAATAAGGACTCTAGTAAATGCTAGATACAATACTTTATGCCATTCACAGAAATATGAAATATAAAAGGGATCATTTTAAAAGTAATTTTATGAAGAGTGTGTGTGTGTTGTGCGTGAGTGTGTGTGTGTGTGTGTGTGTGTGTGTGTGTGTGTGTGTGTGTACATGCATATGTGACTGTATCTAAAGCACTGTGTGTGTCTGTGGAGGCCCAAGGATGATTCTGGGAATCATCCTAAATTGCTCTACCTCCTTTTTGCCTTGCTCTGAGTTTCTCCCAGGCTCCACCTTCCAGGTCTTTGCCATATCTGACTGGCATTTTTATGTGGAATCTGGGATTTGAACTCCGGTTCCACTTACAAGGCAGAGGTTTAATCCCTGAGCCATCTCTCCAGCCCCAAAAGGGATCTTCTGTCAAGACTGCATGATTAAATGTATTTGTTTGCCATATTTAATTTGAATTTATTTAATTTGCCTCCTAAGCCTCTGTCTTCTTTCCGTTTTTTTCAGGTTCCCTTAAGGAATGTTTTCCCGCTGCTTCCATCTTTCCTACTCACTTCCAATTCTGTGCAGCAGGCTAACATTTTATGCAAGAATTATGTAGCAAAGTCACTAACCAAGGAAAAAATATGAATAGGACCCAGAGCGTCCTTGAATTTGGGGTTACACAGGATGCTCCCTCCACTGAGCAGCATAAAAAATTGAGATGACTGAGAACCAAAGATCCCCCACATCCCCCTAGCCTGCTCCCTACAGACAGATGTTTGCTGTGCAGCACAGCAGAGTCCCAGAACACTACTGTCATCCTGTCTTTCTCTTCTGATGAATGCATCAGTCAGATGCCAGTCAAGCAGAACCACTTCATAGTGCCCACATCTATCTCTGTAAGGTTGTCCTGTTGGGCGCTGGGCTTGAAGCTTCTGGGCAGATGGCGAGTAAGGGAAGATGGGTAAAGTGGTGAAAATCAAGAGGAGGTGAAAACCCACCACGGGAGGATGGGATCCAGTCTCTGAGGACTCACTAGAACATTTGTCATTTCTTACTGCTTCTCACGTTCACAGTGCAAGAGCCCTGTGGAAACCAGGGTCCTTTGTCACACAGCTGAGTTTAGGGTCAAAGCTGAAGGGGAGTCAAGCTAAGAAGGCAACTTCAGGTCCCCTGCTTCATGCCAGCAAGATGAGTTGTCAAGTCAACAACCATGTGCCGGAGCTTCGGGATGCTACTGCTTCCTGCCCACCCTGCGAACCCCCGAGACTCCCCTATGACTCAGCTGAGCAGGAAAGATACAGAGGAACCCATTCCCACCGTCCCCAGCGGACAGCTGACTAGAGTCCTCACTGTGCGTACTTGCTGATTGTGTCAAACTAGTGACTGATTCTCTTTTCCTGATTTTAAAACTCCTCCACCCGCAGGTCTCCAGAACCTTCCACGGTGTAGCCCACGAGCTTGCCACTATCACTGTGCTTACTGCCCTCCATCCTCCCACACTTTTGGTTTACAAAGCCATCTGAGCTCAGAGGGCCATGTGAAAGATGGGGTGGTAAGAATGTAAGAGCCTGAGGGTGAGCAGGGGGTGCAGACAGCAGCATCCTCTAGACATGACAAAGGTATGTGTGCTTCTACATGCGCAGAGTTTGTCCTATCAACATTTCACCATGGAGGAACAAGATTGCAAGAGTTCCCGTACCTCCCTGAGAGACTGCCGAGAGTTAGTGCTGGGTAGGGGAAGGGGAGCTGCTTTTCTCAGCAGTGTACCCACTAATACACAATCAAGGCTCCAGAAAATGCTCAGGTATTTGTCAATAAAGGCATCCCAGATGAAACTGAGTGGGTGCCACATGCACAAAGACACAAATGTAGTAAGGAGACTTGTAGGAACGAAGATTTGCACTGGGGGAAAGGAGAGCGAATGGGATTGGATAATGAGGGATGAAAAATAACATAAATTCATTATATTCATCTATGAAACTCTAAAAAGATACCTATTAAGTTTGTATGAGGTGAAATAATAATAAAAAATATATTAAAAAAGAAACTCTAAAAAGAAATAAAAATAAGTTTTTAAAAAATCCAAGTCAATATCTGGGCTTCTTCTCCCCTCCCCTTTCCCATATCTTCTCAGAATGAAGTCTAGTCAGCCTGAGGTGTAAATATCTATCCCCAAAACGCCACCTCTCTTCTTTATTACCTCTCTCCTTTCTTCTCCCTTTCACTTTCCCACCTTCTCCCTCTTCCTCCCCTTCCTTTTTCTCCCACAGCAATCTCTCCATGTCTTTCACTTCCCAGTATCAATCCCCGCATACTGAATGTTTACGTGTCACTTGGTACAACAAAGGCCACAGCTCTTGGCTCACCAGCATGTCCTCTGGGATCCTCTTTGTCTCTCCAAAGGCGTGGAGATTGACAGAAAGAAAGATGCTGGTGTGAATTTCATGCATACCATTGCCCAATGTATGAAGGTCTCAAGTATCTCCACATTTCTAATTTTAATTTTTCTCTCCTCTCCATAGGACAGACTCAGGATGAAATAGAACAATGCATAGCAAGTTGCCAACCCACAGCCTGATTTTAATAATTCCTCAAGACGTATTCATTCTTTTCCCTCTCCTCATTAAATTAGGAAGTCAGTCCTTGTATAGTGACTTATAAAGCTGAGTAACTTAGAAATTCAGCCAAGGACATCTGTATATGGGGAAGAAATTTACATGCGTTACCTTAGGTATGGGGCAGGCTTTTCAAAAGCATTTGACATGTGTTTAACCACAACTGTAAATTAATACAATATTATGATGGAAAGTGTTTGCCGGGTGTCTAAAGGTCATCGTGCATTCATATCCTTAATCTGGACACCACTGTTTAAGTAATATTTGAAATGTATAAATGTCGTCTCAATAAACTCATTATAAAGCAAAAAAAAAAAAAACTTTTAATGAGGTACAGCTGGGGAGGTAGCCCAGTGGGGAAGAACACTTGCTCTCCAGCACAAGGGTCCAAGTTCACACACCCAGGACCAATGTAAAAAGTTGCTTCGACTGTGCATGGCTGTAACTCTAGTATTTGGGGGTAAGATGGGCACATCCCAAGAGCTCAGTGGCTGGCCAGGCCAGCCTGGCAGGAACAGCAAATGTCCAGTTCAGTGAGAGACCGATCTCAAAGCAATGAGGCAGACAGAGATCGAGGGAGGCAGCTTATGTCCAGCTCCGGCCTGTCCATGGACCCGCTCGCTGACACATCACATACCCAACACACGAAGGAGGCTGTGCATTGGTTTCCTTTGTGCTGCGGCAACAAAATGCCTAAAGCTGTTAAACTAGAGTCTTGTTATAAGAGTACATTCAAAGGTAGATGTAATAAAAGTAGGAAACCACAGTGAGGGAGGGGTCAATCACCCATTTGCAAAATGGTTACTTATTATCTGCCAGACTATATGCCCTCCCCTTCTGGTGAGATCATACCCCCTCAGTTGTAAATGATCAGGAACGAAAAGTCTGTGAACTTAACCAGGTGTCACATTACTTACTTGAAGTCCTTGATGGAAGCCTATTTTCTCTGCTGTAATATGGTCTCCTCTCTCCTTGTTTCTGATGCGGCCCTCCTACCCCATCCCTCCTGTTCATACTCCTTGCAATTACTGTATTACAGAGATTTATCATCGAGTGTCTCTAGGTGGGCTGGGTGGGTTTGGTACTAGGAGCCACCTATTAGGGAGTACATATGGCACTTAATTTTCTGGGTCTGGGATACTTCACTCAATATAATTGTTTCTAATGACATCCATTTCCCGGCAAATTCCAGTAATTCATCATTTTTGATGGCTGAGTAGTATTCCATTGTATAGATGTATCACCTTTTCCTTATCCACTCATCAACTGTTGGACATTTGGGTTGATTCCATGACTTTGCTATTGTAAACAGTGCTGCTATGAACATGGTCGCACTTGTGCTATCGAGGTGAACCTCTGCTGTATGGGGGGTTATTCCCAAAAGTGGAATAGCATGGTCATATGGCATTTCAATCTTTAATTTCTTTAAGAATCTTCAGACGGCTCGCCAGAGTGGCTGTATGAGCCTGCATTCCCACCAGCAATGTAGGAGAGTTCCCCTCTCTCCACATCCTCTCCAGCATTTGTCGTTGTTTGTATTGTGGATTTTTGCCATCCTGACCGGGGTGAGATGATATCTCAGGGAAGTTTTGATTTGCATTTCCCTGATGGCTAAGGAAGTGGAGCATTTTTTAAGACATTTGTTAGACATTTTAATTTCATCCCTAGTAAAGCTTTTTATCTCTAGCCAGGGGGTGACATCCAATACCCATCAGGATGGAGTGAAAGGCATTGCAGAAGCAGCAAAACCTCAAAAGAAAATCAACAAACCATAATCCAGAACTTCAGAGACTCTATATCAACCACCTAGAACTAGGCCAGCCTAATCTCTCCCCATCCTGAAGCTCAGGGAAATTTGCGGAAGAGGAGGTGGAAGATTGTAAGAGCACAAGGATGGGAGGAGCAATGATATGCAAGATACTCCACACAAGTTAGGGCCGAAGCAATCATAATTGGACTTTGCATGCCCTGTGCAATGTCCAACACACTATTGACCCCACAAGGTCTAGCATTTGCTAAAAGCACCAAGATCCTTGGAGGCAAGGGATTGACAGCCACAGTAGTGTTCCTATGCTTAAGGGGAACACAAGAAAGGGTTCAGGGAAATGCCACTGGGTCCTTGTACGTCATCGGAGAGGAGGACCCAGAGGAGAGTCAGGCATGCATATTAAAGGATTCTCTGGGGATTGGGGGAGGGGAGGCATTGGGGGGTGGGGAGGGAGGGGTGAGGGGAGGAGGAGCAGAAGGGTCAGGGGGAGGAGGAGGGAGGGAGGGAACCGGTGTACCTATTAAGTTTGTATGAGCGGAGATAATAAAAAATGTTTTTAAAAATGCCTAAAGCAGGTTACTTTTTAACAACTTTCTTTTACCTATGGCTCCAGAGGTCCAAGGTCTAGGGACCCCAGTGGGTGACAGCCTTCTTGTTGGTCACATGGTAAGAGGGCAGGGAGGAGCATGCACATTTTATAAATGCAACAGGATTCAATCATGGTGGCTCCCCCTTAATTACCTTTTAGCTGATCCTATTGGGCTTCCCAGAAGTCCACCACACTCCAGTAAGCTTCAACCCTCTTAAACCTCATGAAGGCAATTCAATTTCAGCATGAATCCAGGGGAAACACACTGTCTTAACCATCACAGCAAGGTGAGTATGTGTTATCTTAAAAGCTGGTGACAGAAGTGGGTGAGGCCAGAGGGACCTGAGTGCAAATCTCCAGCACACTTGTAAAAGCCAGGCATGGTCCCATACACACCTGTGGGTAGGTCTGCTGCTGGGAAGTCAGAGACAGAAGGATCCCTGGGGCTTGTCAGCCAGTCACTCTAGCTGGAGCAGTGAACTCTGGGTTCAGTGAGAGACCCCATCTCAAAAAATGAGGTGATAATCTCTCCCCATTCTAAAGCTTCAGGAACCTCGCAGAGGAGGGGATGGTGAGACTGTAAGAACCTAAAGGTGGGAAGGTTCATCGTTAGATAGGACACCCCACTCAGGACAAGACTGCTGCATCTGGAAGCTCACGGTAGTGAGACGTGTCCTTCGCAGACCTGCATAATGACTGACATAGCAACATGCCCCGACAGACTATGTAGGAACTCAAGAGAGATATGAACATACAGCGGAACCTTTAGGTCTAAAGCTGGATGAGTGAAGGGAAGTGTCCATATCACTGGGGTGGCCTGAAGAGAAGTAACTTGATGTGCCACAGAGGTCTGAATTGCCCACGAGAGTAGATGGGCCATGAAGAAGAAGAAGGATCCCTAAGGAAAACTGTTATTTAGGAGAGCATCTTAAAGAGCTGTTCTGCTGATGGAAGCATGGGTTCTAGGCATGATAAAGAAGGATATAGATCAGCAGAGGAAAATGAATTGTACTTAAGGTTCCTGAAGAAAGGAGATGGAAAGAAGTGTCCAGGAACACTTGGAAACAGAAAGTCATGGAGCTGGAGAGATGGCCCAGGGGTTAAGCCTCTACCTCACAAGCAGAAGGACCTGAATTCAGATCCCAGAACTTATGTAAAAACATGAAGGTGAAATGGCGGCAGCCTACTCTTCCAGCCCTGGAAGGCAGAGCCTGGGAAACCCCAGAGCAAAGCCAAAAAGAGGTAGAGCAATCCAGGATGACTCCCATCAGCATTGGGCTTCCACAGGCACACACGGTGTTTCTAATACACAGACATGCACACACACACACACATACACATACACACACACTCAAGGAAAGGCAAGATTGGTCTACAACAAGGAGAATAGGTCACACCTTCACGGAGAAGGTTAGAGTCCAGGAAAAGCATCGTTTGGCAGTCACAGGAAGCAGGAAAGTCCACAGCCGCCCTGAAAGCCATAGTCTAATGAGTGTTTCAAGTTGTCTTGCAGTGGCTCCTCTAACAGGCTCATTGTCTGGAGCTAGAGACATATTATGGAAAGCCTTTTAGAGTTCAGGATATGATGGGGGCAAAAGGGAGCTAAAATATCAAAGACAACCGGAGAAGGTGAGCTCAGGCCCAAAGTCCTGAATTTCCAGCGACAAGCCTCCAGGTAGACCTGAAAAAAAATTTCCAATTGCACTGGACCTGCACCCTTGTGAGACTGGAAGTTCAAATCTTCTTTAATTCATTCATTTGTGCATGGGCAAGAGAGAGAATGACCCTATCAATCCTGCAGACTTGGATTCCTGGACAGCTACTACTGGAATTGTTTACATAGCCAAGAAATCAAGCACAGCTCCCTGGCCTTCAATACCCAAGTTGAACTTGGCTTGAACTGTATTTCCCTAGTGTGACAGACCAGATGAGCAATCTGCCTGATGCCTTTACTGTAACACGTACACACGCATGTGCACACACACACACACACACACTCCTGACTCCTCTGAGCATAAACCTCTGCCAAATGCTTCCCTCCCCTTCCACATGCTGCTCCTCAGAAGCTTCTATCTTTTGCATTCGGCCAGGCCTAGCTCAACCCCCAACCCAGTGGCTTACCTCAATGGCTTGACTGACAGCTTTTATGTCTTGGGGCTGTTTCCTGGCAGTGGAGAATAAAACAGAATTTTAATTTATGGCCTAAGCTGATCTTGAACTTGCAGCAATCCTCCTGCCACAGTCTTCTACGTGCTATTACCCACCTGGACTGTTTAGTACTTTCTATTTGCTGTTTCAAAGGTGTATTTCGCAATGGTTGAGGATGATGGACACTTTTGCAAATTTCAAAATGATTGAACATTTGTGTTTCTTCTATCCAGAATTATCTATTTGCATATTTATTGATTGGATGTTTGGTGTTTAAGTTCAGCAGATTTGTATAGGCTAGCTAAAAATCATCTTATGTGTTGTTGGCAAAGTTTTTCTCCCATTCTGTAGGCTATATCTTCGTCCTGGTGATCACTTTGTCTGCTGTACGTGGAATTCTTAGGATTATTTCCTGTGCGACTGAACTCCTTTACAGAAAAACCTGACCTGTGTTGATCTCTGTCCGATTCCCAATGCTAAGAAATAGAACCAAGCTGCACACCCATCAGCAGACAAATGGATAAAGAATATGTAGCACATCTACACAATAGAATCTCATTCCACCATCAGAGAAAAATGAAATCATGACATTTGCAGAACAAAGGAGGAACTTGAAATCATGAAGTGAAAAAAGCCAGACCCAGAAAGACAAATAACTGCATATTTTCTTCTCTCAACGTGCCAAATCTACGTGTGTGTGTGTGTGTGCCTATGCATGTGTATGTGTGTGTTAGTAATTAAAGTAGAAAGTGGGGAAGGGAATAAAGAAGACAAAGAAATACTTTTTGATATGAAAAGAGAGGATGCTTGGGGGGGACAAAGAGAGGGTCAACAGACACAGAAGAGGGCAATGGAGAACAACAAGAAAAGTATCACATATATGCATGAAGATAGTGTAATCAGGCCCATTATTTTATATGCAAACTCTGAAAACTCATTTTTTAAAGTGACAGAGCTCAGTGGGAAAGTGCTGATACACACAAAGCTCTGGGCTTGATCCCTGGCACCCTAAAAATTAATCAAAGGCAGCTTTAAGCAACTGTTTGGGGGTATTCTAGATAGAATTTTCCTTTCAAAGTCTACAGTCTTGGTTAGACTTTGTTCTTGGCTTGAGACTCTGATTTTTTTATTTTTAGCTTGGCACAGAAGTTCTATCAAGCCAGCAGAAATTGTTCATAAGAAGTGATAAGTGCAGTCCCCATGGTTCCAAAAATGGTTTCTGAAACCCATTTCAGATTTCCCAGGGACTGATTCTCTATCTCTGTAACACTCCCTCCCTCCCTCCCGTCCCCTTGCCCCCTTTCCATCACACACACGCACACACACACACACACACACACACACTACCATCCAGGTCAGCCCACAGCTCACCTCTGTTGGCAGAATACAGGGCTACCAGAGATACCTCGCACAAATCAATGGTGCTAGCCCAAGCACTCAGTTATAAATCAGTGAACAGAGCATCCAGGTCAAAGATGAGGAGATGGAGGCAAAGGAAGCCAGGGGTACATTTCTTTGTGTGTTTCTCCATCTCACCACTATCTTCAGCCCCAGCATCCTGAGCTAATCTATGCTTGCCTGGCTCTTGATGTGGTGTCATTCAAAGGGCTAATCTAGTGAGTCAGATCGAAAGGGAGGCCAGTTTTCTGTCCCCCAATTCTTCTCAAACTACTTATTGGGAATTTGCCTCTGCTGCTTCCTGCCCAAGAGGTCTTGGGATACCCCTGCTGTCTGAGTATTTTCTCACCAATGAAAACCCAGACTTGGGTGGGGACAGCGGACAGCAAGGGTTCATCTCAGCTTTAGAGTTCTCAGCCTGTGACTTCAGTGTTCACAGAAATGAGCATGCAAACATCTCAGCCTCCAGGCAGGCACGCTTCTTGTGACTGACTTCACCTCCTTATTGATTTATCTGGGAAGCTCTCAAACAAGGGAGGAATCAAATGCTCTTTTATCAAATATTTCTCGTACCACATGCAGGTGCCCACGCATGTCTCTTGCCTTTGAGACTCAATTTTATGGGTTAGTAAAATTTTATATATATATATATATATATATATATATATATATATATATATATATATATATATATTTGTCTGGTACCCTTAAGAACTTTTCCTTTTTATTTTTTATATGTCTGTGTATGCGGGTAGGTGTGCATGCCTATATGTACATGTGTAGTAAAGTCAGATATTGTTTCTTAATCATTTCTCCACCTTGGTTTATGAGACAGAGATTTTTCACTGAACCCAAAGTTTCCTGAATACCTTAGACTACTAGTCAGCAAGCCCCAAAGATCCTCCTACTTCTACCGCCCCAACATTAAAATTACAGGTACATACCACTGCACCCAGCCTTAATGTTCAGGGTTGCTGGGTATCAAACTCAGATCCTCATGCTTGCACAGCAACCTTAAAAAAAAAAAAAAAAAAAGAACTATCTTCCCAGTATCCCCAGTTTTTCTTTTTTTCTCTCCCACATTTTATTTTTTGCCAATCAAACAAGCTCAATAGGTACCCCCCATCCTCTCCCTCCCTCCTCCCTCCCCAGTCCCTCCTTGTACCCCTCTATTCCTCTTTTTACCCCCTTCCTCCCCTTCTCGCAGTACCTCCCCTTTCCTCCCTTCCATCCCCTGGAGTATCCTTTTATGTGAATGCCAAACCTCCCTCGAGTCTTCCACTCTAATGGAGAGTAAAGACTCATTGGCATAGCCCAGAGCCCTTTCTTGGGCTGCCTGTTAGTGTGGGAACTCTATGGCTGCAATAGCCATAATCAGACTTTGCATGACCTGCACAATGGCTGACATGTCAACGACCCCCCAAAGTCTAGCATGGATCACAGGGGAGAAGACTCCAGACAGTAGAATCCTTAGAGGCAAAGGATTAACAGTCATAATAGCGTTTCCAATTTTTCTTTCTAGATGTGTCAAATTCCTCAATTAGTCTTAGTGACTGTGTTTTTCATATAGTAACTCAACAATGCTCACACCAGTCCAATGAGGGAGGGCATCTCCCAGAATGCACTCTGATAGAAAATTTTGACAGCTATTTGTTCAGATAAAGAGATTGTAACTCGAGCACAAAGGCAACCCACAGAATGGGAGAAAATCTTCACTAACCACATATCTGATAGAGCTCTATTATCCAGAGTGCACAAAGAACTTAGAAAACTAAACACCAAGGAAACAAATGGCCCAATTAAAAAAATGGGCTTTGGAACTTAAAAGAAACTTTACCAGGGAAGAAATTGAAATGTCTAACAAATATCTTAAAAAATGCTCCACATCCTTAGCCATCAGGGAAATGCAAATCAAAACCTCCCAGAGATATCTCACCCTGGTCATGATGGCAAAAATCCACAATACAAACAACACCAAATGCTGGAGGGGATGTGGAGAGAAGGGAACTCTCCTACATTGCTGGTGGGAATGCAGACTCATACAACCACTCTAGCGAGCTGTCTGGCGATTCTTAAGAAAGTTAAAGATTGAAATGCCATATGACCCTGCTATTCCACTATTGGTAATAATCTCCCAAACAGCAGAAATTTGCCTCGATAGCAGAAGCACAATCATGTTCATAGCAGCACTGTTTACAATAGCAAAGTCATGGAATCAACCCAAATACCCAACAGTTGACGAGTGGATAAAGAAAATGTGGTACACATATACAATGGAATACTACTCGGCCATCAGAAATGATGAATTAATGAAATTTGCCAGGAAATGGGTGGAATTAGAAAAAATTATATTGAGTGAAGTATTCCAGACACAGAAAATTAAGCACCATATGTATACTTCCTAATAGGTAGATCCTAGTACCAAACCCACTTAGTGACACACTCAAAGATAAATCTCTGTAATACCTACAGCAATTGCAAAGATTATAAGCAGGGAGGGAAGGGGAAGGAGGGCCCCGCCAGAAACAAGGAGGGAGAGGATCATGCTACAGCAGAGAAGGACCATCAAAGGCTGCAAGTAAGTAATGAGACATCTGGTTGGGCTCGCAGACTCTCCTTACTGGTCACTTGTGTCTGATGGGGTATGATCTCACCAGAAAGGGAGGGCATACAGTCTGGCAGATATAAAGTAACCATCCTGCAAACGGGAGACTGACCCCTCCCCCCTCACTCCTACTCTTATTCCATCTACCTTTGAATCTACTCTTATAATAAGACTCTATTTTAACAGCATTTTATCTCTGGCCAAGGGGTGATATCCAATACCCATCAGGATGGAGCCAAGGGCATTGCAGGAGCAGCAAAACTGAAAAAAAAAAATCAACAAACCATAATTCAGAAAATCAGAGACTCTACATCAGCCACCTGGAACCAGACCAGGCTAATCTCTCTCCATCCTAAAGCTCAGGGAAATTTGCGGAAGAGGGGGTGGTTAAGATTGTGAGAGCCGGGGCTGGAGAGGTGGCTCAGGAGTTAAGCCTCTGCCTTGCAGGCGGAAGGTCAAGAGTTCGGATCCTAGACCCCCACCTATAGATACTGGGTGGAAGCAGGGGCAGCCTGCATTTCTGGCTCTGGTAGGGCGGAGCCTGTGAATCCCGGGGCAGAGTAAACAAGGAGGAGATGGAGCAGTCCATGGAGGTTCCCGAATTTGTCCGTGGTTCTACACACACACACACACACACACACACATACACACATACACGTACAATTGAATAAATAATAAATAATAAATTTTTTAAAAAAGATTGTGAGAGCCTAAAGATGGAGAGAAGCAACGATATGCAAGATACTCCATACAAGTTAGGGCCGAAATAATCATAATAGGACTTTACATGACCTGAGCAATGATCAACATATCATTGAACCCCCAAAGTCTAGCATGGATCACAGGCACTAGGATCCTTAGAGCCAAGGGATTAACACCCACAATAGTGTTCCTATACTAAAGGGGAACACAAAAAAGAGCTCTAGGCAATGCTACCGAGTCCTTACACCTCATCAGAGAGGAGGACCTAGAGGGAAGTTTGACATGCACACTAAAGGATGCTCCAGGAATGGGGGGGGAGCACTAGGAGAAAGGAAGAGGGAGGAAAGGAAAGGGAAAAGGGGGGAGGGAGCAAGGGGATCCAGAGAGGATTGGAGGGAGGGAGGGGAATGGGGTACTTATCAACTTTGTATGAGTGAAAGAAATAAAAAAAAAACCACCAAAAAAAGAGAAAATTTTGAAAGCTAGCCTTGATCGACAAGGTACCCCCAAGATGGTTTGATCTCCTCTCTCTCCTGTTTCTTTCTCTACTTTGTTTCTCTAGTTTGGTTGGTTTTGCTTTCCTAGAAAAAGGAGGCAGAGAGTGGGGTGGGAGGGAGCTCTACATTCATGCTTCCCCTTCTTGATCCCTCCCCCGCCACCTGCACCTGTCCCTAAAAGCCTCCTCCAGGTGGCATCAGGCTGCCACATCCTCATTCCCTATGGTTGCCTTGGTACCCATCCTCTGCATCCGTCTGTCCTCTGTGCACACATACTTCAGCTGCAGAGGTGACCAGAGCTCGGGCGATTGCAGACAAGATGCCAGACCTCAAGGGTCACACTAGAAAAAAATACGCAGTTCACGACTGAGATCAGAGACAGGGGTGGCAGAGGTGAAAGTAATAAAACTGCCATTTACAATCTCCACTTTCTTCTGAAACAATGGCTCACTGCACTCCTTTTCCTACAAGGTTATTAAATATTTTATCTGTTTCCCCTGCCTGGAATCCTGTTCATCTCCTCTCTTCCATCTCCCAAACTTTCCACAGGAAAAGAGTTTCATTCTCTGGCTGTTTTTCTCAGAATGAATAAAGTCTTCCGATGTGGGTGACTCACACCCATCCCTGTGGGACATATTTCTTAAGTGCCTCATTATTTGTAACCTGGGTTGAGAGAATGTTAGGGCCCAATTTGCTGTCACCTGAAGCTTTCCGATACTTTCAAGTAGGATTAAGAGTGCGTGCGTGTGTGTGTGTGCGTGTGTGTGTGTGTGTGTGTACACGCTTGCTTTCTGTTCCACACTGCCCATTAAACCATCTCTTGTATAACACATGTTTGTTTGCATATCTGTACCCATTCCAGCTACCAATTTTAGTAGTAGGATTATTTCCATGACACATCTCAAAATTCTCAGGTCCTACCTACCACAGTCCCTGACTCTTAGAAAGTCGCTGAATAAATAAATATCCTTTGAATAAATAAGTGAACAAATTCCTGTTCTTTATGTAACTTTGGAAGGAAAGTCTTCCCACGACAATTGTGTAAACATGTCATCCGTGGCTGGAGGTTTTCTATACTGGTGAGTCTCACCTGAATTACCTCAGAGAGGATTCTGGGTGTCTCTTTACGAGACCATCTTGAATGCTTTCATTGAGGTGGGAAGACCTGCCCAATGTGGGAGGGATAATCCCCTAGGCAAGAGATCCAGACCGTGTAAGAATGAGGAGCCCGGAGCACTAGCCAGCTGCCTACATTGTTTCATGCTCTCTGCTGTGGGCTGTGGATGTGATGTGTGCAGCTCCCACTGCTGTGAACCCCTGTTGTGATGGAACTCTAAGTTGCAACTATAACTTGCAACTGAGAATAAATCCTTTCTCTCCTAAGTTGCTTTTGCTGGGTACCTTTATCACAACAACTAAAGCGTAACTACAACAGATTCTTTTGCGCTACATGGATAGAAGTGATGGCAGGAAGCCGAGGTTATGGCTTAAAGATCAAAGCCTTTGCCTTGCAAGCAAAAGGACCTGAGTTCAGATCCCCAGATGCCAAGTAAAAAATGTTGGCCAGATATGACATTGGCCTGCAACTACGTCCCTGGAATGTGGAATCTGGAAATCCTCAGAGCCAAGCAATAAGGAGATGGAGAATCCAGAATGATTCTTGGTGTCACCTTTCCACCTCTACAGGCTCATACACATTCAAGTACCCTCTTGGTGTACACACATACACACACACACACACACACACACACACCACACACACACACACACACGGGGGGGGGGGGGGAAGAAAGAAGGGAAGGAGGAAGGGAGGGAAGAAGAGAGGAGAAAAGGAGGGAGGGAGGGAAGGAGAAAGGAGGAGAGAATGAGGGAGGAAGGAAGGAATGAAGGGACAGAGGGAGGGACAGAAAGATAAGAATGGAGGGAGGGAAGGGAAGGAGTGGAGGGAAGGGAGGGAGGAGGGCGAGGGGGAGAGGGAGGGAGGAACGGAGGGGAGGGAGGGAGGAAGGGAAGGGAGGGAGGGAGGAAGGGAGGGAGGGAGGGAGGACAGGACGGAGGAGGGAGGGCGGGAGGGAGGGAGGGAGGAAGGAAGGAAGGAAGGGAGGAAGGGACTTGGAAAAGAATGTTTGGAACAATCATGGCTATGCGCGCTTTGGACCAATCACAATCATTTGTTTGGTCCAATCACAACCTTGCTTCTTAGCATCAAGCACAGTCGCTGAGGCTCGATTGGGGCCAGTCACAGCTTTGCCTCTCAGTCCCCGCAGTCCTGCTAGACCACTAGGAGAGGTGTGCCCCCTCTGGCCAAAGTGGAAATGGCAGTCGGATCATCTAAGGTTCACCAGAGCCTTCCCATAGAAATTCTGTGTGGTACTTACTGCTTCCAACAGACTTGGTCGGGGTTGCCCCTTCAGGGGCTGAGACATTCAGCTGCAGTCTTGCTCTCAAAATGCCTCAAGTCGTACCGAGTTGGTCCAAGGGTGTTCAAGATGGCTGGTGACAGCATTAAGAGTCGTCTGAATGGCTGTTGAACTGATAGTCCTTTAGCTAGCAGCAGAGTGGTGAGGGAAACTTCACTACTGCCGACTGGGGAGTCAAATTCTTTGCAAACCCAACATCTTTGCAAATCTATGGGAAATTGAGTATTGAGAGTGCTCACAGATACAAGTGTAAAGAACAGCATTACTATTAACAGTGATCTCAACAGATATTCGCAGTGCTTTACTAGTTCTCAGAACGTTGTCCAGTGTTCCAGGAAAAAGTTGGTCCACCTTGTTTGTCTCAAACAAGACTCTGGTGTTCCCAGAATGCTGCTGTGCCCAATCCTCTAACTCCCAGAGTTAAGCAGTTTTGTTTTTCTTATTAGCTCCGTACTCTTGTGTGCTGTCTTCATTTTTCATCATGACCATTAATGTTTTGTGACAGAGTATTTGTCATGCTGAAAAGTGAAGTCATCCACCGCTTGCGTAGTGCACTTTTGGAGCCGGCATAAAGCCAGGCTTGTTCTAAAGCATCTCTCCTTCCCACACTCAGCTCATCAAGCACCTAGCTAGCTCTCTAACCAGACTCCAACTGCTATCATCAGGCTTTGTCACCCAAGTGTTCCAGCTATGAAAATCTCTGGATGGTCAAAGAGTAGAAGTCATTTGTATGAAAAATTCACTCCTGCTCGGCACCGTGAAGTAGGCAGATTTGGCTTGTAGACCCTTGAGAAGCAATCTTGGAGGTGATGCTGACCCAGGAGCATTGGGAGGGACAGTTAGTTCATGGATCCCAAACACTCCTTTGTATCTAAGGCTTCTGCCTGCCCACACAGAGTTTTGGTGTGTTCTTATTTCTTCTCATTCATAGCACTCACCTGGAATGATCTCTGCTAAGTTGATTGTAAAGTCATCAAAGTTTCAGTTTTCCTCTCTGCCTTTTGGAATGACGGAGACATTCTATTCTGTGCTTCATTAGGAAAGCTGTGGGCTTTTGAGTACCCGAAATGAGAGAAATCTCAGCAAAATAACATTCCCAGGTCTTACCCGAGCCCATTAGCCATCTCTCTGTGCATTTTTTTTGTCCTTTCCCTCCGATGCTTTTTTTCATTTGCACATTTCCTGGCATTTTTCCTGCTTGTTTCTGGGGTTCCTGGATTTGTCCCCAGAGTCTGTAGTCTCATCTGTCTGATGTACACAGCTACTTTGCTCTCTGATGTATCCAGCAAATCATACCACAGTCTTTTCAAAAGCTCACACCATCTTTCTCAAAAAGCTACATGGCATTTTCCTATACTGTAGAAAAAATCTCAATTGGAAGCAAATGTTGTACCCCAAAATTTATGCTTTTGCATCACCAAAAAAAAATAGTCTTCCTCTCAGTCAATACAAGTCTTGTGCCTTTCTGTGCCTTCAAAATTATCTCATATGGGCCAAGGTCCTTGATGTTATGAACCATATGTCTTTTCTGAGTAGAGCCCCTCCCACTATAGAGGGACATGGCAGATCCCTGGACCAGGTGTACAAAACATGTCCTATTATTTTTCATGAATTTACACATTTAATTGACTAAATGGCTAATAGGGTAAATACCGTTTCTACTTTATAGATGGAGAAACTAAGGCTTTCATACTCCCTCTATCCTCAAGTCCTCGCTATTCCCCAAGGCAGTGAGGAACAGAATCAGGAGGACCATCCAGGTTCTATACCCCCAGCAGTGGTACTAGCTGAGATGCAGAATTGTGCCTAGTTTCTCTTCTTGAACACTAGTTATTCAGTAAGATAACACGGTAAGAAACTAGGAAGTCAGATCACTTCTGATAGGCATTACATCCCTTAAAAATACCAAATTTCTAGAATCTAGTTCTCCATCTAGAATCTACAGATCTAGTCCGGACCCTGAGCATACACCAGAGAGAAAGATAAATCCCTCCCTTGAATGGAGATTTCATTCTAGAAAGCATGTAAAAGTTTGCAATAAGGAATCTGCTCCCAGAATGATAAACCTAGTAGTAGGGATGTTTACAAAGTCAGCATATTGGTAATAGATCTACTTATTTAATAAACACTAACTTATAAAATAATTTCTCTATGCTCCATGCAGCTACAAGTGTTTCATAGTTTTGAATGTGAAATGCCCTTCACAGACTCATGTGCTTGGACACTTGGTCTCCAGCTGTTGATATTATTTGGGAAAAATTGTAGAACTTTAGGAGCTGGAGACTTGCTGGAAGAAGTATATCACAAGAGGAGGGCCTTGAGGTTTTGGAATGACAGAGACTTCTATTCTGTGCTTCATCAAGGAAAGCTGTGGGCTTTTGAGTACCCAAGAAGAGAAAAATCTCAGCAAAATAACATTCCCAGGTCTCACTTCCTGTTCTTACTCTGCTCCCTAATTGCCTATACAGCGTGAACCAGGTCCCTGAAGCTGCGACAGTGCCTACCCTCCCTGCCACCACGCCTTTCCTCCCACGATGGACTCCATGCCTCTGGAACTGTGAGTCAAAACAAACGTTTTCTCCTTTAAGTTGTTGTTCATCAGTGTATTTTATCACAGTAATGAAAAGGTAAGTGCAACAAAGCATTTCATTGGATTTTTTCCTTACACCCCTGTTACCCTTTGAAACATTTGCTGTTGTCATGATATGTTAGAAATGAAGAAATTGAAACACAAGAGGAAGTGGAGTAATGAAGAACCTCAAATAGCTTCTCTGAGAGGCAGGGATGAGCTTCGAGCCCAGTGTTACCTGCCGAGACTGGGGCTGACCAGAAAGTACCATGCACACCTTCAACTTGACCTTGCTGTCAATCACCACTGTGAATACCCTTGCCATTTGATGCATGGAAGGAAAGACATGATGTGTCTTTCATGATGCTGCTGGCTAAATATCAACTATTTGAAGAGCCAGACATGTAAATTCCCATTCAATGCCCGGAAGTCATTACCTAAGAAGTAAACAAGTCCTTGTATGAAATATGGGGAGACTGAGATTTGGGGAGCAGAGACAGCTAGCTGCCTGTCCATCATGTTGAAACAGACACACACACACACACACACACACACACACACACACACACACACAAAGCTTTCTCTTCCCCCTCTGTGTGACTGTAATATGCATGACCTTAGGTGTAGATTATGGATGAAGAGGTAACTGGTAATGTCAGTCCCAGGTACTCATATAAAGGAAATCCCTTTCTCCTGCCTGAGTCTGAGATGTGAGCAAACTAGCATGACTGATCGTGTACATGAAAGAAGGCCAAGCCAGAAGATGCCAGTCCACCAAGGTTGCCAAGCCTCTCTTCCCAGCCCTCATACCAATCTTAGACTCACTACCAAGACTTTTATTCAACAGGTAGCAATAATAGTGATGATGATAACATCTTCCTTGCTTAAGTCATTGTATTTGGGAACTTCTGGTCTAGATGCACAGGATACGTTCTAAAACTACGTTCAAGGCCACTCAGACAGCAGAGACCCACAGCAACGGTGCTGGGCTTAAGACTTTAGCCATCAAGTATTTATTTACTTTGACTTAGAAACCTTTACGTCTCACAGTCACATTGCACCAAACAGTTCAGTGCAGTGACGGGAGCAAAGCCAAGTAGTACATGATTCATGTGTTGGAGGGTGGGGGCCACACAGCTAGCACACTGCTCTGTCCTTTCTTCCTCACTCAGCTGCTCCCCTTTCCCCCACCCTTGCCCTGCCTCACCCCGCCTGCACCATCATGTAACCCTAGGGTAGGAAAGTTTTCTAAGCCAAGCTGTGCCTAGATAAAGTCACCAGCACATGAAAAGGGTTAAAGTCCCCGGGGGGACGTGATTTAAAACACAGTCACAACAAAGACTTTCAGCAAGAACCTGAAATGTCTTGAACATTTTGCTGAGCTCTCTCGAGAAGTTTCAGGACTTTGATTTGAGTTTTAAAAAGAAAGAAAATACTTCTCTATAATACACTGCAAAATGGGATGCAAAGAAAGAACGGGTTGATAAAATGTAATAAATGCGAATGCCAGATGCTTGTGATATGAAAACAAAGGGATCCTCTACCAATGGCACAAAGAACCAATAGACTGGGGAGATGGCTCAGCCGATAAAACGCTTGCTGCACAAGTATGAGGACCCAAATTCGGATCCCCAGCACCACGTAAATGCCAGGCATGGAGTTGCACGTCGGTAACCCCAGTACCAGGAGTAGAGAATGGGAGAGACCCCTGGAACTAATTACCAGCCATCCTTGCCAAATCTCGGAGCTCCAGGTTCAGTAAGAGATCTTGTCTCAAAAAAAAATTAAATTAAATTAAATTAAATAAAGAAGACTGGGGAGATGGTTCAGTGGCTAAAGCCTTTACCTCACAAGCAAAGGGAACTGAGTTCAGATCCCCAAATCCCACATAAAAAATGCCAGGTGGATGTGGCAGCGGAAGGCAGAGCCTGGAAACCCCGGGGCAAAGCAATAAGGAGATAAAGCAATCCAGATGATTCCCAATGTCACCCTTGGACCCCCACAGGCACAAACTCAAATGCTTTCCTGTACACACACACACACATACATACACACATACACACACACAAATAACTAAATTAATTAGTTAATAGAAAATTACCCAACATTGACCCTCTGGCCTCCACACATATGTGCATACACACACGCACGCACACACACGCACGCACACACACACAAATATAGACAGACACCACACATACATAAAAGAGGACTTGAACTCATACAAAGGGTCAACTTTAGTTTCAGCTCAATATCACCCAATGTTTTTAATGTAAATGAAAACTGTAAAGTAACATGAACAAAGAACACTTGCACATTTGCTTCACAACTGTGAAGGGGTTTCATGGTTGCTGAGAAGCTTTTAATAGCTTTACACCAAGACGTAGCTTTACATGTAGTTTAAGAACTTCAGATTTGAAAATCATCAGTTTTGAGAAACTACTTAACTCTGTAGACTTTCTTCATCTAGAAGGCTCTGCCTCCCATCATCCTCTTCTGCTCTTCGCAGTGTCCCCACCCCTTTCAAGAGAGCTTCCCCAAAGTGAGTACTACCCATGAAGACTGATGACAGTGAACCCCAACCTGATCATTGTTCTACTGATGCCAAGTCCCCAACTCTCCTCATTGGTCCCGCCAGGATCACCACTGCTCACATTGATCATGCTTTCCGACACGCTTACGCCCCCTCTCTACTGAAGCAAACAAACCAGGCAGAATGAGTTCAATGGGTGTTGTAATGACCCTGTATCCTTGTCAATAAATCCACGACCAAATGGCTTAAGGGAACGAAGGGTTTTATTCTGGCTTACAATTGTTCAATTACAGTTCCTTGTCCAGCTTGGCAGAAGAACTCACACTAATGCCAAGGGTGAGGGAACTGGCCACACTATATCCACAAGACTGCTGAGAGGGACAATCCTCACTTGCCAGATCAGCATGTCTGGCCAAGTATACCAAGAATGCTAAATTCTCTACCAGTTCCCCACATCTTATTCATTTTATGCCCAGAGTCTAGTCTTTGCTATTATGAACTTATTCACCCCCCCCACCTTATGCCCAGTGTCTAGTCCTTCCCCATGAGCTAGTTCTCCCCACCAATTATGTGATCTCCTGCAGGCTTATTCAGCTTACATCAACAACTAATTTCTCACAACTATGCCCAAAACTCAGTTTGCAAACTGTCAAGTTGATACCTATTACAACGGGTGTGACTCACTAACTCAATGAATGACTATCCACTGTTGAGTTAGTGTGATCCTTCTGTCAAACTTGAATCACCCATCAAAATTAACATCTCGTAGCAGAATTTGGGACTGTCCTGTGGCCTGTCCATGAGAGACTCAGCCAAACCGAGTTGTCCCAGCCCATGTAGAGGTTTGGCTTTCCATCAGAGGATCATTTGAAATGATGCTAAACTTCCAGAGCTGTGAATCACCTACATTAGGTACTAGACGTTTCTGTGGGTTACATCCACAATCTCACTGCTCTTCATGATGTTCATTCTGGACAGAACTATGTGTCTAAAGGTATGTGTTTCTTTCCTATGACTTCTAGAGCAAAGTTCCAGGAGCCAGGTGGTTTTCACCATTATTGTGGCCAAAAATCCCAAATTGAGAAATCATCTTAGCCATGATCCTCTGGAAAGCTAGAGAACATCCTCCCTTGTCTCTTCTAATTTCTAGTGACTTCTGGTAGTCCTTGGTTGTGGCAACACAATGTTGCTCTCTGCATCTGTCCTGTGACCTTTTCTCATAACTCTGAGTCTATATCTCTTATAAAGACAACAGCTATTGATTCAAAAGTCCACTTAAACCCATTACGACTTCACCTTAACTTGGTTATGTGCACAAAGATTCTTACCATCCTGAATAGTGAAATACTTGAAGCATTCCAACTTATTTCTGGAATGAGACAAGGCTGTCCACTGTCACCACTCCTATTCAATATTGTGCTTGAAGTCCTAGTTAGAGCAATAAGACAAAAGAAGGAAATAAAAGGGATTCAGATAGGAAAGGAAGAAGTCAAAGAATCCCTATTTGCAAATGATAAGATTCTATACTTGAGAGATCCACATGACTCCACCAAGAAACTACTCAAATTAATAAACAATTTCAGTAAAGTGGCAGGCTACAAAATCAACATACAAAACTCAGTAGCCTCCTATATGCCAGAGACAAACAAGCTGAGAAAGAAATGAGAGAATCAGTCCCATTCGCCATAGCTACAAAGAAAATAAAATACCTCGGAACGAATTTAACCAAGGAAATAAAAGACCTGTACAATGGAAACTACAAAACACTGCTGAAAGAAATTAAAGAATATTCTAGAAGGTGGAAGACTTTCCTTACTCATGAATTAGTAGGATCAATATTGTGAAAATGACCATCCTACCCAAGACAATATTCAGATTCAATGCAATTCTTCACAGAACTGGAAAAAGCAATCTCAAAATTCATATAGAAGAGCAAAAAAGCACAATTAGCCAAAACAATTTTGGGCAATAAGAAGACTGCTAGAGGTATCACTATACCAGATTTCAAACTATATTACAGAGCTAAATTAGTAAAAATACCTTAGTACTGGCACAAAAACAGATACATTGACCAATGGATCAGAATAGAGGACCCAGATATAAACTCCCACACATTCAGCCACTTAATTTTTGATAAAAGTGACAAACATGCACACTGGGGAAAAGACAGCACCTTCAACAAGTGGTGTTGGAAAAAATAGACACCTACATTAGAAAAATAAACATGGACTACTGTTGTCTCTCTTCTCACACAAAAGTCAACTGAAAATGGATCAAAGAGCTCAACATTAGACCTGAAACTGAAACTATTAAAAGAAAAAGTAGGAAGTACACTTGAGTTGATAGGCCTAGGAAAAGACTTTCTTTTATTATTATTATTATTATTATTATTATTATTATTTCCACTCATACAAACTTAACAGGTACACCGGTCCCCTCTCTCCCTCCACCTCCCCCCAATCCCCCTGCTCCCCCTCCTCTCTTCCCTCCCTCCCCATCCCCCAGTGCCTCCCTCCCCCAATCCCCAGAGCATCCTTTACTGTTCATGTCAAACTCTCCTCTGGGTCCTCCTCTCCGATGAGGTGCAAGGACCCAGGGGCATATCCCAGAACCTTTTCCTGTGTTTCCCTTAAGCATAGGAACATTACTGTGACTGTCAGTCCCTATCCTCCAAGGATCCTAGTGCCTTTAGTCCATGCTAGACTTTGTGGTGTCAATAATGTGTTAGACATTGCACAGGGCATGCAAAGTCCAATTATGGTTACTTCGGCCCTAACTTGTGTGGAGTATCTTGCATATCATTACTCCTCCCATCCTTGTGCTCTTACAATCTTACCGCCCCCTCTTCTGCAAATTTCCCTGAGCTTCAGGATGGGGAGAGATTAGGCTGGCCCAGTTCCATGTGGTTGATATAGAGCTAGGAAAAGACTTTCTAAGCAGAACATTTGTTGTTCTAAGACCAATACTCAAAAAATGGGATTTCATGAAATGAAAAAGCTTCTGTTCTGAAAAAGAAACTATTAATTATTCAGAAAGACAACGCACAGAATTGGAGAAAATCTTTGCTAGCTATGAATCTGACAAAGGACTAATCTCCAGAGTATACAAAGAGTTCAGAAAATTAAACACCAAGACAGCAAACATTTTTCAATTAAAAACTGGGCTCTGGAACTAAACAGGGATTTCACTCAAAAAGAAATTGAAATGTCAAACAAATACCTTAAAAGATACTCAACTTCCCCGATTATTAGAGAAATGTATATCAAAACAACCCTGCAATACCATCTTACTCCAGTCAGAATGGCTAAGATCAAGAACACAAACAACAAGAGATTGCTGGCAAGGTTGTGGAGAAAAAATGACACTTATTCACTGTGGGTGGAAGTGTAAACTGGCATAGCCTCTATGGAGATCAGTGTGGAGATTCCTCGGAAAGTTAAAAATCCAATTGCCACATGACCCAGCTCTACCACTCCTTGGAATATTACCGAAAAACTCTATGTCTTATTACAAAGACACTTGTTCATCCATGTTCATTGAGGTACTATTCACAATAGTGAACAAATGGAATCAGTCAACATGCCTATCAACAGAAGAATAGGAAATGAAAATGTGGTACATCTACACAATGGAATATTACTCAACCATCAGAAAGGACAAGATTATGGAATTTTCTGGTAAAAGGATGGAACTGAAACTTTAATTTTGAGTGAGGTATCTCTGACACAGGAAATTAAGCGAAGCACTGCATGTTCTCTCTTATATGCAGATAATTGAGTTGATATCCTTGTCAATATATTTGGATTGGCAGCACTGTAAGAGCCAGAAATTTTAAAAAAGATCTATAAGTGGGAAGGTGGGAAGAGATGGTTAGGTTGAAATCTTTTAAAGGGAAGATTTAGAATACCAGGACAAGGGGGAGGAAGGAATAAATGGGAAAAATACATACAGGGGAATAAGGGGATGAGAGATAGGAGGAACATTGGAGATAGAAGGAACAAAGGGACTTAAAACACAAAAATTGTGGGAAGTAACCCCAAAGGAACATTCTATGCTGGTAATACGTAAAAAATGCCTTTAAAGAAACAAGAATGGACAGATCCTATGCAGAGGAGCATAGAGGGAAGGAAATGGAGGAGGGGGGACCCTTGAGCTGATCCACTTACAACCCAGGGACAAAATTACACTAGAAGTAACAGGAATATGACACTTCTTGATAAAATGTTGGTCAGAGAGGCCTTAACTCCCCCCCCCTGCAAACATTATAGGCTTTTGCCATAGCTCTCAGTTGCTCTCCAAAGACTGTCAGTAAGACCCTATTACTGAATGTGCAACATAAATAGATCACAGAACATGGGTAAAACATATCAAATGAAACCTGTCTGTGGGCTTTGTCCTTAGCTCACACAGTACCAAGCAACATTATAGAAGCTACTGGGGAAGAGAAATAGTCACAAGCCCCATCAACAGCATGAGATCTGAAAGTTGCAATATAAATCACCATGGCAACAGGTGACTACCAGTGTAATAGTGGTGTGAGTATCAAGGAGACAATCAACAGCTTTCTGATTGGATTCAAGACCCACTGTTACTATGAACTAGAACAAGAACCTATTTAAAAGGGGAGGGGAAGGAAAAAAGTCAATAGGGAAGACAGCCAATAAACCTATAGGTAGGAAGACAGTACATCAAAGTGCTCTGTTGGTAGCTGTTATTATACCCATAGAATGAGCACTTACAATGGAAACCTTTGGGTCTAAAGCTGGATTAGTGAAGAAAAATGCACATATCAGTGGGGTGGTCTGAAGAGAGGTAACTTGCTATACCCCGGAGGCCTGATATCCACAGAAGTAGGCAGATCAGAGTGAACCCTGGAGTCCATAGACACTCACAGGCAGAAGGGTAGGAGGAAATAGGAGAGAATGATGAAAGGAAGGGAGGAGAGGGAGGAAGGAAGAAGGGAGGGAAAATGGGATGAATACACAATATACATGTAAAAGTAGAAAAATAAAAAAACAAAGATATGAATATTTCTCTGTTATAAGTATTTTCATATGTTGTTACTGAAAACATATTTTTGTGTCAAATGCAGGAAATATATAGCATTTCATTCTATTACATGTTTATCACATAACAAACCCAGTGTTTATTTTACCACTAATATTTATTAGAACTGATACTTTATTGAATATTCTTTCATGTAGTCTTACTTATTTGATCTATTTTAGTTCAATATGTAAGGTACTTAATTTTACCTTGATGGTATACAGTACTTAGCATTTCATGCTAGTACTCTGTTTTATCAAAACAGAGTCATTACTCATCAGTAACAAGACTTAAGACACATTTGAGGGGACGAGGAGGACATTATTAAATTCATTATAATACAATAACATCTAAGTCCTGGTTTAGAGATGGAAAGATGGTTCAGGGGTTAAGACCCTGCCTCTCAAGCAGAAGGTCCTGAGTTTGGTTGATCCCAGGTGTCATGTAAAAAACACTATGCAGGAACAGAGGCAGCCTGCACTTCCAGCCCTAGTAGGCAGAGTCTGGGAAATCCCAGAGGGAAACAAAAAAAAAAAGTGAGAAGGTAGAATAGAAGCAATCCAGGATGATTCCTGAAGTCACCCTTGGTCCTCCATAGGGACAAACACATGAACAGCGCACACGCGTACACACACATACACACACACACACACACACACACACACACACACACATGCTAAATAAATAAATAAATAAGTCCTGGTTTAGCTCATTGTGCATGAAATTAACTGCTTTGGCTAGCATGAAATGCTAAGTACTGTATACCATCAAGGTAAAATTAAGTACCTTACGTATTGAACTAAAATAGATCAAGTAAGTAAGACTACATGAAAGAATATTCAATAAAGTATCAGTTCTAATAAATATTAGTGGTAAAATAAACACAGATGAAACTGGGTTTGTTATGTGATAAACATGTAATAGAATGAAATGCTATATATTTCCTGCATTTGACACGAAAATATGTTTTCAGTAGCAACATATGAAAATACTTACTTATAACAGAGAAGTATTCAGCACTCAACCAGGAAGTATTCTTTTGCAGTGGAAGATAAGCAATGCAGAGAACCACCACAAACCAAAGTGCAAAGTGAAAGTGACTATGGACAGTTGGTCCCTAATCAGGACAACTAAGTCACCTCCCATCCCATGGCGCAGGGAGGCTGGTTGAAGAGGGGGTGGTATTAATGTAAGAGTCTGGGGGTGGGGAGAGGTACTGCCAGACAGAAACCTCTGCCTGCCACACCCAACAGTTCAATACGGAACGTCCATGTCCACTAGGCCTGCATGATAGCTGACCTAGCAACATTCACTCTGGAGGAAGAAGGATCTCAAGAGATATGGTGCCACCTTGAGATATTGTCTGGGACTGGTACCAGCCAAGAGACAGCAAGCTTCTTAGCGTGATAGGTTGCCCATTGGAAGGCCATTCATGCCCCTGTAGGCATCCAGGCACTTGGCAATGCAGGAATACTGGATGGGGGCTAGTGGATCACACATGCAGAGGGGCATGGGAATGGTAGGAAGATTGATTGGAAAGGAAGACAAGTAGGGTGGGATGAGAGAGGAAATGGAGTGGGTGGTACAATATGAAAACATATAAATTCATTATATTTCACATATATACTCAAAGAATAGATAAAAATAAGTAAGAATATATTTGTGTACATAACTATATAGAGATTTAACAACATAAATATGCAGGTATATAGCTCTACATACATGCGAGTATATATAAATACTACTATGTATCTAGTAGAAATAGTATACATTTTGAGAGCAGGTTTCAATACATCTTATGTAAGTTTTACATATTTATTTCTGTATTCTAAAGCAATGAATGTTTTAATATAAAGAAATAAAGAGAAAATAAGCAAAATGTTTAGGAGACTCACAATTTTAACTATCTAGTTAGTACCGCAGCATAGCTAAGCACAGAAAATGAGGAAAGACTTGGGAAAATACTCACTAAACCAGAATATACTTTCCTTTATCTGCTGGCACAGGAAATCACAGAATAAACCACAAAGTCACCCCCAAGAGTGAGCTGTATAAAGATCTGGAAGTGGGGGACATTGCATTGTTTGAATAAAAGCAGAATGCTAATATTGAAACAGACCTAGGTTGGTTACAAGAAGTAGAACTTGCTTCTCAGGGAATGATTTCATTGAGCAAGAAAGAAAAGTTTGAAAAATCACATACTAATG
This sequence comes from Typhlomys cinereus, assembly GCA_023101885.1. NCBI lineage: Eukaryota > Metazoa > Chordata > Mammalia > Rodentia > Platacanthomyidae > Typhlomys > Typhlomys cinereus. The sequence continues at coordinate 545,760 of JALPQD010000178.1, forward strand.
TCTTACTGTGGGTGGGAAAATTAGGAGTATTTTATGTTTTCTCCTTTAGACTTCTTTGTGTTTGCTGATTTCCTTTCTCCTGAAGTGAGTCAGCACTGCATGCACGGAGGAAATAATAAAATAATAACTCCACTTTAAAAGTAAGAGGTCCTCGCTATTTCTTCCTGTCACCACCTGTTCTGGGGGGGTGGAGGTAGGTTCAGCTCAGGAGGGGATGGTTATCTGCCCAGGACTAAAGAGAACCTTATGCTGCTCTGACAATCCCCAGGCAGAGTACTTGGTACCTGCGGGTTAGGAGCCCCTGGGACCTGTGAGGATTGGGTTGGTCCCCAAAGGTTACTCATCCACATAGATCGTCAGCCTGGACCCCAGAATCCCATCAGCTAGGGCATTAAAGTGCCACAGGAATCAACATGCTATTAGCTGTGTCTCTGTTTTGGCTCCGAGACCCGAGGAAGAATCACATTGTATGGAAGATGTCCTGCGTGTTCTGGTATTTTCTCAGTTAACTCTCTCATCCACTCTCGGTGGAGGAATGGAAGCCCAGGGAGGTAAGCAAGCTACACACAGACAGACAGTTAGGATGTGGCAGGGAAACGACTCATGCCCAGGCATGGCTGACTCCAGAGCCAAGCTCCTCCTTGGCTGCACCTATCCCCCTGCATGCCTTCCTCTCTTATTCCTTTCCACCGCCATTCAAAAAGGCAGCTTGGGCTGAAAAGATGGCTCAAAGGTTAACTCTTCGCCTCACAGGCAAAAGGACCTGAGTTTGGATCCCAGATCCCATGTGAAAACTCACGGAGGAAATGATGGTGGCCTGCAGGTCTGGCCCTGGAAGGTGGAGCCTGAGAAACCCCCACAGCAAAGCAATATGGAAGTGGGTCAATCCTGGGGAGGGTCCTAAAGTCATCTTTGGGCCTTCACGGGCACACATAGCGCCCTCTTCTGCGCACAGCCACACATATGCATACACGTGCGCGGCGCACAAACACACACCTACACGTGCAATAAGCAAATAAATAAGCTACCTTCCCTTCTACCTTTTCTTACTTCTCTCCCTCCACCTTACCAGCCACCCTTCCCTACAAGTCTTCCTCCCACATTATGTTTTGTCCTGTGTCCCACTGGGCCTTTCCCATAGCCTTTCATGTGAGCCTGGGCTTGGGACTGTCCCTCAGAGCTTAGTGGGCTCCTCTGTAGGTACACAACTGGATACCCCCCTCCCCTGCCATCCTTCCCCTGTGGATCTGTTAATTGCTCATTGTTCTTCACTACTTCATGATACCTCCTCTGTTCATAGATGACCACTAGGTAAGAAGGAAGACAAGGAACTTCTAACCTTGGCTTTCTGGTTTTCAATGAATGCTTCTCAGGACAAAAAATAATCGTTGCCTCCTAGGCATGAGTTTAAGACCCCAGTAGCTCAGGTAATCATCCCACCCACCCTTGGGGGGGCTTGTCATCACAAAGGCAAATTAGATTGCTTTTCTCATCTTCAAATCCTACTCCATTTCCATTCTCTTCGTTTTCTCCTTTGCCTCTTTCCATCTCCAGAACTGACTGGCCTCCCACCCATTTAATTGCTCTTTAAAAAAAAAAAAATGTTTTGAATCTGCCCTGAGACTGTCCACTGGAGATAGCAACCAGTAATTGTGCTCTTTAGTCACATGAAATCCACTATTTAAAATAAGCCTCTGATCGGACAGGGGCTTGGAACATTATGACTAATCTACAGCCGCTGCAATCGCCAAGACAGCAATGCGCTCATTTCTAAATGCCGGCTCATGAATAGGATTCATATCTCGGCTCCATAATATTCTTCTCAGCTCTCCGTTGCAGGCTGAACAAATAAAATTCTAAATCGTCTGGAGGGAAGGAACAACTTTGAAAATTCACGTCTGTTGGAAAGTAGAGACCTTCTCCAGACTGCCCTTGGGTCCTGGTAGTGACATTTCCCTTCTCCGTGAGCTTGGGCAGTTACAAGCTTGCAGGATGAAGAAAAGCCCAGAGGACATTTGTTTCCTTTGCAGGAAAAAATTCAAGCCAACTTCTTTCGGACTTGATGCATTGTGGGAATAACAGAAAATCAATAACAAGCCTGAAAAATATCTCTTGCTTAAACAGAAGGCAAGATTTTTGTTCTAACGCTTTTTTAACCCTTATGTTTTTTCAACCAATGGTAGAACATAAAAGCTGCCAGGGTATAGGGTGGGAAGAGGGAAGATGGCTAAGAATCAGTCTACATTCAAAGACAGAGAAAGCAAATGGAAGGTCGGGAAGAGTCTACACTGACACTTTCCTGATGTCACCTGACCTCCCCCCCAAAAAAAAACTCACCTGTGCCCTCAACCACTGTCATTCTGAGGCTAACCATTTCATAAGTGGTCCAGTGTTCCTCTTTCTGGGCTGGCATATGAAAGCTACCCCCTACCAGCTCCCAAGGGCCTATGGCTACACTTTTTAATAATTGTACAAATTGGTTGGGGTCGTATCACATAAGTAAGTACCTTAAGATTAGTCATGATGAGAATGCTCACACCACAGAAATTAGAAAGAGCCACAAATCAAGAATCCTGCCCTCTTGCCTGAAGATGGCTGGAGCTAAATGCTCATCAGCAGAGCATTAGTCTGCCCATGACTTCTTTTTGCAGATGTGTATAATGTAGGGCATTGGCACGGACATCTATAATGAAAGAAGAACAGGAAGGCACCATCTTTCGGGGATGTTCCGCTCATTGAGACACGGAGCTGCGCAAACATTCGTGCCTGGTGACTTCAGGGAGGGGTCAAGCCAAAGGCGTCCCCAGAGATGATGTCCTGAAGCCTGACTGGCTAGCTCTTCAGCCTTACGCTCCCCCACTCGAAGCAATGGACCTTGATGGAAGCAGCACCCCTTAATGTGCTGAACATCCTTGCCTTTCTCCCGAGCCTCATGCCCCAGGTCCTGCTGTCCCTTACAACTCTCTGCAGCAGACTTTGACCCCCATGACCATTCCACCATCTGTTTCAGTCCCAACCATGAGAGCCCAAGGGAGCAACCCCAACCAAGGCAACAGCAGGGGCCAACCCCTTTTATTCCCTAGAAATACCCAACACCTAGCAGTGTTACATACTCAGTAAGTGCACAACGAATGCTCAGCAAATTCAATGAACAGATCACTCCCTGGCTAGTTTCTAATGGCATTGGTGACTTTTAGCTAGGATAAGCAATTTAAGAAGTGCAGGACATGGGTTAGAGAGATGGCTCATGGGTTAAGAGTCTGCCTCACAAACAGAAGGTCCTAAGTTCAGATCCCAGGTTCACATAAAAAAAAAAATGCCAGTATGCCTGCACTTCTGGTCCTGATGGACAGAGCCTGGAAAATCCCAGAGTGAAGCAAAAAGGAGATAGAAGCAATCCAGAATGATTCCCTAAGTCACCCTTGGACCTCCACAAGGACATACAGTGCCCTCTGATACACATACACACATACAAGGAAGGAAGGAAGGAAGGAAGGAAGAAGAAAGAAAGAAGAAAGGAGAGGAGGGAGGGAGGGAGGGAGGGAGGAAGGAAGGAAGGAAGGAAGGAAGGAAGGAGGAGGGAGGAGGGAGGAGGAGGGAGGGAGGGAGGGAGGGAAGGAGGGAGGGAGGGAGGGAGGAAGGAAGGAAGAGAGGTCAAGGCATCAATAAACTAAAAAGCTAGTCTTGGCAATTAGTTTGCTTATGTAAGTCTTTTAATTTCCTTGGACATCCATCTCTTCACCTAGAGATCAGCAGCCTAATTCTAGCATCCTATGATTAAATGATTTCAGAGAAGATCTTGACTAGCTTATTAACTTTTCTGAGCCTCTGTGCCCTTATCTTCAACTGAAGCTAACACACTTTATGTCCTTCTGTGCTTCCATTGTGGAGATTTAAAGGTATGAGAGTGCTCTGGCATAGAACAGTTATCCGTGAGTAGCTCATGATTCCTCTAAACCCAGTCAGATAGTGCGCAATGATTCCCAAGAGCAGAACAGGTGCTGGATTCTAAATGTGTCCTTAGAGGGTGGTTTGAGGAAGGCTAGAATGGGAAATGATGTTTAATTCCATTTCGAATAAGTTGTTTTGGTGAAGGAAACATAGAGATCGTCTACCAAACTTAAAGACAAATAGAGTCAATTCATCCCCATCTGATAACTTTTTCTATCAGTTAAGATGCTTTTGGCTACAAATAAGAGAAATCCCAAACTGACACTGCTAGAACAATGAATGGATATGTTAGTTTCCATACCAGATGCTAAGCAGGAGGCCACTAGAGGTAACTTAGCAGATAGTGCCATCTCTAAGACCCAGACGTCCTGTCTCTTTCCGGCATGTTCTTCTGGAGCCGAGTTCACTACTGGCATGTTCTTCTGGAGCCGAGTTCACTACTGGCTCTAAGATGGCAACTGCGTCTCCATCTATCCTGCGGAGATGAGATAACATCTGGTAGGAGAAAATGTCCAGTAAGGCTTCCCTGATGTCACACTGACTGAGAAAGTTGAGATGGCCACACTTCAACCAGCAATCATGAGAATGGCACCATAAGGGCTTAGTGGTCATGTCAGTTAGGGCTCATCAGGAGAGCGCTGGGACTCTACCGACATGGAAAAGGGAAGGGTAGGTTGTAGCTATGTTAGGACAGATTCCTTGCCTTTTTTTTTTTTCCTGGGGAGGATTGTCAAACTTGACCCACTTTTGCTTTAATAAGGAATTTGGTTCCTTGATATGTGGGTTTTTTCAAGAGATTATTTTGTTGCAGTTAATTAGATTAAGGGGAGAGCGCATGGACAGCAAATCAAAGGAAAGAAAACGCTACCTCGTGCCATCTAGGGAACTTCCCGCCCAGCGTGTAGCCACACAGCACTGCCCACATGCATGCCCACGGCCGCAGCAAGGGACATCTAACCCTGGCAGCAACAGCCCTGACAACCCTGTCGCTAACAAGACGGAAGCCAAGGAGCCTTGGCTGAACCCTCACTATGTGCTGACCAGCGAGCCAAAGCAACGTATAAACCAGAAACTCTTAAAAACAGGTTTTTATACCCACTTTTAAAAGTTTTGTAAAACTTTGTCGCACAGCAGCCAAAGCAGGCAGTGAGCAACTGACAGGTACAAATTTTAACTGAAATTTAGGTGGCTCTAAACATCATGATCTTTAAACTATCCATGGTAACCTTATGACTAAGGAACCAGAGATGTTAGAGTTTCCGTGGACTGTAGAGTTGACAAAGAGCAGACTTGGGCCCTAGTCATACCGTGAATTCTACTAGCAAGCTGAGCTATCTGGTGTGTGTGTGCACACATGGATATATGCATAAGAGGGCACTTGAGTGTATGTGTCTGTAGAGACCCAAGAGTGACACTGTGAATCATCTTGGACTGTTCTTTCTTCTTACTGCTTTGCTCTACAGTTCCCCAGGCTCTATCTACCAGGGCTGGAATAACAATGCTGCCACCACCATTTCTGCCCAGCGCTTTACGTGGGATCTGAACTCAGATCCTTTTGCTTGCAAAGCAAAGACTCCCCCCCCACCCAGTCCCCTGAGCCATCCCCCCTCCAGCCTCCGAGCTATTTTTACAGCAAAGGACAGAAAGCTTTGGGAACCCTGCATACAGGCTGTCTTGTCTGGTTGCTACTTGCATTTTCTTTGATCCATGCTGATTTTAATACATCCTTCTGTCTCACTAATGATAGGAAACTTGCTGCGGCACGGCTCCATAAAACATTATCTCATTACCCCCTTTTGCTCTCACTGTAAAGTGTTCTGGAGCAAAGAAAGTGGTACATGGGAAATTAATTCCATTAAATTAATGGAGAGTGTCGTGCCTGTTTAGTTATGACTCGGATGCATTGGTAGGCGGGACAGGCTATGCGTCAACGCCTGTCCCTTATTTTGCCATTTTTCCTCCCACGTGTACCCAACGCCTTCCTAGGAAGGAAGCAATAATTCTCAAGCAAGTGCTCCATAAATATTGTTGCCACCAGCAACCTAGAAAATCCCAAGTGTAAAACATGGCTTAATATGGCCAATGAGCGAAAAGCGGGGACAACCTGGATGTCTCCGTCATTCTTCTAAGACCAACCAGTGCTGTGGCTGAACACAGACAGGCCTTCCATTCTACACAAATGAATGTTTTCTAAAGTTTTGCCAACCTTTCCAAGTGTCTTTTTCCAACTTCCCTTAAAAATCTACTCATGGGCTGGAGAGATGGCTCAGGGATTAAGACTCTGGCTCACAAGCAGAAGGTCCTGAGTTCCGATCCCAGGTCCCACGTAAAAAACACCAGATGGAAACAGCTGAAGTCTATACTTCTGGCCCTGGTGGGCGGAAACTAGGAAATCCCAGAGCAAAGCAAGGAGGAGGTAGTACCAATCCAGGATGATTCCCAAAGTCACTCTTGGTCCTCCACAAGGACACACACACACACACACACAAAATAAAGTTTAAAAAGAATCCACCCCTGCCTCAAGGTCTCTCTAAAATACCACACTCTGAGAATCTTCTTGTTGATTCAAGCTTGGGGCACTCGCTCTCTAAATTCATATAGGTTCCCCCTACCTAATGCTTATTGAGCAATGAGAGGTGCACAGGGTTGAGGCAAACACTAGAAATCCCATGGACAGAAAAGCAATCTGGGGCAGCAGAATGGCTCAGTCGGGGGTGGTGGGGAGGATACTAGTTTTGCAAGCCCAAGGTCCTGAGTTCCAACCCCAGAACCCACAAGGGAGGAAGAGAACTGTCATAGTTAAGCACAGGTGTCAACTTGACTGTTGAGGGTTTGAGCTCTGGGTGCATTTGTAGAGAATTAGTGGTTGAGCTAAGCCCAGAGCAAACCTGCAGGAGATTGTCTAGCTGATGGGGAAGGTCCAGCCCATGGTAGGTGGGATTAGGGCCCTGGAATAAATCACAGAGAGCTGGTTGAGGAAGTTGGCATCCTTGTGTACACTTGGCCAGACATGCTGGTCTGGCAAGTAAGGATTGTCCATCTCTCAGCTGTTGTGTGGTGATGGTGTGGCCAGTTCCCTCAGCCCTGGTGTTGGTGTGTGCTCTCTGGTCAAGCTAGACTACAGTCTGTAACTGAACTATCAGTAAGAAAATAAACACCTTTTGTTCCCTTAAGCTGTTTGACGGTCATTTATCAGCAACCAACTCCCAAGGGCTGCTCTCTGACCTCCACATACATGTCATGGTATGTGTATTCTCTGTATGTGTGTGCGTGTGTGTGTCTCACATGCATGCACACGCACATACAAATCTATGCACATACCACACCCAACTGTGCTGTGTCCATCTGTTCTCTGGTTGGCTTCACAGCTCAGACACCAACAGGACCCATCATCAACATCAGTCGGCCTGCATTGGACTTGTTCTCTGTGGTCAACGTCTGGTCTCATAAGAACGTGCGGAGAGGGGAAAGCTGATGGAGCTCTCCAATGGAGATCATGGCTGCCATGTTTTGAGTGAGGCTTTGGACTTGGAAACTGTTAGGACTGTTGTAGTCTATGAGGACTTTTTCCCCCACATTTTATTTTTTTCCTAATCATACAAGCTCAATAGGTACCCCTGTCTTCTCCCTCCTTCCCCCCTCATTGCCCATTCCATTCTCCCCCCTTCCCCCTTCCTTTCACCCCCCCTCCGTCTCCCTCCTTGTCTTCCTCTCCTGGTATGAAGACTTTTAAAAGTAGATAGATTGTGGTTTGCATGGTGAAGTGTCTGAGTCTATGAGGGTGAAATGTCATGGTCTGAATGTGAGTTACCCTCATGGGCTATTTGTTTGCATTCTTAGCTAGTGTTAATGTTTGGGAAGGTTGTGGCACCTTCAAGAGGCAAAGCCTTGCCAAAGAAGAGGCATTACAAGGTGAGGAGGGGGGACAGGAATTGCGGTTTGGTATCCTGGCCCTGCTTGCTCTCACAGTCTTGAGTCTGACTTACTCTCTCTCCTTCATGACAGCTACTGTGATAGTTAATCCTGGGTGTCAACCCGACACACCTGGCATTAACTAAGATCAGCTGAGACCACCTGAAGAGATTATCTGGATCAATACATTTACAATACAAAGACCAGCCCTAGATCTGATTGCAACCTCCCAGTAGCAGGCCAGATAAAAGGAACCATATAGACCAGGAGACCAGGGAGAAGAGAGACTCCCAGGCATCTTCCAGCCTTCACTCACTTGGAGAGCAGTGACTTAGCCCGCCAGCTTCAGCCACCAGCCATGTCTCCTCCACCATAAATTCTGTTTCTCTCCTCTGGAACCGTAATCTCTTTCGCCCTTAAGTTATTTGACTTTAGTTGTTCTCTCACAGCAATAGGTAAGAATAACATTGCAGGGCTGGAGAGGTGGCCCAGGGGTTAAGCCTCTGCCTTGCAGGCGGAGGGTCCTGAGTTCAGGTTCTAGATCTCACGTATAGATGCCGGGCGGAAGGGGGGCGGCCTGCACTTCTGGTCCTGGTGGCGGAGCCTGTGAATCCCGGGGCAGAGTAAACAAGGAGGAGGTGGAGGCGGTCCACAGTGGTTCCCAAATTTGCCCTTGGTTCTACACATACACACACACACACACATACACACACATGCACAATTGAATAAATAAATAAATAAAAGAAGAACTGTTACAGCTACCATTGCCTGAACTGGACTCCTGCATCTCCTCCAGTCACGTCTCCTGCTGTGCAATTCCCTCCAGAGTGGGCTATATCCCCTCTGGAACCATAAGCCAAATAAATCCTCCTTTCTCCCCTAAGTGAGTTGTGAAAAGGAATTATAGAATGTTGCTCACATCCAAGGCCAAAATGTACAACACCCATCTTTTTTTCAAGGCCTTGAATTAGCGATGTAGCCAAAATGGCTTTGAAGTCCTGCCTCTACCTCCCAGGTGTTGGGCTTGCAGGCATGCACCACCGTCCTTGGTTTCATGTGGTGCTGGAGTGCACGCTGAGCAAACACCCTACCAGCTACATCCCGACCCCCACAAATGTTAACTTCTGACAAATCCTTTCCCATGACTAGAGCAGGAATCTGCCTTTGGTAGGGTAAACTCTCAAACATCCTGTGAGTCCATGTTGAAAGCCAGGAGACCTAGAATGGAAGAGCCATGCATGTTCCAGGAGAAACATGATCTAATGGAAACCAGGTTAACTGAGTGAGTACTCACTTTCTCTGCAAAATAGTAAGGAGGGACAAAAATGGCTCCTTCCAGCATTTTCCTAACATTTGAAAAACAGCAAAAAGCTTTGGCAGCAGAATCATCAGGAGAGAAAATTCATTTCCCCCCACAATGAAAAACAGAAGGCACCATAAAAAAATGTAGGTAGCTTGATTCTGATCAGTTTTCATGATCATGCTATGAACACACAACCTTTTATATTTATACTGCTAAACAGATTTTTTTCTTATTATTTATTCAATTGTGTGTGTGTGTGTGTGTGTATGTATGTGTGTGTATGTAGAACCACGGACGAATTCGGGAACCACCATGGACCACCTCCACCTCCTCCTTGTTTACTCTGTCCCGGGATTCACAGGCTCCGCCCTACCAGGACCCAGCGTGGGATCTAGGATCCGAACTCAGGACCTTCTGCCTACAAGGCAGAAGCTTAACCCCTGAGTCATCTCTCCAGCCCCTAAACAGATATTTTTTATGCTCAACTCTATCAAACTGTTTCTAGAAGGAAAATCATTTTTAGTTTATAAGTAAACACCCATGTCTAAGCTTGTCTACAATGTGGTAGATATAAGTCGATCAATCACTGAAGATTGATTCTATTGATACAGGAATACCAAGATGCCTCACACTAAGTACCACTGCACATATTGTATCTTCTCTGTTTACCTGATTTTTAACAGGTTGGACTAAATCCATAGTGATCTCTTCAAATTACTTTGCAATTTTCCATTGATGCAATGGACTTATGTTTCACAAAATTGGTCTCATAAATCTACAACCCATTTAATTAAACCCTTATTCAGAAGAGAAAAAGAATTTAAGAGAACATACACCATCAAAAAAAAAGCAAAAATCTATTAAGTAAGAAAAATGAAGCAAAGTCACCAATGTTTTTTTTTAATCTTTCTTTTAATGTTCCCCTGTGGTGCGCTTATCTGTCTACCTTAGTGTCACAGGGTGAGTAGGGAACAACTTTTCCAGAATAATAGCTCACAATTTACTCATCAACAGCCCAGCTACTCCTCCCCGCACACACACACACACACACACACACACATCACATATGCTCAGGGCACAATATTAGAGACTGAAAGGCAGGCAAAGTGCTTCCAGCAACTTCCAGCAGACTTCACGGGATTCTCAGAAGACACGGTGCACTTCAAAAGTGCAACAACTTCTGAGTTGAAACCATTAGAGAAAAGGAAGACGAGATGGAGCCCAAGGTCAAGGCTGGCGTGAGTGGACATTGTACCCTGCTTTGGAGGCATTCTCTTCCTTCCAAGGCCCCTGTGCTTCAGATTTCTCCTGGCGGCTCATGACCAGCTGAGCGTCTGTGTCCTTTTTGTGCACACGCCCCAGAATGGGAACTTGAGATGATGTTATGCTGATCACACCCCCGTGTGCAATCCCAGCTGAGAAATTTGGAAAGAGCAGAGAAGCCAGAGGAGGCGCCGGATGCCAGCACAGGCCTGGGGAGGCAGGTGGCGGGTGTTTCCTGCAGATTGCTTTCAGGAGATAGGACTCAAATGGAATCACGTTGAAGTGGAATCTTCTTCATTTTTCTCTCCTGACTTCCTGGGGGCTGAGTGGGGACAAGATATCGTAAGAGCGTAGGAAAACTAGGGAAATCTCTGGCTTCCTCATCTCGATAATTTTTAGAAACCAAGAGAAGGCAATCCAGCTATGACAGGACAATTACATCTGCGTATCGAGAGGACATCCTCACCTGTGGGCTGCTGAGATGGCTGAGTAGCATCTTTGAAATCTTATTCAAATGAACAAGGGGGCGGTGGTGTGAATATCACACCGTTAAAACTCAGCCTTCTCCAGCTGCAAAACTTCTTTATACCATCAGACAACATAGAAATCAGAGGTCCATTTAGTTAACTGAGTCAATGATCTTAACCAAAGCAAACAGCTCGGGTACTAAAAGTCCCCAGGTCCTGTCCAAGTTCCTTCCATTAAAAGTGTTTCTGGGCTGGAGAGGTGGCTCAGGGGTTAAGCCTCCGCCTTGCAGGCGGAAGGTCCTGAGTTCGGATCCTAGACCCCACGTATAGATGCCAGGAGGAAGCGGGGGCGACCTGCGATTCCGGTCCTGGTAGGGCGGAGCCTGTGAATCCCGGGGCAGAGTAAACAAGGAGGAGGTGGAGGCATCCATGGTGGTTCCCGAATTCGTCCATGGTTTTACACACACACACACACACATACACACACACACACACATACATACATACACACACGCGCACACACACACAATTGAATAAATAAAAAAAATTTTTTAAATTGTTTCCATACCAACAGGTTCCTTAATATTTTAGAGTCTGTTTCTTCATCTCCAAAGTTGTTAACAAGGACAAATGAGATAATGTGTGGCAGTCGTTCCCGCCACAGTTATTATACCCCTCGGGAGACATCTGGTAATTTGTGAAAGCATTTCATAAATGCAATGAATAGAGAGACCAGAGATGCTATTAAATCTCCTACAATGCACAGAACCTCCTTTGATCACCAAGAATTATTTCAGCCTGAAACGCCAGTGCATCACAACTGACAAACCTCATATGCATTGATCACTAGGAAGATTTGATTAGTTAGGGTTGCTTTAAGATGTAAGAGATGAGAGTGGATGAAATAGCTGTTCTGTTAGACCTCAAGTCATCTCAGGTAGGAAAAAACTGGGAGGATTTGCACCTCCACTGAGAAATCGGCAAAATCCATCAGTCTTTGCCTCCTCGCATGGCCACCTTTAGGCACAAGGGAGTATGGGTAAGGTTTTCACTGATTGCTTTGCCTACTCAAAGGTCATTGGCTACGTGTCACACATATCACTATTTCTACCTTCATCATACTAAAGAAACAGAATGATAAGGTTGGTGGATAAACAACGAAAATCCAATGAGCGTGATATAAAGATTCACACGGTCAACTCCACCATTTTCTAGTTTGCTCCTTGTGAGACGCTTGTTCTTCAAACCCCGCCTTCCATACCTAAAAAACAGAAGTAACACTATATGAACAGACAGTTTCTTAAAGACTCCATGAGATAAAGAATGGCCCTGCTTTCACTCCCTGGATGCTAATTGCATGCGATAATTTATAAGTTATATGTAATATATATGATTGACCAGTGACCAACTGTCTCACCAAGACACTGTCAACTTTTTTTTTTATTTCTGATCATGCAAACTTAACAGGTACACCAGTTCCCTCCCGTCCTCCACCCCCCACCCCCCTGCTCTCCCCCTTCGCTCCCCCCTTCCCTCCTTATCCCCCAGTGCCTTCTCCCCCATCCCTGGAGCATTCTTTAATATGCGTGCCGAACTCTCCTCTGGGTCCTCCTCTCCGATGAGGTGCAAGGACCCAGGGGCATTTCCCAGAACCCTTTCCTGTGTTCCCCTTAAGCATAGGAACACTACTGTGGCTGTCAATCCCTTGCCTCCAAGGATTCTAGTGCCTTTAGTCCATGCTAGACTTTGTGGGGTCAATAATGTGTTGGACATTGTGCAGGTCATGCAAAGTCCTATTATAATTGCTTTGGCCCTAACTTGTGTGTAGTATCTTGCATATCATTACTCTTCCCATCCTTGTGCTCTTACAATCTTACCGCCCCCTCTTCCACAAATTTCCCTGAGCTTCAGGATGGGGAGAAATTAGGCTGGCCCACTTCCAGGTTGTTGATATAGATTCTCTGATGTTCTGAATTATGGTTTGTTGATTTTTTTTCAGTTTTGCTGCTCCTGCAATGCCCTTGGCTCCATCCTGATGGGTATTGGATGTCACCCCCTGGCCAGAGATAAAAACCTGTTAAATTAGAGTCTTATTATAAGATAGATGGAATAAAAGTAGAAAACCGTGGTGAGAGAGGGGTCAGTCTCCCATTTGCAAAATGGTTACTTTCTATCTGCCAGACTATACGCCCTCCCCTTCTGGTGAGATCATACCCCATCAGTTGCAAATGATCCGAAAGGAAAGTCTGTGAACTTAATCAGATGTCTCATTACTCATTTGCAGTCCTTGATCATGGCCTATTTTCTCTGCTATAACATGGTCCCCTCTCTCCTTGTTTCTGGTGTGGCCCTCCTACCACATCCTTCCTGTTCACATTCCTTGCAGCTACTGTAGGTTTTAGAAAGATTTATCCTTGAGTGTCTCTAGGTGGGTTTGGTACTAGGAGCCACCTATTAGGGAGTACATACGGCGCTTAATTTTCTGGGTCTCGGATACTTCACTTAATATAATTGTTTCTAATAACATCCATTTCCTGGCAAATTCCATTAATTCATCATTTTTGATGGCTGAGTAGTACTCCATTGTATAGATGTACCACATTTTCCTTATCCACTCGTCAACTATTGGACATTTGGGTTGATTCCATGACTTTGCTATTGTACTGCTATGAACATGATCGTGCTTGTGCTATCAAGGTGAATTTTGCTGTATGGGGGGTTATTCTCAAAAGTGGAATAGCAGGGTCATATGGCATTCAATCTTTCATTTCTTTAAGAATCGCCAGACGGCTCGCCAGGACACTGTCAATTTCTAACCTCTCTTTATACTTTGGTCTGAAGAACCGAGCCTTGTTTTACCCTCTGAATTGTGGAGGCACAGCCTGTAGATCATAAATTTGGGGAGGAAAACAAATATTTAGCTCCTTAGCCACAGAAATCAATACAGAATTATTCCTCACTGTGTCCTCATTGTGGTACTTGCTTGAAAGAATGGTCTTGTCTACTGACTTTAATTCCTGTGTTTGCAAAGAGATGAATGCAGAAACAGAGCTAAGAAACATCACCTTATCTAATCATTTATCAGACTAAGGATAAGTGCTCTATTGTTGGCGCAGTTTTAGCTCTACCAGTGCTCCAAATTGTTACTCCTAATGGCATTAGGGTGATTAATACTCATGAATTTCTTGGAACTGCCTTTAATTCATGAGAAGTCATTCAAGATTTTTATTAACCAATTCCATGTTCGGTTATCATCCTGAGCTTGTGCTATGGGTCTACCTCCCTCCAAACTCATGAAAGAGTTTAATCCCCAAAGGTCTATGTTACTGACATTAAGAGAGTCAAGCTAGAGAAATTCTGGTGTTCAGAGATGGGGTCTTTGACACTGGTAGATTGCCCAGGCCTCAAGGGGTGGGCATACACCCCTGCATAAGTGGGCAGCACTAATAGGGCTCAGAGGCTTATGAAAGAAAGGAAAGAGAGAGAGAGAGAGAGAAACAAACAAAGAGAAAGAAAGAGAGAGTGAAAGAGAAAGAAACAAAAAGAGAGAGAAAGAAAAGACAGAAAGACAGAAAAACCAGACAGGAAGGAAGGAAGGAGGGAAGGAGGGAGGGAGAGAGGGAGGGAGGGAGGGAAGGAAGGAAGGAAGGAAGGAAGGAAGGAAGGAAGGAAGGAAGGAAGGAGGGAAGGAGGGAAGGAGGGAGGGAAGGAGAGAGAGAAGGAGGGAAGGAAGGAGGGAGGGAGAGAGAGAAGGAGGAAGGAAGGAAAGAAGGAAGGAAGGAAGGAAGGAAGGAGGGAAGGAGGGAAGGAGGGAGGGAAGGAGAGAGAGAAGGAGGGAAGGAGGGAGGAAGGGAGGGAAGGAAGGAAAGAAGGAAGGAGGGAGGGAAGGAGGGAGGGAAGGAGGGAAGGAGGAGATAAGCTGGGGATGTAGAGGAAGGAGGAAACAAGCAGGGTACAATGGATATAATCAAATATGTATTGTGCATATATATATATTAAATTGTCAGAGAGTAAAAATAATAAAAAAAAAGGTAGTGGGGCCCTAGGAAGGTGATTAAGACTACACAGAGACATCAGGGCAGAACATCCACAATTAGATCCGGGGAGGAGAGACCACACAGCTCTAGGCTTCTCTGTCTCTGTGCCACCTCAGATCATTGCCAGCAAGAAGTCATCGCTGGATGGGGCCCAGGACTAGGAACCAAGACAAACCAGCCACAGATACTTCACTACAATAATTAAAAGCATAAGCTTATTAATGTCCGAAGGCTCGGGTTTAAGAAGTGTACATCAGGGAGACAATACCCTTTCAATCTTTCCAAAGCGTACTGAAAAGTAGTATTTCCAAAAGGTGACTCCCTCACCCCGAAGTCTGCAGTGGCTCCTCTGTCTGGCTTCATGTTGCTGGTTCTGCCCGTCTGCTCCGTGTACTCAGGAGCCGGGGCCCACGTGCTACAGCTCCTGCTCGTTTGCTGCTCTGCACTCTTGGAACTGTGTCCTGCACTGAGGAGCGTATCTCATCGACCCACTCCCCCCACCGGTCCTTCCACTGCCTGGCTCCCAGAATGCTCTCTAGTCCCTCGCTGTACCTTCCTTCTCTGCACACCCAGGTAGATTCCTGCCTCGTTCTGAGTTTTACAGCCACCCCTGCCTTAAGCCCTTTGTCTCACAACTCGCCAACTCACTAATTGGTCCAGAGCCAGCGAGAAGTGCCACTTGGCTTTGTAGTTAACCCTGGTTATTCCGTTCCTCTGTACCTGCATGACACACGATTTGGCACGTGATAACTTTCCATCTTAAAGGATAGTCTCAGTGTTTCTACATTGCGGACTTCGGAGCTTCAAAGTGGACTGTAAGTTTTCTAGGGCAGGGCGGACAGCTAACATCCGCGCCAGATCCCTGGAGGAAGCGCTCGGCCTGCGTTTTAGGTGTTTCAACATGTCCTGCCCTGAGTCCACCCAAGGGGAATCAAATCCACAAATATTTGGTGCGTGCGCACCTGTCAGCCACAAAGCATGCTGACCAGTCCAGCTCCTTGTTTACACGAAAGTCTCACGGGTGAAAATCTAAATGATCCCTGGATTCAGGAGACTTGGCCAATATTAATGCTCATGAATATTTGGGAGGGACTGCTCATCAGTAGGGAGTGGAGAGGTCTCCCTCGCCATCACTGAGCTGGAATAACGGCTGGCATTTAGTTGCGCTCAACAATAGTAACTAAGCAGCAGGGAGGAGGGGTATAAGCTGGGATATGCAGTAAGGTGTGGAATCCCGGGTTTAAATTCAAGCTGCATATAGTTTCTAGCTCCTTCCAAGGTAATGTAGAGTCTGGGGGTAGGGAGGGGGCAAAGGGGGAACTAGCAAGTTGAACTGATGAGCCTCCATCCACTGCCATTCAAACAGTTCACCCTCTGTGGCAGCTTTTATGTTGGGCCAATCTCAAAGCAAAAAAAAAAATCTGTAACTAAAAATACATAAAAGGAATTATGGTGTTTGCAGATAAATAGGTCCTTCCCGCTTTAATCAGAGAAGCTTCTCTTTGCAATAGACAACAGTGAGTACAGAGACATGTGCTGAAGAGAAGGCGAGATCTCAGCTTCAGCAGGACATTTATCATCACCCCCTCTAAGGCTCAGGGAACATTGCAGAAGGGGGCAGAATACAAGGACCAGAAGCCAGGGAGAAGGGCTGCAGCATGCTCCCTCTGGCATGGCACAGCCAAGGCGCCCCTGAGCAGACAGTCAATGATGGATCAGGGAGGGGCTTTAGGGCTGGGGTCGCCCTGCCCCTCCCTGCTATTGGTTGCTGATGGACCTGAGACGGGACAGCGTCTTCAGTTGTATATCCACCGACAAGTCTACTAGAAGGATAGCTCCAAAGTCCTCATCACAGAGACAAGCCTGGTTAAACTCAGTGGCTCTCACAAAAAGACAGTATATGGGAAAGAGACTGGCAAGAAGATGGGGGGGAGGGCAGAGATAAGAGGGTTGAAGGTTATACCAGAATGCACTACATACATATAGAAAATTGTTAAAGAACAATTAAAAAAAAAAAGAGTTATTTTAGAAGAGGAGAGACAAGAAAGGGCTCTAGGCAATGCTACTGAGTCCTTACACCTCATTAGAGTGGACCAGAGGGAAGTTTGACATTCACACTAAAGGATGCTCCAGGGATTGGGGGGGAAGAGGGGAGCACTGGGAGAAAGGGAGGGAGGGGGTGAAAGGAAGGGGAAAGGGGGGGAGGGAGCAAGGGGGTCGGGGAGGGGTGGAGGGAGGGAAGGGACAGGGTACCTATTAAGTCTGTATGAGTGGGGGAAAAAATAGAAGAGAGGAGAGGAGAGGAGGGGAGGAAGGGAAGGAAGGGAAGAGGTAGAGAAGGGAGGGAGGGAGGGAGGGAGGGAGGAAGGAAGGGAGGAAGGAAAGGAGGAAGAAAAGAGAGAGAGAAAGAGAGAGGATCAACAGAGGACTTCTTGGAATCAATATATTTTCCAGCTCAGTCACTGTTACCTGTGGAAACAAGATTCCTGGTAGTTTTTGTGAAGCTCCAGTTTCCCCACATCAGGGCAAACATGATTAACACCATAACCATCCTGGCCAGAATAAGGACATGCTAAAGAAACCCTCATTGGCTCTCCCTCAGCCATCAGACTACTGAAACTCTGAACCCCCCCAAATCAGAATTTCTCCAGGAATCTCATGCTAGAAGATGGAAAAGGTGGAAGCCTGGTGCCAGCCTAAGGGGGACCTTGATTCCTGGGAAGAGATTTCACACCATACTGGAAGCTCACCAAACCACTTTGTAGGAGAGACTGGAGCAGAGATGAAAGTAGCAGAGAACCACACATGGCCAGCACTGCTCAGCTACGTAGACCCCTTGCCCTCTATTTCAACCTAAACTTCATGTTAGGAACTGGGGGGGAGGGAGGTTGCTAAGCCTCTTTGCCCCTCTTCCCAGTGTAGCCATATTAAGTTAACCTCTGTTCTCTGCCTTGCTTCTTACATCGGATATTGAGGATTGATGATTGAGCCTCACGTGCTAAAGTTTCCAGAGTCCAGACTCAGATCTTAACAACTCCAGTAGAAGTAAATACACTGGGTTGCAGTGTGGTTGTGTAGAGTAAACACCTCATAGGCCATGCGGGAGGGGAGGACGAGCACTGACTCAAACACTTGTCTACTGGGGCTCTCAGCCCAGCAGGGCGGGAGCCTCCATCACTCCAGCTCCCTGAGTTCAGGCCTCTGGAGTCCTCCGAACCCAAGATACTCCACTGCCATTTGTTTCCATTTTACACAGCGCTCTTTTGCCTTCATCATTGGTCAATAGGCATTTGTCTTTGTACAATTACTTGTGTAACACCTGTCTCTATCTAGATTATAAAATCATGCCTGACTTGCTCGGGACTGGATCTCAGCAACCAACTGAATATCTAAAAGTACTGAATATCTAAAAGTGCCTTGCTCCCGAATGGCTATATAATTCAGTTCACATATCTTTTCTCTGGGCACCTGGGATATAAAAAAAATAAAATAAAATAAAATTCCTGGATATTAAAGGAATCTTCTAGTCCTGAAAATGACATAGATGAATGCTCTCTCATCCAGAGGAACAATATGCACCTGTTACCACGTGACACAAAAGCTCAGGTGGGCTGGTTTCCCACAGATTTGAAAGATGTGTTTAGGACAGTCAGCACTAAAACACAGGCTGTATTACACATGGAATTTTCTCTGAATTTCATAGTGAAGATTAAGATGCACTAAAAAAAAAGGATGGCCCATCAAACAAATAAAAGTCATAGATCTCCAACTGCTGTGAAGAAAGTACTACCTTGGTGGCACTCACATGGGAAGACAGACCAAATCTATATATTTACAGATCGACAGCTGAGTTGTTTCCCACCAGAGTAAAGCTATGTGTTGCTAACTTGAATTCTATCAGAACTGGACTATTCAATCATAGTTAACGGGTTCCGAGAAAGACCAGCTCTCTGGTTCAGTTGCTATGATTATTACCTAGTTATCCAGCCTTTATCCCTAATGAGGGCAACACTCTCCCTGGCTGATGTTGTGCTTGCTATGCAAATGAGGGTCATCAGGCCTTATCTGGAGAAGTAGCCCAGCCAGGAACTGAGCCCCAGACTGTGTGACTCCAAAATACATGATCTTGGCGCACAGACTTGGCTTCTGGGAGAAGGGACGGAAGCTCGACACACCACCACTTAGACCCAGAGCAGTCCCAGGCACCAAAGCTTCACCGTGAGCTCAGGAGCCGGAGACCTCATTGCTCAAGCCCGAGCTCAGTGGCCTTGACTTTGTACGTGAGGGAAAACAGCCAATCCCAGAACGTGCTGGTCACGGCTCATTCACTGAACTTAGTGTAGAAAACGAATCGAGCTCATTCCTAAGTGGAGAACAGATCTCGTTCACAAACAACAGTGTGCCAAGGAAGGGCAGAAACAAAGCTGCCTGTGTACTGCCATCTCCCTCCCTCTTCCTTCTGTCTCTTCCCAGAAGAACCACGACTCCAAATTGAGCATTCTTCTTTGCCTTGCTTTCCTCTCTAAGGGCCAACACTTACATTTGCTAAGGAATCTCCATATCATCCTAATGGTCCAGCCGGATCAAAACCTTGCCGTAGCCCATAAAAGGAGTCGAGAGGCCACAGTCACTTAGACCATATAACCAGCCAAACCCTCCACGGAAGATGGGGCTGCGGATGGGAACTGGCGATACCTCCGTTCATCTTTTCTAGAAAATTCCTTCTGATCTTTTATGGACTCCTGCTTTTCTCCTTCTAGGGAAATTCAGAGAGAAGACACCTATCTCCTGGGGTGATTTGTTTACATTTCATATCTAAAAGATATTGCCATGTTTACATATTCATAATGCTTCCCTAATAAACCAGAAACATTTCTACAAGTGAGAATTATCCACGACTCCATGTCTCACAGACAAAACAGAATCCCGAAGTGCATTCCTGGCCGCTCTTCTGCCCCCTCCTCTTCCTTCTTCCTGCTGTCTGCGATCCCACCCTTCTGCCTTCCAGAAAGCCTTCTCCCCAGGACCCTGACTTCTCAGTGACCCTTTGCTTTATTGCTCTCTGAGCTTGGCTCACTCTCCAGGAGCTCAATCAAGAGCCTCAACGTTGCTTTCAGTGCAGAATACTCCAAGCCAAACGCCATTTCCTTCTGTAGACTGAGCGAGCTACCCTCTCTCCTCTTCCCCTTGAGCAGTTTCAAGATCTCACCAGAAGCCCACCAGCACAAAGCATGGCCCACCACACCAAGACACCATTCCCTTCCATTTTCCTCCCCTGGACCGTCCATTTTTCCCCTGGTCGCTGCATTGCTCCAACCCATAAAATTTCATTATGTGGTTCTCCGCCTCTCTTGACATTCCATAATTTCTCACAGTCGTCTGAGGCTCTGGCTCAACTTCCAAACGCAGAGAGAAACAAACAGGTCCTGGTAAATCATGGTTGGTGCAAGCAATAAATCCAAGGTCAGTTGCTCTCTATGGGAAAATTCTGTGCCAAGATTACTTTTAAATGCGACCAAGTACTTTCAGCCACCAGGAAATTCATAAACATGGTAAACGAGTCTCAGACTGAATCAGTTTCTTTTACACACCCACATATGCATCTTGTCTTTCACAGTGAGTTCTGTCACAGGAACTAGCTAATCTTAACTGAGAGTGCATAGCACACCCTCGGCATGTTCAGAACTTTCCATGTAGCATCTCATTAAATCTCATGCCTTCCTAACACCATTTATTTCACAGCTTGGAGTTAGAGCTTACAGAGGTTAAGTACTATGAAAGTGGACACCTGGCTGTCAAGTAAAATTCCACGGAGTGAGACTACTGATTTAATAGACGCTGATCTTCCACACTCCAGGGTAAACTCTTTATTGTGTTCAACGAGCATTTATCAAAGGGATTATTAAATCAAGACATTATTTTAGGGTGGAGGGAATGTAGCAAAGTGGTAGAGCATGCACAGTATATGTGAGGTCTTGAATTCAATCTGCAGCATCAAAAAATAAATAGTTTTTTTACTGGTAGTAACTATGATAGGGACAGTGATGTGGATACTTTAGAAACTGGACTTGTGGTGTTAAAATGTGATTTCAGCAAAACATCTCAGGAAGATAGGATGAGCTAAAATAATCCCAGGTTAAGTCGAGAGACATACAATGAGAACGCTTCCCCTCTGGCCTGAAGTGAACTCTTTTCTCTCTTGGGCTGTGTTCTCAGGAAGGGAGAGGGTGAGAAGGGGAAGCTGCCATTAAACATGGCAGACCATGCCCTTCGACTTAACAATGCTCTCAAAGGAAGAGGAAAGGGAAGGAAGGAAGGAGGAAGAGGAAGAAAAAAGTATGAAAAGGGGGAGTAGGAAGAGGAGAAGAACAACTAGGAGAAGGAAGAGGAAGAAGATAGCAATGAGGAAGAACACTACTTCTTTATAATTTCAGTAAATGAATTTAAGAAAGCTCTAGAATCTAACAAGACCGGCAGGAAAGACAATTAATAATAATGAGATTTAGAAATCAAAGAGAAAATACTTATCATGCATATAAAGGCAGGAAGAAAAAAAAACCTTCAGAGAGGAGGACCCAGAAAAAAGTTTGACATACACATTAAAGGATGCTCCAGGGATGGGGGGAGGGGGCACTGGGAGAAAGGGAGGGAGGGGGGAAAGGAAAGGGAAAAGGGGGGAGGGAGCAGGGAGGTCCAGGGAAAGGTAGAGGGAGGGAGGGGACCGGGGCACCTATTAAGTTTGTATGAGCAGAAATAAATAAATAAATAAATAAATAAATTATTTTAATTAATTAATTAAAAACCTGAGAGCTAAGCTGGAAACAGGACAGATTCAAATTAAGCCTGTTTGTTCTGTGCCATATCAGATTCAGAAAAGGTACAAAGGGCTTGTAAGCATGGGGCATGGATGGGGCTGGATAAGTGGAAGGTCCCAGAAGCCATCTTTCTGGGGGGGGGTCTTCGCCCACCTAGAGCATGCCAGAAAGCACAAGCCTCAGAACTACCCGAGCAGATGACTGGAGAGCCAAGGCTTTGAAACCAAAGCGTTTTTGAACTCAACTTCAAGCACCCTCTGTGATTGATGGGGCCATACTGAACACAGGAAGCTGTAGGAAAGTCTATATGGAGAGTGGCGAGAGTTACAGTCTCCTTTCCCACGTCCCTTCACAGGAGATACATAAGCTTGCTCAGTCAAGTTTAAATCCTCTAGGCAGAAAACAAGAAATATTGTCACTGGGGGAAAATGAAAAGTCTAAGAAAAAAGTGACCTCTAGTATTGAAAGAACTAGAAATTTCCCATCAGGACAACCTTCCAAGCCTCCTGTCCCCCAGCACACACCAGCATGAATCCCACCTTGGCAAGTCCTCTAATCCACTTTCGTATGTAACAATTCAAGAAAGTGAGCAAAAAAAAAGGATCCTTAAGGATCTGAGAACAGTGTCTAATATGAAAGATAGAATTAAAAATAACAAACAGGAAAAGGAAACTAAGAAAAAACAGTTTGAAGGAAAACATCCAGTGAACGCTATAATTAATATCTTCAGAGTGGTGGAGAGATGACATGACAGTCATGATAAAAGAACATGGTGTTATTTCTTAAAAGAAACATGTGAATATTAAAACACACCAAGAATTTTAAAATGACAGCAGGATAAAAAAAATACAGAGAAGGTCTAGAAAACAAAGTAAAGCAAGTTCCCACGAAGTAAAATGTTTTTAAAGGAGGGGGCAAATTAAAGAGAAAAATCACCATGTAGAAACAGGTGAATAAACTGATGGGAATTAGAAAAAAGCTAAAACACAACACAGAGAAAAAATTACAAAATTTTGTGATACTTATCCCCCTTATGTAAAGGATTTGAGTTCCAGATTTAAAGGCTGCTCACATACAGTCCAAAGAAAGTTAAAGCAGGTCCCAACAGTGTTTCTAAACTTTGAAGTCTGGACCCTCAACACCTCCAGACAGGAAAAACCAACTCTGTTTGGTGGAAAATCACTCCACACTTCCCCAAGACAGTGGAAGGATCAGGGGAAAGAGAGAAACAACTTTCAAAGTCTGAGGAAAGGGCTGGGCTGCAGCTCAGCGGTCCACACTTGCCCACTTTGCATAAGGCCTTAGGCTCCAGCTTAGTAGCACTGAGGGGCGTGGGGCGTGGCGTCAGATCCTAAGGAAATTACTCACTACTTGGAATTGTGACACTTAATCCAACCACTGATCAAAACGTGAGAGGTTTTTAGTCACACTTTGCAACTTAAGGACAATCTTCACCCAACCCCCAAAATAACAAATTGGAAGCCATGGAGCTAGTTAAAGAGGTTCCAATCCAGGATACAGGTGGAAGGAACTGTGAAAATGATGAAGACAACATCCAAAAGGACACAGGACAGACACACACACACACACACACACACCATATGCATATACACATACAACATACCACAAGCACCATACATACACACAACACAAACACCACACATATATACACACACCACACACACGTCAGAGTTGATGAGTGTGTACATGTATTTATACATGTATAACTTTCTGTGATTCTGCATGATCGCAATAATGAACACTGGTTAAGAACTTTAAAAAATTATCTACTAAAAGATGGGGTCTAGGGGAAAAAACAGCAAGGTCTGAGATCTAAATCATCCTTTCTATAGTAAAAAGTCAAAAGATAATATCTAGCACTTGAGAATTAGAATGTATTACCACCGAACTTAGAAATAAGACAGAAAATGGTGGAGAGTTTGGCAAGAGCTAACTGCAGAGATTAATTGCCTCTGAGCACGAGGGTCGGAAGAGGAGTGAAAGACGAAGAGGGATCGCTCCCTTTTGTTATAAATATTACATAGAAGATTAAATTAGCTGATTGGCAGTTCCCTGAGTTTCTAATTAGATTTTTAGGACATCTATTTTGATAAATGAGTTCAATTTGGATTCCAAAAAGTTTACCTGAATCCCTCTTGCTAGAATCCAAACTTCCTGTTCACATTCTTAAGGGAAGGGATTTCTCCTTTCCCTCCATTGACACCTTGTTTCAAGATCACACACTCTCCATATTGTCCAAGACTCAGCTCGTCCCTCTACAAGTATGCCCAATATTCAGTTTCCAGGGTTCCTATTGGGCAGAGGTTGGAGATGGGTTTACATCTTTGTTTACTTTCAAAGCATGTTGGCTAGGTAGGTCTCTGCGGCAAACACAGGACAATAAAATGAGTTAACATAGAGAAATCGAAACTTCCGTTGACATCTCATCCAGTTCTCTGTGCACAAGAGGACTCTGTGCAAGCAAGCATCATGACTGTCGCTCACTAAGAAGCACTTGCAAGAGCCACATGGTATAAGTCATGTACTGGCTAATCTCATTCTAAATGGAAATTTCTCTGGGCTGCACCGTTTACTGATGAAAACAAACAATCCCTTTTGAGGCTTTCAGCCTTTGGCTACCTGAAGTTAGAGTTTAAAACCAGGGGCCAAAGAGCGTGCTCAGTGGGTAAGGCATCTGCTTGCAAGCCTGGAAGCTTGAGTTCTATGCCTGGAAGCCCACATGGTTTAAAGAGAGTTGTTCTCTGACCTGACCTTTGCCCACGCATTATAGCATGTATACATTCATGCACCTTCTTTCTCCTTTCTTCTCTCTCTCTCCTCCTTCCTGTGTCTGTCTCCCTTTATTTTATTCTTACTTTCTCTCTCCATTAATTAACCTGATTGACTCTCTGTATAATATAGACCTGGAACAAAGCATCACTTTGTACCCCTCAACTAATTTCAATGAAAAATGTTTTCGAAGAAAGAACTGGATTACTTTCCTAGCCATGGCCAAGGCCCAGCCACCCCTAGCTTCTCTCACTACAGGTTCTTGGGCCTCCAGGTGAGATGAATCATGGCCCTGCGTGCCTCTCGGCTGGGTCTTCTGTATGTATCAAAGAAGCCATACTTGGGAGATTCAACATAGAAGCCAAAACTCTCTCCTCTATTGTAAATAGCCTCCCCTTGGGCAGTGGGTGACTGGACGCAGAAGCAGCTAGACTTTGCAGGGAACTCAAAGTTAATGGCATGGGTGCCCTCCCATGACACACAGCCCCTGAAGATGCAGACAGTGGGCAGGAGAGGGTACATCTCACTCCTCTTCCCTTTTACAGTCAGGGCATGTGTTCACAGTGCCAATCTTGACGTCCAGGGGTCTAGAAGAACCGTCAGGGTGAACCCGGCCTTAACAAGGTATCGGCAACACAGTCCTGGTGGCCAGGACACTCTGCCCATCCAGCCCCTTGCAAGACCAAATGCAGAAAAAAGCCATCAAGAACTTTGAGGACAAGCAAGCCTCCCGTTGCAGCATCTCAAGGTCGAGTCTCAAGGCAAAGCATGAATATGAGGATGATCCTAGCTCAGATGGAAAGAAAACCCCAGTGTGCAAACAACATGCGTCCTCTCCCAATTCCTAATGTCTTTGGTATAACCCGGTGTGACACGAATCATCCCTCGCCTTGCTCCACACCCCCGGGCAGCTGCCTCCCCAAAGATAGACTGGGTGTCCTCAAAACACATTTTGTTAATCTTTAAAAGCTAATTAAACCACCCAGGTTCAACAAATAGTACTCCCAAGGTTCAGTGGACTTCAAATACGTTATTGACCCATGCTAAATGAGCCAAAATATTAGCATTCTTAGGAGAATCCAATCCAACCCCACAAGGCTTCAGAAGAGACCCCCTGTGGAAGAGGACAGAGAAAACTGTCTTAGGTGCATCTTGGAATGCTATTCACGAGTATCTCCTGACAGGGAAGACCGACAGATACTGGCTTAAGGCAGCTGCTGTGCTGGAAAAAGAACAAACAACCAAGGGGAAATACCAAGAATGATGCAGGACGGTGTCCGGCTCTCTCCGGAGACAAGAAGAAAGCAGTTCATCCAGCCTGCAGAACCTGGAACGTAGACCGTGGCCCTCGGTGAGCCTCAGGACTGGATCCTGCCTCCAAAAGCTCAGAGGCAAGAAGCCAGTACCCGGGACCCGGTGGGAGGAAAGGCCAGGGACACCAGCAGGCAAGCTGACCCCACGGAGGAAGGCAAGCTCCCTGCAATGGGGGCTCAGTGACCGGACTAGGAGAGGTGTCCTCCCCTACTCCTGAAATTCTGAATGGGTCTAGATTAGGTGGAATCTGGGCACTGATTGAAGAAATGTCCAAGGTGAGTAGGGTTTATTACACTTGTGATCAATCCCGGCACTTGGAAGGCAGAGGTTGAAGACTTTCCACAAGTTCAAAGCCAGTGTGGGCTATATAGTGAGAACCCGTCTTGAAAAACATCAGAAAGACTCTGTCATGGTTAGGCACAGGTGTCAACTTGACAGTTGAGGGTTTGAGCTCTGGGCATATTTGTGGAGAATTAGTAGTTGAGTTAAGCCAAGAGCGAACCTGCAGGAGATTGTCTAGCTGATGGGGAAGGCCCAGCCTATGGTGGGTGGGATTTAGTCCTGGAATAAATCATGGAGAGCTGGTTGAGAGAGTCCACATCCTTGTATATACTTGGCTAGATATACTGGTCAGGCAAGTAAGGATCGTCCCTGTCTCAGCCATTATGTAGGCATGGTGTGGCCAGTTCCCTCACCCTGGTGTTGGTGCATGCTCTCCTGTCAAGCTGGACTGAGAACTGTAACCAGACCATCAGTAAGGAAATAAACCCCTTGTTCCCTTAAGCCATCTGAAGGTCATTTATCAGCAACCATGCAGGCGAACTGCAACACTGTCTATCTCTCTCATTCTCATAAATAAATAAATAAATAAATAAATAAATAAATAAATGAATAAATAAACAAACAAACAAACAAACAAATAAATAAATCTGATTCATTTTAAAAGGTGGGCAAGATGCCTACTTCAAAACCCGGATATCCTAAATTCAGCCCCACAAAGTCCACATGATGGAAGGAAAGAACTGACTTCTAAAAGTTGTCTTCTAGCCTCCACATACCTACCAAGCATGAATGTCACCATTAATATTCTCTCTCTCTCTCATAAATAATTTTTTTAAAAAAAATCAGAGAGGTGAAGGGAAGGAAAGGAGAAAGGGATAGGAGAGGTGAAAGGAAAAGAGAAGACATAAAAAGAGAAGGATGAAAGAAAAAAGAAAGAACAAATGAAAGAGAGAAAAAGAAGGAAAGAGGAAGGGAGGAAAGGAAGAAGGAAGAGAGGGAGAGAAGGAGGGAGGAAGAGAAGAAGAAGGGAAGGAAGAAGAGAGGGAGGGAGGAAGGAAGGGAGGAAGGAAGGGAGGAATGGAGGAAGGAAGAAAAGAAGGAAGGGAGGGAGGGAAGGATGGAAAGAGGGAGGAAAGGAGAGAAGAAAGGAGGGAAGGTGAGTCCCAAGGTGGCCCTAAGCATCAGCCGCCGTGGGAAGTCCTCAGAAGGCCAGGTCCTTGAAGCCCCTCCAGCCCAAGACGCTGCCTTCAGTCTCCTCCCCCCAGTCTTCCTTCCATGCACTTTGGGGGCTCCCTCTGCTGGTGATCTGCGTGCTCAGGCCCTGTGGAACCCGCCTGCCTGGCAAAAGCATATGTCATTTTCAAAGGCTCTGTAAATGTCAAGCTTCTTGTTATTCACATTATTTTTGTGTTAGTTACGGCTGTTTGCATCAGCATCAGATCAGATCGGGAGATTTTTACGGGCTCACTGTGGAAGCCTATTTGGAGGCTGAGAGGCCTCCTCAGGCCAAGGAACATCTGCTATGTAGAGGAAATACCGGGGGCTGAAGGAGGAGGAGGAGAGAGGAACCAAAGAGCATGACATTCAAACCCTGGTCACATCCGCCCACTGTGTTCCTGTTCCTCATAGAAGTCCCCTTGAAAACACGTGCTTGGGTCCTTCCCGGGTATTTAGTTAGGGCCAGATGGCACGCCACGGCCTCAGGACATTCCATTGCTTCTCAACCTGCAAGTATCCAGGATATTTTTAAGAACAGAATTCTTTTCAGAGTCATAACCCACTTCGTGTTGTTGGATTGAGGTCGACAAAGAGAAACGCTCCGCGTTCATTACATCTAGGAATGGATGTGTGTTGCATTCGGCAATACATTTGAATTTTACAACCTATGTTGGAGGCATTTGTTCACTCACCCGAGAGCTAAAGCAAATACTTGGGGCACAAATGAATTCCAGGGTGCCTGGCTGTCACCTACCACCCAAGAGATCTGTTTGTCTTAAAGACTGACATTCCAACGCAGGAAGAGAGCTGTTGCATGGTAGTTTTGCTGTAAGTAAACATCGCCATTTTCTGGGGCTGGAGAGATAGTTCAGCAGGTAAGTTGCCTGTTTGCAAATCTGGGAGACCTGAGTTTGATTCCCAGCAGCCCACATGGGAGAAGGAAAAAACTGACTTCTGAAAGTTATTTCTCTCTCTCTCTCTCTCTCATAAATAAAATGTCATGGTTTTCCCGTATTTAACATACAGTAGTCTCTTCATGACCATGCGTGCTGTGGGGTCATTGCAATGTGCCTTGATTCCTGCCCACATTATTTCAAGCCACTTACTCATGGGGGAAGGGGACACACATGCATATTTGTGCATGTGCATTTGGAGGCCAGAAGCCACCGACAAGTGTCTAACTCAGTCTCTCTTCATTTGCCTTTGAGACACGGTCCCCTACGCTGTCTCCTGTCTCCACTCTCCCAGCTCTGGGATGGCAGGTATCCGCTGCTACTATACCAGCTTTATTACCTGGGTTCCAGTGATGCAGCTTGGGCCCTTGTGCTTGAGCGTGACTGAACCATCTTCTCTGCCCTGAACCGCTCTGGAAAAATATACCTACTGCTCTGTTTGAATTCGTTGTCCTTCTTCGAACCGCTCTGGAAAAATATACCTACTGCTCTGTTTGAATTCGTTGTCCTTCTTTGGGAGAAGGAATCAAGCAAAGGTCGGCCCTTGCTTGTTTGTTCCTTTGTTTGAAAATGGCTTAGACTTCTATCTCCAAGGCTGGGTCATACCACCACTCCCAATGTGTCACCACTAGTCTTCTAAAGACCACCTTGTGTCCTCCAGTCCCTCTGCTTACCACAGAAGGAAGTTCTAACATGCTCTTTCCAATCCCTCACCAACCTTGGGGGAGAATTTAAACTGCTAAGCATTGCAAAAAGGACCTTCCAGAGCTGTCCTCTCATTCCCTTACTGTCCTCTGCTTCATACCTTGACTGGAAGCACATACGAGATCCTACCAACCACTGCCCACTCCTTCCAACCGTCTTTACCTGGCTGGCTTTTCCCTCTCTTTTAAACTTCATAGTCGACTGTTTTTCCAGAGAAGAGCTTCCCTGGTCACCATTGATCTGCAGTAGCTTTCCTTCATGACACCTACACCACCCTCTACTTCCCATATTAAGTCCACAACTATAGCATAGCACATTTTCTCAGTTTCAGTGGGTCCTGGGATGCACAGCAAAAATACAGAGAAACTGAAACAAGTGAGTTGTGCTCAGCTTTGAAAGAGAAAACCCATCATCCCTTTCTGCATGGTCCTGTAGAGGAATCCACAATGACAGCTAAGACCCAAGGCCACATAAAGGAACTTGCCCCTAGTTTCCTTACCTTGTCCCATTCCTACACTTTCCATCATTAGGGTAGGTTAGGATCAGCCTGGTGAGTCTTTAGCAATGCTAGGACTGGAACTGGTCCCAACAGTCATTGAGAAGTTAAAAGAAAGACCACTAACTTTTCTCCTTTTGGGAAATGGGACTGGAAGACCTCAGTCAATCCTACAACTGACCTGCGTTCATCAAGAGGGAAAAATAACCCTGGAAGAACAATCCAAGTCTAGCGTTTTTCTGCAAAGAAGGAGGCAGGCCAAATCCCTGCTGGTGGCCCCCCAGAGTTTCTCTAATGTCAAACAGGAGCGATCACTTTGGCAGTCTAACACCTTGGGTCTCTTCTGGATTACATCACGATGTCTGGCTCATTCATATGGTACATCAGAAAGAGTCACGCTGCATCTTCAGAACTCAGCCCCCAATCTAAGTAAATGTTCCACACGAAAAAGCATCACCCTTTTAACTTTTCAGAACAAAACTTGATATATAGGAAGTTTTACTATTAAAAAAAATTGTGTTCATTATACATACTCAAAAATATCAGTATGCATTTAAAAATCAACTAAAACTAAAAATTTTAATGCTCCAAAGAACTAATATGCAACATTAGTATGCATTTAAAGCTAAAAATTTTAATACTCAAAAGAATTAAAATGATGCTTTTAAGATGCAAGCCATATTACTAAACTGTTCAGTTCCTGAAGTCATTAGCTTCCAAAGACTTCCCATAAGCAGATCCCTCTAAAAAAAAGAGTCTTCCTCCTTCCACACATTGTCTATCTCCTTCTCTAGTTCTAGGCTATACATTATTAAAAGCATTATTAGTAATTATTATTACACAGTTATGTATACTATAAATATAACCACATTTATATAATGATAAATATTATATAATTAGCAATATCATGTGTGATTTGATGTGCTCATTTCTTTTATGGAAAAACATCAGGGCTCAGCATGCATCAATTAATAGATACACTTCCCTCTGTAAGGACTCCTTGACTTCCTACTTCCTAGAATGCTTGATCCTTCCATGTGCCATCATGGGCCAATCGCAAATTTCTCTTCCTGTGATATAATTGCAGTTGACTCTTCTTGTTCTCCCACTGGACTGAAAGCTCCACTGCAGCAATAGCCAGTTACATCCAGTTCGCTATTACAGTGCACATCTGCTCACCTTCCCTCCAACCATAGGGACAACACTGCATGCCACTCTGTGAACCGTCTTGTTCTTTGATCCTAGATAGTGGATGAATTTCCGTGAGACTCAAGACAAAGCCTGAAGCTGTGATCAGTGACTGTTTCCACTGTGTGGAAGCCATCGCTTCTTTAACCAGTCAGTGCTGAACCCTGCTGTGACCTGCTATGAAGCCACATGATCATTATTTGGAACCAGAGTACAGTTACAGTTACTGGACGGCACGAGGATGACAGAACTCTGCTACAAGGAACTCTAATCCAAGAATTTTCTTAACCCTCCTTTCTGCTCAAAAGGTACATTGCCCATTTCCTGTGTTGGAACTTCATTCTGATGGTTGAAACTAAGTGAGTGATGCCGCTTAACAATTAGTCATTTCTAAACATCTGTACAGTAGCCCAGCAGAAAGATGCTATCCTGAGATGCCCACTTTTGTCCAGAAGACAGTGTGAAATACAGAACCCACAGGTTGACAAAGTAAAACTGGCTTCATTTGTGTAGTACTCAAAGTTCTCTAGAAACTGAGCACATTCTAGTCCTAGAGACAAGACAGTCTGTATATTTCTCATCAAATCCAATTTACAGAGCTCTTACTGTATCAAGTGCTTTGGAGTGGATACACCATAATATTTGCTCTAGGAGAGCTTCTATTCTCTTTTAATGACAAGATGCTTACTCATACACAAACCTCTGGACCCCAAAATTCACAGCCCCAAAGATACAAACACACTTGCATTCACCAACAACCCTGATCTACCTTCAGGAAATCAGATGTGTCATTCCAGTGGCACTGAAGAGGATCTAAGGATGTGGCAGGAAATGACTAACTTCACCGAGACCAAAGGGGGGGGTCTCTTGGGCTATTGAGCCAAGACATGCGGAAGGTAGGAAAGGCTGGAAAACATCGTTTTTCTCTCTAAACAGAAGTATTTTCACGATTGCCCTGTCAGGATGCAGACAGGCAGCTGAGTAATAACCGGAGCTTTGGGGCCATCAAACAGTGTGATAATGACACTAAACATTTACATACTTCCCGCCCCTCAGGTGCCCAGAGACTCTTCATAATCTTTTATGCTCTAAACAAACAAACAAAAAATCTCCCTGACATATCAGTGCCAGTGGCTACCAGGTTTCTCAGTGTCTGTTCTGCAGACAGTGGGAACCAGTAAGACTGGAAGCCAGTGCTGGGCTTGCAATTGCCACTCATGCTTGCAACTGGCATGCATGCTTGCAACTGGCATGCATGCTTGCAACTGGCATGCATGCTTGCAACTGGCATGCACGCTTGCAACTGGCATGCATGCTTGCACCCGGCACCTTTTCTTTCCCTCCTGAACTGTTTGCCATTGATTCTCAAGGAGCCACTACTCTGTACCATCAGCCTCAGGAGTAGGTTGGGGTCAGTAGACTAGGTCTAGCTAATGGACAAAGACATACGAGAATTGCATGGTTTCAGGGGGTCATAATAAATGCCTCCACCATTGCTGTGTTGACCTGGGATAGGAGGAATTTCATACGATGTAGAAGCGTGGGAGTAAGAAATGGGGTCCCCAGATGGGTGATGAACTCCATTTAGTCCTCATGAGACTTTCAGTGTAATATGCTTTTGCGTGTGCTAAGCCACTGGAGCGCCGGTACTGACCTGGCTATTGAGCACGATTTGCCCTGTCCTTGTCATGTAAGTCCTAGTACTGTTCTCAAGTCACTCTCTGCTTGGCCACGTGCTCAGAGAGACTTCCTCTCCAATCCCAGGAGGATGAACCCTGAATTGCTCTCAGCCAATCACAGACCTTGACATAGATTGTTTTAGGCTTGGATGTGAGATACAAATCTGAAGGAACAAAGTGGGGGACAGTAAAAGAAATTTCCTAGGAAAGGTAGTCTTCAAGATAATCCCACACCCATCCTGTGACCTTGGGACTGAAAACAAAATCAACATGGTCAAAATGGCAGGGGAGAGATCAAGGAAAGAATGGGAGTTCTTGAAATACTTGGGCTAGAAGTTAACTTACTCTGGCACAACTCTATCTTTTCCAAAATGATTTGATATCTGAAAGCTATCTGCTACTCAAATCAGGGATTTTTCAATCCCAGATGCACACTAGAACTATCTTGGGAGCACTTGCAATATACCAGTGCCTCAGCTCTAACCCCCGGAGATCCAGGATTGAGCAGTCCGCCATAGATCCCAGACATCAACCTTTTTCATCTCCCAGGTGAGTCTGATGCAAGTGAGAGGAAAGACTACTGTAAGATGCAATGACAGGAAGTCTCTGCCTTGCCGATAGTCCAAGTCCCTATAGGCCCCAAAGAGGACTTCATGTGCAAACAGGCTCTCCCATAATTGGCAAAGAATAACCCCATGAAGCAGATAACAAGCTCTTCATCTCTGGAGTTTATCTCCTAATGGGCGAAGATGGGGTGGTGAAGAAGCTGAGCTATGTGATTGTAGCAAGGCTCTTTGGGGAAAACACATAACTGGCTGGTAGAAACTGGAGGAGGCCCAGGTCACTGTAGACATTGTAGAGACTAAGAGAGCTAACTGCAAACTGCAAGAACAGAACCACTGATAGGGCGGGGCTCACCCACTCAAGACCTACCATCTGCCACATGCCTTCCTTCCGCCAGCAAGACCCCGCCTCCTAATGTTTTTTCCAAGCATCAACTAAGAATTCAAATACATGAGCTTGTGGGGGCCAATTTATATTCAAATCATAATACTGTCAGTGTTCCTGTCTTTACCACCAGACACCTTCCCCTTTCTGCTCTGTCTATACCTTCACCACTGAATCTCTCAGGATGCCCTGGGGCCAGGAAGGGACTAAACTTCGAGGCTAGAGAGTTCTTTTTCTGTGTCTATGCCTGCTTCAGTCAGACATAGAATAAACTTAGAAGCATGCAATTCCGTAAAAGAAATCATTGCTTTATTTTGTGCAGAAAGCTCAAATTTTGCACAGCAAGTAAAAAATAAAGCCTGTATTGCAGATAGCCCAGACATGAACAGCTCCCTGGTCCCCCTACCATGGTGTCAGGGTCTCTGTCTCTGGGAACTGTGAAGAAAACCACCTGCCCAAACCAGAGATGTCTCTTTCTCTTTTCTTATTTTCTTAGCACAGTAGCAAGCCCTAACTTCTATGGACTTCCCTGTAGCTGCTTTCCCTAATGAAGCAAGACAAGGAGAATCTTTTGGCGCTTTCTTCTGTTAAAGGCCCATTAGCTGCCCTGAAGCCACAAAGGCTGCCCATCACCACCTTATGTCTATCAAGAGGCAATGGGTCAGCGTTTTTGCAAGCATTGCTCTGGGGCATTGAGATCACATCTATCACACAGACCAGAGAACTTGTTCAGGAAAACTGAGCAAGGCTCACATGACTGACAGAGTTTTAAAAAAAATACCCACAACTCCTTGAGATTTAGACTAAATTGAACCATGTGCTTATTCTTAGTCTGACCTAGTGTTATTGTTTGAATCTTCAGCATCCCCCAAAGGTCCGTGGGCTAAAGGCTTGGTCACCAGCCTTTGTCACTATTCCAAGTTGATGGGGTCTTTAGGTGGCGTCGGTCCTTGAGCAGGTGTTCAGAACCTGCCTCTCCTTTGCTTCCTGGCCTCCGTGAAGTGAGCAGCTTTGCTCCACCACATCTACTGATCACCATGTGCTCTCTCATCACAGGCCCGGGAACAGCGGAGCCAAGCAAACATGGCCTGAAAGCGATGAGCTAAAATAAACCTTTCTTCTCCTTATATTGACTTTCTCAGGCATTTCATCACAGCAACAGGAACCTAACACATGCGAGTTCCATCCACATTTGCCATCAACCATAGATTGGCAAGATACCCTGCTCCTGGTTGCTGGCCCCTCCTGGCTGAGTGACCCATGTTACCATCCATGTGGTTTCTCACATTCCAGAAAGCTAGCTCTAGCCTGTTCTCAGGGTAGAGGTGGTATTCCCAGATAAGGAAGACCTTCCTAAGACTCTTAAGGTCTAACCTTGGAACAACATAATATCACTTTCTCTGTACTGTGTAGAAAAGAGCCTGCCAAAAGGATAGTCCTGATTCATGGAGAAGTATAACCTGCTCCTAAGGGAGAGAAGAAGAAAAAAACATGGCAAAAGGAAATAGAGCTTGTGGAAACTTAAGCTAATGTAGCTAGTAAGCAATGGAAACAGATTGGAGTCTAGGCAATAGGAACTTAAGTCCAAGTAACTTCTCCCAGATCCTACAGTTCTTGCTGAGCCTCTACAAGGTTTTCCGTGTTAAAACTCCTAGATGCAAGGCCACAAAACATCCTCTAAGCCATATCAACAATTACTGACACTTGAGCTAACCACCCACAAAACCCAGAAGATAGCAGAATAGGGATGTTACAGTTATTCTGTATGTTGCCAATAAATTCACAAGAAAACAACCATGAGAACAAGGAAGGAGTTTTATTCTGGCTTATGATCATGTTATGTTTTTTAGTCCAACTTGGCAGGAGAACTCAGATCAACATCATGGAGCCAAGGGAACTGGCCATACTATATCTACAGGACTGTTAAGAAAGGGGCAAACCCTACTTGTCAATCAATATATTTGTCCAAGTATGCCCAGCTCAGTGCAAGAGCTGAACATCTATCTCAGTAGTACCGGTCTGATGATGAACACCAAACATTACTAAGACATCTTCCCCCATCTTATCCACCTGTCCAAGGAATAATTCCGCCCACTGTAGATTGGGTCTTCCCATCAGTTAGACAATTGACTGCAGGCTTGCACAAGGTCTTTCCTTAACTATCAATTCCTCACAGTTGTGCTCCAAACTTAGCTTGTGACTGCCAAGTTGACACCTATATTTTTCACTATCTCAAGGACATAGCAACACTTCATCAATGTTCATCTCAGTATTTTAATGCCACACAAATAAATGTACATCATCATTGCTAAATCCTCTTGCTGGACTTCTGCAGCTGGGTATAATAAAAGTGCTAAGAAACGTGGTGTCTTCAAAAGGGTGCTCCAGGGGATGGGAAGGGGGAAGGAGGAGGAACTGGGGAAAGGGGAGGGAAGGGGATAAAAGGAAGGGGAAAAGGAGGGGAGAGTGCAAGGGGGACTGGGGAAGGGTGGAGGGAGGGAGAGGACCGTGGTACCTATTGAGGTTGTATGATTGGGGAAAAATAAATAAATTAAAATAAAATAAACTTAACCTCCATGTTTTTTGCTAATCATACTTATGTGGAAAAGCAGATTTCTTTACATGAAATACAATAAAAGTTGTTGCTAATATTTGAGGGGAAAAAAACGTGGTGTCTTATGTGAACTGCAAGAAGAAACCCTTGTTGCTAGATTTTCAGAATAGCCACTTTCCCCTTTGAGAGCTGACAGTTCACCCAGAATAAAGAACCCAGTCCCCAGACTGACAGCTCAAAATTCAGAAGGTAATTTCCAAGAGAGTTTTCTCCCAGCACTCCATTTCATAAAAACTGCCTTGTGTCCTTTTACTCCCAGGGCAAGCACACTTCATTTTTCTTCAAATTACCTGCAAACAATTACATTTGTATTGCACTCATGTCTGCTAATCCAAATCCCATTCCTCCAAATTGTCTGCAATATAAACCATGACTACCTCCTTCCCTGTGAGAATATTTTTTTCCTGATATGTGCCGTGACATCTTTTAAACAGATTCTTACAAATTCAACCTGTGACATTGTATGAAAGTGCTATTCAAAATGTGGGGAGAAATTTTTATGGCATCTACCCAAGAGTTCACGAGCAACATGAGTTCCTACCCCCCATGCGCCTCCCCACTATGGGCCCTATTGACGTCACTAGGCAAAACAGGACACACCCACAGTGTTTTCGTACACCCTTGCCCCAAGTGGCCGAAACTGGGACGTTGTAGCTATTACTTTTACATTTTTGTGGCAAAAATGCCTGATGAAAACAACTTAAGGAAAGATTTTTTTTAAACTCTTTTTTGAACCACCTATTTTATTTCAGTCACTTTGAATTTGTGTGTGTGTGTGTGTGTGTGTGTGTGTGTGTGTATGTGTATAGTATGTGAACCTGTGGAGGTCCAAGGGTGACTTGGGTATCATCCCAGATTGCTCTACCTTTTTTTGACTTTTGCTCTGGGGTTTCCCAGGTTCTGCAGGGGGTGCAGGCCTCTGCCCTTTCTATCTGGCATTTTAACGTGGAATCTTGTATCAGAACACAAGTCCCTCTGCTTGTGAGGCAGAGGCTTCACCCCTGAACTATCTCTCCAGCCAGAAGTTCTGGCTCTGATTTCTGAAGGTCTCACTGAGCCCACTGTGGTATGGCAGACTTCATGGCAGAAGAGTGACAGAGGCTTCTTGCGTTGCGGTGGATCAGGAAGCAGAAAAAGCAAGGCCAGAATCAAGGGCTGGTCTGTGAAATTCAAGGGCACATCTCTAATGTGTACTGAGGGGTTCCTAGAAGAACAGAAGCTACTGAATGAGTAACACTGAAAGGGGATTAGAGTGGTTTACCTAATGTGGTCTATCTAGGTAGTCCGATGGCTGCTGATAACGTCTCAGTCCATCGGGCTGCATGACTCAGCAGCTCCAGGCTGCATGACTCAGCAGTTCCAGGTTGGTGTTGAATGCTGGGGGATCCCTTGTCTTCGGTTCATGTCGGGAAGCTGAAGAAACTTGTTTTTAATGTCGACAACAGTGGGAGCCAGCAGGGAAGATGATCTCACCAGGATGACGTGAGGGCAGGCAGGCAAAAAGCAAATGCCTCCTTTCTCCAACTTTCTTCCTCTGGGCTGCTCCCAGAAGGGGCCGCCCACATTTAGGGCAGGTTTTCCCACTTCCTATATAACTTGATCGTAGAAAATCCTTCACAGGTGTGCCAAAGGCTCTGATAATGATAACTGACTCCAGATTCACTCAGTTTGACACCCGAAAGTAACCATCACATCTGGCCTTCTTCAGACAGACCCCACCTCTACCACCTCCCGAAACAGTCCCTCCAGTGGGGGACCCAAGCCTGTGGGATGCTGCTATGTGCTGCGCACTGACCAAGAGCCTTTTTTCCCAGTACTTCAGACAACAGGAATAGATAGTTGCTATGAAGTGTACCACTGAGCTACAAGCTTCCAAAGGTCGTCATGGTAACGTCTACTCGGCTCTCCCTGTGTTAATCAGTTTTTTTCATCACTGGCAAAGTACTTGAGAAAAAGAAAAACTGAAAGGAGGACAGATTGATTTTGGCATGTGGTTTCAGAGATTTCAGTCTTTGTCACTTGATTCTGTGTCTTTGGACAGATTATCATGGCGACAAGAAAATGTGACAAAGGAGGCTGCTCACCTCGTAGCAGCCAGGAAACACAGAGAGGCAGAGGAAGGGGTAGAGGATAAAAGAGGCAGGGGCAGGAGATACATAAAATGTGTCTTTCACCCCACAAAGTCTATCATGGACTAAAGGCACTAGGATCCTTGGAGGCAAGGGATTGACAGCCACAGTAGTGTTCCTATGCTTAAGGGGAACACAGGAAAGGGTTCTGGGATATGCCGCTGGGTCCTTGCACCTCAACAGAGAGGAGGACCCAGAGGAGAGTTTGGCATGCACATTAAAGGATGCTCCAGGGATGGGAGGGGGAGGCACTGGGGGATGGGGAAAGAGGGGGGAGGGGAGGGGGAAGCAGGCGGGGGGGGGGTTGGAGGGAGGGAGGGGACGGTGTACCTGTTAAGTTTGTATGAACAGAAATTAAAAAAAAAAAAGATGTGTCTTTCAAAGGCATACCCCCCCAAGTTGGCCACACTCCCTGAAGTGTTTCTTCATTTTCTATTTCCAAATAATGCCATCATATTATAACAATATCAGTGGATCTTCAGCACCTAGTAAATACGATCCAATAACCTCCTCCCCCCCAAAGCCCATCAGCTAGGCAAACCTTTAGCAGGAATCCAAGTTTGTTCTCAGTGGAAATCCTTTTCTGTTCTGATTGTAAAGCTGTCCATATGACAGACACAGAAACCTTTCATTCATTCCATCAGAGACAATGTTCAACACTAACGATAAGCTTGTGTCATGCCGGAAAAGTTTTAAAGCCAAGAAGATACATTCTCTGCCCTCACGGAGCTTCAGGAATAGAAAAGATGGAGACACTGGCAAAGAAAATGAGAGAGATACCAGAAGAGACCAGACCAGACAGACTTTGGTCCAGTGGGTGTTGAAGATATTGCTCATTATTTAAGAGCAATAGCAAGTCTTTTAAGTCTTTCAAGCTGAGTGGTCTGAGGGACAGGAATGGCCTAGTCCATTAACTCGAACCATAATTTTGTACAAGGATTGTCCCAAGAGTGGCCTCTTAAATAGCTCAGCAGGTAAGATACCTGCTCACAAACCTGGTGACCTGAGCTCAATTCCCAGAAGCCCACATGGTGGAAGGAGAAAACTGGCTTCTAAAAGTTGTCATCTGATCTCCACAGCAAGTCAGTCTCTCTCTCTCTCTCTCTCTCTCTCTCTCTCTCTCTCTCTCTCTCTCTCTCTCTCTCATCTGTAAAAAGAATTGCCTGGAGAGCCTTAAAAAGCACACACACATATTCAGCTCTTCCTCCCCACCCCACCAAAGAACCAGAGTTTCCGGGGGCCTGCTCAAGCATCAATTTTTTTTGTATTTGAGAAACTGTCCTAAACCATCACAAAACCCAAACTCACACATACCAGAAGATCTCTATCTTAGCCAAATCTATAATTTGGTGTAAAATAAAAGAGTTATGCAGATGTGTCTGGAACCTTTCACAAATGGAGAATAATTCTCGCTCAGGGCTTGATTGATGGAATGCCTTTATTAGCCCAAGGGCTCTCATTAGCACATAAGCTAGTGCAGAGGAGAGATAATTCTAATTCTTCTCTGTACGAAACTGTGAATAACTTCAGGGCCCCTACTAAACAGTGAACCCCATGAGTTTGGAAATCTGCACATAAGCAAGGAGCAACTGTATTTACAAGATGGAAACACAGCTGAAATCAGAATTGCATGATAGAATCAAACAATGATAAAAGTGAGAAAAAGAAAAATTGAAGCAAATTCTATCTGGGCGTGCAGAGAAATGCTAGGTTGCTAAGTAGTTTCAAGGGGAATAGGGATGGATTTTGTTTCTGAAGTTTGTAGTTTCAATGTTGCCTGGAATTACAAATAATTTATAAAGGTACACAAGATAGCTCTGCTAGCCCTCTCAGGCAAAAGGACATTGTCTTCTGCTGACTTAGCCCATTATGATATAGAATAGGCGATTAAACCAAAATGAACATGACAGAAAGATAATTGCATATCATATTAAAACCTATTCCAAGCACCAGCAACAATAAAAAGGGGCCTAAATTTCAAACTAATAAAGACAGGCAGAAAGTGGGAAGTATTTCAACACAACTTATTATGCCAAACAGCACGGATAACTCAATAAAACAAAACTAGCTCCAGGTGGGAGACTTTCTATACCAGCAGCAAATTCATTTGCTTCAGTTCACCACATACAACAGAGCAGTGCTTCTTAGAGACGCCTGGGAATAGAGTGCATTCGTAACATTCGTAACGGAGGCTCCCTGTCAAGGCTCAGAAGAATCTGGAATGGGAGGTGACCAATGAACCTCGTGGTCTTGCATCTGCAAGGAAAGTAGGAAAGAGGCAAAGAAAAGAAAACAAGGATGCTTTGAGGTAGTTTTACACCTGTAGGTCAGTACAGCTCTCAAGCTGTGGCCAGAGAAGCTTCTTTCTGGAGTGGGCATCATTACTGCTGTGATAAGTGCTGAATGCTCCACCCCAAATGGAATATCCACATCACCCCCATGCCAAGACTCTGGGACTATTTCTGGGGAAAACTAGGATCCTCTGGTTAATAAATGAATTAAGACTCAGATTCAGAGTAAAAGGAAACTTGAGAGCCATTTTATTAGAGACTAAAAGAAAAATAACAGGTAATCTGTAAAATCCTGACAACCACCCAGAAGAGGAAGACAGAGGAAAGGAAAAGAAAAATCATTCTCTTAGAGATAGGCATGGAGGTGGGCAAGCGGCCACGTGGGACAGAGATTAGAGTCTTCAGAGAAACAGCCAAAAAAGCCCAGAGTACCGAGGAAAGCATGTCTAGACTTGGAAATGAAAAATACAGGAGAGAGAGAGAAAGAAAGGATTCACTTTCTGATCTTAGAACTCAAAGAGCGTTCAGAATCTATATGATAGAAGCCCTGTACTTCCTGCTTCTGCAGGTTCTTGCTAAGGAGGGACTGAGAGAGAGAGATTTGGGGGACAAATGAAAGCACCGTACTCTCCCATCTCTTTAGCATGTGTCCTGGTGAACCAGATTCCTTGGCGGGGTGTGAATGGGGAGGGCCTGCCCAAGCGATTGACAGGCCGAGCTGAATCAAGGAAGAAGCTCACAGTCCGTCTCTGGACTCAGACTCCATTCCAGGGTTCCCAGGGAAACTGGACTGGGCGTAGGGCTTGTCTAATCCCCAACTAGAGCGTCAAAGAAGGGGGGCAGAAGGAATGTAAGAGCTGGAAGATGGGGAGGAGTGCTTTGAACTGCTGTGGTCTCGGGAAGCCACAGCAGGTGTGGTACCTGCGTAAGAACACGAGATCAAGGGACGTCATCATCCAGCACTGATGGGGGGGGGTGTCATCAGGACCCATCAATAGCTGAGGTGCCATTGGCAGCTGGTGGCTGTTAAGGGAAGGGGAATCATTTTTCTTAATGGGCACAACCACTAGAAGGTGATTGGTGCCCCAGTGGATGACTCTATACTCACATGGGCAGCACTAATTGGACTCAGTGGGTTGTAAAAATAAGAATAATAAGAGGACGTGAGAGTGGGAGGGGGTATAATGGAAAGAGGCGGAGGAAGTGGGGTGCACGTGATTCAGAAAATTGTATAAATGTTGAAAAATGTCAAAGAATACATAAAAATACTATTTTTATAAAAGACTACATCGAGCTTCTTGGGACAAAAGCAGTCAGGTGGGTCCACACTCCTTCCACTTGGAACACAGGAGACACAAACTACAGGCCGACTCTTTCTAGAAGCTTCTGTGTCATAATGATTTCAAAGCTCTATGCTGAGTTAGTGTTCTATGATATCCAAGATGAAATGAAGCAAGACAAAAAAAAATTATTAAGAAACTGGGAACACTTTAGCTAAAAGAAAATCTGAATTTTAGGTTTTTTTAACTTCAATTCTTAGTGAAACCCAAACAGCATCTCTTTATTAATCCAATGTTATCTATTAATATGTAAGGTAGAGTACTCCAGTAAAGTAAATGCCAGTCAGATGTTATACATCTGAGACATAGCATCACTTTGCTGTTAGGATAACAAGCTATGATTTCCTATGCAGAATAAAAAAAAATCTACTGGTAAAGGTAAAGAATAATAAATATTGCATAAACAAGCCTTGTTTTTTTAATAACCAATCAATCCATCGATGGTGAGCACTAGGCAATGCATTGGGAATTTCTGTGATAAATTATAACTGGAAATGTGAATCAGGGAAACTCTTCTTAAAATGATTTTCTCACTGTGCTTTCTTATTGACAGGTGTTCCCTCCAAAGGCAAAGATGGATGCAAGTGACATTTGCAAAAGATAGATATTGTGATTTCCAGACAAGGAAGTACTTGTTTTGCTCTGATTAAATATACAGCTCCATTTGAGCATGAGGCAACAGTGGGGTCACTTCACTTACATTTTATTCACAGCTAAGTGAGACCAGTCAGTGTTAATTTCCCTCGAAGGGGACTCATTTACAATAGAACAGGCCAGTTTCATGATATCTAGAAAAGTTTGTGCTATGGACAAGAAATCATTCTAACCAACAGCACATTAAGTGATTAAATGTTTTTTGGCAGGATCTTGCACGTAGCCCAGGCTAGTCTAGAAATCCCAGTCCTCCTACCTCAGCCTACCAAAGGCTCAGATAACAGGCATGCATAATCATGTTTACATATTGGAGTAATGAATGCATAATAAAACAATAAACTATATACTTACATGTTTCTTGAATAATTTCAAGTTTTAAAATGTCTGACTTCTTAAAGTATCATTTCATTATTCGAGATGTTTCCATATGTCAGCAAAATCAAGATTACTTTTGACATCCCATCCCAAAGAACTGCAAATCTAGACACACGTATGATTTACCTTCTTTTCACCAAGGCCTGTGTCACCCCCATCAGTCTCGAGCATCCCATCCATGGGGCTGTGGCATCTTCAATCTCCTGAGACTCACTGAAACCCAACAGGAAGTTTGGAGTCACCGTGTGTCTATGCTTTTCCTCCAGCTTTCTAGGAATAAAAGAAAAGATGAAGAAATTGTCCTTGTCAGGTTTAACCCTGTTGTAGTTGGATAAACACCAATAAAAGCCTATAAAGTGTCCCGCCTACTTTAGGATGGGAACTTTCGAAGAGGATCTTGTGGATTCAGATGATCACAGGGCAAACTTAGGGATGCTTTCTATGCCGGGTGTGGTACAAAATCATTTCCTTTAGTCCTGAGAACGTCCTATAGACCAGGCACCATAGCCTTCATGTGTCAAAGAAAGAAAACGAAGCCTGCAGAAGCTCAGTAGTTGCCCTGGGTCACAAGGAGAAGGGCTGGAGGGAGAGTGGTCATCCGCGCCCACAACAAGGAGAAGGGCTGGAGGGAGAGTGGATGGTCATCCGCGCCCACAACAAGGAGAAGGGCTGGAGGGAGAGTGGATGGTCATCCGCGCCCACATCCTCTGCTCCTGACCTTACTTCAGCCCACTCCTGGAAGGAAGAAATCAGGAATTTCTTTTTTTTATATTTATTTTTTTCCACTCATACAAACTTGATAGGTACCCCCTTCCCCTCCCTCCCTCCACCCCTCCCTGGATCCTGTTGCTCCCTCCCCCTTTTTGTGTTCCTTTCCCCCTCCCTCCCTTTCTCCCAGTGCCCCCCCCCCCATTCCTGGAGCATCCTTTAGTGTGCATGTCAAATTCCCTCTGGGTCCTCCTCTCTGATGATGTATAAGGACTCAGTAGCATTGCCTAGAGCCCTTTCTTGTGTTCCCCTTTAGTATAGGAACACCATTGTGGCTGTTAATCCCTTGCCTCTAAGGATCCTAGTGCCTATGATCCATGCTAGACTTTGGGGGGTCAATGATATGTTGGTCATTGTGCAGGTCATGCAAAGTCCTATTATGAAGAAATCATGAATTTCATCTCAGATGAGGAGTGGGCAAAGAAATCAGGAAAGTTTCACAGGGAGGTAACTCTTGAACCAAGTCCAATGAAGAGCAGGATACAGGGGGTGGATGGGTGATTAATACCCTGGTGCTCCCAGAAGGCTTCAGGACATGGGCTGGGGTATATATACTGGGCCGGGCAGTGGAGAACCACACTGACATTTTAGAACTATACTGACATTATACTGGTGAAAACATGGAACGTGACTAAAGGAGCTGATGGGGAGAGGAAGCAAAAAGGTAGAAAATAATTGTATTTTTGTGAGGAATACATTTGTTACCATCACTGTCTCAGCAGTTCTAAGCATGGAAAAGGAAGGATACATTCAATGAACTATACAAAGTGATAATGATGACCAAAGGTGTGGCTAATTAGCCCTGGAAAGAGAGAAAGGGAGGTACAAAGACTTCCAGTGTAAGAAGTTTAACTGATACCACACACTAGGAGAGAGTACAGAGATCCAAGAGGAGGGAGAGGAGAGAAATGATGAGGTCACTTTCAAACTATACTGGGTTCCATGAAATACCTCAGTATTTCAAGTCCAGTGGGCCAGTGGATGAGGGGGCCGGGCTCCTTACAACAGCATGCAATGAAAAC
Organism: Typhlomys cinereus; assembly: GCA_023101885.1. Lineage (NCBI taxonomy): Eukaryota > Metazoa > Chordata > Mammalia > Rodentia > Platacanthomyidae > Typhlomys > Typhlomys cinereus. Next base: position 590,274 of record JALPQD010000178.1, read on the forward strand.
CAGTGAAGGAAAGAAAAAGTCATGGAAGAAGAGACCCCTAGGCTCCCTGATCAGCCAGGGAATGTATGCAGAGTGTGTCCTCTGAGGAACGCCTGCCTTGATGCCCGAGGGTCAAGAGAGGGTTCATGCGCCCTCCCAGTTTCACCACAAGGGGGGAGCAGAGAGCTGCTCCCCTGCTTCGCCCAGCCATCTAACTGAAGGTGTTGGAGATCAGGGTCCCACCAGCAAGGTGGTCCGAGGGGAGGCCTGTCCATCTTTCATTCTTTCTAAAACGAAGTGGACTGTGATAAGCAGTTTTCCCTTCAGTAATTTAGTCTTGGCTGTCTGAGTCCAGGTGCTACTTGAGCAATCTACCTCTCCTATCTAGACACATCCCCAATGGAGATCCAACTAGGTCAGAGGTGAAGGTCACAGGATCATTGAATGGTCATTTAGCCATCAATACTTCCACATGCCCCTTTATAGTCAAGCTATCTGTATGTGATTGCTTAAATAGCATTTCCCTCACTATGCCTGTCTATGTAGCCCACAGCTGCCTGGTTAACACATAGCATTCGGGAAAATCCTATTCAGTGTGTAAAGTATATGTCCCGTGCTATGCCGAATCCTAAACTTGGCTGCAGCCTGGTCCCTCACATTAAACTGCTTGTAGCCAATAATGATTCTGGTATTATCTTCTTGGTTAGCTAAGGTTATATAGCTAAGGTTGATGATTAGCAGCTTGATGATTCTAATACCATGTAAAAGAAACTGTTTCATTCTCTCTGCATCTGCTCCTAAAGAGTCCCAGGGAAAGAGGGCTCCCTGGAACATTTCAGGAGGGCCCCACTTGCTCTTCATGAAGCACTTGGACAGCATTCACTCTTCCTTGTAAGGATCCCATTTGGAGCTTTGAAAAATGTTCCCCCCAACACAGCTTGACCAAAAGGCACTGTTCACAACTCACAGCAACATGACCTAATGGAATGAATGGCACCATCGAGGTCAAGACTTGCCTACTTATCCCTAATGGAAACCATTAAATCTTTCTACTCAACAACAACAATTACATAAACAAGTAAGAAGAATTAGAATTCATGTCACATGATTCAGAGTGATTAGCTTTAGAGGAAAATTATTATTCATGAAGAAATTTTAACAGTGAATGTTATTATCTTTTGATAATAGTCTTACAACAGCATGCAATGAAAAACTAGTGAAGGAGAATTCCACAATCAAATCCCAGAAGAAAGATTGAAAACCCACCCTAGGATTCAGATAGCAAGTCTGTCTTATCTTTCTTCCTGTTTCTATATAAATTGCTATTTCTATCTCTATTTTCGTCCTTTTCCTCTACACACACACACACACACACACACACACACACACACACACACCTTTTTCACATGCCTCTTTTAATGAGATATAATCTATTTGCCATTTGAGTCGCCCATTTGAAACATACCTTTTGGTATTTTTTAGCATTTTCTCTGAATTATGAAACAATCACTATAATTTCAGGATAATTTTTTACCACAAAAGAGAAACCTCACACACAAAGTATTCAAACTACTTTTCCTCAGTCATTGGAAATGGTTAATTTGTTGTCTACTTCTGGATAGTGGATATTCATAGAGATGAAATCCAGGGATGGATGGTTCTTATTTTGACTATTTTTTTCATTTATTATAATATCTTTAAAGTCCATTCATGTAGCAAGTGTCAGTGCTCCTGTTTATTACTAGTCAGCACTGTAGTGTGTCACTATACTATACTTTGTTGTTGTAGTCACTGCTGAAGGACATGTAGGTCATTTCAACTTTGAACTACTGTGAATAACTATCATAAATGCTCATCTACAAGTGTGACAGGAATATGTCTTTATTTCTCTTGGATATTTATCTAGGACTGGATCATGTGATAACTCTGCTTAACTTTTTAATTTTGTTTTGTTTGAATATCGACCCTACATCAGATAATATGATGTAAACCATATCCTGCTGTTATCCATTGGTGGTTGCTATACAGAAGTTTTTGCCATCAAATTGTCTCCAATGTGCCCCAGGCTGACTTTGAACTCCCCACCTTTCTGCTTCTACATCCAGGTTACTAAAGTCACAGGAGTCTGCCCCACAGCAAGCTGCAGCTTTATAACTTGATGCAGTCCCTCTCTGACTTTGCTTATGTCTGTGACTTTAGTCATATCCACAAAAAAAGTCTTTGTCCAGACCAACGACCAAGAGTTTTTGTCTCTTTTCTTTGAGCAGTTTTATGATTTCAGGTCTTCTTGGCATTTAAAAACCTTTGGCCAGGTCACCCTGGATTTTATGTAAGAGATAAAATTGACAGGATTCTGATTCTACCCTTCTGTGTAAGGATGTCAAGTACCCAGTTTTCCAGAACTATTTCTCTGAGAGACAACCCTTTCTTCGTGTGTATGATCTCAACTGAACATAGATACACGAACTTACTCCTAGGCTGTCTAGTCTATGCCACAGGTCTGCAGTCTGCATGTCTACTTTTGTGCCAGCACAATGCTATTTTGATTGCTGTTGTTTAACCTTCTGAGGAACCACAAGACTGATTTTCGAAGCAATGAAATCGTTTTCAACTCTTCCCAGAAATGATAAGGTTTCTCTTCTGTACCCTTATCAACTCTTGTGAACACCCATCTCTCATATTAATAACCCCCCAGGGGGCATGAAAGCAATGCCCTCACTATGGTGCTGCCAAGCTTTTCCCTGCATGCTAATGATGCCTGCAGCATTTCGATACCTAACATTTTGCAATGTGTTTTACATGCTCTTATTTCCTGCAGTGTGATGAAAATGTCTTCAGAGAACTTCAGCAATATTAAACCATGGGCTCCACTGCCCCCCCCCCCCGGAAAGCAGGACTTCTACAGAGCAGCTGGAGGAAACCACTGAATGAATGACACAGACAAGGTGAGCTTGTGGGTGGACAGTGTTCAAGTGCCTGAACTTCTAGAAAGAAAGGAACAAACGAGTATGATATCAAACTGCCCTCTAAATACTTACCATTCTACCCACAGGTCAGAACAGCTCACATTCCCCCAGCGAGAAACTTCCTTCACAGTGGGAGACATTTAATGCAGTGAACCAAGATGGGGATACAGTCGAGAAAGAAGTTATTTCCTATTTGCAGATGATGTGATTCTCTACTGGAGAGACTTTCAAAGGATCCACCAGAAAACTCTTAGGACTTACAAATACATCCAGCAAACTGACAGGCTGCAAAACTAATGGACAAAAATTAGTAGCCATCCTACGCACTGAGGATGAACAAACTGGGAAAGAAATGAGGGAAAGATCCCACTTGTAAGAGCTTAAGAAAATACCTAGGACGAAACCTAACTGAGGAAGTGAAAGACTGTACAATAAAATTTCAAGACTCTGACAAAACTAAAGAAGACACTAGAAGGTGGAATGGCCTTCCATGCTTATAGATCAGAGAATGGGTCAACAGGGTAATAGGATTATAGGTCAGTAGGATTAAGATTGTGAAAATGACCACCCTACTAATGATAATATATGGATTCAATACATTCCCAGTCAAAATTCCAATGCAATTATTCACATAAATTGAAAAAAATCTCAAAATTCATATGGAAGTACAAAAGGCCCCAGAGAGCCAAACAGTCCTGAGCAATAACAACACTGCTAGAGACAGCATCACACCAGAGTTCAAGCCACACAGCAGAGCCATAGTAATAAAAACAGGACTGTACTGATACAAAGACACAGACACACACCACGATGGATTAGAAATGAGGGCCCAGATATAAGTTCAGGCATCTCAGCCACCTGAAATTTTACAAAGGTTCCAAACGTACACATTGGAGAAAAAACAGCCACAAATGACACTGGCAACTTTGGATTACTACTTTGAGTAAAGGGTACTGTGATAGTTAAGCCTGGGTATCAACTTGACGTACCTGGTATTAACTAAGATCAGCTGAGACCACACCTGGAAAGATCAACTGAGACCACCTGAAAGGATTATACCGGCCCTAGATCCCATACAAATCTCCCAGTATCCCCACCGTCTGGGACATGCGCAGTCCAGCCAGGACACACTGCACCCTAGGGGGTGACATCCAATACCCATCAGGATGGAGCCAAGGGCATTGCAGGAGCAGCAAAACTGAAAAAAAAATCAACAAACCATAATTCAGAACATCAGAGACTCTGTATCAATCACCTGGAACTAGGCCAGCCTAATCTCTCCCCATCCTGAAGCTCAGGGAAATTTGCAGAAGAGGGGGTGGTAAGATTGTAAGAGCCTAAAGATGGGGAAGAGCAATGATATGCAAGATACTACACACAACTTAGGGCCAAAGCAATCATACTAGGACTTTGCATGACCTGCGCAATGACCAACACATTATTGACCCCTCAAAGTCTAGCATGGACTAAAGGCACTAGGATCCTTAGAAGCTAGGGATTAACAGTCACAACAGTGTTCCTATACTTAGGGGGAACACACGAAAGAGTTCTTCTAGGAAATGCCACTGAGTCCTTACACCTCATTAGAGAGGAGGACCCAGAGGAAAGTTTGACATACATTAAAGGATGCTCCAGGGATGGGGGAGAGAAGGCACTGACAGATAGGGAGGGAGGGGGGGAAAGGAAGAGGAAAAGAGGGGAGGAAGCAAGGGTGTAGCAGTCTGCCTGCATGGTTGCTGATAAATGACCAGAACACAGCTTAAGGGAACAAGGAGTTTACTT